>CM029440.1:17917914-18517914 GCA_017140255.1 Eucalyptus paniculata subsp. matutina
AAGTGTACTCAAACGGTCCGACTTTTCTACCCATTTTTCGTGGTCTTTCGATAGAGTTCCCTTAAGAATTCTTCAGGTCCTCCTCTGAAAAGATAAGGAGTTGCGTGTTCTTGTTCGCGATAGAAAATGTTTGATTTCCGGAGCTCCCATCGTTGCAAAAATTATTTTTTATTCGGTTTAAAAAATAAATCCGACATGGCTATTTCCGTGAAATGGTCACTCCTCCAAATGGGAAATAGCGTTGAGAATGCCGCTCACCCGTTTTCCTGTTTAGACAAATGCCGATTTCTGGGAAGTTGCCTCGAGCTTTCGTACCAAAAACAGAGAAGAAAAGGGGAAGTACCTAGATCGTGATGGCAAAGAATAAGGAGGAGGAGATAAAGACCATCGGCACGCGTACATGGACTCTCTGGTTTGGAGAATAAGAAAAACCTTAAATCCTAAGGAATTGGTTAGACCATTAATTAATTAATTATTCACGAAATAACATACAATTATAATAATCGGCACCACAATAAACAATCATCTTTTCTGGTGAGGGGGTTGACTTGACTTGACTTGGGGCAATCCTTCGTATAAACAGCTTCCGCTGGATCGTAGTCTCTACTCTCAAGCTCAAACTCTGGACAACTTCGATCGGCTTCTGCATTCGTCTCTTCGCTCGGACTCAGGCTTCTTCCGTTGTCGAGGTTTTCTCTGTCCTCCACTTGTTTCTGAATTTAGCCGTTCCTCGTTTGTTAATCGTCGCACGTATTTCGCCGTTTCTTAGCTCCGGATGTGCAAACTGCCAGAACCTTTGATTATCTTCTTTGAGGAATTTTCGTAACGTTAAATGCTCGTTGATTTTGTGCCGATCTGACCATTTTCTGCTCTTAGAAGAGCTTCGATTGCCTGACAAGTTTCACTTTTTAGAGTCTCTTTCATTTTTGTTATGTTACTTTGTTCGTTTGCCCTTTTTATCTGGGCTCATACATCTTTGCAAATTGATTTTGTGCCGATCTGACCATTTTCTACTCTTAGAAGTGCTCCGATTGCCTGAGAAGTTCCACTTTTTAGAGTCTCTTTCATTTTTGTTTTGTCACTTTGCTTTGCAAATTGATGGTTCATGCCATAACATCGTGAAGTTCCCAAAGAAGGAATTAGTCAAGATTAAGACTCTAACCTTCGGTAAAACTTACGTTCAGCTTCCAGGGGATGTCTGAAACTCTCTTCTTGCTCTCTTCTTCTTCTAGACAGTAATTCGTCAAATCAAATGATCGGGCACAGGGCATTTTAATTTTACTCATTCATCTCCTTCGGCCCTAGAGTGGAAGTACGGGATCGGACGCAGTGCCTCTATATAACCCCGTAAAATCTCCTCATCTTTGTTGAATGGCCAACCCAACCCCGATTTATTTCTGAGGACTTCTAGAGGGACAAGGTGCATTCCTTTCTCTTGTCTTTCCAAAATTTGTCCAAGAAGATATGGCATCTTTCCCAAGGCCAGCAAACAAACAGAGGCAATATAAGTATGATGTTTTCCTGAGTTTCCGAGGTGAGGATACCCGCAAAAACTTTGTTAACCATATGCATGATCATCTACGGCGAAGAGGAATTGTGGCCTTTCGAGATGATAACCACCGAGATCTTCAGAGGGGAAAATGTATTAAACCAGAAATATTGAGGGCAATAGCGCAGTCAAGACTTGTGCTTGTGATATTCTCCGAAAACTACTCTTCTTCTACTTGGTGCCTGGAAGAAGTTGCTAAGGCTATGGAGTGTACGGATATCAATGAAGGATCCGTGATACCGATCTTCTACAAGGTTGATCCATCTGACATACGGAAACTGAGCGGAAACTTTGGGACAGGCTTTGCTAAAACTAAGGAAACTTATTCGGGCGACAAGGGAGATATAAAGAGGTGGAAGGATGCACTGAGAAAAGTAGCTAATCTCGCCGGAAGAGAATTGAAAGATGGGTAGGCCTCTCTTCCTCTAACTTGGAATTATTTGTTTGCTTTAAGTTTTGCATGCCACGAATGTCATGATTATCATGCTCTGTATTATGTTGGTTCATCTGAACCAGAATATATGATTAACTCCTCCAAAACTAAATAGCCTCAATGCTCGTTGGGGAACTAATCATCTGCATTTCTTCATTGTAGACATGGGACACAGTTCATTCGGCAAATCATTGGAGAAATCGAAGATAAACTGGGTCCCCATCCGTCCTATGTTGTAGGCAATCTTGTGGGAATGCATTCCCGAGTTGCAAAAGTAGTAAAACTTTTATGCTTGGGCGACAGTGGTGCACGTAGTATTGGTATATGGGGAATGGCTGGTTCAGGCAAAACAACTGTTGCACGAGCAGTTACTAACGAAATCTGCGGTCAATTTGATGATGGCTGTAGTTTTCTCACCGATGTTAGAGAAAATTCAGAAAAGAATGGTCTGATATATCTACAACGCTGGTTTCTTGGTGATATTCTCCAAGAAGACAATGTTGGAATCAGGGATGATCATATAGGAGCCAACATGATAAAAAAACTAGTGCGAGATAAAAAAGTCCTTCTTATTCTTGATGATGTGGATAAAAAGGAGCAGTTGGAAAAATTAGTGGGAGATCTCGAATGGTTTGCACCAGGGAGTAGGATCATTATAACAACTAGAGATAAGCATTTGCTTTTAAAATATGGAGTAAATGACATATATAAGGCGGAGGAATTATCATTTGATGAGGCTCTCCAACTGTTTGCTTGGAAAGCTTTTAGAAGTAACCATCTTCCAAAGTAGAGTTCAAGGAGCTTGCGAAACGGGTGTTATTAGATACGTTGGTGGCCTTCCTCTAGTCATTGATGTCTTAGGTTCCTTTTTGGATGAAGAAAATTTGTTGCAATGGGAGAGTGCACCGCAGTCTCAAAGAATGTCCAAGGGGAAATTTTTAACCGGCTTAGGATGAGTTATGATGGACTACGTCAGAACGAGAAGGAGATTTTCCTAGATATTGCTTGTTTCTTCAAGGGGAAGAAGAAACCTTATGTTACAGAAGTTCTAGATAATTGCGGCTTCTATGCAGATTTTGGAATCAATACCCTTGCTCAGAGATCTCTTATCAAAATCGTGGACAACAGATTGTGGATACATGATTTGCTCCAAGAGATGGCTTGGAAAATTGTTCATCTAGAGTCTCCTCAAGAGCCAGGAGAACGAAGTCGAGTCTGGCTTTTTGAGGATGTATGCCATATTCTGTCAAAAAACTCGGTGAGTACTCTGCAAAATTAATTTGCAAGCATGGTCATTTGATATAGGAAAAAAAAACAACTTGCTAGTCATGTATTGACACTATGAATTGTTTATCAGGGAACTAGAAAAGTCAAAGCCATAGTCTTGCAATCTGAGGACCATAGAACAGTGCACTTGAATGGAGAGTCCTTCACAAACATGACTAACTTAAGATTGCTTGATATTCGTGCCATCCACCTCTCTTCTGGGTTCAAGCACCTTTCAAATGAACTACGCTTGCTAAGATGGGACAACTACAATCTTAAATCATTTCCACCAAGTTTTCTTCCAAAGAACCTTATCGAACTCCATATGCGGATAGCCTCCTTTGCGGCCTCCGGAGAGGGGAAAAGGTTGGAATTAGTACTCATGCATATGTATGCTTCATCAGACGCTTTATTATGTTTAACAAGCTAATAAAACTATTCAACCAATTTTTTCTAGATGCAGGTCTTAGAGAAGTTAAAAGTTATCAACCTCAATGGTTCCAAATTATTCATGGAGACTCCAAACTTCAAAAATGTTCCCAATTTAGGGAGGCTAATTCTCAAAGATTGCAAAGCATTATCTCGGGTTCATCCTTCAATTGGAAATCTAGAAGGACTCAGTCTACTTGACTTGGGTGACTGTGAAAACCTCATGGGACTTCCAGATAGTGTAGGTAATTTAAAAGCTCTTAGAGTTCTTAATCTGTCTGGATGTTCGAATCTTGAAGAACTGCCTGAGAGCCTCGGGGGCTTAGAGTGCTTAGAGGAGCTTGATATTAGTGAAAGTGCCATAACACACCTCCCATCTAACTTGACATTCTTACAAAATCTGAAAAAGTTACGGTTTCATGTTAGTAAAAGGAGGCCACAAAATTCTTGGAGGACACTGACGCGCGCATTGAGAAGAGCTCTCAACCCTAGACGTCCGCGGTTGCCTTCATTTTCAGGGCTATCCTCTTTGACAGAGTTGGATCTGAGTGGCTGTAGTCTTCTAGAAGGAGAAATTCCCCATGATATTGATTGCTTACCCTCCTTGAGGTCTTTAGACCTAGCCGAGAACTTTTTTACCACCATAACTGCAAGTATCGAACATATCTCTGGGCTGGAATTTCTCATATTAAATCATTGCAAAAATCTTGAAGTGTTACCAAGACTTCCAGAAAGCACAACGGCTGTGGTGGCTGAGAAGTGCCTTAGATTAGAGAGGATATCAAACCCATTCATTATATGCACAACACCTGACTCAGGGTTTTTGCTTCTTTAACTGCTTCAGTTTCCTTCCGCAAGATCTTGATTTAACTTTGCAGCAGAAGTACTCCTTGTCGTTGCTTCGTTACATCATTTACCGTTCTAGGAAAATCATTCGGGGAACTTATGTGGTGTCTCCATGTCTGCAGTATGAAATACCTGAGTGGTTTAGCTACCGGGGAGTTGGACCTTTGTTGAGCATAGACATGTCCCTTAATTGGCATGACAATAGCTGGAGAGGATTTGCCATCTGCGCATCTTTTAAACGAATCAAGCGCAGCTCTGTCGGGACCTGGAAAATGCCCACTTCATTTTCTGTAGGTTCTATCTTTGATGGAAATCAGCTAGGTCCCTTATTTAAGTTTCCCATCAGATTTGTCAATTCAGGTTGCCTTTGGCTCGGTTATGTGTCGAGTACTCAATTTCCACGTGATACAAATTGGGAGACAATGTCAAACCACATTGTTGTTTCATTTACGATCACCAACCCCGGAGTTAGAGGTGGAAAAGTGTGGTGTTCATCTGGTTTACGAGCAATGTATAAGAGAGTTTGATAATCTTTTAGTCCGGTGGTGTAGCTCATTGCCCAGGGATTGGAATAGAATCTACTTGTGAGGTTCAAACACCAAGGGAGGTCAGTAGTGTCTTTAGATATTCCATTGATTCGGACTGTACAAAGTGAATGAAGGTGTAATGAGCTGTGGGGTCTATGAGGTTCGGTCCCACCCATTAAATGGAGGTCGTTTTTTCACGGATTATCTATATGTCATTTGGCATCGTTCGAGACTTGGACAACTATCTGTTCATGATTTCAAAAGAAGGTAATCACTACTAGATAATTGGTAGGGCTTGGGTTAGACCTTTCGAAATTCAAATAGATGATGAAACCTCATGTTAATCCTAACTAAAAAACCTAGAATATCACCACCAGCACCAACATCTCCAAAATAATCGGGAGAATTATTTTTGCTGGCTTTTGTATTTCACTTTCTCACCATAACAAAATCTTTCTTACAAGTTGTTGAAGTACCGTCAAATGTGGTCGGGTCGTTGATTTCTAGAAGAAAGCTCCATGTGCACCGTAAGTGGATTCTTTCTTTTCGAAAAACTTATGCCATACTTTAATACTAGAATGTATATTTTGATCAAATACTAATTCCACTTTTTTAACTTTTTGGACCAATCCATAATTTTCAATTTTACTACTAACTATATTTTACTTTGTCTAATTTTAGGTAGACGTTTTTTTTTTTTTTTTTTTCCAAATTCTTTTTTGCATCTGAAATTACAGTTTCAAATACCAATTGTAATGTATTGCTAATCTACAGTTAGAGTTTTAGGCGTAACTAAAACTAAAACCCTCTCCATGTAATTGAGTCAATGGAATGAACTACCACAATCTCTTTCCTGGCTGCCAACTCCATGTCGAGTTTTTATAAGCTAAATGTCTCTCTTGTGGCACCGAAGGAGGCAATGCCAACCGTTAATCCATCTCCCGGATTGAGGATGAACAATGCGAGGGGAAGACTGGAATAGTGAAATGTAAGCGGAGGCAATTGGAAAGAGAAAATTTATTAACCTTAGATTTAGCCTTTTGAAAATGTTGAAAGCCCAAGACGCGCTTTCAGCTTTGGTAAGGCTATCATTTGGCCAAATGAGTCTAAAAAACATTTGCCAAACACCCCTAGTTTGCACCAAGAGGCTTTAGAGGTCTAAAACTTTTGGGAAAATTGAACCAAACGCAGCCTTAGACGGATTTATTCATAGGTCTAATACCATAAAAATTCTTAACTTTTAATCTATTTCCAATTCTACTCCAAACCTTTTTTTTTTTTTTGTGTAAAAAAAAACTTCATCTTTCACTCGAGTCTCAAATACGCAACCTTAGAGGGGTTTGTTCATAGGTTTAATACCCTAAAAAATTTTAAATTTTAGTCTAGTCGCAATTCTACTCCAAATTTTTTTTTGGGGTAAAAAAAAAAAAAAAAAACCCCCAACTTTCACTCGAGTCTCAAATATGTCCCCCGTTCACATGCCATCCAAGTAACCAATAGTTATCCGACATGGGATCCACACGAAGCTATTGGCATGAAATTTAGTTGTCATGTTAGACAATGTAAAGAAGAAGAAGAAGAAGAAGAAGAAGAGCTAAGAGCGATGCAACCATGGCAGCTTGAGCTTTGTTCTTCAAGCTCACAATGGGGCCGCTCGTGTGCTATGCTCAGTTGGTTTGAAGACTGAACCCAATATTGATTTGAAGCTCAAGTTGCCATGTTTGCGAACTTAGGAGCTTGAGCAACCATGGCTGCATTTTCTCGATTTTCTTTTCTTTTTCTTTTTTTACATTGTCTAATGTGATACCTGAGTTCCATATCTACAAATTCGTGCGGATACCATGTCGGATAATTATTGGCTACTTGGATGGCATGTTGATGGGGGATAAATTTGAAATTCAAGTAGAATTGGGACTAATCTAAAGTTGAGGGTATTTTTAAACGAAAAAAAAAAAAAAAACATCAGGTTAGAATTGGGATTGAGTCTTGAACCATGGAATTTTTAGTCCAAAGTGTAATCGAGCCGACTTGAGTCACTCTACCCAGTTTACTACTGGAGCAAACTCAACCAAACTGGAATAGTTCTGGCCCATTGGATAACCGACTCGAGCTCAACTGAAGTTCATTGTTCTAGTTCTAACGCCTTTCGGCAAATGATTCATGGGCTCGAGTAAACTTGGACTGGGAAAACTCCTGTCAGCTTGAAGCGGCCCAATATGAGGTTAGCGTCTTGAATTTAGAAACTATAAAAGGTAAAACCCATTGCGATGTTCAAGAAGGGCCTGAAAAGGCACTTCAGCTGCATTAGTCTATTTCAAGCACGATAGCTAGAGTTATTATTTCGGATGGGCATACACGTATGAGCCCGTCACGTAATCCTACCTCGAGTTACTTCAGTTCCAGCCTTGCATAATATTACCACTAGGTAAAAGTACCCGATATCTAGACTTTATGACATGCTTGATTAATTGTCTTGCTCTTCCATACTCTTGAAGATTGATATGAAGAGTGGTCATAAATTATCATCACATGAAGGAAATGCACGAGACACGAGTTGACTAGAGGTTTGCTCACCATATGACCTAAATGTGTAACCTCATGAAGGCATTATGACCACTTTATTATTGGACTACTGCTCTCTCGGTGGTAACATTGTGCACGTGTTTCGTCTAAATAAGGTGGCAGGAAGCTGCGTGAAGAATTTCCCTTACAAATCTTTGCGTCGGGATAACTAACAGGGACAATCAACATTCCGTAAGTTTCACGGCGGGGGAAAAAAGGAGGATCAACTATGGGTTCTCCAGCGTCTTCACCTTATGCGCAGGTACAAAGCAGCATCATTATGCATGCCCATATGCGGAAAATTTATTAAATGCCCGAAGTTTCTTGGGGGTGTTTTTATGTGATCCACGAGGTTATCAAATTTAACAATGTTTCCCCCAACGTTTCATGATCAACGAAATGTCCTCCCATCCCTGATTCACATTATGATCAATTTTTGTCGGAAGTTGGACAGGTGAGCTCATGACGCTGAATTCAACAAATTGACGGTAAAAGCGTCCAACAAAAGAGGGCTAGAGTCCTAAACTCTAACTCCTTCACCAGATTGCATGTGAAATATTTTCAATGTCACCGTGAAACTTGCTGAACTATTTTCCTCCAAGAGTACCAACTGAAGGTGATGGCGTCCACGTCAAGCTAGGTTTGCATCGGTCGACGATGTCTTCATTGCAACCCTTCTTCCACAATTACAGAGATTGTTCATTTTCCCACTCTCAATTACTTGAGCTTTTTCTGTTAACCTTAAGGATTCTTAAATACTTGTAAACTATTAATTTTTTCTTTTATTAGGTGAGGCCACACTTATACGTTTATTTCCAATAGTAGGAGAATTTAAATATGGCGAGTTCTTCCATCTCTTTAGCCTTTGTATTTACCTTTTTAACCTTTGCATCTCATCATGGGAGATTGATCTGTCTATAAAATCATTTCTTCAGGACAAGCAATAAACCTAAACAAATCAAGTTTTTCTTTTTTTTCTTTTTTTTTCTTTTTCCGGCAAAGAATGTCCCCAACTATTAAGGGATCACATGGCAAGAAAAAACGTAAACAAATCATGTATATTTTTCAGCAAAGAATGTCCCCAACTATTAAGGGATAACATGGCAAGAGAATTTGAGAGTTCCAAAGCTAGATTGGATAAGAAAATACCTAGGAATCCCCTCTGACTAGGGAGCCTCAAAGAGATAGCTGTTTGCATGGATTTTGGGTAGGGTAAACATGAAATTAGAAGGCTGGAATGAATAAATTATACCGAAAGCAGGCATGGAAATCCTCCTGAAATCAGCGATGCAAGCGTTACCATAATATGCCATGTCAGTTTTTAAAATCCTCATATCAGTTTGTAAAGCAATTGAGAAGAAAATAGCCAACTTATGGTGGAAAAACAGTGAAATAAGAGTTGGTCTGCATTGAAAGAGATGAGAAATCATGAAATTCAGGAAAGTCAAGGGAGGAATGGACTTCAAGGACCTACTTACTACAAACAAGGCCCTCCTGGGTAAACAAACTCTGAGGTTGGTTAAAAATTCGGAAGCATTATGGAGCAAAATACTAAAAGGACTCTATTTCTGTCAAAAAGACTTTTGGCATGCTGAGAAAGGAGCCAAGTCTTCATAGGGATCACAAAGTCTAATTATGGGAAGGGAGGCCATATCGAACTCAGAGAGGTGGTCAATTGGAAATGGACAAAAAGTCAACATCAGAACTGATAAATGGCTAAAGAGAGGACTAATCGAGGGGCCGGCAAATATAAATGATCCACAAAAAGTATTTGATTTGATGAACTTTGAAGCGGAACAATGGAATGACCAACTGTTAAACAATTTTTTTGATGAACAGACCACTCAGGGGATCCTTGCAATTCCAATCAACCGTCAAATTACCAATGATGAACTAGTATGGACAGGGACTAAGAATGGATCCTTTACAATAAAAAAAAAATGGCTACAACATATTAAGAGAACAGACGACAGTCAAGGCATCAACTGAATCCCCTTCTTCATCCTACCAAACACCGAGAGCACTATGGAACACTATATGGAATATGCATATCTGCCTTAAAGTGAAGATATTTATTTGGAATGTTTGTCAAAATGTCATCCCATCCAAGGAGAACTTATGGAAAAGAAAAATATCACCTGACCCCGTCTACGACCTTTGCCGAGAAAGGGAGGAAACGGCCGAGCACATCTTTCTTCTTTGCCCCTAGACCACATGTGTATGGAGCAACCCAAATGTCAAACTACAAATGAGTCCACATGAAGTTACTCGAATTGATGCGTGGTCGGAACTCTTTATAAGGAAAGACACTCACTTACCTTCCTTGGAAGCGATTTCAAACATCCTCTGGCAAATTTGGAAGGGGCCAAATAGCTATATATTTCGGGGAAGTCAGCTGGATGCCTGCAAAGTAGTAGATTTGGCCCGATTTCAGCAAAAAAGCTATGAAACATGGGGCATTCAACACCCTCAAGCAAGAAAGTCAGAGGAAACCGAGATACCTCAAATCTGGGTAGCTCCAGCAATAGGGACCATGAAGATTAACATCAATGGGTCGATTTGTGAGGGGTTGACGGAAAGCACTATATCCTGCATTGTCCGCGACTTCTCAAGTTGCCTTGTGGACAGTTTCACCAAAACAGTTGGAGCGGCTTCAGTTGCTCAACTGAAACCCTAGCTTCGTTAGAAGCTTTGAAGTACATAAAAAAGAAGCAGATAGGTGTGGTTTTGATGGAGTCCGACTGTCAAAGTCTGGTAAGATCTCTAAAGTACGTGGAAGACTTTAACTGGGACGCATGTGCTATATGGACAGAGTGCAAAAACCTTCTACAGAACTTACCGTTGGTGGACCTTCATTTTTGTCAAAGAACCGCAAATGCCATTGTGGATTGGGTTGCGCGCGAGCAGAGGAAACAAACATTATTACCGCCCAATTGGCTTTCTTCTCCGCCCTAAGCCCTTTGGGCCCTACTATGTAATGATGCCCCACTCTTGTGAGCTACTGGATCCTCACCAGTTATGATATAAATAAAATTTCGTTTTTTGACCCAAAAAAATATCATTTCTTTCCAGATTTGCTCCAAGATTATTACAAGAGCATACTGGATGTCGCTGAGAAACCGTTATTTGAACTTGGCAGCTACCGTTTGTGTATGTACGCTCTTTTGAAAATCGATATTAATTCGAAGATGAGTACCATTGCTGAGAATGTCTTGAGTTTGAGACAAGATACCCCATCTAAATAATTTCTTAAGTTTTATTGGTTTTATAAATTGACTAGGTTTCTGTAATGGAATATTATATTTTGATACAAATATTAAATATATATATATATATATATATATATGAGATGAAATTTTGCTTGATAATTACGCAATAAGAGGCATGTTTGAATTTTCTAAATGAGTTCTTTGTGAAAAAAATGTTGGATAATTATTGATGGTTTTTTTTTTTTATTGAGATTGATGGCCGGAAAACACTTGAGCGATCAAACAATGGCAAATTCTATGCTTTTCAAATTCATAGTGGCTTTCTTGGCAATTGCCTCTTTTTATGAAATATGTACCGACATTTAAACCGAACCATATAAATCTCTTATCTTATTATTGTTCTTTGTTGATTTCTCTTGTAATTCCTTTTTCTTGCGTTAAAGTTCAATTATTTTCACAATAGATTTGTCGTGAACCTCCCAAGGTGAGATCTCTAAAGGAAGTGGCTTGAATGGTTGTACTCACAAGGTGGCGCCTACAATTAGCATTATTGACTATAACTTGATTTCTTTTTTAATTACTTAGTTTAATTTACTTAGAAACAGCCACTAACATATAATGGATCGGTTATGAGCCGTGTAAGGCAAGGGAGTCACCCTTACTACTACTAATCAGAGATTCACAAGTCTAGAAACTTGGTTACTCTATATGAAATTTAGCGTTCTTTTGGTGCTTTATCTCTTTTATGAAAACAATTTGCACGCAATCTCTTCAATTAAGTTTTATAAGTCCCAACACATAAATGATATAATGCATGGGTGCTCAAGCAACAAAAATTAAATCAAGCAAAAATGATAAATAAAGAATGAGGAAAATAAAGACAGAAGCCGTATAATGTAAAATTTAAACAAGGCCTTGTTAAAAAAAAAAAGAAAAAAGAAAAAAAGGCCTTGTTATTAACTCTCACAGGATTCTAAAGAGCCAAGTGCACTAAACGTGGCTAATATTAATATTCAATCTAATTCATCTTCCGATCAATCAAAAATATTATTGGCAATTATCATCCATAAAATTTTCTAGTAATATTCCACCGGCTTTTGCGTCAAGCACATTTATGCCTTAAGCTCTATTTATTTTGTGAAAAATAAATGATTTAGAGCACATTTCCCTAAAATTAATCCCTTATATTGTTTACAAAAATAAATGAACGAAAAATATTTTTATCGTCCATGAATATTGTTAAACTTAAATTGTTGTATATAATGATAACAGTTTCCTCAACTAATTATTTTATGCAATGTAAGTGATTATTTTTAGAAATATATTTTTTAAATTATTTATTTAATGTTAAAAAAACGACGTGTTACAAATAGTTAATGTACTTCATTTATTTTTATCCTAAAAACAAAATCTTCCTTATAATTTTTTTTTAAATCAAAAGTTTCTACTTATTTAAATAAAATACTGTTAATCTTTCTGTTAAACTATTTCAGTATTGATGGACATTTGTCGACGTGGACCGTCTACCTAAATACCAAGTCAACTAAGCAATAGAAAAATTAAAAATAAACAAACGCTAACCCATCTTCCCGAAAATAGAAAATCCAAGCCCTGAATTATCCGCGTCCTAAACCTCCCTCACCACCGGTCACCACTCTCCATCATCGACCATCAACCCTGTGCCTTGGACCACCCTGCCAACACTCACTGCGGTCCCTCGGTTCCGAGCAGTGAGCGGCAAGGGATGCTGTAGGGTCATGCCTATAAGTGCCTCAAGCTCAAATGGCCATGGATTCCTCGAGCTCAAGCAGATAGTGGCCATGGCGATGTCGCGACCTCAGGCAGCAAGCAGCCATGAATATTGTGAGCTCGAGCTCCAGCGGTCATGGATACCTCAAGCTCGAGCTCGAACGGATGATGGCCATGGATGCTGCGAGCTTGAGCGGATTGTGGCCATGATGGATCATCTCCATTGATGCCAGCAGATCATGGCCGGTGAGTGACCATAGCCGCGAGGTGAGATAAGGGAGAGGGAGAGGGAGAGAGAGTTGCTTTCTCTTCCTCAAGATCCTGGTCTTAGCTCGCAGCAAAAGCAGTCCCTGTTATTGGTACTTTACACCATTTGCTCTTCCCCAGCACCACTTATTGTAGCCTAGCTTATCTGGTTTGCTCCAGAACACGGTGTACCTGAGTGGTTTAGTTGCCGGAATGCCGGACATTTCATGCGTGTTGACATACCTTCGAACGACCATGAGTCCTTGACGGAGCACAGGACAGGATATCCCCCACCCTGGGATATCAGTTCTACACAAGTGCACATCAGTTAGGTCCTACTTTTTTTTGTTAAGCTACAGGTTGCCTTTGGTCTCCTCAGACGAAAAAAAATTGGGATGCCATTGGTCTCCAGATAATACAGATTGGCAGGCAATGTTGAGCCATATTGATGCTGCGTTCGAGGTCTCCAACCTCAGGTTAATGGTGGCCAGAGTGTGGTGTCGAACTGATAAACATCCAGCTTCTGAATCGAATCCTCGCTCCTTTAACCAGTTTCCCCCAGTTACTGAATCCCATCTTGACAACATACGAATTACAAAGTCTCCACACAAGACTAGAGCTTTCGAGCATAAGCACATAGATAGACGTCCTAAATCGTCCATTAATTGACTTATCAGGGCACAAAGTCATCAATTAGTTTACAGGCGACAAACCAAGCACAGTTCATGTTCAGATAAACTAAGGAAAATGTTCAACATTTGCCATTAGTTTCTGCTAAAGTAATGTCCATAAATCTCATAATTTCATTTACATAAAGAACAAATTTCTGATCTTGAGCAATTCAGTACAACACCTTCTTCTGCACGAGAGACTTGATGCCCGTGAAAAATGTGTACTTCACTGTTACATAAAGATATAGACCTCATCATATCCCCTTCTGTCGTCATTCAAATGTAACACTTCAGTCAGTAAATCACAAATCATTAGCAAAACTAAGAAGAAATGCAACGAATAGATAGCATCAGGGCTTACCCTGCTTTCCCTCAGTAGGTGGGACTGTAATTATATATCAGATTGTCAAGCACTTTTCAAACAGAAGCCCGGTTTACGGACTTCCTAGCCTCACTACAGGATAACTAGTTTGAATTAGAAGTTTTTTCCCTTCAAACTGAGTGAAGTTTAACCATAAGCGCAGTTCATATAACCATAATCGTGTATGATATATGATATTTTAAGAACTCTGACGAGGAAATTTCAAATGCAACTTGCTCTGCAGCATAAAATTACTCAAAAATTTCTGACCTGACAAAGAAGTTCGCTACATGCTGTGTAACTTGAATGGCATCATCTGAGTGTGATACCATGGACAAACCCCATTCGAAAGCATTTTTCTGCACAATATCGAGAAAGCCATATAAGTTTACCTCAAGGCAGTAAGTCTAAACATGCTCCACAGACATGGAGAGGTGGAAAACATGATCCCAAGAACAATCACTGATTTAGCTCCCTAAGATATTTAAGCAAATGAATCATGTTTAAATCAAAGCCATTAAGGAGAAAAAAAAGGATCATGTCCTCTATAACATGATAAACTCAAATTGCCTAGTCTCCTAACTTTTGCCTAACCAATTCTGCGAGAATCAGGCAACAAGCTCTTCACTAAAGAAATAAAAAAAAAACCACAAAATCAGGAGGCATCGCAAGAAACTAGTGTTGATCAATATATATTAGAATCTACAACAGCAAGAAGTCAATTTCTACGTGCATCATGAATCTTCTTAAAAATCGGGGGATATTGGAGGGGGGACAAAACACCCGCGTATCGACACGAGAGAGAGATCGAAGACGACGAAAAAGCAACAATTACAAGATCGAAATCGAAAGGGGGTAAAGAAGTCGAGCGGTACCGCTTGAAGCTTATCGAAAACGAGGGGCGTGATCTCGTCGACGATTCCTAGGGTTTCGGCCTGCCTGGCACGTGTTTGCTCCGAAGCTCCGATCGATATGGGGAGGTTGTCCTTCTGACCGATGATTTCGCGCGCCGCCTTGAAGAAGAATCCGATGCGCCTTCCCCTGCTAGGGCTCAATCCCGATCCAATTTTCCCGCCATTTCTGCGCGGCGTCCTGGGGAATTTTTTCGGGTCGGGGGCTTTTTATAGTGCGCGCTCAGCATTGAAGCCAATCTGGAAATAGAAATAAACCAATAAACCTATGAGAAATTTGCCCCATATTACATGTATGAGAAATTTACTTTCCATTAATTTACCATCAAATTATTAAGTTAGATACCATGTAATAGTTAATAGGTGCACCAGGTTAGAAGTTTTACCCCCGTTTTTAGTACAGGTTTATTAGTTTGTAATTTTTCATAGTATTAATTCAATTTAACGAAAACTTACGATAGGTAAATTTCTTTCGAGTGTACCTATTTGGAATTTTATTATAGTTAAAAAATTTATTTATGGTAAATCTATCATGAGTGTACCCATTTAGATTTTTTATGGTCAAAAAATAATCCAAGTTGCATCAATTTGTGATTTTTTTTATTTTTTTTACAATATTAAAAACAACCATTCGAATTTCTAAAACCTTGCCCACCATTGATTGTGCGAGCGAGAAGAAAAGAGGTTTGGAAAAGTCTAATAGTGCAGGTGTCACGATGCGATGTAATGTATGACATTAATTTTTTTTTTGGCGTGGAAACTAATATTTAATTAGGAATCAATACGCGAAAATTTTGGACTAACTTAGGACCTACATTTTGTATTTCGTGGCTGAAATTTAAGATTCTCTAATCTCGATAGTCTATATACTATATTGAACCATATGGGTATATAAGATCTACTATTTATTGATTGGAATTTTTCATCCGTGATCTAAGTGTACTCAAACGGTCCGACTTTTCTACCCATTTTTCGTGGTCTTTCGATAGAGTTCCCTTAAGAATTGTTCAGGTCCTCCTCTGAAAAGATAAGGAGTTGCGTGTTCTTGTTCGCGATAGAAAATGTTTGATTTCCGGAGCTCCCATCGTTGCAAAAATTATTTTTTTATTCGGTTTAAAAAATAAATCCGACATGGCTATTCCCGTGAAATGGTCACTCCTCCAAATGGGAAATAGCGTTGAGAATGCGGCTCACCCGTTTTCCACTTTAGACAAATGCCGATTTCTGGGAAGTTGCCTCGAGCTTTCGTACCAAAACAGAGAAGAAAAGGGGGAAGTGCCTAGATCGTGATGGCAAAGAATAAGGAGGAGGAGATAAAGACCATCGGCACGCGTACATGGACTCTCTGGTTTGGAGAATAAGAAAAACCTTAACTCCTAATGCATTGGTTAGACCATTAATTAATTAATTATTCACGAAGTAACATACAATTATAATAATCGGCAACACAATAAACAATCATCTTTTCTGGTGAGGGGGTTGACTTGACTTGACTTGGGGCAATCCTTCGTATAAACAGCTTCCGCTGGATCGTAGTCTCTACTCTCAAGCTCAAACTCTGGACAACTTCGATCGGCTTCTGCATTCGTCTCTTCGCTCGGACTCAGGCTTCTTCCGTTGTCGAGGTTTTCTCTGTCCTCCACTTGTTTCTGAATTTAGCCGTTCCTCGTTTGTTAATCGTCGCACGTATTTCGCCGTTTCTTAGCTCCGGATGTGCAAACTGCCAGAACCTTTGATTATCTTCTTTGAGGAATTTTCGTAACGTTAAATGCTCGTTGATTTTGTGCCGATCTGACCATTTTCTGCTCTTAGAAGAGCTTCGATTGCCTGACAAGTTTCACTTTTTAGAGTCTCTTTCATTTTTGTTATGTTACTTTGTTCGTTTGCCCTTTTTATCTGGGCTCATACATCTTTGCAAATTGATTTTGTGCCGATCTGACCATTTTCTACTCTTAGAAGTGCTCCGATTGCCTGAGAAGTTCCACTTTTTAGAGTCTCTTTCATTTTTGTTTTGTCACTTTGCTTTGCAAATTGATGGTTCATGCCATAACATCGTGAAGTTCCCAAAGAAGGAATTAGTCAAGATTAAGACTCTAACCTTCGGTAAAACTTACGTTCAGCTTCCAGGGGATGTCTGAAACTCTCTTCTTGCTCTCTTCTTCTTCTAGACAGTAATTCGTCAAATCAAATGATCGGGCACAGGGCATTTTAATTTTACTCATTCATCTCCTTCGGCCCTAGAGTGGAAGTACGGGATCGGACGCAGTGCCTCTATATAACCCCGTAAAATCTCCTCATCTTTGTTGAATGGCCAACCCAACCCCGATTTATTTCTGAGGACTTCTAGAGGGACAAGGTGCATTCCTTTCTCTTGTCTTTCCAAAATTTGTCCAAGAAGATATGGCATCTTTCCCAAGGCCAGCAAACAAACAGAGGCAATATAAGTATGATGTTTTCCTGAGTTTCCGAGGTGAGGATACCCGCAAAAACTTTGTTAACCATATGCATGATCATCTACGGCGAAGAGGAATTGTGGCCTTTCGAGATGATAACCACCGAGATCTTCAGGGGAAAATGTATTAAACCAGAAATATTGAGGGCAATAGCGCTGTCAAGACTTGTGCTTGTGATATTCTCCGAAAACTACTCTTCTTCTACTTGGTGCCTGGAAGAAGTTGCTAAGGCTATGGAGTGTACGGATATCAATGAAGGATCCGTGATACCGATCTTCTACAAGGTTGATCCATCGACATACGGAAGGCGAGCGGAAACTTTGGGACAGGCTTTGCTAAAACTAAGGAAACTTATTCGGGCGACAAGGGAGATATAAAGAGGTGGAAGGATGCACGAGAAAAGTAGCTAATCTCGCCGGAAGAGAATTGAAAGATGGGTAGGCCTCTCTTCCACTAACTTGGAATTATTTGTTTGCTTTAAGTTTTGCATGCCACGAATGTCATGATTATCATGCTCTGTATTATGCTGGTTCATCTGAACCAGAATATATGATTAACTCCTCCAAAACTAAATAGCCTCAATGCTCGTTGGGGAACTAATCATCTGCATTTCTTCATTGTAGACAAGGGACACAGTTCATTAGGCAAATCATTGGAGAAATCGAAGATAAACTGGGTCCCCATCCGTCCTATGTTGTAGGCAATCTTGTGGGAATGCATTCCTGAGTTGCAAAAGTAGTAAAACTTTTATGCTTGGGCGACAGTGGTGCACGTAGTATTGGTATATGGGGAATGGCTGGTTCAGGCAAAACAACTGTTGCACGAGCAGTTACTAACAAAATCTGTAGTCAATTTGATGATGGCTGTAGTTTTCTCACCAATGTTAGAGAAAATTCAGAAAAGAATGGTCTGATATATCTACAGCGCTGGTTTCTTGGTGATATTCTCCAAGAAGACAATGTTGGAATCAGGGATGATCATATAGGAGCCAACATGATAAAAAAACTAGTGCGAGATAAAAAAGTCCTTCTTATTCTTGATGATGTGGATAAAAAGGAGCAGTTGGAAAAATTAGTGGGAGATCTCGAATGGTTTGCACCCGGGAGTAGGATCATTATAACAACTAGAGATAAGCATTTGCTTTTAAAATATGGAGTAAATGACATATATAAGGCGGAGGAATTATCATTTGATGAGGCTCTCCAACTGTTTTCTTGGAAAGCTTTTAGAAGTAACCATCTTCCAAAGTAGAGTTCAAGGAGCTTGCGAAGCGAGGTTATTAGATACGCTGGTGGCCTTCCTCTAGTCATTGATGTCTTAGGTTCCTTTTTGGATGAAGAAAATTTGTTGCAATGGGAGAGTGCATCGCGGTCTCAAAGAATGTCCAGAAGGGGAAATTTTTAACCGGCTTAGGATGAGTTATGATGGACTACGTCAGAACGAGAAGGAGATTTTCCTAGATATTGCTTGTTTCTTCAAGGGGAAGAAGAAACCTTATGTTACAGAAGTTCTAGATAATTGCGGCTTCTATGCAGATTTTGGAATCAATACCCTTGCTCAGAGATCTCTTATCAAAATCGTGGACAACAGATTGTGGATACATGATTTGCTCCAAGAGATGGCTTGGAAAATTGTTCATCTAGAGTCTCCTCAAGAGCCAGGAGAACGAAGTCGAGTCTGGCTTTTTGAGGATGTATGCCATATTCTGTCAAAAAACTCGGTGAGTACTTTGCAAAATTAATTTGCAAGCATGGTTATTTGATATAGGAAAAAAAACAACTTGCTAGTCATGTATTGACACTATGAATTGTTTATCAGGGAACTAGAAAAGTCAAAGCCATAGTCTTGCAATATGAGGACCATAGAACAGTGCACTTGAATGGAGAGTCCTTCACCAACATGACTAACTTAAGATTGCTTGATATTCGTGCCATCCACCTCTCTTCTGGGTTCAAGCACCTTTCAAATGAACTACGCTTGCTAAGATGGGACAACTACAATCTTAAATCATTTCCACCAAGTTTTCTTCCAAAGAACCTTATCGAACTCCATATGCAGGATAGCCTCCTTTGCAGCCTCTGGAGAGGGGAAAAGGTTGGAATTAGTACTCATGCATATGTATGCTTCATCAGACGCTTTATTATGTTTAACAAGCTAATAAAACTGTTCAACCAATTTTTTCTAGATGCAGGTCTTAGAGAAGTTAAAAGTTATCAACCTCAATGGTTCCAAATTATTCATGGAGACTCCAAACTTCAAAAATGTTCCCAATTTAGGGAGGCTAATTCTCAAAGATTGCAAAGCATTATCTCAGGTTCATCCTTCAATTGGAAATCTAGAAGGACTCAGTCTACTTGACTTGGGTGACTGTGAAAACCTCATGGGACTTCCGGATAGTGTAGGTAATTTAAAAGCTCTTAGAGTTCTTAATCCTGTCCGGATGTTCGAATCTTGAAGAACCGCCCGAGAGCCTCGGGGCTTAGAGTGCTTAGAGGAGCTTGATATTAGTGAAAGTGCCATAACACACCTCCCATCTAACTTGACATTCTTACAAAATCTGAAAAAGTTACGCTTTCATGTTAGTAAAAGGAGGCCACAAAATTCTTGGAGGACACTGACGCGCGCATTGAGAAGAGCTCTCAACCTTAGACGTCCGCGGTTGCCTTCATTTTCAGGGCTATCCTCTTTGACAAAGTTGGATCTGAGTGGTTGTAGTCTTCTAGAAGGAGAAATTCCCCGTGATATTGATTGCTTACCCTCCTTGAGGTCTTTAGACCTAGCCGAGAACTTTTTTACCACCATAACTGCAAGTATCGAACATATCTCTGGGCTGGAATTTCTCATATTAAATCATTGCAAAAATCTTGAAGTGTTACCAAGACTTCCAGAAAGCACAACGGTTGTGGTGGCTGAGAAGTGCCTTAGATTAGAGAGGATATCAAACCCATTCATTATATGCACAACACCTGACTCAGGGTTTTGCTTCTTTAATTGCTTCATTTTCCTTCCGCAAGATCTTGATTTAACTTTGCAGCAGAAGTACTCCTTGTCGTTGCTTCGGTACATCATTTACCGTTCCAAGAAAATTATTTGGGGAACTTATGTGGTGTCTCCATGTCTGCAATATGAAATACCTGAGTGGTTTAGCTACCGGGGAGTTGGACCTTTGTTGAGCATAGACATGTCCCCTAATTGGCATGACAATAGCTGGAGAGGATTTGCCATCTGCGCATCTTTTAAACAAATCAAGCGCAGCTCTGTCGGGACCTGGAAAATGCCCACTTCATTTTCTGTAGGTTCTATGCTGATGGAAATCAGCTAGGTCCCTTATTTAAGTTTCCCATCAGATTTGTCAATTCAGGTTGCCTTTGGCTCAGTTATGTGTCGAGTACTCAATTTCCACGTGATACAAATTGGGAGACAATGTCAAACCACATTGTCGTTTCATTTACGATCACCAACCCCAGGTTAGAGGTGGAAAAGTGTGGTGTTCATCTGGTTTACGAGCAATGTATAAGAGAGTTTGATAATCTTTTAGTCCGGTGGTGTAGCTCATTGCCCAGGGATTGGAATAGAATCTACTGTGAGGTTCAAACACCAAGGGAGGTTAGTAGTGTTTTCAGATATTCCATTGATTTGGACCTGTACAAAGTGAATGAAGGTGTAATGAGCTGTGGGGTCTATGAGGTTCGGTCCCACCCATTAAATGGAGGTCGTTTTTTCACTAATTATCTATATGTCATTTGGCATCGTTCGAGACTTGGACAACTATCTGTTCATGATTTCAAAAGAAGGTAATCACTACTAGATAATTGGCAGGGCTTGGGTTAGACCTTTCGAAATTCAAATAGACGATGAAACCTCATGTTAATCCTAACTAAAAAACCTAGAATATCACCACCAGCACCAACATCTCCAAAATAATCAGGAGAATTATTTTTGCTGGCTTTTGTATTTCACTTTCTCACCATAACAAAATCTTTCTTACAGGTTGTTGAAGTACCGTCAAATGTGGTCAGTCGTTGATTTCTAGAAGAAAGCTCCATGTGCACCGTAAGTGGATTCTTTCTTTTCGAAAAACTTATGCCATACTTTAATACTAGAATGTATATTTTGATCAAATACTAATTCCACTTTTTTAACTTTTTGGACCAATCCATAATTTTCAATTTTACTACTAACTATATTTTACTTTGTCTAATTTTAGGTAGACGTTTCTTTTCTTTTTTTTCCAAATTCTAGCACGATAGCTAGAGTTATTATTTCGGATGGGCATACACGTATGAGCCCGTCACGTAATCCTACCTCGAGTTACTTCAGTTCCAGCCTTGCATAATATTACCACTAGGTAAAAGTACCCAATATCTAGACTTTATGACATGCTTGATTAATTGTCTTGCTCTTCCATACTCTTGAAGATTGATAGGAAGAGTGGTAATAAATTATCACCACATGAAGGAAATGCACGAGACACGAGTTGACTAGAGGTTTGCTCACCATATGACCTAAATGCGTAACCTCATGAAGGCATTATGACCACTTTATTATTGGACTACTGCTCTCTCGGTGGTAACATTGTGCATGTGTTTCGTCTAAATAAGGTGGCAGGAAGCTGCGTGAAGAATTTCCCTTACAATTCTTTGCGTCGGGATAACTAACAGGGACAATCAACATTCCGTAAGTTTCACGGAGGGGGAAAAAAGGAGGATCAACCATGGGTTCTCCAGCGTCTTCACCTTATGCGCAGGTACAAAGCAGCATCATTATGCATGCCCATATGCGGAAAATTTATTAAATGCCCGAAGTTTCTTTTGGGGGGGGGGTTGATGTGATTTACGAGGTTATCAAATTTAACAATGTTTCCCCCAACGTTTCATGATCAACGAAATGTCCTCCCATCCCTGACTCACATTCTGATCAATTTTTGTCGGAAGTTGGACAGGTGAGCTCATGACGCTGAATTCAACAAATTAACGGTAAAAGCGTCCAACAAAAGAGGGCTAGAGTCCTAAACTCTAACTCCTTCACCAGATTGCATGTGAAATATTTTCAATGTCACCGTGAAACTTGCTGAACTATTTTCCTCCAAGAGTACCAACTGAAGGTGATGGCGTCCACGTCAAGCTAGGTTTGCATCGGTCGACGATGTCTTCATTACAACCCTTCTTCCACAATTACAGAGATTGTTCATTTACCCACTCTCAATTACTTGGGCTTTTTCTGTTAAACTTAAGGATTCTTAAATACTTGTAAACTATTAATTTTTCTTTTATTAGGTGAGGCCACACTTCTACGTTTATTTCCAAGAGTAGGAGAATTTAAATATGGCGAGTTCTACCATCTCTTTAGCTTTTGTATTTACCTTTTTAACCTTTGCATCTCATCATGGGAGATTGATCTGTCTATAAAATCATTTCTTCAGGACAAGCAATAAACCTAAACAAATCAGGTTTTTCTTTATTTTTTCTTTTTTTTTCTTTTTCCGGCAAAGAATGTCCCCAACTATTAAGGGATCACATGGCAAGAAAAAACATAAACAAATCATCTATATTTTTCAGCAAAGAATGTCCCCAACTATTAAAGGATAACATGGCAAGAGAATTTGAGAGTTCCAAAGCTAGATCGGATAAGAAAATACCTAGGAATCCCCTCTGACTAGGGAGCCTCAAAGAGATAGTTGTTTGCATGGATTTTGGGTAGGGTAAACATGAAATTAGAAGGCTGGAATGAATAAATTATACCGAAAGCAAGCATGGAAATCCTCCTGAAATCAGCGATGCAAGCGTTACCATAATATGCCATGTCAGTTTTTAAAATCCTCGTATCAGTTTGTAAAGCAATTGAGAAGAAAATAGCCAACTTATGGTGGAAAAACAGTGAAATAAGAGTTGGTCTACATTGAAAGCGATGAGAAATCATGAAATTTAGGAAATTCAAGGGAGGAATGGACTTCAAGGACCTACTTACTACAAACAAGGCCCTCCTGGGTAAACAAACTCGGAGGTTGGTTAAAAATTCGGAAGCATTTTGGAGCAAACTACTAAAAGGACTCTATTTCTGTCAAAAAGACTTTTGGCATGCTGAGAAAGGAGCCAAGTCTTAAAAGGGATCGCAAAGTCTAATTATGGGAAGGGAGGCCATATCGAACTCAGAGAGGTGGTCAATTGGAAATGGACAAAACGTCAACATCAGAACTTATAAATGGCTAAAGAGAGGACTAATCGAGGGGCCGGCAAATATAAATGATCCACAAAAAGTATTTGATTTGATGAACTTTGAAGCGGAACAATGGAATGAACAACTTTTAAACAATTTTTTTGATGAACAAACCACTCAGGGGATCCTTGCAATTCCAATCAACCGTCAAATTACCAATGATGAACTAGTATGGACAGAGACTAAGAATGGGTCATTTACAATAAAAAAAAATGGCTACAACATATTAAGAGAACAGACGACAGTCAAGGCATCAACTGAATCCCCTTCTTCGTCCTACCAAACACCGAGAGCACTATGGAACACTATATGGAATATGCATATCTACCTTAAAGTGAAGATATTTATTTGGAATGTTTGTCAAAATGTCATCCCATCCAAGGAGAACTTATGGAAAAGAATAATATCACCTGACCCGTCTATGACCTTTGCCGAGAAAGGGAGGAAACGGCCGAGCACATCTTTCTTCTTTGCCCCTAGACCACATGTGTATGGAGCAACCCGAATGTCAAACTACAAATGAGTCCACATGAAGTTACTCGAATTGATGCGTGGTCAGAACTCTTTATAAGGAAAGACACTCACTTACCTTCCTTGGAAGCGATTTCAAACATCCTCTGGCAAATTTGGAAGGGGCCAAATAACTATATATTTCGGGGAAGTCAGCTGGATGCCTGCAAAGTAGTAGATTTGGCCCGATTTCAGCAAAAAAGCTATGAAACATGGGGCATTCAACACCCTCAAGCAAGAAAGTCAGAGGAAATCGACATACCTCAGATCTGGGTAGCTCCAGCAATAGGGACCATGAAGATTAACATCGATGGGTCAATTTGTGAGGGGTTGACGGAAAGCACTATATCCTGCATTGTCCGCGACTTCTCAAGTTGCCTTGTGGACAGTTTCACCAAAACAGTTGGAGCGGCTTCAGTTGCTCAGCTGAAACCCTAGCTTCGTTAGAAGCTTTGAAGTACATAAAAAAGAAGCAGATAGGTGTGGTTTTGATGGAGTCCGACTATCAAAGTATGGTAAGATCTCTAAAGTACGTGGAAGACTTTAACTGGGACGCATGTGCTATATGGACAGAGTGCAAAAACCTTCTACAGAACTTACCGTTGGTGGACCTTCATTTTTGTCAAAGAACCGCAAATGCCATTGTGAATTGGGTTGCGCGCGAGCAGAGGAAACAAACATTATTACCGCCCAATTGGCTTTCTTCTCCACCCTAAGCCCTTTGGGCCCTACTATGTAATGATGCCCCACTCTTGTGAGCTACTGGATCCTCACCAGTTATGATATAAATAAAATTTCGTTTTTTGACCAAAAAAAAAATATCATTTCTTTCCAGATTTGCTCCAAGATTATTACAAGAGCATACTGGATGTCGCTGAGAAACCGTTATCTTGAACTTGACAGCTACCGTTTGTTTATGTACGTTCTTTTGAAAATTGATATTAATTCGAAGATGAGTACCATTGCCGAGAATGTCTTGAGTTTGAGACAAGATACCCCATCTAAATAATTTCTTAAGTTTTATTGGTTTTATAAATTGAGTAGGTTTCCTGTAATGGAATATTATATTTTGATACAAATATTATATATATATATATACGAGATGAAATTTTGCTCGATAATTACGCAATAAAAGGCATGTTTGAATTTTCTAAATGAGTTCTTTGTGAAAAAAATGTCAGATAATTATTGATGATTTGTTTTGATTGAGATTGATGGCCGGAAAACACTTGAGCGATCAAACAATGGCAAATTCTATGCTTTTCAAATTCATAGTGGCTTTCTTGGCAATTGCCTCTTTTTATGAAATATGTACCGACATTTAAACCGAACCATATAAATCTCTATCTTATTATTGTTCTTTGTTGATTTCTCTTGTAATTCCTTTTTCTTGCGTTAAACTTCAATTATTTTCACAATAGATTTGTCGTGAACCTCCCAAGGTGAGATCTCTAAAGGAAGTGGCTTGAATGGTTGTACTCACGAGGTGGCGCCTACAATTAGCATTATTGACTATAACTTGATTTCTTTTTTAATTACTTAGTTTAATTTACTTAGAAATGGCCACTAACATATAATGGATCGGTTATGAGCCGTGTAAGGCAAGGGAGTCACCCTTACTACTACTAATCAGAGATTCACAAGTCTGGAAACTTGGTTACTCTATATGAAATTTAGCATTCTTTTAGTGCTTTTATCTCTTTAATGAAAACAATTTGCACGCAATCTCTTCAATTAAGTTTTATAAGTCCCAACACATAAATGATATTATGCATGGGTGCTCAAGCAACAAAAATTAAATCAAGCAAAAATGATAAATAAAGAATGGGGAAAATAAAGACAGAAGCCGTATAATGTAAAATTTAAACAAGGCCTTGTTATAAAAAAAAAAAGGCCTTGTTATTAACTGTCACAGGATTCTAAAGAGCCAAGTGCACTAAACGTGGCTAATATTAATATTCAATCTAATTCATCTTCCGATCAATCAAAGATATTATTGGCAATTGTCATCCATAAAATTTTCTAGTAATATTCCACCGGCTTTTGCGTCAAGCACATTTATGCCTTAAGCTCTATTTATTTTGTGAAAAATAAATGATTTAGGCACATTTTCCTAAAATTAATCCCTTATATTATTTACAAAAATAAATGAACGAAAAATATTTTTATCGTCCATGAATATTGTTAAACTTAAATTGTTGTATATAATGATAACAGTTTCCTCAACTAATTATTTTATGCAATGTAAGTGATTATTTTTAGAAACATATTTTTTAAATTATTTATTTAATGTGAAAAAAACGACATGTTACAAATAGTTAATGTACTTCATTTATTTTTATCGTAAAAACAAAATCTTCCTTATAATTTTTTTTTTTAAATCAAAAGTTTCTACTTATTTAAATAAAATACTTTTAATCTTTCTGTTAAACTATTTCAGTATTGATGGACATTTGTCGACGTGGACCGTCTACCTAAATACCAAGTCAACTAAGCAATAGAAAAATTAAAAATAAACAAACGCTAACCCATCTTCCCGAAAAAAGAAAATCCAAGCCCTGAATTATCCGCGTCCTAAACCTCCCCCACCACCGGTCACCACTCTCCACCATCATCGACCATCAACCCTGTGCCTTGGATCACCCTGCCAACACTCACTGCGGTCCCTCGGTTCCGAGCAGTGAGCGGCAAGGGATGCTGTAGGGTCATGCCTATAAGTGCCTCATGCTCAAATGGCCATGGATTCCCCGAGCTCAAGCAGATAGTGGCCATGGCGATGTCGCGACCTCAGGCAGCAAGCAGCCATGAATATTGTGAGCTCGAGCTCCAGCGGTCATGGATACCTCAAGCTCGAGCTCGAGCGGATGATGGCCATGGATGCTGCGAGCTTGAGCGGATTGTGGCCATGATGGATTGTCTCCATTGATGCCAGCGGATCATGGCCGGTGAGTGACCATAGCCGCGAGGTGAGATAAGGGAGAGGGAGAGGGAGAGGGAGAGAGAGTTGCTTTCTCTTCCTCGAGATCCTGGTCTTAGCTCGCAGCAAAAGCAGTCCCTGTTATTGGTACTTTACACCATTTGCTCTTCCCCAGCACCACTTATTGTAGCCTAGCTTATCTGGTTTGCTCCAGAACACGGTGTACCTGAGTGGTTTAGTTGCCGGAATGCCGGACATTTCATGCGTGTTGACATACCTTCGAACGACCATGAGTCCTTGACGGAGCACAGGACAGGATATCCCCCACTCTGGGATATCAGTTCTACACAAGTGCACATCAGTTAGGTCCTACATTTTTTTGTTAAGCTACAGGTTGCCTTTGGTCTCCTCAGACGAAAAAAAATTGGGATGCCATTGGTCTCCAGATAATACAGATTGGCAGGCAATGTCGAGCCATATTGATGCAGCGTTCGAGGTCTCCAACCTCAGGTTAATGGTGGCCAGAGTACGGTGTCGAACTGATAAACATCCAGCTTCTGAATCGAATCCTCGCTCCTTTAACCAGTTTCCCCCAGTTACTGAATCCCATCTTGACAACATACGAATTACAAAGTCTCTACACAAGACTAGAGCTTTCGAGCATAAGCACATAGATAGACGTCCTAAATCGTCCATTACTTGACTTATCAGGGCACAAAGTCATCAATTAGTTTACAGGCGACAAACCAAGCACAGTTCATGTTCAGATAAACTAAGGAAAATGTTCAACATTTGCCATTAGTTTCTGCTAAAGTAATGTCCATAAATCTCATAATTTCATTTACAGAAAGAACAAATTTCTGATCTTGAGCAATTCAGTACAACACCTTCTTCTGCACGAGAGACTTGATGCCCGTGAAAAATGTGGACTTCACAGTCACATAAAGATATAGACCTCATCATATCCCCTTCTGTCGTCATTCAAATGTAACACTTCAGTCAGTAAATCACAAATCATTAGCAAAACTAAGAAGAAATGCAATGAATAGATAGCATCAGGGCTTACCCTGCTTTCCCTCAGTAGGTGGGACTGTAATTATATATCAGATTGTCAAGCACTTTTCAAACAGAAGCCCGGTTTACGGACTTCCTAGCCTCACTACAGGATAACTAGTTTGAATTAGAAGTTTTTTCCCTTCAAACTGAGTGAAGTTTAACCATAAGCGCAGTTCATATAACCATAATCGTGTATGATATATGATATTTTAAGAACTCTGACGAGGAAATTTCAAATGCAACTTGCTCTGCAGCATAAAATTACTCAAAAATTTCTGACCTGACAAAGAAGTTCGCTACATGCTGTGTAACTTGAATGGCATCATCTGAGTGTGATACCATGGACAAACGCCATTCGAAAGCATTATTCTGCACAATATCGAGAAAGCCATATAAGTTTACCCCAAGGCAGTAACTCTAAACATGCTTCACAGACATGGAGAGGTGGAAAACATGATCCCAAGAACAATCACTGATTTAGCTCCCTAAGATATTTAAGCAAATGAATCATGTTTAAATCAAAGCCATTAAAGAGAGAAAAAAAAAAGGATCATGTCCTCTATAACATGATAAACTCAAATTGCCTAGTCTCCTAACTTTTGCCTAACCAATTCTGCGAGAATCAGGCAACAAGCTCTTCACTAAAGAAATAAAAAACCAGAAAATCAGGAGGCATCGCAAGAAACTAGTGTTGATCAATATATGTTAGAATCTACAACAGCAAGAAGTCAATTTCTACGCGCATCATAAATCTTCTTAAAAATCGGGGGATATTGGGGGGGACAAAACACCGTATCGACACGTATCGACGACGAAAAAGCAACAATTACGAGATCGAAATCGAAAGGGGGTAAAGAACTCGAGAGAAGATCGAAAAGACGACGAAAAAGCAACAATTATATGTATGAGATTAAATTTTCCCGCCATTTCTGTGCAGCGTCCCGGGGAATTTTTTCGGATCGGGGGCATTTTATAGTGCGCGTTCAGCATTGAAGCCAATCTGGAAATAGGAATAAATCAATAAACCTGTGACAAATTTGCCCCATATTATATGTATGAGAAATTTACTTTCCATTAATTTACCGTCAAATTACTAAGTTGGATACCATGTAACAATTAATAGGTGCACTAGTTCGAAGTTTTACCCTTATTTTTAGCATAGGTCTATTGGTCTGTAATTTTTCATAGTATTAATCCAATTTAATGAAAACTTACGATAGGTAAATTTGTCTCAAGTGTACAAATTTGGAATTTTATTATAGTTAAAAAATTATTTATGGTAAATCTATCATGAGTATACCCATTTAAGATTTTTTATGGTCAAAAAATAATCCAAGTAAAATTATCACAAGTGCATAAATTTATAATTTTTTTTGGCAATATTAAAAACAACCTTTCGAATTTCTAAAACCTTGCCCACCATTGATTGTGCGAGCGAGAAGAAAAGAGATTTGGAAAAGTCTAATAGCGCAAGTGTCATGATGCGATGTGGTGCGATGTAGTGTATGACATTAATTTTTTTTTTTTGGGGTGGGGAAAATACTATTTAATTAGTAATCAATACGTGCAAATTTTGGACTAACTTAGGACCCAGATTTTGTATTTCGTGGCTGAAATTTAAGATTCTCTAATCTCGATAGTCTATATACTATATTAAACCATATGGATATATAAGATCTACTATTTATTGATTGAGATTTTTCAGACGTGATCTAAGTGTACTCAAACGTTCTGACTTTTCTACCTGTTCTTCGTGGTCTTTTGATAGAGTTCCTCTAAGAATTGTTCAGGTCCTCTGAAAAGATAAGGAGTAGCGTGTTCTAGTTCGTGATAGAAAATGTTTGATTTCCGGAGCTCCCATCGTTGCAAAAATTATTTTTTTATTCGATTTAAAAAATAAATCCGACATGGCTATTCCCGTGAAATGGTCACTCCTCCAAATGGCAAATAGCGTTGAGGATGCGGCTCACCCGTTTTCCTCTTTAGACAAATGCCGATTTCTGGGAAGTTGCCTCGAGCTTTCGTACCAAAAACAGAGAAGAAAAGGGGGAAGTGCCTAGATCGTGATGGCAAAGAATGAGGAGGAGGAGATAAAGACCATTGGCACGCGTACATGGACGGTCTCTGGTTTGGAGAATAAGAAAAACCTTAACTCCTAAGGAATTGGTTAGACCATTAATTAATTAATTAATTATTCACGAAATAACATACAAATATAATAATCGGCAACACAATAAACAATCATCTTTTCTGGTGAGGGGGTTGACTTGACTTGACTTGGGCAATCCTTCGTATAAACAGCTTCCGCTGGATCGTAGTCTCTACTCTCAAGCTCAAACTCTGGACAACTTCGATCGGCTTCTGCATTCGTCTCTTCGCTCGGACTCAGGCTTCTTCCGCTGTCGAGGTTTTCTCTGTCCTCCACTTGTTTCTGAATTTAGCCGTTCCTCGTTTGTTAATCGTCGCACGTATTTCGCCGTTTCTTAGCTCCGGATGTGCAAACTGCCAGAACCTTTGATTATCTTCTTTGAGGAATTTTCGTAACGTTAAATGCTCATTGATTTTGTGCCGATCTGACCATTTTCTGCTCTTAGAAGAGCTTCGATTGCCTGACAAGTTTCACTTTTTAGAGTCTCTTTCATATTTGTTATGTTACTTTGTTCGTTTGCCCTTTTTATCTGGGCTCATACATCTTTGCAAATTGATTTTGTGCCGATCTGACCATTTTCTACTCTTAGAAGTGCTCCGATTGCCTGAGAAGTTCCACTTTTTAGAGTCTCTTTCATTTTTGTTTTGTCACTTTGCTTTGCAAATTGATGGTTCATGCCATAACATCGTGAAGTTCCCAAAGAAGGAATTAGTCAACATTAAGACTCTAACCTTCGGTAAAACTTACGTTCAGCTTGCAGGGGATGTCTGAAACTCTCCTCTTCTTCTTCTTCTTCTTCTTCTTTGGTTACTCATTCATCTCCTTCGGCCCTGGAGTGGAAGTATGGGATTGGATGCAGTGCCTCTATATAACCCCGTAAAATCTCCTCATCTTTGTTGAACGCCAACCCAACCCCGATTTATTTCTGAGGACTTCTAGAGGGACAAGGTGCATTCCTTTCTCTTGTCTTTACAAAATTTGTCCAAGAAGATATGGCATCTTTCCCAAGGCCAGCAAACAAACAGAGGCAATATAAGTATGATGTTTTCTTGAGTTTCCGAGGTGAGGATACCCGCAAAAACTTTGTTAACCATATGCATGATCATCTACGGCGAAGAGGAATTGTGGCCTTTCGAGATGATAACCACCGAGATCTTCAGAGGGGAAAATGTATTAAACCAGAAATATTGAGGGCAATAGAGCAGTCAAGACTTGTGCTTGTGATATTCTCTGAAAACTACTCTTCTTCTACTTGGTGCCTGGAAGAAGTTGCTAAGGCGGTGGAGTGTACGGATATCAATGAAGGATCCGTGATACCGATCTTCTACAAGGTTGATCCATCTGACATACGGAAACTGAGGGGAAACTTTGGGACAGGCTTTGCTAAAACTAAGGAAACTTATTTGGGCGACAAGGGAGATATAAAGAGGTGGAAGGATGCACTGAGAAAAGTAGCTAATCTCGCCGGAAGAGAATTGAAAGATGGGTAGGCCTCTCTTCCACTAACTTGGAATTATTTGTTTGCTTTAAGTTTTGCATGCCACGAATGTCATGATTATCATGCTCTGTATTATGTTGGTTCATATGAACCAAAATATATGATTAACTCCTCCAAAACTAAATAGCCTCAATGCTCGTTGGGGAACTAATCATCTGCATTTCTTCATTGTAGACATGGGACACAGTTCATTCAGCAAATCATTGGAGAAATCAAAGATAAACTGGGTCCCCATCCGTCCTATGTTGTAGGCAATCTTGTGGGAATGCATTCCTGAGTTGCAAAAGTAGTAAAACTTTTATGCTTGGGCGACAGTGGTGCACGTAGTATTGGTATATGGGGAATGGCTGGTTCAGGCAAAACAACTGTTGCACGAGCAGTTACTAACGAAATCTGCAGTCAATTTGATGATGGTTGTAGTTTTCTCACCGATGTTAGAGAAAATTCAGAAAAGAATGGTCTGATATATCTACAGCGCCGGTTTCTTGGTGATATTCTCCAAGAAGACAATGTTGGAATTAGGGATGATCATATAGGAGCCAACATGATAAAAAAACTAGTGCGAGATAAAAAAAGTCCTTCTTATTCTTGATGATGTGGATAAAAAGGAGCAGTTGGAAAAATTAGCGGGAGATCTCGAATGGTTTGCACCAGGGAGTAGGATCATTATAACAACTAGAGATAAGCATTTGCTTTTAAAATATGGAGTAAATGACATATATAAGGCGGAGGAATTATCATTTGATGAGGCTCTCCAACTGTTTTCTTGGAAAGCTTTTAGAAGTAACCATCTTCCAGTAGAGTTCAAGGAGCTTGCGAAGCAGGTTATTAGATACGCTGGTGGCCTTCCTCTAGTCATTGATGTCTTAGGTTCCTTTTTGGATGAAGAAAATTTGTTGCAATGGGAGAGTGCACTGGCCAGTCTCAAAGAATGTCCAGAAGGGGAAATTTTTAACCGGCTTAGGATGAGTTATGATGGACTACGTCAGAACGAGAAGGAGATTTTCCTAGATATTGCTTGTTTCTTCAAGGGGAAGAAGAAACCTTATGTTACGAAGTTCTAGATAATTGCGGCTTCTATGCAGATTTTGGAATCAATACCCTTGCTCGTAGATCTCTTATCAAAATCGTGGACAACAGATTGTGGATGCATGATTTGCTCCAAGAGATGGCTTGGAAAATTGTTCATCTAGAGTCTCCTCAAGAGCCAGGAGAACGAAGTCGAGTCTGGCTTTTTGAGGATGTATACCATATTCTGTCAAAAAACTTGGTGAGTACTCTGCAAAATTAATTTGCAAGCATGGTTATTTGATATAGGAAAAAAAACAACTTGCTAGTCATGTATTGACACTATGAATTGTTTATCAGGGAACTAGAAAAGTCAAAGCCATAGTCTTGCAATATGAGGACCATAGAACAGTGCACTTGAATGGAGAGTCCTTCACAAACATGACTAACTTAAGATTGCTTGATATTCATGCCATCCACCTCTTTTCTGGGTTCAAGCACCTTTCAAATGAACTACGCCTGCTAAGATGGGACAACTACAATCTTAAATCATTTCCACCAAGTTTTCTTCCAAAGAACCTTATCGAACTCCATATGCAGGATAGCCTCCTTTGCAGCCTCTGGAGAGGGGAAAAGGTTGGAATTAGTACTCATGCATATGTATGCTTCATCATACGCTTTATTATGTTTAACAAGCTAATAAAACTGTTCAACCAATTTTTTCTAGATGCAGGTCTTAAAGAAGTTAAAAGTTATCAACCTCAATGGTTCCAAATTATTCATGGAGACTCCAAACTTCAAAAATGTCCCCAATCTAGGGAGGCTAATTCTCAAAGGTTGCAAAGCATTATCTCAAGTTCATCCTTCAATTGGAAATCTAGAAAGACTCAGTCTACTTGACTTGGGTGACTGTGAAAACCTCATGGGACTTCCAGATAGTGTAGGTAATTTAAAAGCTCTTAGAGTTCTTAATCTGTCTGGATGTTCGAATCTTGAAGAACTGCCTGAGAGCCTTGGGGGCTTAGAGTGCTTAGAGGAGCTTGATATTAGTGAAAGTGCCATAACACACCTCCCATCTAACTTGACATTCTTACAAAATCTGAAAAAGTTACGCTTTCATGTTAGTAAAAGGAGGCCACAAAATTCTTGGAGGACACTGACGCGCGCGCTGAGAAGAGCTCTCAACCCTAGACGTCCGCGGTTGCCTTCATTTTTAGGGCTATCCTCTTTGACAGAGTTGGATCTGAGTGGTTGTAGTCTTATGGAAGGAGAAATTCCCCGTGATATTGATTGCTTACCCTCCTTGAGGTCTTTAGACCTAGCTGAAAACTTTTTTACCACCATAACTGCAAGTATCGAACATATCTCTGGGCTGGAATTTCTCATATTAAATCATTGCAAAAATCTTGAAGTGTTACCAAGACTTCCAGAAAGCACAACAGCTGTGGTGGCAGAGAAGTGCCTCAGATTGGAAAGGATATCAAACCCATTCATTATATGCACAATACCTGACTCAGGGTTTTGCTTCTTTAACTGCTCTAATTTGCTTCCACAAGATCTTGATTTAACTTTGCAGCAGAAGTACTCCTTGTCATTGCTTCGTTACATCATTTACCGTTCCAGGAAAATCATTCGGGGAACTTATGTGGTGTCTCCATGTCTGCAATATGAAATACCTGAGTGGTTTAGCTACCGGGGAGTTGGACCTTTGTTGAGCATAGACATGTCCCCAAATTGGCATGACAATAGCTGGAGAGGATTTGCCATCTGCGCATCTTTTAAACAAATCAACCGCAGCTCCTGTCAGGACCTGAAAAATGCCCACTTCATTTTCTGTAGGTTCTATGCTGATGGAAATCAGCTAGGTCCCTTATTTAAGTTTCCAATCAGATTTGTCAATTCAGGTTGCCTTTGGCTTGGTTATGTGTCGAGTACTCAATTTCCACGTGATACAAATTGGGAGACAATGTCAAACCACATTGTCGTTTCATTTACGATCACCAACCCCAGGTTAGAGGTGGAAAAGTGTGGTGTTCATCTGGTTTACGAGCAATGTATAAGAGAGTTTGATAATCTTTTAGTCCGGTGGTGTAGCTCATTGCCCAGGGATTGGAATAGAATCTACCGTGAGGTTCAAAAACCAAGGGAGGTCAGTAGTGTCTTCAGATATTCCATTGATTCGGACCTGTACAAAGTGAATGAAGGTGTAATGAGATGTGGGGTCTATGAGGTTCGGTCCCACTCATTAAATGGAGGTCGTTTTTTCACGGATTATCTATATGTCATTTGGCATCGTTCGAGACTTGGACAACTGTCTGTTCATGATTTCAAAAGAAGGTAATCACTACTAGATAATTGGCAGGGCTTGGGTTAGACCTTTCAAAATTCAAATAGACGATGAAACCTCATGTTAATCCTAACTAAAAAACCTAGAATATCACCACCAGCACCAACATCTCCAAAATAATCAGGAGAATTATTTTTGCTAGCTTTTGTATTTCACTTTCTCACCATAACAAAATCTTTCTTACAGGTTGTTGAAGTACCGTCAAATGTGGTCAGTCGCTGATTTCTAGAAGAAAGCTCCATGTGCACCATAAGTGGATTCTTTCTTTTCAAAAAACTTATGCTATACTTTAATACTAGAATGTATATTTTGATCAAATACTAATTCCACTTTTTTTTTAAAACTTTTTGGACCAATCCATAATTTTCAATTTTACTACTAACTATATTTTACTTTGTCTAATTTTAGGTAGACGTTTCTTTTTTTTTATTTCAAATTCTTTTTTGCATCAGAAATTACAGTTTCAAATACCAATTGTAATGTATTGCTAATCTACAGTTAGAGTTTTAGGCGTAACTAAAACTAAAACCCTCTCCATGTAATTGAGTCAATGGAATGAACTCCCACAATCTCTTTCCTGGCTGCCAACTCCATGTCGAGTTTTTATCAGCTAAATGTCTCTCTCTTGTGGCACCGAAGGAGGCAATGCCAACCGTTAATCCATCTCCTGATTTGAGGATGAACAATGTGAGGGGAAGACTGGAATAGTGAAATGTAAGCGGGGGCAATTGGAAAGAGAAAATTTATTAACCTTAGATTTAGCCTTTTGAAAATGTTGAAAGCCCAAGACGCGCTTTCAGCTTTGGTAAGGCTATCATTTGGCCAAATGAGTCTAAAAAACATTTGCCAAACACCCCTGGTTTGCACCAAGAGGCTTTAGAGGTCCAAAACTTTTGGGAAAATTGAACCAAACACAGCCTTAGACGGATTTATTCATAGGTCTAATACCATAAAAATTCTTAGCTTTTAATCTATTTCCAATTCTACTCCAAACCTTTTTTTTTTTTTTTGTGTAAAAAAAAACTTCATCTTTCACTCGAGTCTCAAATACGCAACCTTAGAGGGGTTTGTTCATAGGTTTAATACCCTAAAATTTTTTAAACTTTAGTCTAGTCGCAATTCTACTCAAAACTTTTTTTTTTGGGGGGTAAAAAAAAAAACCCCAACTTTCACTGGAGTCTCAAATATGTCCCCCATTCACATGCCATCCAAGTAACCAATAGTTATCCGACATGGAATCCACACGAAGCTATTGACATGAAATTTAGTTGTCATGTTAGACAATGTAAAGAAGAAGAAGAAGAAGAAGAAGAAGAAGAGCTAAGAGCGATGCGACCATGGCAGCTTGAGCTTTGTGCTTCAAGCTCACAATGGGGCCGCTCGTGTGCTCTATTCAGTTGGTTTGAAGACTGAACCCAATATTGATTTGAAGCTCAAGTTGCCATGTTTGAGAACTTAGGAGCTTGAGCAACCATGGCTGCATTTTCTTGATTTTCTATTCTTTTTCTTTTTTTACATTGTCTAATGTGATACCTGAGTTCCATATCTACAAATTCGTGCGGATAACATGTCGGATAATTATCGGCTACTTGGATGGCATGTTGATGGGGGATAAATTTGAAATTCAAGTAGAATTGGGACTAATCTAAAGTTGAGGGTATTTTTAAACGAAAAAAAAAAAAACATCAGGTTAGAATTGGGATTGAGTCTTGAACCATGGAATTTTTAGTCCAAAGTGTAATCGTCACTCTACCCAGTTTACTACTGGAGCAAACTCAACCAAACTGGAATAGTCCTGGCCCATTGGATAACCGACTCGAGCTCAACTGAAGTTCATTGTTCTAGTTCTAACGCCTTTCGGCAAATGATTCATGGGCTCGAGTAAACTTGGACTGGGAAAACTCCTGTCAGCTTGAAGCGGCCCAATATCAGGTTAGCGTCTTGAATTTAGAAACTATAAAAGGTAAAACCCATTGCGATGTTCAAGAAGGGCCTGAAAAGGCACTTAAGCTGCATTAGTCTATTTCAAGCACGATAGCTAGAGTTATTATTTCGGATGGGCATACACGTATGAGCCCGTCACGTAATCCTACCTCGAGTTACTTCAGTTCCAGCCTTGCATAATATTACCACTAGGTAAAAGTACCCAATATCTAGACTTTATGACATGCTTGATTAATTGTCTTGCTCTTCCATACTCTTGAAGATTGATATGAAGAGTGGTCATAAATTATCACCACATGAAGGAAATGCACGAGACACGAGTTGACTAGAGGTTTGCTCACCATATGACCTAAATGCGTAACCTCATGAAGGCATTATGACCACTTTATTATTGGACTACTGCTCTCCGGTGGTAACATTGTGCATGTGTTTCGTCTAAATAAGGTGGCAGGAAGCTGCGTGAAGAATTTCCCTTACAAATCTTTGCGTCGGGATAACTAACAGGGACAATCAACATTCCGTAAGTTTCACGGAGGGGGAAAAAAGGAGGATCAACTATGGGTTCTCCAGCGTCTTCACCTTAAGCGCAGGTACAAAGCAGCATCATTACGCTTGCCCATATGCGGAAAATTTAATTAAATGCCCGAAGTTTCTTGGGGGGGCTTTTATGTGATCCACGAGGTTATCAAATTTAACAATGTTTCCCCCAACGTTTCATGATCAACGAAATGTCCTCCCACCCCTGACTCACATTCTGATCAATTTTTGTCGGAAGTTGGAGCAGGTGAGCTCATGACGCTGAATTCAACAAATTGACGGTAAAAGCGTCCAACAAAAGAGGGCTAGAGTCCTAAACTCTGACTCCTTCACCAGATTGCATGTGAAATGTTTTCAATGTCACCGTGAAACTTGCTGAACTATTTTCCTCCAAGAGTACCAACTGAAGGTGATGGCGTCCACGTCAAGCTAGGTTTGCATCGGTCGACGATGTCTTCATTACAACCCTTCTTCCACAATAACAGAGATTGTTCATTTTCCCACTCTCAATTACTTGAGCTTTTTCTGTTAACCTTAAGGATTCTTAAATACTTGTAAACTATTAATTTTTCTTTTATTAGGTGAGGCCACACTTGTACGTTTATTTCCAAGAGTAGGAGAATTTAAATATGGCGAGTTCTTCCATCTCTTTAGCTTTTGTATTTACCTTTTTAACCTTTGCATCTCATCATGGGAGATTGATCTGTCCATAAAATAATTTCTTCAGGACAAGCAGTAAACCTAAACAAATCAGTTTTTTTTTTTTTTTTCAGCAAAGAATGTCCCAAACTATTAAGGGACAACATGGCAAGAAAAAACTTAAACAAATCAGGTATATTTTTCAGCAAAGAATGTCCCCAACTATTAAGGGATAACATGGCAAGAGAATTTGAGAGTTCCAAAGCTAGATCGGACAGGAAAATACCTAGGAATCCCCTCTGACTAGGGAGCCTCAAACAGACAGCTGTTTGCATGGATTTTGGGTAGGGTAAACATGAAATTAGAAGGTTGGAAAGAACAAATTATACCAAAAGCAGGCAAGGAAATCCTCTTGAAATCAGTGGAAGCGTTACCACAACATGTCATGTCAGTTTTTAAAATCCTTGTATTAGTTTGTAAAGCAATTGAGAAGAAAATAGCCAACTTATAGTGGAAAAACAGTGAAATAAGAGTTGTTGTGCATCGGAAGAGATGGGAATCATGAAATTCAGGAAAGTCAGGGAGGAATGGACTTCAAGGACCTACTTACTATAAACAGGCCCTCGTGGGTAAACAAACTCAGAGGTTGGTTAAAAATTCGGAAGCATTATGGAGCAAACTACTCAAAGGACTCTATTTTTGTCGAAAAGACTTTTGGCATGCTAAGAAAGGAGCCAAGCCTTCATAGGGATCGCAAAGTCTAATTATGGGAAGGGAGGCCATATTGAACTCAGTGAGGTGGTCAATTGGAAACGGACAAAAAGTCAACATCAGAACTGATAAATGGCTAAAGAGAGGACTAATCGGGGGCCGGCAAATAGAAATGATCCACAAAAAGCATCCGATTTGATGAACTTTGAAGTGGAACAATGGAATGAACAACTTTTAAACAATCTTTTTTATGAACAGACCACTCAGGAGATCCTTGCGATTCCAATCAATCGTCAAATTACCAATGATGAACTAGTATGAATAGGGACTAAGAATGGGTCCTTTACAATAAAAAAAAATGGCTACAACAAATTAAGAGAACATATGACAATCAAGGCAGCAATTGAATACCCTTCTTCATCCTACCAAACACCGAGAGCACTATGGAACGCTATATGGAATATGCATATCGGCCTTAAAGTGAAGATATTTATTTGGAATGTTTGTCAAAATGCCATCCCATCCAAGGAGAACTTATGGAAAAGAAAGATATTACCTGACCCCGTCTGCGACCTTTGCCGAGAAAGGGTGGAAACGGCCAAGCACATCTTTCTTCTTTGCCCTTAGACCGCACGTGTTTGGAGCAACCCGAATGTCAAACTACAAATGAGTCCGCATGAAGTTACTCGAATTGATGCGTGGTCGGCACTCTTTATAAGGAAAGACACTCACTTACCTTCCTTGGAAACAATTTCAAACATCCTCTAGCAAATTTGGAAGGGGTGAAATAACTATATATTTCAGGGAAGTCAGTTGGATGCCTGAAAAGTAGTAGATTTGGCCCGATTTCAGCAGAAAAGCTATGAAACATGGGGCTTTCAACACCCTCAAGCAAGAAAGTCAGAGGAAACCAAGATACCTCAAATCTAGGTAGCTCCAGCGATAGGGACCATGAAGATTAACATCGATGTGTCGATTTGTGAGGGGTTGACATTAGGCACTATATCCTGCATCGTTCGCAACTTCTCAAGTTGCCTTGTGGACAGTTTCACCAAAACAGTTGGAGCGGCTTCAGTTGCTCAACTGAAACCCTAGCTTCGTTAGAAGCTTTGAAGTACATACAAAAGAAGCAGATAGGTGTGGTTTTGATGGAGTCCGACTGCCAAAGTCTGGTAAGATCTCTAAAGTACGTGGAAGACTTTAACTGGGACGCACGTGCTATATAGACAAAGTGCAAAAACCTTCTACATAACTTACTGTTGGTGGACCTTCATTTTTGTCAAAGAACCGCAAATGCCATTGTGGATTGGGTTGCACGTGAGCAGAGGAAACAGACATTACCACCCAATTGGCTTTCTTCTCCACCTTAAGCCCTTTGGGCCCTACTATGTAATGATGCCCACTCTTGCGAGCTGCTGGATCCTCACCAGTTATGATATAAATTCATTTTTTGACCACAAAAAAAAAAAAAAAAAAATCATCTCTTTCCAAATTTGCTCCAAGATTATTACAAGAGCATACTGGATGTCGCTGAGAAATCGTTATCTTGAACTTGGCAGCTACCATTTGTTTATGTCCGCTCTTTTGAAAATCGATATTAATTCGAAGATGAGTATCATGAGAATGTCTTGAGTTTGAGACGGGATACCCCATCTGAATAATTTCTTAAGTTTTATTGGTTTTATAAATTGAGTAGGTTTCTTGTAATGGAATATTATATTTTGATACAAATATTAAACATATATATGAGATGAAATTTTGCTCGATAATTATGCAATAAGAGGCATGTTTGAATGTTTGAATTTTCTAAATGAGTTCTTTGTGAAAAAAATGTGAGATAATTATTGATGGTTTGTTTTGATTGAGATTGATGCCAAAAAACACTTGAGCGATCAAACAATGGCAAATTCTATGCTTTTCAAATTCATAGTGGCTTTCTTGGCAATTGGCTCTTTTTATGAAATATGTACCGACATTCAAACCAAACCATAATTATCTTATTATTGTTCTTTGTTGATTTCTCTTGTAATTTCTTTTTCTTGCGTTAAACTTCAATTATTTTCACAAGAATTTAGTCGCGAACCTCCCAAGGTGAGATCTCTAAAGGAAGTGGCTTGAATGGTTGTACTCACGAGGTGGTGCCTACAATTAGCATTATTGACTATAAATTGATTTCTTTTTTAATTACTTAGTTTAATTTACTTAGAAACCGCCACTAACATATAATGGATCGGTTATGAGTTGTGTAAGGCAAGGGAGTCACCCTTACTACTACTAATCAAAGATTCACAAGTCTGGAAACTTGGTTACTCTATATGAAATTTAGCGTTCTTTTGGTGCTTTATCTCTTTTATGAAAACAATTTGCACGCGATCTCTTCAATTAAGTTTTGTAAGTCCCAACACATAAATGATATTATGCATGGGTGATCAAGCAACAAAAATTAAATCAAGCAAAAATGATAAATTAAGAATGAGGAAAATAAAGACAGAAGCCGTATAATGTAAAATTTAAACAAGGCCTTGTTAAAATAATTAAAAAAAAAACAAGGCCTTATTATTAACTCTCACAGGATTCTAAAGAGCCAAGTGCACTAAACATGGCTAACATTAATATTCAATCTGATTCATCTTCTGATCAATCAAAGAAATTATTGGCAATTATCATCCATAAAATTTTCTAGTAATATTCCACCGGTTTTTGCGTAAAGTGCATTTATGCCTTAAGCTCTATTTATTTTGTGAAAAATAAATGATTTAGAGCACATTATCCTAAATTTAATCCCTTATATTGTTTATAAAAATAAATGAACAAAAAAATATTTTTATCGTCCATGAATATTGTCAAACATAAATTGTTGTATATAATTATACATTTTCCTCAACTAATTATTTTATGCAATGCAAGTGATTATTTTTAGAAATATATTTTTAAAATTATTTATTTAATGTGAAAAAACAATGTGTTACAAATAGTTAATGTACTTCATTTATTTTTATCATAAAAACAAAATCTTCCTTATAATTTTTTTTTTAAATCAAAAGTTTCTACTTATTTAAATAAAATACTGTTAATGTTTCTGTTAAACTATTTCAGTATTGATGGACATTTGTCGACGTGGACCGTCTACCTAAATACCAAGTTAACTAAACAATACAAAAATTAAAATAAACAAACGCTAACCCATCTTCCCCCAAGCCCCACCGCGTCTAAACCTCCCCCACACCGGTCCACCATCATCGACCATCAACCCTGTGCCTTGGACCACCCTGCCAACACTCACTGCGGTCCCTTGGTTCCGAGCAGTGAGCGGCAATGGATGCTGTGGGGTCATGGCTATAAGTGCCTCAAGCTCAAATGGCCATGGATGCCTCGAGCTCAAGCAGATAGTGGCCTTGGCAATGTCGCAACCTCAGGCAGCAAGCAGCCATGAATGTTGCGAGCTCGAGCTCAAGCGGTCATGGATACCTCAAGCTCGAGCTCGAGCAGATGATGACCATGGATGCTCTGTGAGCTCAAGCGGATTGTGGCCATGATGGATCATCTCCATTGATGCCAGCGGATCACGGCCGGCGAGCGACCAAAGCCGCGAGGTGAGTCAAGGGAGAGGGAGAGGGAGAGGGAGAGAGAGTTGCTTTCTCTTCCTCAAGATCCTGGTCTTAGCTCGCAGCAAAAGCAGTCCCTGTTATTGGTACTTTACACCATTTGCTCTTCCCCAGCACCACTTATTGTAGCCTAGCTTATCTGGTTTGCTCCAGAACACGGTGTACCTGAGTGGTTTAGTTGCCGGAATGCCGGACATTTCATGCGTGTTGACATACCTTCGAACGACCATGAGTCCTTGACGGAGCACAGGACAGGATATCCCCCACCCTGGGATATCAGTTCTACACAAGTGCACATCACTTAGGTCCTACATTTTTTTGTTAAGCTACAGGTTGCCTTTGGTCTCCTCAGACGAAAAAAAATTGGGATGCCATTGGTCTCCAGATAATACAGATTGGCAGGCAATGTCGAGCCATATTGATGCTGCGTTCGAGGTCTCCAACCTCAGGTTAATGGTGGCCAGAGTGTGGTGTCGAACTGATAAACATCCAGCTTCTGAATCGAATCCTCGCTCCTTTAACCAGTTTCCCCCAGTTACTGAATCCCATCTTGACAACATACGAATTACAAAGTCTCTACACAAGACTAGAGCTTTCGAGCACAAGCACATAGATGGACGTCCTAAATCGTCCATTAATTGACTTATCAGGGCACAAAGTCATCAATTAGTTTACTGGCGACAAACCAAGCACAGTTCATGTTCAGATAAACTAAGGAAAATGTTCGACATTTGCCATTAGTTTCTGCTAAAGCAATGTCCATAAATCTCATAATTTCATTTACATAAAGACCAAATTTCTGATCTCGAGCAATTCAGTACAACACCTTCTTCTGCACGAGAGACTTGATGCCCATGAAAAATGTGGACTTCACAGTCACATAAAGATATAGACCTCATCATATCTCCTTCTGTCATCATTCAAATGTAACAGTTAGTCAGTAAATCACAAATCATGAGCAAAACTAAGAAGAAATGCAATGAATAGATAGCATCAGGGCTTGCCCTACTTTCCCACAGTAGGTGAGACTCTAATTATATATCAGATTGTCAAGCACTTTTCAAACAGAAGCCCGGTTTACGGACTTCCTAGCCTCACTACAGGATAACTAGTTTGAATTAGAAGTTTTTTCCCTTCAACTGAGTGAAGTTTAACCATAAGCGCAGTTCATATAACCATAATTGTGTATGATATATGATATTTTAAGAACTTTGACGAGGAAATTTCAAATGCAACTTGCTCTGCAGCATAAAATTACTCAAAAATTTCTGACCTGACAAAGAAGTTCACTACATGCTGTGTAACTTGAATGGCATCATCTGAGTGTGATACCATGGACAAACGCCATTGAAAGCATTATTCTGCACAATATCGAGAAAGCCATATAAGTTTACCCCAAGGCAGTAACTCTAAACATGCTTCACAGACATGGAGAGGTGGAAAACATGATCCCAAGAACAATCACTGATTTAGCTCCCTAAGATATTTAAGCAAATGAATCATGTTTAAATCAAAGCCATTAAAGAGAGAAAAAAAAAAAGGATCATGTCCTCTATAACATGATAAACTCAAATTGCCTAGTCTCCTAACTTTTGCCTAACCAATTCGGCGAGAATCAGGCAACAAGCTCTTCACTAAAGAAATAAAAAACCAGAAAATCAGGAGGCATCGCAAGAAACTAGTGTTGATCAATATATGTTAGAATCTACAACAGCAAGAAGTCAATTTCTACGCGCATCATGAATCTTCTTAAAAATCGGGGGATATTGGAGGGGGGACAAAACACCCGCGTATCGACACGAGAGAGAGATCGAAGACGACGAAAAAGCAACAATTACAAGATCGAAATCGAAAGGGGGTAAAGAAGTCGAGCGGTACCGCTTGAAGCTTATCGAAAACGAGGGGCATGATCTCGTCGACGATTCCCAGGGTTTCGGCCTGCCTGGTATCATCTTTGCTCCGAAGCTCCGATCGATATGGGGAGGTTGTCCTTCTGATCGATGATTTCACGCGGCGCCTTGAAGAAGAATCCGATGCGCCTTCCCCTGCTAGGGCTCAATCCCGATCCAATTTTCCCGCCATTTCTGCGCGGCGTCCCGGGGAATCTTTTTGGGTCGGGGTCATTTTATAGTGCGCGCTCAGCATTGAAGCAAATCTTGAAATAGAAATAAATCAATAAACCTGTACCAAATTTACCTCAAATTACATGTATGACAAATTTGCTTTCCATTAATTGACCATCAAATTACTGAGTCGGATATCATGTAATAGTTGATAGGTGCACCAATTTAAAGTTTTACCCCTGTTTTTAGCACAGGTCTATCGGTTTGTAATTTTTCATAGTATTAATCCAATTTAACGAAAACTTACGGTAAGTGAATTTGTCTCAGTGTACCTATTTGAGATTTTATTGTAGTTAAAAAATTTATTTGAGATAAATCTATCATAAATATACTCATTTGGGGTTTTTTATGGTCACAAAATAATCCAGGTAAAATTACCATCAGTGTATCAATTTGTGATTTGTGATTTTTTTTTTTTTTTTTGCAATATTAAAAACAACCTTTGGAATTTCTAAAGCCTTGCGCACCATTGATCGTGTGAGCGAGAAGAAAAGAGATTTGGAAAAGTCTAACAGTGCAGGTTTCACGATGCGATACGGTGCGATGTAATGTATGACTTCAATTTTTTTTTTTGGGCGTGGAAAATACTATTTAATTAGAAATCAATACGTGCAAATTTTGGACTGACTTAGGACCCAAATTTTGTATTTCGCGGCTGAAATGTAAGATTCTCTTATCTCGATAATCTATATACTATATTAAACCATATGGGTATATAAGATCTACTATTTATTGATTGAGAGCGTTCCGACTTTTTTTCTTTTGATAGATTTCCTTTAAGAATTGTTCAGGTCCTGATCTGAAAAGATAAGGAGTAGCGTGCTCTCGTGATAGAAAATGGATTTCCGTTGACGATTTTTTCTACCCGTGAAATGGTTCTCCGTTGAGAATGGTCGTTTTTCTTTAGACAAATGCCGATTTCTGGGAAGTTCCCTTTTAAGAATAGATGTGATGGCAAAGAATGAAGAGGAGGAGATAAAGACCATTCCTACATGGACGGTCTCTGGTTTGGAGAATAAGAAAAACCTTAATAAGGATTGGTTAGACCATTAATTAATTAATTATTCACGAAATAACATAAAAATATAATAATCGGCAACACAATAAACAATCATCTTTTCTGGTGAGGGGGTTGACTTGACTTGACTTGGGCAATCCTTCGTATAAACAGCTTCCGCTGGATTTTCGAGCTCAAACTCTGGACAACTTCGATCGGCTTCTGCATTCGTCTCTTCGCTCGGACTCAGGCTTCTTCCGCTGTTTTCTTGTTTCTGAATTTCGTTTCGTTTGTTAAGAGCTTCGCCGTTTCTTAGCTTGCCAGAACCTTTGATTATCTTCAAGTTTCGATCTGACCATTTTCTTTTTAGACAAGTCTCTTTCATATTTGTTATGTTACTTTGTTCGTTTGCCCTTTTTATCTGGGCTCATACATCTTTGCAAATTGATTTTGTGCCGATCTGACCATTTTCTACTCTTAGAAGTGCTCCGATTGCCTGAGAAGTTCCACTTTTTAGAGTCTCTTTCATTTTTGTTTTGTCACTTTGCTTTGCAAATTGATGGTTCATGCCATAACATCGTGAAGTTCCCAAAGAAGGAATTAGTCAAGATTAAGACTCTAACCTTCGGTAAAACTTACGTTCAGCTTGCAGGGGATGTCTCCTTCGGCCCTGGAGTGGAACTATGGGATCGGACGCAGTGCCTCTATATAACCCCGTAAAATCTCCTCATCTTTGTTGAACGCCAACCCAACCCCAATTTATTTCTGAGGACTTCTAGAAGGACAAAGTGCATTCTTTTCTCTTGTCTTTACAAAATTTGTCCAAGAAGATATGGCATCTTTCCCAAGGCCAGCAAACAAACAAAGGCAATATAAGTATGATGTTTTCCTGAGTTTCCGAGGTGAAGATACTCGCAAAAACTTTGTTGACCATCTGCATGATCATCTACGGCGAAGAGGAATCATGGCCTTTCGAGATGATCACCACCGAGATCTTCAAAGGGGAAAATGTATTAAACCAAAAATATTAAGGGCAATAGAGCAATCAAGACTTGTGCTTGTGATATTCTCTGAAAACTACTCTTCTTCTACTTGGTGCCTGGAAGAAGTTGCTAAGGCGGTGGAGTGTACGGATATCAATGAAGGATCCGTGATACCGATCTTCTACAAGGTCGATCCATCGACATACGGGCGAGGGAAACTTTGGGACAGACTTTGCTAAAACTGAGGAAACTTATTTGGGCGACAAAGGAGATATAAAGAGGTGGAAGGATGCACTGAGAAAAGTAGCTAATCTTGCCGGAAGAGAATTGAAAGATGGGTAGGCCTCTCTTCCACTAACTTGGAATTATTTGTTTGCTTTAAGTTTTGCATGCCACAAATGTCATGACTATCATGCTCTGTATTATATTGGTTCATCTAAACCAGAATATATGATTAACTCCTCCAAAACTAAACAGCCTCAATGCTCGCGGGGGAACTAATCATCTGCATTTCTTCATTGTAGACATAAGACACAGTTCATTCGGCAAATCATTGGAGAAATCGAAAATAAACTAGGTCCCCATCCATCATATGTTGTAGGCAATCTTGTGGGAATGCATTCCCGGGTTGCAAAAGTAGTAAAACTTTTATGCTTGGGTGAGAGTGGTGCACGCAGTATTGGTATATGGGGAATGGCTGGTTTAGGCAAAACAACTGTTGCACGAGCAGTTACTAACGAAATCTGCGGTCAATTTGATGATGGCTGTAGTTTTCTCAACGATGTCAAAGAAAATTCAGAAAAGAATGGTTTGATATATCTACAGCGCCGGTTTCTTGGTGATATTCTCCAAGAGGACAATGTTGGAATCAGGGATGATCATATAGGAGCCAACATGATAAAAAAACTAGTGCGAGATAAAAAAGTCCTTCTTATTCTTGATGATGTGGATAAAAAGGAGCAGTTGGAAAAATTAGCGGGAGATCTCGAATGGTTTGCACCAGGGAGTAGGATCATTATAACAACTAGAGATAAGCATTTGCTTATCAAATATGGAGTAAATGACATATATAAAGCGGAGGAATTATCCTTTGATGAGGCTCTTCAACTATTTTCTTGGAAAGCTTTTAGAAGTAACCATCTTCCAGCAGAGTTCAAGGAGCTTGCGAAGCAGGTTATTAGATACGCCGATGGCCTTCCTCTAGTCATTGATGTCTTAGGTTCTTTTTTGGATGAAGAAAATTTGTTGCAATGGGAGAGTGCACTGGCCAGTCTCAAAGAATGTCCGGAAGGGGAAATTTTTAACCGGCTTAGGATGAGTTATGATGGACTACGTCAAAACGAGAATGAGATTTTCCTAGATATTGCTTGTTTCTTCAAGGGGAAGAAGAAACCTTATGTTACAGAAGTTTTAGATAATTGTGGCTTCTATGCAGATTTTGGAATCAATACCTTTGCTTAGAGATCTCTTATCAAAATTGTGGACAACAGATTGTGGATGCATGATTTGCTCCAAGAGATGGCTTGGAAAATTGTTCATCTAGAGTCTCCTCAAGAGCCAGGAAAACGAAGTCGAGTTTGGCTTTTTGAGGATGTATGCCATATTCTGTCAAAAAACTCGGTGAGTACTCTGCAAAATTAATTTGCAAGCATGCTTTTTTGATATAGGAAAAAAAAAAAGACTTGCTAGTAATGTATTGACACTTTATGAATTGTTTATCAGGGAACTAGAAAAGTCAAAGCCATAGTCTTGCAATCTGGGGACCATAGAACAATGCGCTTGAATGGAGAGTCATTCACAAACATGACTAACTTAAGATTGCTTGATGTCCGTGCCATCCACCTCTCTTCTGGGTTTAAGCACCTTTCAAATGAACTACGCCTACTTACATGGGACAACTACAATCTTAGGTCATTTCCACCAAGTTTTCTTCCAAAGAATCTTGTCAAGCTCCATATGCAAGATAGCCTCCTTTGCAACCTCTCGAGAGGGGAAAAGGTTGGAATTAGTGCTCATGCATATCTATGCTTCATCAAACGCTTTATTATGTTTAACAAGCTAATAAAATTGTTCAACCAATTTTTTCTAGATGCAGGTCTTAGAGAAGTTAAAAGTTATCAACCTCAATGGTTCCGAATTATTCATGGAGACTCCAAACTTCATATATGTCCCAAATCTAGAGAGGCTAATTTTCAAAGGTTGCAAAGCATTATCTCAAGTTCATCCTTCAATTGGAAATCTAGAAAGACTCTGTCTACTTGACTTGGGCGAATGTGAAAACCTCACGGGACTTCCAGATAGTGTAGGTAATTTAAAATCTCTCAAAGATCTTAATCTCTCTGGATGTTCAAATCTTGAAGAGTTGCCTGAGAGCATTGGGGGCTTAGAGTGCTTAGAGGAGCTTGATATTAGTGAAACTGCCATTACACATCTCCCATCCAGCTTGACGTCCTTAAAAAATCTGCGAAAATTACGCTTTCATGTTAGTAAAGGAAGGCAACAAAATTTTTGGAGGACACTAATGCGTACGCTGAGAAAAGCTCTGAACTCTAGATGTCCGCGGTTGCCTTCATTTTCAGGGCTATCCTCTTTGACAGAGTTGTATATGAGTGGTTGTAATCTTCTGGATGGAGAAATTCCCAGTGATATTGGCTGCTTACCCTCGTTGAGGTCTTTAGACCTAGCCCAAAACAGTTTTACCACCATAACTGCAAGCATCGAACATATCTCTAACTTGCAATCTCTCATAATAAATCGTTGCAAAAAGCTTGAAGTGTTACCAAGACTCCCAGAAAGCACAATGGTTGTGGCGGCTGAGGATTGCCTCAGGTTGGAAAGGATATCAAACCCATTCATTATATGCACAGCACCTGACTCGGGATTTTACTTCCTTAACTGCTCCAATTTGCTTCCTCAAGATCTTCATTTAACTTTGCAGCAAAAGTACTCCTTATCATTGCTTCATTACATCTTTTGCTGTTCCACAAATTCTTTTTGGGGAACTTATGTGGTGTCTCCATGTCTACAATGTGAAATACCTTAGTGGTTCGGCTACCAGGCAGTTGGACCTTCGTTGAGCATAGACATGCCCCCTGATTGGCATTATGATAGCTAGAGAGGATTTGCCATCTGCACATCTTTTAAACGAATCAACTGCAGCCCCTATCAGGACCTGGAAAATGACCACTTCATTTTCTACGGGTTTCATGCTGATGGAAATCAGCTAGGTCCCTTATTTAGGTTTCCCATCAGATTTGTCAATTCAGGTTGCCTTTGGCTAGGTTATGTGTCAGATACTCAATTTCCATGTGATACAAATTGGGAGACAATGTCAAACCACATTGTTGCTTCATTTACGATCACCAACCCTAGGTTAAAGGTGGAAAAGTGTGGTGTTCATCTGGTTTACGAGCTGAGTGCAATAATATTTAATGATCTTTTAGTCGGGCAGTGTAGCTCATCGCCTAGGGATTGGGATAGATTCTACCATGAGATTGCATCACAAAGGGAGGTCGCGAGTGCCTACAGAGATTCCACGGGTCAATTCCTGTACAAAGTGAATGAAGATGTAATGAGCTGTGGGGTCCGTGACCATCTATCTCACCCTCATATAGACTGTTATTTACTCATGGACTACCAATTTATGATTTGGTTTCAATCACTCAATGAACAACTGTCTCGTCATGATTTGAATTCAAGGTAATCACCACTAGATTTGATCAATTGCCAGGGCTTGGTTTAGACCTTTCGAAATCCAAATAGACAATGAAAACTCATGTCAATCCTAACCGGAAATTCTAGAATATCACCACTGGCGCCAGCATCTCCAAAATAATCAGTGGAATAAATTTTGCTGGCTTTTGCATTTTGCTTTCTCACCATAACAAAATCTTTCTTACAGGTTCTCCAAGGACCGTCAAATGTGGTTGGCGCTCTTGGATTTCGTGAAGAAAATTCCACTTGCATTGTAAGTGAAATCTTTGTTTTTGAGAAACTTATGCCACACTTTAATACTAGAATGTATATCTTGTTCAAATATTAATTTCACTTTTTTAACCTTTTGGACGAATTCATAATTTTCAATTTTCCTACTGACTATATTTTACTTTGACTATTTTCACTGAAATTACGGTTCCAAATACAAATTGTAATGTATTGGTAATCTACAATTGGAGTTTTAGGCAAGACTAAAACTAAAACCCTCTCCCTGTAATTCAGTCAATGGAATGAACTCCCACAATCTCTTCCCTGGTTGCCAACACCATTTCGGATTTTTGTCGACAAGTGTCTGTAAACCTGTACGTTTTTTTTTTTTTTTTTTTAGAGTAGGAGAATTTAAATATGGTGAGTTCTTTGATCTCTTTCTTTAGCTTTTGTATTTAACTTTTTTTCCTTTGCATACTCATCAAGGGATATTGATATGTCTATAAAATCATCTCTTTCCAGATTTGTTGAAGAATATGGTGTCCTCGAGTAACCTCCGGGACTTCAACAAGTGTTCGATGATGATTCCAATTGAAGGTAATCACTACTAGATTTGATCAATTGCCGGGGCTTGGGTTAGACCTATTGAAATCCAAATAGACCATGAAAACTCATGTTAATCCTAGCTAAAATTCTAGAATATCACCAGCGGCACCAACATTTCCAAAATAATCAGGGGAATACTTTTTGCTGGCTTTTGTGTTTCGCTGACTTACCATAATAAAATCTTTCTTAGAGGTTCTAGAAGAATCGTCAAATGCGGTCATCTCTTTCCATATTTAAACCAAGCTATTACAAGAGTATAATGGATGTCACTAAGCAACATCTTGAACCTTGCTGCTACCGTCTATTTATGTCCGCTCTTTTGAAAATCAATATTAATTCAAGATGAGTGCCGTTGTTGAGAATGTCTTGAGTTTTGAGATACCCCATATGAATAGCTTTTTAAGTTTTATTGATTTTCTAAATTGAGTAGGTTTCCTATAATAAGTTTTATGTACAAATATTACATATATTAGAGATGAAATTCTATTCGATTATTATACAATAAGAGGTATGTTTGAATTTTCTCTCTGAATTTTCTGAATGAGTTATTTGTGAAAAAAATGTGAGATAACAATTAATGGTTTGCTTTAATTGAGATTAAGGGCTGAGAAACACTTGAGTGGTCAAACAATGGTAAATTCTATACTTTTCAGATTCATAGTGGATTTATTGGTAGTTGGCTCTTTTTGTAAAGTATTTACTGATATTCAGACCGAATTATATAAATCTCTAGTGATCTTATTATTCTTTATTGATTTTTTTGGTAATTTCTTTTTCTTGCATTAAACTTGAATTGCAAAATCCGTTAGAATTGTGTTATTTTCATGATATAGTTGTCACTAATCTCCCGAGGTGAGATCTCTAAAGAGGTGGCTTGAATGGTTGTACTCATGAGTTGGTGCCTACGATTAACGTTGATTCTCCTAAGATTTATTGATTATAACTTGATTTTCTTTTTTAATTACTTAATTTAATTTACTTAGAAGTCGCCATTGACATATAATGGATCGGTTATGAATAGTATAAGTCGAGGGAGTCACCCTTATTATTATGTATTGAAGATTCACAAGTCTGGGAACTTCGTTCCATAGTGTTCTTTCAATGCCTTATCTCTTTCATGACGACAATATTCACGTGATCTCTTCAATTTTGTTTTGTAAGTCTCAACACATAAATGATCATATGCATGGCTGCTCAAGCAATAACAATTAAATCAAGCAAAAACGATAAATAAAGAATGAGGAAAATAAGGACAGGAGCCGTATGATGTAAAATTTAAACAAGGCGTTCTTATTAACTTCGTTCATAACAATATTAATATTCAATCTAATTCATCTTCCAATCAATCAAAGAAATTATCGGATTTTCTAGAAATATTATTCCACCAGCTCTACATCAAGTTCATTTATGCGGGTTGTCAAGACCTTAAAGAAATTCGTTAGGTCAGCATTCTGCATCGGTCTTTCTGGCGAGATGCCATACTACAACACAAATGAATAGTTGGATCAGAAAAGAGGCTTGCATACATCAAGAATAGGCAAGATGACTGAGATTTAAGTCTTAATTAAAATAGACCGGTCCCAATCACATTTGTGAAATAAAAAGTATAACATAACACAAACAGGAAAAAAATTCCCGGGCCAGTATAAAAAGATTCAGCAAAAAAGCATATCATTAGCCTTTTTAGCCAATTTTAGCAACCAAAAAAAAAAAACTACTGGGCCCATATAAAAAACTCACAGGATTTTAGTCTACAGAAAGAAGCAAAACAATGCATTAAAGTTGCATGACTTTTGTCTCCTCTTTTAACTTTTCCAGGATCTAACTAGACCATCTAGACACCATTCTTTAGAAGTAATGGTCGTGTCACGTGTAATAGATGGCTTATATCAAAATAAGAATGTAGTCCCTGCGATGATAACACTCTGCTGGAAGAAAGAGGTACATGAGAGAAAACAAAAGGAAGACAAAACGGGGAATCAAACAAATTCCACTTAGTTTTCTCAATTAAAACCAGCAGGCTACTGAAGTCTTACAACTCACATGATGATTTTGCATGACAAGGCAATCTGTACTCGACTTTTTAAGCAAATCTGATGGAAATTTGCAAAACAGAGGATAGATGGAAGTTAGAACTGCATCTATAGGTGATTATGCATGACTATATCAAGCAACAGACACCTTATACAAGGTAACCACGCATCTTCTATTCCAATAACCACTTTTGGTATACCAGGACAATCATCCGTAATAATTTGATGTAATCCACATTTTCTCTCCAGCAATATTTTGATTCCACGGCTACATAATCAGCATCATATACTAAATTATAAATCCAAATTGATATTCTCATAGAGTATAAGAAGCCAATCAGAAGCATACAGATATCCTGCTTGCTGTCAATTAAAAAAGAATACAGCTTAATCTGTCTTTATATGCGTTAGTACTTAAAAGTTGACAGTAAAAGCTTACTAAGGTTAACCATACCTTTGAAATACCGTTCCTTCAACATTTGAGTTTCTCATAAATTGTAGAGTGGATGCTTGATCTGCAGCATTAAATTCCTCGAGAATACTTTTGTCCTGTCATTAGGGAACTGTTAAATTATTATCAAGAGATTTTTTCCAATTTCCTCTTTACAATATGAACTACACTTTCTGTAAATCATTCAGAATTTATCTGTTTGACATGGATGAAAGGAACTTAAACCTTGAGGGATTATTTGCATCACAATTGGTTGGATGCGAAATAATCTCCATGATCGTCAAGGTTAAAGCAATGGCAATCTCAACCTTGCAGTGATGACTTATACTTTCAAGTTTTGAGCCCATAGAGGCCATAGCTTTATGCAGATGATAACCAATCAAGTGTGCTAAGTCAAGCCATGGGAGGACAGAAGTTCTTTTCTGGCACAATACCTCACAAAAGATAAAAAGTAAAAAGAAAATTTTTTTTTTGTTTAAAGAACAGACCATGTAAAGTGACTCTTGCTTTAGAAAAGAGAAAATATGCAACCAAAAGGACTGAAAGCATTGACAGACTATTCAAAACGGTGACAAGGGACAAAGTTACCTTGCTGATTATCAGTCAATAGTTCAAAGCCCAAGCAGATGGCATAAGATGGGAAATGGTCAGCAGCATCATTCTTCGCCAAAACTTTCTGCAAACAACAGGCAAAGAGTACATCTAAAAATTGCAAAGCAAAAATGTACAGGACACTCATTGAAAGCATATAAAAACAATCTATTCTCTCCCAAGGCAGTAAGAATGCTCGTCTGTCTTGAAGCAATGGAATAAAAAGTTTTTGAATGAGGAACAGCACATTATTCTAGGCAAACTACCTATAGAAAAATTTAATAGCATGGAAACAGGCAAGACAAGATTGATGAAGCTCTGCCTCCAATCAATAAATAGAAACACAAAATCTTAGAAATATTTAGGGGTATCAATCATAACAGTACCCTGCAAATTGCCTTCACAGTCTCATAACACAATCTGGTTTTAGCCCACCCTCCAGTAAAGAGCACTCCATTGACCATGTTGAGCTTCAGCATTCTGATCAAATATCAGCATATAGAAATGAAAAACAAAGTGGTGGTCATCTAAATATAATCAAGGCCATAAAATCTATACAAACACAACCCAAAAGAAACCACACTCCAACATTATACCCATCACTCATGTAAAACTCCTCAAAGAGGGTATACAAAGCATTAACTCCTCTAATCCACATGTGTGAGAGAGGATGCATGTGTTGCTTGCACGCCCTGAAGAAATGTGATTTGTCTCTCACGATCACTTTTCGACGATTAAGAAATGGAGCATGCTAAATCCCCCCTCTTTCAGTACAATCCTCCCCGAGCTAGGCATAGATAATACAACTAATCCACCCCAAACATCATTTTGTCATAGTCATAACAATCTAGTGATCTCTCCTCATAAAGATTACATTTAGATCCATGTTTTTGTGGACGGCTTTACTCAGAGTTGCAAAGGAAGTGTGTTATGCTTTAGTCTCTAATTTTACAAGCAAGAGGTGTACGATTTTCAAGGATTGTGAGGTAATTAAGCCCATGCATGCCCACAAGCAAAAATCTCCAGTAGCATCTAATGCCATGGATCCAGTATGATGATCAATCTTAGGTGCTATAGTCCTTGTTAAGACAGCTACCATTCCTTGTGATCAAGCTCAAAGCAGATACTCTAGTTCCAGAGATTTAACTCAACCAAAAAGAATGCCAGACTTGGGTGTTGCTAATAGCTAACTGTGGTGTGTCTCTCAATGACCCGTTTTCTATGCTTAATGTGACATGAGAAGTCAGAAAAGAATAAGGAGACCTGGGGCTTGGTTTAAAAGATGCCTACTGGTCGGAGTGAGGAGAAATATCCAGATAACCTCCTTTAATTAGACAAGCTCTAAAGGCTTTAACGATGAGGGAAAAGCAGATTGGGAGGAGTCATCAATCAAGCTTTCATCTTTCCCAAATTGTGACAGAAGGAAATGGCACTCTAACTACGTAAGATATTTACGAATCAGTCTAGCTAAGCTCTCCATAAGCAGGTATAAACCTAAACTATACTAGTGTGAGCTTCTACCTGAAGAAAGGTCATGTACAAAATATTGCAGAACGAAAAACAACCCAAAGAAGAGGAACAAACCTGCTCGTGGTGTCAGCAGCTCTGTCATCATTAGGTTTGCCAACTGTAGTACAGTTTGCTTTCTTCAATTCTTCCTCACCCTCCCAGGCCACTTCGGTTACTGCAAAGAAGATACACTCAAGAACATGTAGAGGTAAACCTGAGGACCTCTTACTGATGGATAACACACAAAAAAACTCATGATGTGCAGGTAATGCCTTTTTGCCTTGTAAGTGGCTCTTGTGGTGTATTTGAGTTTGTAACATAGAATTAGTGACTCATGTATCTCCTTTGGATAAACAAATTAACTTACACTGAGAAAAAGGAAAGTATATGATGCCTATCAATGGGAACGGATGTAGAAATTTCTCTGCAGTGGGGGCAAACTTGTACTTGTGCTTTAATTAAGTTTGTTGATTCAAATAATGCCTAAAGTTCTTGTGTGCTCACTTTACTATCAACTATCAAGTATGGGTGTACAACAACTAACCATCTAGCAACGTTAAGCTTTCCAAAGATGTGGAGCCAAACCCAGAAATTTGTCAAAAAGAAAATATTGTTTTAAGCAAAACCTCCACAAACTTAATGGGGGTCACAACTAAGAAAATCCTTATAAACTACTACTATCATGATACATTTTTCAAAACGTGACCAAAGGCAATTGCCCACACTTTCTATTGAGTAATCCGTCCCCTTCCTATCAAACCCCAACATATTTACAGAAAAATAGCACGCTAAGTAGATATGTGATCCATAAATTAGCATCAAGTTACCTTCTCTCCCATGCTCATCGATTCTAGTCTTCAAAACCTTTAGCCTCTTCGGTGAGGTTGATGCAGGATTTATCACTTTATTATTTACATCCGTGGAGGAACCATGATTTTGGCCCTCAAAGAGCACATCCCAATGTTCACGCCTCTGCTGATGGCAGAAACATCTTCCTTTGGTGGCTGGTGGTGTTCTTCCTCTCTCACTTTTACTTCATCAACCTCCATTTTATCTTCCTTACACTTCTTCTCTGAAACTAACTCCTTGGCACTCTCTTTTGAAGCGAGGATAGACTGGGCTTTTGGAAAATCAGCTGATGCCAAATTGACTGCATCTTCATTTTCTTCATCCAAGAAATCAAAAAACAACTCTTCTTTTTCTACTGCCTTCAGTTTTGGAGGTTCTCTTAACATTGACATCCTGCCCCTCATCATTGCTGTTCAGTTCTGCTGCCTCATGAGCACAGTTTGAGCTTCTGCACTAACTGATGAAGAAATATTTTCCATTCACAGAAGGACTTCTGTAATAGTCCTTATCAAGAAATCTTTTACAAGACTTGAGAGAATTAAAGCAAACTTTTGAAAGAGATGAATGGGTTATAGGAACCAACCAGTGGAACTTGGAGCAAAGCTGCTATTTTCTGCTGGGCCAGCACTTGATTTTGTTGTGGTGGAAGCATGACCCCATAGATTTGCCAGAGAACCCCAGCTGCGGAAGAGTTCTTGCTTTTCTGACCCAACTTTTTACTTGCAGGCAAGTTAGTGACTTTTTCTTCGTCTGCAGACAGTTTGCTCACTTGATCATGAACTCCTGCACCATTACCTTCACTATTTGCATGCTTAAGCACATCAATGAGTTGCTCCAACTTTTTTTGGCTTGTCTGTTCAATCTTTCTCGGTTGTGGTGGGTTAACCTTTTGATGGACAGTATTTGATGGTCTTGAGACTCAGGTGCCCTTAAGCTTTGGAGCTCCCAAGTCAAATAATTCCCTCTCTGCACTTCACCTAACAAAGGGATTAGCTACCACACATAACCTGAAAAATCACACAGAGAAATCATCATGTTTAGTCCTCGTCAAAATATTATGTTTAGAGACACCTGCATGCACACAGATACTCAGAATCCTGAACCAAGGCATCACAGCTGTTATCTCTCAGACAATTCTCTGTGGTTGCATCCTGGCTGAAAAGCTTGTCTGCACAAATTCAGCATTCCAAAGTGCAGCTGGATCCTTCGGAATGCGAGTTTGCACACTATAGACTTGAACTGAGCATTCATTCACCATCAAATTCTTCCCTGGCTTCTGCATACACATCAAGCAAAGGAAATTTTTAGGAATATAAATTTAATATGTAGCAGGCGAGGGAATAAAGCTCACACATTCTCATAAGGTGCAAATGAACAACCACGAAGTCAACAAGATCCCTGTTCAATTTCGAAGTTCTATCCATAAATCAAGTTGTACAAGCATCCACATAAAAAGAGAGACTGTTCAAATCTCAACTCAAGGCATCAATCTGTCTGCATGGAAATTTCGTAACAAATGCTTGAACTCAAGCATGCCTATCTGGCATAGTATTTTGACACGACATAACTGATTATCTCAAATGATGAAACTCGTTTCCAACTGCTAGTAGCCCCTAAAAAATAATTAAAACCTACATATCTAGTGGTATCTCAAAACCAACCAGTATTTTCATATGCAGCATATTGCTAATTGATCCATGAATTGGAAAGAAAAACTGCAAAGAAGGTCTCTTTCTTAAAAGATCTGAAAGGCAGGATTTTAGTTATAAATATCAGAAATGACTATCAGTCATTGCACATTTTAGCTCTGTGATATTCATAAAATGAAGAATCTAGGGTCAAAACCAACGTAACCATACGAACAGAGGAACTTAATTTGGTCATTTCAGGAAGACCAATCTCCAACGCATGGATAACACATCTCAGGAGGTCAGATAAGCATCCAACCAGTAGAAATATTAGGCAATAGGCAACACGAGATAAAATCTAACCAGCGAGTTTAGGCCCAGAAACAAGTTTAATATGGTAACATGTGGGACTGTCCTTTAACCATCCAGATAAAGAGTATACAGTTTACAATCCCTCTCTATGTCTTTCTACAAATTCTTGCAGCAAGCTGAAGAGAAAGTAACTATTAGCTGTGCTGTTTCAAACTCATGTAATCTAAATCATTCTATATGAAGATAGTGCTAACCTCTGCAGTATTTGAAGATACAAGGAAATTGCGGCTCGACCAATGTAGGAAACCCGAGAAAGAAAGCAAATTGCTTAGAAATTGCTAAAAAGAACAGGCCATTGAAAGAACAATGCCCATAAGTCCTGCAGAATAATTGGCGTCATCACAGAAGGGAGCAAGACTGGGGACAGATGGTGTCAACTCAAACGAATTGAATTAATGGGAATATAAGTTTAACATCGTGTTCTACAAAGGAAACGAAGCCATTACAAATTCAACACCGGTCTTTCAAGATCTCACACTTAGAGAACTAAATCATGCTAGGAGAAACACTGCAGATTTAAGAGAAATTAATTCAAAGCTGCCACACCAACAGAACCCTTTCATCTCCTACTGCATAAACACTCCGAGATGGGCTAAGACACGGGAATCATGTACAGTGAATCTTTCTTTCTCCCCGACAACGGGAAACACGTCAAAAACTAGCGACTGACCTACGAGCGCCGGAACGCAACATCTCCGTATCCGCACAAATTTGCCCTTAAAATCCCGGCAGCGTGAAAGGCGTATGAATCTTCATAAAAAGAATCGACGGAGAACGAAAACGGTCGCTCATCGAAACGGGAGAGATCGGAGATAACGAAAAAGGCAACGACTTGAGATCGAAATCGAAATGAGGGAAAGAAGTCGACGGTACCACTTGAAGCTCATCGGACACGAGGGCTCAATCCCAAATCCGATTTTCCCGCGGTTTCTGGGCGGCAACCCGGGAATTATAGCGCGCGTTGGTATGTCGATATGATCTAAATATCAGCTTAACATTTGATCACGCTTCTAACAAATTAACCCTTTTCATTTTTACATCAATTTCTTTCCATTATTGATCAAGATCAGCTAGATAATTATATAGAAATTTAACTTTCAACTTTGAAATATAATTTAACTCATGATATTTGAATTGAAAAAGGCAATTAATTACGTATTTATTAGCCCTTACGGATAAAAATTCCAATTCTTCTCTATAGCTTTTATTTAATATTAACATTCTTCTCTAAGCAAAGTAATAATAAGATACAAGATAAGATGATGTCAACAGTAATAATAAGATACAAGATAAGATGATGTCTTGTTGGGTGTAATGGACACTTAAATTGTGAAACGAGAATGATAGAAAAAAATCGTGTTTGTTGGTTAGTTTGAAAAAAAAAAAAGAAGGAAATAAAAATTCAAAGACGGGGAGAGTGTGTGGTATTTGAGTTGACCGAAAAATCAGTGTTTTAGCCAAAATTAAGGTCATGATAGGGCCGGCCCTACTGTAAAATTAAGCATAGCTTTCAGAAAAACTCGGAAGTACATATTTTGACTTCTTTGTTGACCCCAATATTATGGTTTAATATGTTCTCCCCTCGAACTTATTAAATTTCGAGGACTCCACTTGCACCATTTTCCTTAGCCGCCTTTTGGTGAGACTCTGAATCGGTTTTTTAACTTACGAAGGAAGGCCGCTGGTGACTTCTAAGCAAATGGAATGAAATAACAAAATGATGACAAGTGCAATCGAATAATATTATATATATAACTCAAGATTTGAGTACAAAAGACTTGAATTTGAACAAAGTAAGGCCAACAGGGCTTTTAGGGGTTGGATAACCAATTAAAAGGTATGGACCCATTCCTCTGGGCTTTTGCAACCGAGCCTGCGACCAAATTTAATTGTTTGTTACAATTGGGCAAGTGTAAATTTGTTTTGCCTAGCAACGAATTCATGGCCCGGGTGAGAATTGGCTCTAGTTCCCACGAGCATTGTACTTCTGTTGTCAGCATTTGTTTGAGTACTTTGCAATTTGACTGAAGTAAGAGTCTTCTTTCAATTCGGGAGAGAAAAAACTTTAGGATTTCCACAGTTGCCAAGGCCTTGGCTTGCATAACAGAGTTTACTCTTACCGATCTAGCAAACCCATCCACCAAATCTCCATAGCTGTTCTGCCATACACAACTTATAGCTCTAATCATCATTTTGGGCAAGAAAGTTCCATCTATATTGATTTAGAGGGTATCTTCGTTTGGGCCAAACCAGATATGAGGTAAGGCTTCCTTTACACCTTTCCCCTTCTTCTTTGCCTTTTCCCAATTTTTTTTTTTTACAGTGCATTTTCCCAATTGTTGAAGCATTGATTTTCTGCCATGACCGAGTTTGCGAAAAATAATGATTTGACATTGGTTTGTGAAAAATAAAGTTGTTTCTTTCCTTCCAAATACACTAGAGGATAGACTCAAGGAGGTCAAACCTTGCAAAGGTGTGATTGAATTTAAGTAATCATTTCATCTATTCGACCAAGTTCTAAACTTTTCAAATTTTTAAAACCTTACCCACCATTGACTGTGCCAGCAAGAAGAAAAGAGACGGGGAAAAGTTTGACAGTGCAAGTGTCATGATGCAATGCGATGCGTTGCTATGTAATGCACAACAAAGTTGGAATTTTAATTTATACTTTTTTAGCTGCAGTGATTATTATTATTATTATTATTATTATTATTATTATTATTATTATTTGGGATGATCGATTCGTGCGGATGTTGGGCTGACTTCGGACACGAGTTGGTATTTTGTGACTGAATTTCAAGATTCTCTTATCTTGACAGTCCATATACTATATTAAACCATATGGGGTATATAAGATCTACTATTTATTGATTGAGATTTCTTGGCCGTGATCTGGGCGTGCTCACATATTCCGACTTTTCCAACCATTTTTCTTGGTCTTTCGATAGAGTTCCCTTGGGAATTGTTCGGGTCCCCCTCTGAAAAGATAAGAAGTAGCTTGTCCTCATTCGTGATAGAGGATGTTTGATTTCTGGACCTCCCGACTATGCAAAAGTTATTTCTTTATTCGGTTTAAAAAATAGACCCAACATGGTTATTTCCGCGAAATGATCACTCCCACCAAATCGGAAATAGCGTTGAGAATGCCGCTCACCCGTCTTCCTCTTTAGACAAATGCCGATTTCTGGGAAGTTGCCTCGAGATTTCGAACCAAAAACAGAGAAGAAAAGGGGAAGTGCCTCAACAATGCTAATGGCTTGGTTCGTACCATGTCGGAAAATGCGAGATCATGATGGCAAAGACTCGTCCCAAACACGCGTCAACGGAGCGTCTCCGAGCATTTTCCCGTGGGACCATTGGCATTTGTACACGGACGGTCTCTGGTTTGGGGGATAAGGAAAACCTTAACTCTTAAGAAATTGGTTTGACCATTCGTTAATTAATTATTCACGAAGTAACATACAAATATAATAATCGGCAAAACAATAAACAATCATCTTTTCTGGTGAGGGGGTTGACTTGGCTTGACTTGGGCAATCCTTCATGTAAACGGCCTCCGTTGGATCGGAGTCTTTACTCTCAAGCTCAAAGTCTCGACAGCTTCGATCGGCTTCTGCATTCGTCTCTTCGCTCGGACTCAAGCTTCTTCCATTCTCGAGGTTTTCTCTGTCCTCTGCTTGATTTTGAGTATAGCCGTTCCTCATTTGTTAATTGTCGCATGTATATCACCATTTCTTAGCTCCAGATGTGTAAACTGCCATTTCATATGCTTCATGGATTTTTCGAAACGTTAAATGCGTGTTGATTTTGTGTCGATCTGACCATTTTCTGCTCTTAGAAGTGTTCCAATTGCCTAAGAAGTTCCGCTTTTCAGAGTCTTGATTGGTTTGGACATGGGAGGAGGATCATTATAACAACTAGAGATGAACATTTGCTTCCCCAATTTGGAGTAAGTTCTATATATAGGGTGGAGGGACTATCCTTTGTTGAGGCTCACCAACTATTTTGTTCAAAAGCTTTTAGAAGTAACCATCTTCCAGCAAAGTTCAAGGAGCTCACGAAGCAGGTAGGTTATTAGATACACTGGTGGCCTTCCTCTAGTCCTTGATGTCTTAGGTTCCTTTTTGGCTTATAAGAGCTTGAAGCGATGGAAGAGTGCACTGGCCAGACTCAAAGAATGTCCAGAAGGGAAAATTTTTGACCGGCTTAAGTTAAGTTATGATGGACTACAACAGAAAGAGAAGGAGATTTTCCTTGACTTGCTTGTTTTTTCAAGGGAAGTGAGAAACCTTACGTTACAGAAGTTCTAGACAATTGCGGCTTGTATGTTGATATTCAAATCGAAGTCCTTATCAATAGAGCTCTTATCCAAATTGTGGGCAACAAACTATGGATGCATGATTTGCCACGAGATTTGTTCGTCGAGAGTCTCCTGAAGAGCTAAGAGAATGAAGTCTCAACTTTTTGAAGATGTATGCCATGTTCTGTCAAAAAACTTGGTGAGTATTTGCAAAATTAATTTGCAAGCATGCTTATTTGATATAGGGAGAAAAAACACTTGCTAGTCATGTATTGACACTCTATGAATTGTTTATGAGGGAACTGGAAAAGTCAAAGCCATAGTCATGCAATCTGGGGACCATAGAATAGTTCGCTTGAATGGAGAGTCATTCACAAACATGACTAACTTAAGATTGCCTAATGTTCGTGCCATCAACCTCTCTTCTGGGTTTAAGCACCTTTCCAATGAACTATACCTCCTAAGATGGGACAACTTTAGTCTTGAATCATTTCCAACAAGTTTTCTTTTGAAGAATCTTGTTGAACTCCATATGCAAGATAGCCTCCTTTGCAGCATCTGGAGAGGGGAAGAGGTTGGAATTAGTACTTATGCATGTGTACGCTTCATCAGATGCTTTATTATGTTTAACAAGCTAATAAAATTGTTCAACCAATTTTTTTCTAAATGCAAGTCTTAAAGAAGCTAAAAGTTATCAACCTTAATGGTTCCAAATCATTTGTGGAGACTCCAAACTTCATATATGTCCCAAATCTAGAGAGGCTAATTCTCAAATGTTGCAAATCATTATCTCAAGTTCATCCTTCAATCGGAAATCTAGAAAGACTCGATCTACTTTGACTTGGGTGACTTTGAAAATCTCATGGGACTTCCAAATAGTGTAGGTAATCTAAAATCTCTGAGTTCTTAATCTGTCTGGATGTTCAAATCTTGAAGAACTACCGGAGGGCATAGGGGGCTTAGAGTGCTTAGAGGAACTTGATATTAGTGGAAGTACCATAACACACCTCCCATCCAGCTTGACATTCTTACAAAATTTGAAAAAATTACACTTTTATATTAGAAAAGGGAGGCCACAAAATTTTTGGATTTCACTGATGCGTATGTTGAGAAGCACTCTCAACTCTAGATATCCGCAGTTGCCTTCATTTTCAGGGTTATTCTTTTTTATAGAGTTGGATATGAGTGGCTACAATCTTCTAAAAGGACAAATTCCCAATGATATTGGCTACTTACCCTCCTTGAGGTCTTTAGACCTAGCCAAAAACAATTTCACCACCCTACCTGCAAGCATTGAACATATCTTTGGTCTGAAATTTATAGTACTAGATCATTGCAAAAATCTTGAAGTGTTGCCAAGACTTGCAAAAAGCATAATCCTTATGGAGGCTGAGAAGTGCCTCAAAATGCAAAGGATATCAAACCCATTCATTATATGCTCAGTACCTAACTCAGGGTTTTGCTTCCTTAACTGCTCCATTTTGCTTCCGCAAGATATTGATTTAACTTTTCAGTGGAAGTACTCCTTGTTGTTGCTTCGTTACATCATTTGCTGTTTCATGACAATATTTTCGGGAATTTATGTTGTGCCTCCATGTCTACAATGTGAAATACCTGAGTGGTTTAGCTACTAGGCAGTCGGACCTTTGTTGACCATAGATGTTCCCCCTTAATGGGCTTGACAATAGCTGGAGAGGATTTGCCATGCCCATCTCTTTCTTTGGCTTTTATATTTACCATTTTTCCTTTGAATATTCATCATGAGAGATTCATCTATTTATAAAATCATCTCTTTCCAGATATCCAAGCTAGTACAGGAGCATACTGGATGCCGCTAAGCAACCGTCATCTTAAACCTGGCAGCTACCGTTTGTTTCGGCTTGGCACATCTTTGCTCCAGAGCTCCGATCGATACGAGGAGACCCTTGTCCTTCGAGCGGTGAAGATGATTTCGTGCGACGCCTTGAAGAAGAATCTAATTTCTGTGCGGCGTCACGAGGAATTAATTCAGGTTGGGGTCTTTTATAGCGCGCGCTTAGCATTAAAGCAAATCTGGAAATAGAAACAATAAATTTACCTTAAACTACACACATGACAAATTTAACCTTCATTATTTCTGTTAAGATTTACCATCAAATTATTAAGTTCAATAATATGTGGTAATTAATGGATACACTTATTTAGAGTTTTAGCCTTTGTTTTTAGCATAGATATACTAGTATTAATTCAATTTAATGGAAACTTATGGATTGTAAATTTGTGACACGCGTACTAGTTTTGGAGTTTATTGTGATTAAAAAATCAATTTGTGATAAACTTGTTATATATGTATCGGTTTGGGGTTTTTGATAATCAAAAAGATAATTTGAGATAAATTTATCATATGTATATCAATTTATAATTTTTTTTTGAGATAAACTTGTTATATACACGTGTACCAATTTATAATTTTTTTTTGTGATATTAAATCCTAAACCTTTCGGATTTTAAAACATTGCGATATCGTGATGGCAAAGAAAGAGGAGGAGGAGATAAAGACCGGGCATAAACTCGTCCAAAACACGCGTCAACAGCGCGTGTCCGAGCATTTTCCGCGTGGGACCATGGCACGTGTACATGGAGATTCTCTGGTTTGGCGGATAAGAAAATTCTGGCTCTTAAGAAATTGGTTCGACCATTTATTAATTATTCACGAAATTCACTGTCCATATTGCGAGTAATTTGTTCCATACTTAGTGCTGTACACACAAAACAAAGAAAAGCGAAGAAGCATCATGTCAAATAACAATTTCATTGTGTTTTAATTAGAGTAGAATCATATATTATTTTCATTTTATAATCATAAGATATATCAGAAATTACACATAACTCTACAAGGCGGAAAAGATTACGAAATAACATACAAATACAATAATCGGCAAAATAATAAACAATCCTCCCGTGGACGGTTGACTTGCCCTTCGTATGAACAGCGTCCGCTGGAACGTAGTCTTTACTCTCAAGCTCAAAGTCTCGACAGCTTCGATCGGCTTCTACATTCGTCTCTGCGCTCGGACTCAAGCTTCTTCCATTCTCGAGGTTTTGTCTGTCCTCTGCTTGATTCTGAGTGTGGCCGTTCCTCATTTGTTAATTGTCGCATGTATTTCACCGTTTCTTAGCTCCAGATGTGTAAACTGCCATTTCCTTTGATTAACTTCTTCCAGAATTTTTCGAAACGTTAAATGCGCGTTGATTTGGTGCCGATTTTTTTCTGCTCTTAGAAGTGCTCCAATTGCCTGAGAAATTCCACTTTTTAGAGTCTCTTTCATTTTTTTTGCTTTGTTACTTTGCTTTGCAAATTGATGTTTCATGTCATAACATCATGAAGTTCCCAAAGAAGGAATTAGTCAAGATTAAGCCTCTAACCTTCGGTAAAACTTACGCTCAGCCTTCACGGGATGCCTGAAACTCTCTTCTTGCAAAGGGCATTTACTTGTACTCATTCATCTCCTTCGGCCCTGGAATGGAAGTACGAGATCACGCAGTGCCTCCATATAACCCTATAAAATCTTCTCATCTTTGTTAAATCGCCAACACAAGCCCGATTTATTTTTGAGGACTCCTATAAGGATAAGGTGCATTCATTTCTCGTCTTTACAAAATTTGTCCAAGAAGTTATGGCATCTTCCCCAACGCCAAAAGATAAACAAAGTCAATACAAGTATGATGTCTTCCTGAGTTTCCGAGGTGAGGATATCCGCAAAAACTTTGTTGATCATTTGCACGATCATCTATGGCGAAGAGGAATCATGGCCTTTCGAGATGATCACCACCCCATCTTCAGAGGGGAAAATGTATTAAACCAGAAATATTGAGGGCAATAGAGCAGTCAAGATATGTATTAGTGATATTTTCTGAAAACTACGCTTCTTCTACTTGGTGCCTGGAAGAAGTTGCTAAGGTTGTGGAGTGCAAAGATATCAATGAAGGATCAGTGATACCGATCTTCTACAAGTTCGATCCATCTGACATACGGAAACTAAGGGGAAACTTTGGGAGAGGCTTAGCTCAAACCGAGGAAACTTATACCGGCAATAGAGGAGATATGATAAGGTGGAAAGATGCACTAAGTAAAGTAGCTGGTCTCGCCGGAAGAGAATTGAAAGATGGGTAGGCCTTTCTTCCACTAACTTGGAATTATTTGTTTTCTTTTAATTTAGCATGCCACAAATATCATGACTATCATACTCTATATTATGTTAGTTCATCTGAACTAGAATATATGATTAACTCCTCCAAAACTACATTGCCTTAATGCTCCCTATGGGACTAATCATTTGCATTCCTTCATTGTAGATATGAGACACAGTTCATTCGACAAATCATTGGAGAAATCAAAGATAAACTAGGTCAACGGTTGTCCTATGTTGTAGGCAATCTTGTGGGAATGCATTCCCGGGTTGCAAATGTAGTTGAATATTTATGCTTGGACAAGAGTGATGTATGCGGTATTGGCATATGGGGAATGGGTGGTATAGGCAAAACAACTGTTGCACGAGCAGTTTTTGACAAAATCCACAGCCGATTTGATGATGGATGTTGTTTTCTTGCCAATGTCAGAGAAATTTCAAAAAAGAATGGTCTGATATATCTACAGAACCAGTTTCTTGGTGATATTCTCCAAGAGGACAATTTGACAATCAAGGATGATCACAGAGGAGCGAACATGATAAAAGAACGATAACAACATAAAAAAGTTCTCATTGTACTTGATGATGTGGACGAAAAGGAGCAGCTAGAAAAATTAGTAGGAGGTTTTGATTGGTTTGGACATGGAAGTAGGATCATTATAACAACCAGAGATGAACATTTGCTTCTTCAATATGGAGTAAATTCCATATATAAGGGGGAGGAATTATCATTTGGTGAGGCTCTCCAACTACTTTGTTTGAAAGCATTTAAAAGTAACCATCCTCCAGCAGAGTTCACTGAGCTCGTGAAGCAGGTTATTGGATATGCTGACGGCCTTCCTTTAGCCCTTGATGTCTTAGGTTCCTTTTTGGCTTGTAGGAGCTTGATGCAATGGAAGAGTGCATTGGCTAGACTCAAAGAATGTCCAGAAGGGAAAATTTTTGACCGGCTTAGGTTAAGTTATGATGGATTACGTCAAAAGAGAAGGAGATTTTCCTAGATATTGCTTGTTTTTTCAAGGGAAAAGAGAAACTTTACATAATAGAAGTTTTGGACAATTGCGACTTGTATGCAAATATCGGAATCGAAGTCCTTGTGGAGAAATCTCTTATCCAAATCGTGGGCAACAGACTATGGATGCATGATTTACTACAAGAGATGGCTTGGGAAATTGTTCGTCGAGAGTCTCCTGAAGAGCCAGGAGAACGAAGTCGAGTCTGGCTTTTTGAGGATGTATGCCATATTCTATCAAAAAAACTTGGTTAGTATCTACAAAATTAATTTGCAAGCACGCTTGTTTGATATAGGGAAAAAATTGCTAGTCATGTATTGACACTATATGAGTTGTTTATCAGGGAATTGGAAAAGTCAAAGCCATAGTCTTGCGATCTGGGGACCATAGAATAGTGTGCTTGAATGGAGAGTCCTTCACAAACATGACTAACTTGAGATTGCTTGATGTTCGCGCCATCAACCTCTCCTCTGGGTTTAAGCACCTTTCTAATGAACTACGCCTGCTAAGATGGGACAACTACAATCTTAAATCATTTCCACAAAGTTTTCTTCCAAAAAATCTTGTCGAACTCCATATGCAGGATAGCCTCCTTTGCAACCTTTGGAGAGGGAAAAAGGTTGGAATTAGTACTCATGCATGTATATGCTTCATCATACGCTTTATTATGTTTAACGAGCTAATAAAATTGTTCAACCATTTTTTTCTAGATGCAGGTCTTAGAGAAGTTAAAAGTTATCAACCTTAATGGTTCCAAATTATTCGTGAAGCCTCCAAACTTCAAAAATGTTCCAAATCTAGAGAGGCTAATTCTCAAAGGCTGCAAAGCATTATCTCAGGTTCATCCTTCAATTGGATATCTAGAAAGACTCAGTCTACTTGACTTGGGTGACTGTGAAAACCTTACGGGACTTCCAGATACAGTAGGTAATCTAAAAGCTCTCAAAGTTCTTAATTTGTCTAGATGTTCAAATCTTGAAGAACTGCCTAAGAGCATCGGGGGCTTAGAGTGCTTAGAGGAGCTTGATATTAGTGAAAGTGCCATAACACACCTCCCATCCAGCTTGACATTCTTACAAAATTTGAAAAAGTTACGCTTTCATGTTAGTAAAAGGAGGCCACAAAATTTTTGGACACTGATGCATACGTTGAGAACAGCTCTGAACTCTAGATGTCCGCGGTTACAATCATTTTCAGGGCTATCCTCTTTGACAGAGTTGGATCTGAGTGGTTGCAGTCTTTTGGAAGGAGAAATTCCCAATGATTTTGACTGCTTACCCTCCTTGAGGTCTTTAGACCTAGCCGAAAACTTTTTTACCACCATAACTACGAGCATCGAACATATCTCTAGCCTGCATTTTCTCATAATAAATCATTGCAAAAAGCTTGAAGTGTTACCAAGACTTCCAGAAAGCACAATGGTTGTGGTGGCTGAGAATTGCCCCAGATTAAAAAGGATATCAAACCCATTCATTATATGTACAATACCTGACTCAGGATTTTACTTCCTTAACTGCTCGAGTTTGCTTCCGCAAGATCTTGATTTAACTTTGCAGCAGAAGTACTCTTTGTCGTTGTTTCATTACATCTTTTGTTGTTCCATAAGACTAATTCTGGGAACTTATGTGGTGTCTCCATGTCTACAATGTGAAATACCTTAGTGGTTCAGCTACCGATCAATTGGACCTTTGTTGAGCATAGACATGCCCCCTAATTGGCATGACAATAGCTGGAGAGGATTTGCCCTCTGCGCATATTTTGGACGAATCAACCGCAGCCCCTGTCAGGACCTAGAAAATGACCACTTCATTTTCTGTGGGTTCCATGCTGATGGACATCAGCTAGGTCCCATATTTAAGTTTCCTATTAGATTTGTCAATTCAGGTTGCCTTTGGCTAGGTCATGTGTTATATTCTCAATTTCCATGCGATACAAATTGGGAGACAATGTCACTCATTGTCGCTTCATTTACAATCACCGACCCCGGGTTAAAAGTGGAAAAGTGTGGTGTTCATCTGATTTACGAACAGAGTCCAACAGAGTTTGATGATCTTTTAGTCAAGTGGTCTAGCTCATTGCCCAGGGATTGGGATAGATCCTACCATGAGGTTCAACCACCAAGGAAAATCAATAATGTCTACAGATGTTCAATTGATCCAGACCTATTCAAAGTGAATGAAGGTGTAACGAGCTATGGGGTCTGTGAGGTTCAATCCGACCCGTTCAATCAACGTGATTTACTCATGAAGTGTCAATTTATGATTTGGCATCGGCTGGGACTTGGACAACAGTCTGCTCATGATTTGAATAGAAGGTAATCACTACTAGATTTGATCAATTGCCGGGGCTCGGGTTAGACCTTTGGAAATCCAAATAGACTATCAAAACTCATGTTAATCCTAACCTAAAATTCTAGAATATCACCACCGGCACCAACATCTCCAAAATAATTAGGGAAATATATTTTGCTGACTTTTGTGTTTCACTTTCTCACCATAACAAAATCTTTCTTACAGGTTCTCGAAGAACTATCAAATGTGGTTGGCACTCATTGTTTTTATGAAGAAAATTCCACGTGTACCGTAAGTGGCTTCTTTATTTTTGAGAAACTTATGCCACACTTTAATACTAGAATGTATATTTTGTTCAAATACTAATTTCACTTTTTTTAACCCATTGGACCAATCCATAATTTTCAATTTTTCTACTGACTATATTTTACTTTGACTATTTTCTCTAAAATTACAGTTCCAAATACAAAGTGTAATGCATTGCTAATCTACAAATTGTTAGACCCTCTCCATGTAATTGAGTTTTTATTGGCTAAATCTCTCTCCCTTGTGGCACCCAAAGAGGCCAAGAACACTAATGAGCATTATCTGTAAACCTTACAGTTTATAAAATGCTTGCACGCCAATAATTTTTCTTTTATTAGGTGAGGGGATACCTGTACGTTTTTTTTTTCCAAGAGTAGGAGAATTTAAATGTGGCGAGTTCTTCCATCTCTTTCTTTAGCTTTTCTATTTGCCTTTTTGTCCTTTACATACTCATCATGGGAGATTGATCTGTCTACAAAATCTTCTCTTTCCAGATTTAAACCAAGCTATTACAAGAGCATAATGGATATCGCTAAGCAACCGTCATCTTCAACCCGACAACTACCGTTTGATTATGTCCACTCTTTTGAAAATCGATATTAATTCAAAGATAAGTGCCATTGTTGAGAATGTCTTGAGTTTGAGCCAAGATACCCCATCCGAATAGCTTTTTGAAGTTTTATTGGTTTTCTAAATTGAGTAGGTTTATTGTAATGGTTTTTTTTTTTTTTTTGGTACAAATATTACATATATAAGAGATGAAATTCTATTTGATTATAAAGCAATAAGAGGTATTTTTGAATTTTCTCTCTGAATTTTCTGAATGAGTTTTTTATGAAAAAATGTGAGATAACAACTAACGGTTTGTTTTGATTGAGATTAAGGACTGGAAAACACTTGAGCAGTCAAACAATGATAAATTCTGTACTTTTCAGATTCATAGAGGATTTATTGGTAGTTGGCTCTTGTTGTAAATTATGTATTGACATTTAGAAAGAACCATGTAAATCCTTAGTGATCTTATTATTCTTTGTTGATTTTCCTGGTAATTTCTTTTTCTTGCATTGAATTTGAATTGCAAAATCCGTTAGTCTTGCATTATTTTCACGATAGAGTTGTCGTGAACCTCCCGAGGTGAGATCTCCAAGGGAGGTGGCTTGAATGGTTGTACACACAAGGCGGCGCCAACGATTAGTGTTGATTCTCTTGAACTTTATCAATTTTAACTTGTTTCCTTTTTAATTACTTAGTTAAATATACTTAGAAGCCACCACTAACATATAATGGATTGGTTATGAATAGTGTAAGGCGAGTTTGGATACTTGGTTACTCTATATGAAATTTAGCATTCTTTGGGTGCCCTTCTCTCTTTTATGACAATAATATGCACGTGATCTCTTCAATTTTTTTTTTTTTTTTTTTGTAAGTGTCAACACATATAAATGATATTACGCATGGCTACTCAAGCGATAAAAATTAAATCAAGCAAAAACAATAAATAAAGAATGAGGAAAATAAGGACAAGAGCCGTATAATGTAAAATTTAAACAAGGCTCTCTTATTAACTCTCATAGGATTCTCAAGAACTGCGTACACTAAACGTGGCTAATATTAATATTCAATCTAATTCATCTTCCAGATCATCAAAGAAATTATTGGCATCGAAAACATTTTCTAGTAATATTATTCCACCAGCTCTTGCGTCAAGTTCATTTATGCCTTAACCTCTATTTATTTTGTTAAAGATAAATGATTTAAAACACATTTTCCTAAAATTGATCCCTTATATTGTTTACAAATATAAATGAACAAGAAATATTTTTATTGTCCATGAAAATAGTTAAACATAAATTTTTATCTATAATGATAACAATTTTCTTAACTAATTATTTTACGCGATGTAAGCGATTATTTTGAGAAAAATATTTTTTAAATTATTTATTTAATGTGAAACAAATGAAGGATTACAAATAGTTAATGTACTTCATTTATTCTTATCGTTAAAACAAAATATTTCCATTAAATCTTCCTTATAATTCTTTTTAAAATCAAAAGTTTCTACTTCTTCTAAATAAAATAATGTTAATATTTCCATTAAACTATTTCACTATTGGTGGATATTTGTCGATATGAACCATCGAACTGCTAATTGAATCTCTAATATACATTGCTTGTGCCATGACACACTCATAATTTTAATCTGACACTACCTAAATACCAAGTTAACAAAACAATACAAATTTAAAAATAAACAAAACGCCATACCATCCTGCTCAAAAAACAAAATCCTAACCCTAAATTACCCACGTCCTAAACCTCCCCCACCAACGGTCAGTGCCCTTCGCCACCACCCCTGAGCCTTGGACCACCCTGTCAACACTCGCCGGATCCAAGCAGTGAGCGGCAATGGATGCTCTGGGAATCACGGCTATAAATCTTGCAAAACTGAGCAAGAACCACGACAGGGTTTAATCCATATTACGCAGCTAACAAAATGAAGCAGTCTTCTATTTTGTTCAAATATTGATGATTCCCTTGTTTTTTATTTTGGTCGGATGACTCCGTCGTCCATCAAAACTCATCAAAAAATAAATAAATAAATCGACTCTTCTACTAACGCTTGGTAAAAATGAATTGTCGCACATCGAATGATAGTCCTAAAGGATTAAGATTCTTCTCCAAGCCGAATGAAGAATCTCGTCCTTTAGAATTCGAGGTTCATTAGGGCCTTATATAGCTTCCTTTTTTCCATTTTAAGGACTTTATAGGGCACTGTACGCACTTCATTGGAGAATCAGGGAAAAGATATATTTATTATTGTGTTTTCCATGCTGTGAGCACACATATATGACAACAAAACAATACTTGATCTGAGGCATCTTCCAATCAATCAAAGGAATTACAAGCATAGAGATGAGACCCTACCCATCCATTGATTGATTCATCAAGACACAAAGTCATCGATTAGTTTACAGGCAACAAATCATATGCATAGTTCAAGTTCAGATAACTAGGACAATGTTCAACACTTGCCATTAATAGAATAATGTCCATACATCTCATGATCTCATTTACATAAAGAGCTAATTTCTGATTTCGAGCAATTCGGTACAGCGCCTTCTTCAGCATACGAGTCTCGATGCCCGTAAAAATGGGGGCTTCGCAGTCACGTGAAGATATAAACCTCGTCATATCCCTTCCTATAGTCATACAAATTTAACACTACCGTCGTTAAATCATAATTATGTGCAAAACTGATGAAGAAATGCACTGAATTGACAGCATCAGGGCTTACCCTGCTTTCCCACAATACGTGGGACCGTAATTATATATTAGATTGTCGAGCACTTTCCGAGCAGAAGCCCGGTTTACTGACTTCCTAGCCTCGCTACAAGATAAAAAGTTCAAATTATAAGTTTTTTCCCTTCAAAGTGAGTGAAAAGCAAACACTTGACCACAAGCACAGTTCATGTAACCATAACTGTGTATTATACAGGATATTTAAGAAATTTAACATGGAAATTTCAAACGCAACTTGCTTTGCAGCATGAAATTACTCGACAAATTCTGACCTGACAAAGAAGTTTGCTACATGCTGTGTAACTTGAATAGCATCATCTGAGTGTTTTAACATAGACAGACCCCATTCAAAAGCATTTTTCTGCACAATATCAAGAAAGCCACATAAGTTACCTGAAGGCAGTAAGTCTTAAACATACCTCACAGATATGAAGAGGTGGAAAATATAATCCCAAGAACAATAACTGATATAGCTCCCTAAGATATTTATGCAAATGAATCATGTTTAAGTCTAAGCCATAAAATAAATAAATAAATAAATAAATAAAGGATCATGTCCTCTATAACGTGATAAACTCAAATAGCCTAGTCTCCTAAATTTTGCCTAACCAATTCTACGAGACTCAAGCAAGTTGTGCCACAAGCTCTTCACTAAAGAAATCAAAAACCACAAAATAACAATATGTATCAGAATCTACAGGAGCAAGAAGTCAATTTCTTCAAAATGCGCAGAAAAGAAAAGATTGAATTCATAGTCCATGATCGTGCGCTCAGCAGGAAGGCAATGAATTTAATATGGATTGTCTTGGATAAAGCTAAAAACTGCTAGACCAGAGCCCAAATCTCTACATTAAGAAATTCTACTTTGCGATTTTTGGGTAACCTCTTTCTCATGATGCTGCATTTGGTAGTGTCAGAACCCTATAGAAGGTGCATGTTTCATGTGGCACCAACCCAGCATTACCATCATGCAGTCAAATTATTGCGCAAATTATTTTTCCTTTGAGCTAAACTTGGTAGAAGAGTTATACAGGAATTTTGAATGGCAACAAACTACATAAAAAGCCAACTCAGTTATATTTGCCAAATAACAAATTAAAGTCTGGCATATTATGATGGATCATCTACCTGAATAGGCTTAATATGCATCCAATAGCGAGATGATCGGTATGAAAGCTACTACATGAAGCAATGTGCCTTTCCTCATCAAATGAGATTGGTGTTGAACAAGAAGAAAAGCATGAAACCTCTGGATGCCATTGGAAAGTGCTTGGACTGTGGAGACATAGACCTGGTAATAGAGTCCCTCAAAGACCTTAATGTTATTCTCACAAATAACTGAAATAAGCAGTAACACAAAATATTTTTTTCACTGCAATATATCACTTTAGACATGATGTAAGAGGTAGTTGGTTATATTCAACCTTGCTGTCTCCATCTGTGCTGGTTGTCAAGACCTAAAAGAAATTCGTTAAGTTAGTGTTCTGCATCAGTCTTTCTGGCGAGATGCCATACTGCAAAACAAATGAATAGTTGGATTAGAAAAGAGGATTACATACATCAAGAATAGGTGAGATGACTGAGATTTAAGTCTTAATTAAAATAGACTGGTCCCAATCACACTCGTGAAATAAAAAATATAACATAACACGCAATGGGGAAAAAAAAATTTCCTGGGCCAATATTAAAAAAAAACTTCAGCAAAAAATCATATCATTAGCCTTTTTAGCCATTTTTAGCTATCAAAAAACTACTGGGTCCGTATAAAAAACTCACAGGATGTTAGTCTACAAAAACAAGCAAAACAATGCATTAAAGTTGCATGAGTTTTGTCTCCTCTTTTAACTTTTCCAGGATCTAACTGGTCTATCTAGACACCATTCTCTAGCAGTAATGGTCGTTGCATGTGTAACAGATGGCTTATATCAAAATAAGAATGTAGTCCCTGCAATGATAACATTCTACTGGAAGAAATACGTACATGGGAGAAAACAAAAGGAAGAGGAAACAAGGGAATCAAACAAATTCCACTTAGTATTCTCAATTAAAACGAGCAGGTTACTAAAGTCTTACAACTCACATGATGATTTTGCATGACAAGGCAATCTGTACTCAACTTTTTAAGCAAATCCGGCAGAAATCTGCAATACAGTGGATACATAGAAGTTAGAACTGCATCTATAGGTGATTATGCATGACCATATCAAGCAGCAGACGCCTTATACAAAGTAACCACGCATCTTCTACTCCAATAACCACTTTTGGTATACCAGGACAATCATCCGTAATAATTTAATGTAATCCACATTTCTCTTTCCAGCAATATTTTATTCCATGGCTACATAATCAACATCATATACTAAAATACATAAATCCAAATTGATTTTCTCATAGAGCATAAGAAGCCAATTGGAAGCATACAGATATCCTACTTGCTGTCAATTAAAAAAGAACACAGCTTTATCTGTATTTATAAGCGTTGGTACTGAAAAGTTGACAGTGAAAGCTTACTAGGGTCAATTATACCTTTGAATTACTGTTCTTTCGATGTTTGTGCTTCTCATAAATTGTAGAGTGGATGCTTGATCTGCAGCATTAAATTCCTCGAGAATGCTTTTGTCCTGTCATTAGGGAACTGTTAAATTATTATCAAGAGATTTTTCCACTTTCCTCTTTATACTATGAACTACACTTTCTGTAAATCATTCAGAATTTATCCATTTGACATGGATGAAGCAACTTAAACCTTGAGGGATTATTTGCAACACAATTGGTTGGATGTGAAATAACCGCCATGCTTGTCAAGGTTAAAGCAATGGCAATCTCAACCTTGCAGTGACGACTTATGCTTTCAAGTTTTGTGCCAATAGAGGCCATAGCTTTATGCAGATGATGATCAGTCAAGTGTGCTAAGTGAAGCCATGGGAAGAGAGAAGTTTTTTTTCTGGCACAATACCTCACAAAAGGTAAAAGGTGAAAAGAATTTTTTTTTTTTTTTGGTTTAAAGAACAGACCATGTAAAGTGACTGTTGCATTAGAAAAGGGAAATTATGCAACCAAAAGGACTGAAAGCATTGACAGACAATTCAAAATGGTGACATGACAAGGGAGTTACCTTGCTGACTATCATTGTCAATAGTTCAAAGCCCAAGCAGATGGCATACAATGGGAAGTGGTCACCAGCATCATTCTTTGCCAAAACTTTCTGCAAACAATTGGCAAAGAGTTCATTTAAAAATTGCAAAGCAAAATGTACAGGACACTCATTGAAAGCATATAAAAACGAACTATTCTCTCCCAAGGCAGTGAAAATGCTCGTGTGTCTTGGAGCAACGGAATTAGAGTTTATGAATGAGGAACAGCACATTATTCTTAGAAAAATCTTATTGCATGAAAACAGTCAATACAAGATTGATGAAGCTCTGCCTCCAACAAATAAATAGAAACACAACATCTTAGAAATATTTAGGTGTATCAATCATAAAAGTACCTTGAAAATTGCCTCCACAGTCTCATAATACAATCCGGTTTTAGCCCACCCACCAGTAAAGAGCACTCCATTAACCACGTCGAGCTTCTGCATTTCAACCAAATATCAGCATCTAGAAATGAAAAACAAAGTGGTGGTCATCTAAAAAAAACCCGGCCATAAAATCTGTACAAACACAACTCGAATGAAACCACACTCCTCCAACATTATACCCATCACTCATGTAAAGCTCCTCAAAAGAGGATACATAAAGCATTAACTCCACCCATCCACACATGCGAGGGAGGATGCACGTGTTGCTTGCACGCCATGACGAAACGAGATTTGTCTCCCACGATCACTTTTCGACCATTAAGAAATGGAGCATGCTAAATTCCCCCCCTTTCACAATAATATTTGCTGAGTTAGGCACAGATGATACTACTAATCCGCCCCAAACATCGTTTTGTCATCGTAATTAACAATCTAGTGAATCTCCCCTCGTAAAGATGGACGGATTTAGTTCTTTTGTTTTTGGTTGAGGAATCAGTAAAGCTTGTTATTGGTCAAAGCAAGAAGACTAAAGAAAATTTTCTTTGGATTGTAGGGGCGGTTTTCCTTCAAGAAGTTGCGGCTATTCTCAGCCACTGCACCACATTAACGTCAGCAATTCTCTGTGGGGGCTCTGACCAATGTCTACTTATTACCACGAAAAGGTTAATCGAGTTATCCATTGGCAAGTCTTGGTATATCTCTAGCCTGCCATGAGCCACGCCTAGCGGACTTTTGTTGATTCTCCCGCAGGTTCTCAGGCGATTTCCGCCGGTAACTACGGCACTCGGCCTCGCTTTGCATGATCCCAGCCGCCGCCACACTGGTCAATCCCACCGTGAGCAGCCAAGCCCTGTTTTGGAAAGAAAAAACAAAAGAGAAATTAGGTAGTTTTTCTTTTACCTTATTTTACTTTTATTATTATGTTTTGTTTACCTTTTTTTAGTATAAATTATTCCTTAATATATTATTGATATTCCAACATGAAATAGTCCTCATTAGGGATTGATAGTCCGATTTTCCGCCTTTCGAAAACATCAAATCCCAATACATAAAATCGACAATTCAATCTCGTAAGATTCGATCGTGATTTAACTTAAAATTGGCCAAACCCGATCTCTCATGTCTAGATATGGTTCGTTAATTTTTGATATCAATCTTAATCTTATTTGATTTGCTGTCAAGTCAAGTTGGTTGAGTCAATCTTATTTTTAAAAAAAAAAATCCAAAAAATATTTGAGTTAAGATTAGATTTGCTTGTTGTGAAGGAAGTGTGTCATGCTTTAGTCTGCAATTTTACGAGCAAGAGGTGATCGATTTTCAAGGATCGCGAGATAATTAAGCTCAATCAACCATACGCAAGCTACGAAGGTCCAAAGTCCACAAACACTTCGATTCCACGTGTTTCTACCTCGAGGAGAACCTCCCGCGGCTCGTTATAAATCAACGGAATCACCCTAGCGCCAGCGGACTCAACGAACTTCACGTACGACGCGGCGATGTACGAGGCGTTGGACGCGTTGTTGAGCCTGCCGGAGGCGCCGTCCCCAGGGTGGCTGAGGATCCCGATCACCGGCCGGAAGTTGAGCTTGGGGTCAGCCGCGGGGCAGCTCGGGACGACGGCGCCGCTCGTGGCCGACGCCGCCGCCGCCGCCGCCTCATTCTCGAGCCGGCCCGGCAGGAGGATCCCTGGCTGCGCCTTGGCTAGGCCTAGCTCCTTGGAGAAGGAGATCAAGAGGGGGATCCAGAGGTAGTTCCAGATTTCGAGGTACCGCAAGGGGAGACGAGGCGGAGGAGGAGGAGGAGGAGGAGCCGGCGGCGGCCATGGAGTCGCCTGGGAACTTGGTTACTTTACGTGAAATTTAGTGTTCTTTCAGTACCCCGTGTCTCTTTTATAACGGCAATATGCATGTGATCTCTTCAATTTTGTTTTGTAATTCCCAACACATATAAATGATATTATGCATGGGTGCTCAAGCAATAAAAATTAAATCAAGCAAAAACGATAAATAAAGAACGAGGAGAATAAAGAAGGAATTTAAAATTTAAAATTAACTCTCGCGGGATTCTCCGGAGCTATGTGCACTAAACGCGGCCAATATTAATATTCAACCTGATTCATCTTCCCATCAATCAAAGAAATTATTGGCAATTATCATCAATAAAATTTCCTAGTAATATTCCATCGGCTCTTGTGTCAAGTGCATTTATGCCTTAAGCTCTATTTATTTCGTAAAAAAATAAATAATTTAGAACATATTTTCTAAAATTGATCATTTATACTGTGTACAAAAATAAATGAAAGAAAATCTTTTTTATCATCCAAAATAGGTAAACATAGATTGTTGTCTATAAAAATAATATTTTCCTTAACTAATTATTTTACGCAATGCAAGTGATTGTTTTTAGAAAAACATTTTCTAAAATATATATTTAATGCGAAACAAACAAAGCGTTACAAATAGTTAATGTATTTCATTTGTTTTTATGGTAACAACAAAATCTTCCTTATAAGTTTTTTTAAAATCAAAAGTTTCTACTTCTTAATAATAAAACATTTATGACCTTTCCATTAAACTACTTCACTATTTATGGATATTTGTCAATGTGGACCATCAAATTGCTAACATGAGTCTTCGGCATACAACTTTTGTATCATGATACGCTCATAATTTTCATGTGACACTACCTAAATACCAAGTTAACAAAACAATAAAAAAATTTAAAATAAAGAAAACGCTAATCCATCCTCCTGAAAATACAAAATCCTAGCCCTAAATTACCCGCATCCTAAACCTCCCGCACCACAGGACACCGCCCTCCACCATCAACAAAATGAAATAATCTTCTATTTTGTTCAAATATTGACGATTCCCCTTATTTTTTTTTTTTTTTTTTTTTCATTTGATCGGATGATTCCGTTGTCCATCAAAACTTATTAAAAAAATAAAATAATCAATCGATTCTTCTACTAACTCTTGGCGAAAATGAATAGTCGCAAATCAAATGGAAGTCCTAAAGGATTAAGATTTCTTCTCCCAGCTGAATGGAGAATCTTGTCTTTCAGAATTCGAGGTTCATTAGGGCCTTATATAGCTTCATTTTTCCATTTCAGGTAGTAGCTTCATTTTTCCATTTTAAGTAGGACTTTATGGGGCGCCATATGTAGTTAATTGGGGAATCAGGGAAAATAAATTTTTATTGTTGTGTTTTCCCCACTTTGAGCGCACATATATGACAACAAAACAATACTCGATCTGAGGCATCTTCCAATCAATCAAAGGAATTACATGCAGAGAGATGAAAACCTACCCGTCCATTGATTGATTCATCAATTAAATACAGGCGACAAACCATATGCATAGTTCAAGTTCAGATAACTAGGACAATGTTCAACACTTGCCATTAAAATAATAATGTTCATGCATCTCATAATCTCATTTGCATGGAAGAGATAATTTCTGATTTCGAGCAATTCAGTACGGCGCCTTCTTCAGCATAGGAGACTTGACGTCCGTGAAAAATGGGGCCTCGCAGTCATGTGAAGATATAAGCCTCGTCATATCCCTTCCTATAGTCATACAAATTTAACACTAAATTCATTAAATCACATAATTCATGCGCAAAACTGATGACGAAATGCACTGAATCTATTGCATCAGGGCTTACCCTGCTTTCCCCCAATACGTGGGACTGTAATTATATATGAGATTGTCAAGCACTTTCTGAGCAGAAGCCCGGTTTACTGACTTCCTAGCCTCGCTACAGGATAAAAAGTTTGAATTACAATTTTTTTCCCTTCAAACTGAGTGAAAAGCAAACACTTAACCACAAGCATAGTTCATTTAACCATAATTGTGTATGATACAAGATATTTTAGAACTTTGACATGGAAATCTCAAATGCAACTTGCTTTGGAGCATGAAATTACTCGACAAATTCTGACCTGACAAAGAAGTTTGCTACATGCTGTGTAACTTGAATAGCATCGTCTGAGTGTGGTATCATAGACAAACCCCATCCAAAAGCATTTTTCTGCACAATATCGAGAAAGCCATATAAGTTACCTCGAGGCAGTAAGTCGAAACATACTTCACAGATATGAAGAGGTGGAAAATATAATCCCAAGAACAATCACTGATTTAGCTCCGTAAGATATTTATGCAAATGAATCATGTTTAAGTCAAAGCCATAAAAAAATAATAATAAAAGAAAAGGATCATGTCCTCTATAACATGATATACTCATATTGCCTAGTCTCCTAAATTTTGCCTAACCAATTCTGCGAGACTCAAGCAAGTTGTGCCACAAGCTCTTCACTAAAGAAATCAAAAACCACAAAATCAGGAGGCATCACAAGAAACTAGTATTGAACAACATGTATTAGAATCGGCAACAGCAAGAAGTCAATTTCTTCAAAATGCCCAGAAAGGAAAAGATTGAATTCATAGTCCATGATCGTGTGCTCAGCAGGAAGGCAATGAATTTAATATGGATTGTCTTGGATAAAGCTGAAAACTGCTAGACCAGAGCCCATATCTCTACATTCAGAAATTCAACTATCACGATTTTTGGGTAACTTCTTTCTCATGATGCTTCATTCGGTAATGTCAGAACCCTATAGAAGGTGCATGTTTCATGTGGCACCAACACAGCATTATCATCATGCAGTCAAATTGTCGAGAAACTATTTTTCCTTTGAGCTAACTTGGTAGAAGAGTTATATCAGGAATTTTGAATGGCAACAAACTACAAAAAAGGCCAACTTAGTTATATTTGCCAAATAAAAAATTAAAGTCTTGACAAATTATGATCGACCATCTACCTGAATAGGCTTAATATGCATCCAATACTGAGATGATCAGTATGAAAGCTACTACATGAAGCAATGTGCCTTTCTTAAGCAAATGAGATTGGTGTTGAACAAGAAGAAAAGCATGAAACTAACCATTACCTCTGGATGCCATTGGAAAGCAGTTACAGGGTAACTGTGGGCTTGGACTGTGGAGACATAGACCTGGTAATAGAGTTCCTCAAGGAGCTTAATGTTATTCTCACAAATAATTGGAATAAGCAGTAACACAAAATATTTTTTTCACTGCAATATATCACTTCAGACATGATGTAAGAGGTAGTTGGATATATTCAACCTTGTTGTCTCTATCTGTGCTGGTTGTCAAGACCTTAAAGAAATTCGTTAAGTCAGTGCTCTGCATCAATCTTTCTGGCGAGATGCCATACTGCAACACAAATGAATAGTTGGATTAGAAAAGAGGATTGCATACATCAAGAATAGGTGAGATGACTGAGATTTAAGTCTTAATTAAAATAGACTGGTCCCAATCACACACATGAAATAAAAAATATAACATAACATGCAACGGGAAAAAAATCCTGGGCCAGTATATATAAAAAAAAAAACACTTAAGCAAAAAATCATATCATTAGCCTTTTTAGCCATTTTTAGCTATCTAAAAACTACTGGGTCCGTATAAAAAACTCACAGGATGTTAGTCTACAAAAACAAGCAAAACAATGCATTAAAGTTGCATGACTTTTGTCTCCTCTTTTAACTTTTCCAGGATCTAACCGGTCTATCTAGACACCATCCTCTAGCAGTAATGGTCGTGTCACGTGTAACAGATGGCTTATATCAAAATAAGAATGTAGTCCCTGCGATAATAACACTCTGCTGGAAGAAAGAGGTACATGAGGGAAAACAAAAGGAAGAGGAAACGGGGGAATCAAACAAATTCCACTTAGTATTCTCAATTAAAACCAGCAGGCTACTAAAGTCTTACAACTCACATGATGATTTTGCATGACAAGGCAATCTGTACTCAACTTTTTAAGCAAATCTGGCGGAAATCTGCAAAACAGTGGATAGATGGAAGTTAGAATTGCATCTATAGGTGATTATGCATGACTATATCAATCAATAGATGCCTTATACAAAGTAATCACGCATCTTCTACCCCAATAACCACTTTTGGTATACCAGGACAATCATCCGTAATAATTTGATGTAATCCACATTTCTCTTTCTAGCAATATTTTATTCCACGGCTACATAATCAGCATCATATACTAAAGTACATAAATCCAAATTGATTTTCTCATAGAGTATAAGAAGCTAATTGGAAGCATACAGATATCCTGCTTGCTGTCAATTAAAAAAGAATACAGCTTTATCTGTCTTTATATGCATTAGTACTTAAAAGTTGACAGTGAAAGCTTACTAGGGTCAACCATACCTTTGAAATACTGTTCCTTCAATGTCTGTGTTTCTCATAAATTGTAGAGTGGATGCTTGATGTGCAGCATTAAATTCCTCGAGAATGCCTTTGTCCTGTCATTAGGGAACTGCTAAATTATTATCAAGAGATTTTTCCACTTTCCTCTTTATACTATGAACTACACTTTCTGTTAATCATTCAGAACTTATCCGTTTGACATGGATGAAGTAACTTAAACCTTGAGGGATTATTTGCAACACAATAGGTTGGATGTGAAATAACCGCCATGCTTGTCAAGGTTAAAGCAATGGCAATCTCAACCTCGCAGTGACGACTTATGCTTTCAAGTTTTGTGCCAATAGAGGCCATAGCTTTATGCAGATGATGATCAGTCAAGTGTGCTAAGTAAAGCCATGGAAGGAGAGAAGTTTTTTTTTCTGGCACAATACCTCGCAAAAGATAAAAGGAGAAAAGAATTTTTTTTTTTTTTTTGTTTAAAGAACAGACCATGTAAAGTGACTCTTGCATAGAAAAGAGAAATTATGCAACCAAAAGGACTGAAAGCACTGACAGACAATTGAAAATGGTGACAAGGGAGTTACCTTGCTGACTATCATTGTCAATAGTTGAAAGCCCAAGCAGGTAGCATACAATGGGAAGTGGTCACCAGCATCATTCTTTGCCAAAACTTTCTGCAAACAATTGGCAAAGAGTACATCTGAAAATTGCGAAGCAAAAATGTACAAGACACTCATTGAAAGCATATAAAAACGAACTATTCTCTCCCAAGGCATTGAAAACGCTCGTGTGTCTTGGAGCAACGGAATTAAAGTTTATGAATGAGGAACAGCACATTATTCTTGGAAAAATTCTATTGCATGGAAACAGTCAATACAAGATTGATGAAGCTCTGCCTCCAACAAATAAATAGAAACACAACATCTTAGAAATATTTAGGTGCATCAATCATAAAAGTACCTTGAAAATTGCCTCCACAGTCTCATAATACAATCCGGTGCTAGCCCACCCACCAGTAAAGAGCACTCCATTAACCATGTTGAGCTTCTGCATTTCAACCAAATATCAGCATCTAGAAATGAAAAACAAAGTGGTGGTCGTCCAAAAATAAACCCGGCCATAAAATCTGTCCAAACACAACTCGAATGAAACCACACTATACTCATCACTCATGTAAAACTCCTCAAAAGAGGACACATAAAGCATTAACTCCACTCATCCACACATGCGAGGGAGGATGCACGTGTTGCTTGCACGCCATGAAGAAACGCGATTTGTCTCTCATGATCAATTTTCTACCATTAAGAAATGGAGAATGCTAAATCCCCCCTCTTCCACAACAATACTCGCCGAGTTAGGCATAGATGATACTACTAATCCACCCCAGACATTATTTTGTCATAGTAATAACAATCTAGTGAATTTGCCCTCGCAAAACCAACGATTAGATCCATGTTTTCGTGAACGGATTTACTTGGAGTTGCAAAGGAAGTGTGTTATGCTTTAGTCTCTAATTTACGAGCAAGAGGTGTACGATTTTCAAGGATGGCAAGGTAATTAAGCTCAATCAACTATACGACAAGCTACAAAGGTCTAGAGTCCACAAACACTTAAGAGTCCACAAACACTTCAAGGAAAATATTTTCCTCATTTTCTGGCGTTTGGGTCGCTTAGGAAAATGAGTCAACGGAAAACATTTTCCTAGTTAACAGAAAATGTTTTTCTAGTTTTCCTAGGAAAGCATAAATTCAGGAGAATGATTTCTCATTTGAAAGGATTATGAATTTGCTTCTTTTTCTTCCTTTTTCTTTTTGCTTTTCTTCACCCGTCACCGGCCACAAAATCATTTTCCGAGTGATCTCATGGGAAAAGTATTTTCTAATGATTAGCAATGAGGCTCAAGCCTCGCCAAAATATTTCGGAAAATATTTTCGGGAACAAACTTCGAGGAAGCTGAGGAGTGAAGGACAAGAAGAAGGAAAAGAAAAAAAGAAAAAAAAATATTTTATAAGATTTCACTTGTGATGAAGTGTGAAATTATTTTTTAATGGGATCCAAACAACAGAAAACATTTGTAATTATACATCACCAAACAAAGATGCATCACTTACCAACCTATAAATCCATCAAATATGAACTTGCCTTTAAAGTTAGGCAAATTTGTTTTATATCTTTGTTCCCTCATTATCGCTAAACGCTCATTTACTCTAAAAAATGTTCATATGGATTTTAAAAAGAATGTACAGCCCTCATAAGAATCTTTCAGTTGAGTGGCCTGCTCTCCTCGTGCGTCTTTTGTGTTCTAATAAACAAAAGAAAAAAGAAGCAAAGCATGTAGAGCATTTTTGCTTGTGCAATATACAACTGCAGAGTAGAGTAAATAAAAAATGGCCGACGACTAGTCAGGAAGGAAGAAGATGGAAAAAAAAAAAAAAAAAAAAAAAAAAAAAGAAAAAAAGGAAATTAAAAATAATTAGAAATAAAAAAAGAAAAAGAAAATTAAAAAATAATTCGAATAAAAAAAGAAAAGAAGAAAAAGAAATAAGAGGAGGAAGTAAGAATTTGTAGGAGTGTGAGATAAAAGAGATCAAGTGAGGAAAATGTTTTCCATTTTTTAAAGTGAAAAATATTTTTTCTAATTTAGAAGACTTTTTTTTTATGAAAAATATTTTCTTCAAAAAATTCATTTTCCGTAAAATGAACACCGGAAAATCCAAAAAAATATTTTTCTGAAAATTTTTTGCGGAGAAACAAACAGAATCTTAGATTCCATGTGTTTCTACCTCGAGGAGAACCTCCCGCGGCTCGTTATATATCAACGGAATCACCCTGGCGCCGGCGGACTCGACGAACTTCACGTACGACGCGGGGATGAACGAGGCGTCGGACGCGTTGCTGAGCCTGCCGGAGGCGCCGTCCCCGGGGTGGCTGAGGATCCCGATCACCGGCCGGAAGTTAAGCTTGGGGTCGGGCGCGGGGCAGTCGGCCGCATTGGCTAGGGCTAGCTCCTTGGAGAAGGAGATCAAGAGGGGGATCCAGAGGTAGTTCCAGATTTTGGGGTACCGCGAGGGGGACGAGGAGGAGCCGGCGGCGGCCATGGAGTCGCTGAGGGGGAGGTCGGAGGAGGGGACGAGGGAGGGATTAGCGAGGAAGTGCGACGGCATTTTGGGGAATTCCAAGCGAGAACACGGAGCCGGCTTTTGGTGTTGTCATGGAGGAGGTGCGAGAGCGGCGAGCTCTGGGCGCGACTGAGCTCCGGCTTGGCGATGGAAATGGCGGAGTTCAGAGAGGGAGACAGAAATAGAGAGTCGGAGAAGGGCGGTGGGGATGACGCGCGCGCCGTATACGCAACGTCGTGTTGTGGAAATAGAATTTTTCCAGACGGCGATGGGGGCCCCGCGCGTGGACGCCCTGCGAGAACTGCGGGCTGCTGTTTTTATTCTTGTGAGTCGGTTTTGGTCTTTAATCGAGCTTGAGTAACGAGGGAGTGACCCGCCCCAGTGGCAAAAGCGTGAATAGCCGACTCGACTTTTGACCCCGATTTCGGGTTGTCTCGTGTGCATAAGCGTGCGTCAAAAATGGCTGCTGGGCGAGCGTCAATGCCCTGCTCGATTCGGGAGTCGGACCAAAACCGTCAATTCTGGCTGATTTTCCGTTGGTGATAGTCGATCCGATTCTGATTCTTTATGTTGAACCGAAACGAATTGAATTGTTGAAATAGATAATAATCCTTATTCCTCTTTTGCTCGTATCTTGGCCAGTTTTCAAGATTTTGTTTTTTTTGCCTTTTTCTTGTATGTGTTTTATGTGGAGAAATCTTTTGGTGGAGATGGTGAAGGATTGAGCCGGGCCCATCCCCTAAATTTTACTGCAAGAGACCAAAAGATAATAATAGTCCTCTACATATTTGCGCAGAAAATTACGGAGAGAAGTTTTAATTCACGTCATAAGTCCTGATTTCTTTTTCTCTTCCTTTCTTAGAACTCGCCCAAACTTGAAGAAGGGCATAATAAAAGGCGCAGATGAATTGAACTTCATTGAAATTTAAAGAAATGGGGTAAAAAAATAAGAGCGTTCCGTTCAACCACCTAGGTTTTCAATTTTATAATTTGATAAAGAGATCGGGATTGAGTAGATTTTAAGTTCTATTTATCGTCCTTGGGGCAAATATCAATTCGCAAAAAATGTATTTGTGATTTGTGTACGTATGGATTTTGTTATTCGTGTGCGTATGGGTTGTCTTTTTCCATTGACCTGAATGTGTTTAAACGCCGTGTCGTGTAGGGGAGTGCGCATCGCGTAACGATGAAGCGAAGGGGAAACGAAGAGAAGGAAAAATCAGGAGGCAGATAGAAAAGGCTTATAAACTGTGGGCCTTGTGGTGTCTGTCTTAGGGCCCCGCGTCCTCATGGGCACCACAGGCTCCACGTGGCTTCCCGTGCGACAATGAGCTTCATGGGCATGTTTATCGGGAGCGATGACCTGCAGATTGACCTCACTTTTTTTTTTTTTTTTTTTTTTGCTACTGAAAGCAGATTGACCTCACTTGCAACACAAACTAACGTGTCTAAAAGAATGTTTTATTTGAAACATTGATTAAGAAAGAAAGAATTAGAAAATCTGTCTAGTCATCTACTTTTTTATTTAGGTACTCAACATATGTTTTTTTATCATGAGGAAATTTTTGAACCTTACGTCTCGATCAATCTTCATAGATGTGTGCAACTTCAATCGCATATATTTAGTAAGACTTCACTCACATTATAGTCAATACAACCCTTGATATTAATATGAGTAGTGTCATTATAGGATTGGATATATGCAAATCTAGTGAAAACCCACTTAACTAATCTCTCTTGATTGCTCAACAAATATCATAAACAATGGTTTAACAAAATTCACTCTAATACTCAATGACTGGCTCACTCCAAGGTTGCCCCAGTTGATTGATACACGAGGATTTCTAACTTGATCATTTGTTCAAATTCCAATTATTTGCTCCATCAACTTGTTTGTTACACAGACCATTTGCTTAGAATTATGACTTGAACTTAATTGATTCGTGAGAGTATATAGATAGACCATGAGAGAGTACGCACTTGTGTACTTGGACTAGTGGTGACAAACGAATTGGTTGAATTGGATGTTGATGGGTTGCAAGGGGTGTGGACCGTGTTATTCCATTTTATATAAATCCATTTTCATACCATATGATTGATGTGACCCATATGCAAGGCTTCCAAATCCACTTGAATAATTGATATCTTAAACACAACCATTAAATCAGCAAATTAGAATTTATATGGCAAAAAGATAGAAAATTTGAAAATAAAATAAAAATCGACAACTATTAAAAAATGATGGGAAAAAAAATACTTGAAAAGGTAAATCTAACTTCAAATAAAAAAAAACTAAAAATCGAAAAAGAGATTATCATGAGGAAATATAGTGAATCCATGATAGAGCAAATGTATAGGATTGATTATCTATTCATTTTTCATAGAAATATAAAACTTTGCTTTGAAAGGCGCAACAACAATACGTATACAAAATTAAAAATTCAGCAGAGTTAGTTTTGCATCAAAAAATAAATCTATTTTTAACCCACCAAGACTCATGTTAAATTGCGCCTTACTGTTGTTAATTTTTTACAATTTGCTTTTAAAATCTTGAAATTACTCATTGTTCCGCCCCCGCCCTGCCCCCGCGCGACGATAACCCAGATTACCATAAAGGAAAAATCAAAACTAATTCACACGAAAGCAAAAGATTATTGTAATTATTCCCATTAGTATATCAAGATAATTCTTTGTCATCTAGATATCCATAAACGTCTGAAACACAACGTGGTATTTATCAATTAGGAAATAAAATCCATTCATCATTGAAATGTAAAATCTTTGTAAATCATCAAATCGTCCTTCAACTTTTAAGTTGACCCCGACAGTTTGACAATAAAGGAAACCAAATCTTTTCGTTCACTCAATCGCTCGAACAATCAGTGCCTATAAATGCACCATCTTTGAGCTCGGAACACGCTCAAGTTCTTCTCCATTCTCGATCGACTGCTGAGGGTCGCGATTGTGAACGCCGCTCCTGCTGAATAAGTCTCGCGCTAGCTAACCGCATCGGATTTCTGCCGGACACATGGCGCTGCTCGGTCGAATCGTGCGAAGGCCAACGTTGTTCCAGACAGCCATGCCCCACGTGTACCAACTTCTGATCAAGTAAGTGCTTTCCTCCATGATTAACGCTCGCAAGTTTCGGTTCAACTATTAATTTCCTCTTCTGCTCTTGCCTTGAATCGAACTTGGGACTTGCTAAATCTGGTGCCTCCGACTTAGGTGTGGAGCTGGTGACTCGTTCGAATGTGTATTTCCCTTTTGTTTTTCTTTGGATAAGCGTGCATGGTTTCTGAATTTATAATAATTTGTGAGCGAATGATTACGTGAAATTCGCTTTAGATGCGTTAACCATTAAATCCACAACGTGATTAGCATGCTTTCTCCTAATTTCCGGGCAACCTCGAACTCTTATTATGCTCAGTATGTGTTGAATTATGTTTCGAGTCTTCAACTCGAATTGAGTTTTGATACCTGAATTAATATATGTGGCAACCCAAATGGAGGTTTACTGTTGGGCTATGGCTTGGGCTGCACCTCGCCATATGGAGCAGTATAAATATTATTTTTTTCTCAAGTTAATAAGGTTTAAAGAGAGACCAAAAAGGTTTTTTAGCCAATTTTTGTAATTTTTGAATTTCCATTGGTGAAATTTGCTTCTTTCTCTCCCCATGATTTTCCTCACAAAGGTTTTCGCATGAATTTGTGTACTCTTTATTGTCCTCTGTTTTATCTTCATTGTAGTTTTCGTATTGGTCATAACAACTTGTCTTTTCAGAAAAACATATAGCTCACCTCAAAAGCCACCAATCAAGACTGGGCATCCTCCACAACACAATCGAATGGGTGATGGTGCCGGAATAAAACTTAGCGACATGTATTCTCCTTTTCCCTTGGATAGCATATATATTACGTATTCTCAGTTTGTAATGTCGTTTTTCAGCTATAGCTTGAGTGTAAACTTATATTAATATGACAAACTATTTTTTTCCAGAAGACCATTTTTTTTTGTTTTTCAAAAACACCAAGACCATACTATGCTTGACACGAAGACTGATAGTAACACGGACTGGAGAGGACACGACAACTCAAATAAACAATCGCGATGAAGGTTGATATGGATCATCATCAATGGTGAAGAATTTGTGATGAAGACTGACACGGATTGCCAACTCATGAAGACTCGTGAGCAGTTATTCAGTTGAGAATTGAAACAGATTGAAAAACAGTCTTGTTAAAATCAGTTTTTCTGTTGTATTCTCATCTTCTTCGATAGGAAAAGATATATAAGTAGTCTTAGCAAAATTATCTTCTTTCAACGAATGTATGTAGAAAACAGATAGAAGATTCCTGTAAATGAATGCTCTGTATTTTACAGAAGAGATAGAGATAGAGAGAAAGAGCGTGTGAGAAGTTTAGAAGTATAAATCTTCTTTGTTCATTGATGATTCGAGATAAACAGATTCTGTATTACAATTGTATTGAAAGAGAAGAATTCAAAGCTTCTTGATTGATCTTCAGTTCTTCGACATATCTCTTCATCTTCACATTCTCTAGTTCTTCAGTTCTTCAGTTATGTTTCTTCATCTTCACATGGTATCAGAGCAGTAGATCATACCTGTTAGAAAGGCCTATTCAGCAATCATTCATCGAATCAAAGAGAAAAAACTGAAGTTGCAGCAAATTGCAGTATCACGGTAATTGAGGTTACTATCATAATATCATTGCCATTATCATCTTCTTCAAAGCTGAGAGAATAGAATAATGGTAGCAAGAACATAGAAGTATCCTTTCCCAATACATGTGAATATCTCTAATTTTGTCACAATCAAACTTGTCGAATATGACTTTCTGTTATGGCAAGCACAGATCCACAAATTTTTGAGAAGCCAAGAACTCTTTGGCTTCATTAATGGTGAAATTCCATCACCTGCTCGAATGCTGCAGATTGAAATAGAAGGGTGTGAAACTGAAGTTGTAAACCCAGATTACACTGATTGGATAAAGACTGATCAGTTGATATCATCCTAGATAAGCGGAGCTGTATATGAAAACATTCTAAGTCTAATCATTGGCTTAGAAACATCTTATGAGGTATGGTAAACCCTGCTCAATAGATTTACACAAAAGTCTGTGGCTAGGGAATTTGAGTTGAGAGGAAAGCTGCAAACTTGTCATAAACGAGATCAATCTCTGGCTGTGTATCTTAGAGAATATAAATCGATATGTGATCAACTCAATGCTATAGGGAAGCCTATAGATGAAATAAGAAAGCTATTTGGAGTTTTGGAGGGTTTAGGATCTGAGTATGAGAATTTTAAAACCACCATCTATTGTAAAACCTCAACCAGACTATGATGAGGTGATATCTCAGCTAGAAAGGTTTGAAGTGAGGTTACAAAGGTACTCATTGAGTTCATACAATCCCAATCTGGCGTATTATAGTCAAAGAAGCACATAAGTTTAGCAAAGGGAAGAACTTGACAGAGAACCTATGCAGTACAATTCTGGTTTTGGAACTTTAAGGGTGAACAGTCATGGAGGCCGTAGCTTTGGAAGAGGAAGATTTCTTAACAACAGAGGTCGAGGCTTTAGATATCCTGGGAGAGATTCAAGTTACAGACCAAATAATATCAATTACATACAAGAAGGTCAAAAAGTTAAGCAATTCCACAACCCCTCTGATTCTATTTCTAATCCAGGATTTTGCCCTTATACTGGTTCCCCACAGAGATATCAAGAAACAAGATCCTATCCCACTTCAAATCTAAACTTTTCTAAGGATTTACAGGATGAGAAATTAGTTGACAACATGAGATTAGAGTGTCAAATTTGCAAGAGACCAGGGCATGATGCTTTACATTGCTGGTATCGTTTTGATAATTCCTATCAAGTTAAGGAAATCCCAACAACTCTAGCAACAATACATCTCGAAGACTACAAAGGAAGTGAGTGGTATCCAGACACTGGTGCAACTGCACATATCATAGCCAATCCTGGTATACTTCAAAATCCTTCTAGATATACTGGTTATGACACTATTATGATTGGTGATGGATCATGTTTGCTATCACCTATACTGGTAATACATTACTACATACTGAAATGAATTCATTGCCTCTAAATAATGTGCTAATTGTCCCTGATATAAAGAAGAATCTTCTATTAGTATCCAAATTAACAGATGACTATCCATGCTCATTTGTTTTTGATAAATTTGGTGTCTATGTAAAGGACAATTGCACCAACGCAACTCTGCTACTCGGGAGGAAAATTAAAGGGCTATATCAAGTGAATTCACAAACAACAAAAGCATTTCTAACCCAGAGACACAGAGCACTAGGAAAGGATACATGGCATCAACGATTAGCACACACCAATTTGAATGTCTTGAAGTACCTGCAGAACCAACAACTGATTCAGTGTAATACTAGAATGCAGAACATGTGTAGCAGTTGTCAAATTGCTAAGACCACAGCTTTGCCATTTCCATTATCAAAATCTATAGCTACTATGCCCTTACAGAAAATCCATTGTGATATCTGGAGACCTTCACCAGTTACTTCTTTTCAGAATTTCAAATACTATGAGCAAAGCAACAAAGTGAGTAACACAGACTGGAGAAGACACGACAACTCAAATAAATGATCGGGATGAAGGTTGATATGGACCGTCATCAATGGTGAAGAATTTGTGATGAAGACTGACACGGATTGCCAACTCATGAAGACTCGTGAGCAGTTATTCAGTTGAGAATTGAAACAGATTGAAAAACAGTCTTGTTAAAATCAGTTTTTCTGTTGTATTCTCATCTTCTTCGATAGGAAAAGATATATAAGTAGTCTTAGCAAAATCATCTTCTTTAGCGAATGTATGTAGAAAACAAATAGAAGATTCCTGTAAATGAATGCTCTGTATTTTATAGAAGAGATAGAGATAGAGAGAAAGAGCGTGCGAGAAGTTTAGAAGTATAAATCTTCTTTGTTCATTGATGATTCGAGATATACAGATTCTGTATTACAATTGTATTGAAAGAGAAGAATTCAAAGCTTCTTGATTGATCTTCAGTTCTTCGACATATCTCTTCATCTTCACATTCTCTAGTTCTTCAGTTCTTCAATTCTTCAGTTCTGTTTCTTCATCTTCACACTGGAGACCCTCCACAACACAATCAAATTGGTGGCGATGCTGGAATAAAAATCAATGACATGTATTCCCTGTTTCTTTGAATGATCGTATATGTTCTATAATCTCAGTTTACAACGTTATTTTCGGCTCTTTCTTGAATATAACTTACATTAATATGGATAAAGTAATTCCATTCTTTTGATTTTTCAGAAGACCACATAGTTTACCTCAAAAGCCGCCAATCAACACCAGGGACCCTCCACAGCACAACGGAATCGGTGGCGACGCCGAAATAAAAATTAGTGACATGTATTTCCCTTTTTTCCTTGAATAAGTGTGCATGTTTCATCTTCTCGGTTTGTGATGTATACTTATTTTACATTAACATACACAAATTAACTCCAACTTTTTTATTTAATTTTATCAAAAAAAAAAAAAGACATAACCGCACAGTTCCCCTCGGAAGCCGCGGATTCGCAGCGGCGACCCTCCGCAGCACAACGAAATCGGTGGGGACGCCGGAATAAAAACTGGAGATGCGAATAAGAAAGACGGGTCTTCCTCGGCGTTCGAGCAATGATGTGGGCGTCCGTCGGCGCGATAACGATGAGCATATGGAGGAAGAAGCAGCCAAGAATTGCAATCTCCGGGTCATAGATGACAATTGAAAACTCGAGGATTTTGTGCTTTGCTATGTAGAGTTAGACAAGGTTCTTACATTGATTTAGGAATGCTCGTTCTTTAATTTCGAGTACGTTTGATGTCTCCATTCGAACATTGCTCTTGTTTAGAGACTTTAATTTGCATTGATGAGGTCCTCGCCGTACTATTTCTATCCATATTTTTATCGAAGCAACACGTGTACATATTATGTAATTGTGCTAATTTCGATTGCATGAGCGTATCCCACTTCAAAACATTGACAAGGTCGGAGTGGGCTAATCAACATCCCCATGTTGAAAAAGGAAAACATTGGCATATACCAGTCTTTAGAGTCATTGCCGATCACTCCTATAGCTTAATTCAAGTAAGGTTGTGTTTAGCCTAGCATTTTTATAGATATTCGGCCCTTCAAAGGTCCACAAACTAAAGTTTTGGTGTTTGGTAGATGTGTCAAAATGGGTAGAAACTCCATTCATAAACCCATATGTTATGGATTGAGTCATATATTATTTAACTAAATTTTGATGAACGGGTAATGTGATTTTGAGTAATAAAGTCTAACAAAATGTAGGTTTTTAATGGGTCTAAAGTCTTATCTAGACCAAAATAACGTCGTTTTAGATTCATCCTTCATGTCCTAGCTACATTAGCACCGCGTAAGAGAGAGAAAAAAAGTCACATTGGCATTTTTCGTTAGTTAGATTAAACAAAGTTAACGGAAGGAATCGATTGCACCAATTTGACAAGATTTTAGGACTTGATTGCAATTTTTGTAAGTTTTAAAAATTTAATTACACTTTCGCGACAAGATTTAGGACTTCCAGTACACTTATATCTTATTCATTTTTGGAGATTTGTTTGGCATTTTCTCTATTTTTTGGCTAAGATATATGGGTGGGTTTGAGTTGAATATGTGCCTTTTTAAACTGTTTAGCAAATAGATGGGTTAATGTGAACTTGTGACCTGCTCAAGTCCAACCTAACTTATCCATTCGCCACCTCTACCGTTTGGTAATATGATCTCTAGGACTTTTGGTGCAAATTGAGTTCTGAAAATAGTTAAAAAGCTCAAAGCACTTGTGGCAAGCTAACGACTTTTTAATATATTGAAAAATGTCACTTCAAGTGTTTAATGAATTTTTTTATCCTAACTAAACCATCTAAATTTTAGTTTTACGCTCACCCTTACAAGCAAAATGAATTCAATTGGCAGACAAGGGTATTAACAAAAGGGCTTGGATAAGTTCAAATCTAACCTACGACCATCACTTGGGTCACACAACTTTACCGTCGCCTTAATGCGTCTCTAGTCAAAAAATTAATTTTTTTAGATAGCTCGAGTCAAAGAACTTTGTCCAAACGTAAAGCCATTTCTGCAAAATATCCACAAACGCATTGTATATGATTTGTTGATGATATTATGAATAAATTTCTTTTCGACATAAAAGGGGGCCACGGACCTGTGACGTAATAAATAACAACCGGTTAAATGATCAAAAAGAAAAGAAAATACAGTTATATCTTGCTCTTTTTTTTTTTTTTTCTTTTTTTGTCAGAGTTATATCTTGCTTTCACCCTGTCAATTTTACACGGAAAAGGAAACTCGTACGATCACTCGACCAGCCTTCAAATATGGAAACTACTTCCCCTAACAAGATAAAGCAAAACGAAGCAACAAAAACGAACCGGTCCCCCCGGTCGGCGGTGACGAAGTTCCGCGTGACGGGCGCGTGACCCGAGCGAAACGCCCTTCACATAATATCTCCCTATCCAACCTCCGCCTTCCCCCCCTCGGAGCCACAGGTATACCGCTCACCCTCTACCCATCCATCAACGCGGCGGCGACGGAGACCGTGTGATCGTTATCGGCCGGTGGCCCCCATCCATCTCCGCCTTCAAGCTCGCGCTGATCGGGACCATCGTTTCAGTGTAGAGAACATCATTGGGACCGTAGAATTTGCAGTTCGCTCGGTCGGAGCGAGAGCCCTAAGTCGCGGCGGTCCTTCGGAGCCGAGCAGTGAGCGGCAATGGATGCTGTGGGGATCAGGATCATGGCTATAAATATTGCAGAACTGGGCAAAGAACTACGACAGAGTTTAATCCATAGATTACGTAGCTGAAAAAAATGAAGCAATCTTCTATTTTGTTCAAATATTGATGATTCCCTTTTTTCCATTTTGATCGGATGATTACGTTGTCCATCAAAACTTATCCAAAAAACAATTGATTCTTCTACTAACTCTTGGCCAAAATGAATAGTCGCAAATCAAATGAGTCCTAAAGAATTAAGATTCTTCTCCGAGCTGAACGGAGAATCTTGTCATCTAGAATTCCAGGTTCATTAGAGCCCTAAACAGCTTCCTTTTTTCCATTTTAAGTAGGACTTTACAGTGCGGGAATATGCAGTTAATTGGGGAATTAGGGAAAAGAAATCTTTATCATTGTGTTTTCCACGCTTTGAGCACACATATATTGACAACAAAACAATACTCGATCTGAGGCATCTTCCGATCAATCAAAGGAACTAATAGCAGAGAGATGAGCCGAGCTCGTCCATTGATTGACTCATCAAGACACAAAGTCATCGATTAGTTTACAGGTTACAAATCATATGCATAGTTCGAGTTCAGATAACTAGGACAATCTTCAGCACTTGCCGTTGAAATAATAATGTCCATACATCTCATGATCTCATTTACATAAAGAGCAAATTTCTGATTTTGAGCAATTCCGTACAGCGCCTTCTTCAGCATAGGAGACTTGACGCCCATTAAATATGGGGGCTTCGCAGTCACGTGAAGATATAAACCTCGTCATATCCCTTCCTATAGTCATACAAATTTAACACTACAGTCATTAAATCACAAAATTCATATGCAAAACTGATGAAGAAATGCATTGAATTGATAGCATCAGGGCTTACCCTGCTTTCCCACAATACGTGGGACTGTAATTATATATCAGATTGTCAAGCACTTTTCGAGCAGACACCCGGTTTGTGGACTTCCTAGCCTCACTACAGGATGAAAAGTTCAAATTAGAAGTGTTTTCCCTTTAATCTGAGTGGAAAGCAAACACTTAACCACAAGCACAGTTCATGTAACCACAATTGTGTATGATGCATGATATTTAAGAACTTTGACATGGAAATTTCAAACGCAACTTGCTTTGCAGCATGAAATTACTCAACAAATTCTGACCTGACAAAGAAGTTTGCTACATGCTGCGTAACTTGAATGGCATCATCTGAGTGTGGTATCATGGACAAACCCCATTCGAAAGCATTTTTCTGCTCAATATCAAGAAAGCCAAGGTGGGAAATATTATCCCAAGGACAATCACAGATTTAGCTCCCCAAGCTATTTAAGATATTTAAGCAAATGAATCATGTTTAAGTCAAAGCCTTAAGAGAAGAGAGAGAGAGATCATGTCCTAGAGGACATATTAAAGTCAAATAGCCCAGTCTCCTAAATTTTGCCTAACAAATTCTGCGAGACTCAGGCAAATTGTGCCACAAGGTCTTCACTAGAGAAGTCAAACAGCAAAAAAATCAGGAGACATTGCAGGAAACTAGTATCAAACAATATGTATTAGAATCTACAATAGCAAGAAGAAGTCATTTTCCTCAAAATACCCAGACAGGAAAAGATTGAATTCATAGCCCATGATCGTGTGCTCAGCAGGAAGGCAATGAATTTAATATGGATCATCTTGGATAAAGCTAAAACCTGCTAGAAGAGAGCCCAAATCTCTACATTTGGAAATTCAACTATCATGATTTTTGGGTAGCTTCTTCCTCATGATGCTGCATTTGGTAGTGTCAGAACCCTATAGAAGGTGCATGTTTCATTTGGCACCAACACAGCATTATCATCATGCAGTCAAATTGTCGTGCAAAATATTGTTCCTTTGAGCTAACTTGGAAGAAGAGTTATATCAGGAATTTTGAATGGCAACAAGCTACAAAAAAGGCCAACTTAGTTATATTTGCCAGATAACAAATTAAAATCTGGCATATTATGATGGATCATCTAGCTGAATAGGCTTAATATGCATCCAATAGTGAGATGATTGGTATGAAAGCCACTACATCAAGCAATGTGCCTTTCCTAATCAAATGAGATTGGTGTTGAACAAGAAGAAAAGCATGAAACTAACTATTACCTCTGGATGCCATTGGAAAGCAGTTACAGGGTAACTGTGTGCTTGGACTGTGGAGACATAGACCTGGTAATAGAGTTCCTCAAAGAACTTAATGTTATTCTCACAAATAACTGAAATAAGCAGCAACACAAATTATTTTTTTCACAGCAATATATCACTTCAGACATGACATAAGAGATAGTTGGTTATATTCAACCTTGTTGTCTCCATCCGTGCTGGTTGTCAAGACCTTAAAAAAATTCGTTAAGTCAGTGATCTGCATCAGTCTTTCTGGCGAGATGCCATACTGCAACACAGATGAATAGTTGGATTAGGAAAGAGGATTGCATACATCAAGAATAGGTGAGATGACTGAGATTTAAGTCTTAATGAAAATAGACTGGTCCCATTCACGCTTGTGAAATAAAAAATATAACATAACATTCAATGGGGAAAAAAAATCCTGGGCCAGTATAAACCAAACTAAGCAAACAATCATATCATTAGCCCTTTTAGCCATTTTTAGCTATCAAAAAACTACTGGGCCCGTATAAAAAAACTCACAGGATGTTAGTCTACAAAAACAAGCAAAACAATGCATTAAAGTTGCATGACTTTTGTCTCCTCTTTTAACTTTTCCAGGATCTAACCGGTCTATCTAGACACCATCCTCTAGCAGTAATGGTCGTGTCACATGTAACAGATGGCTTATATCAAAGTAAGAATGTAGTCCCTGCAATAATAACAATCTGCTGGAAGAAAGAGGTACATGAGGGAAAACGTAAGGAAGAGGAAACGGGAGAATCAAACAAATTCCACTTAGTGTTCTCAATTAAAACCAGCAGGCTACTAAAGTCTTACAACTTACATGATGATTTTGCATGACAAGGCAATCTGTACTCAACTTTTTAAGCAAATCTGACGGAAATCTGCAAAACAGTGGATAGATGGAAGTTAGAACTGCATCTATAGGTGATTATGCATGACTATATCAAGCAACAGATGCCTTATACAAAGTAACCACGCATCTTCTACTCCAATAACCACTTTTGGTATACCAGGACAATCATCCGTAATAATTTGATGTAATCCACATTTCTCTTTCCAGCAATTTTTTATTCTACGGCTACATAATCAGCATCATATACTAAAGTACATGAATCCAAATTGATTTTCTCATAGAGTATAAGAAGCCGATTGGAAGCATACAGATATCCTGCTTGCTGTCAATTAAAAAAGAATACAGCTTTATCTGTCTTTATATGCATTAGTACTTAAAAGTTGACAGTGAAAACTTACTAGGGTCAACCATACCTTTGAAATACTGTTCCTTCAATGTTTGTGTTTCTCATAAATTGTAGAGTGGATGCTTGATCTGCAGCATTAAATTCCTCGAGAATGCTTTTGTCCTGTCATTAGGGAACTGCTAAATTATTATCAAGAGATTTTTTCACTTTCCTCTTTATACTATGAACTACACTTTCTGTAAATCGTTCAGAATTTATCCTTTTGACATGGATGAAGCAACTTAAACCTTGAGGGATTATTTGCAACACAATAAGTTGGATGTGAAATAACCGCCATGCTCATCAAGGTTAAAGCAATGGCAATCTCAACCTCACAGTGACGACTTATGCTTTCAAGTTTTGTGCCGATAGAGGCCATAGCTTTATGCAGATGATGATCAGTCAAGTGTGCTAAGTAAAGCCATGGAAGGAGAGAAGATTTTTTTCTGGCACAATAACTCACAAAAGATAAAATGTGAAAAGAATTATTTTTTTTTTTTTTAAGAACAGACCATGTGAAGCGACTGTTGCATTAGAAAAGGGAAATTATGCAACCAAAAGGACTGAAAGCATCCACAGACAATTCAAAATGGTGACGAGGGAGTTACCTTGCTGACTATCATTGTCAATAGTTCAAAGCCCAAGCAGATGGCATACAATGGGAAGTGGTCACCAGCATCATTCTTTGCCAAAACTTTCTGCAAACAATTGGCAAAGAGTACATCAAAAAATTGCAAAGCAAAAATGTACAGGACACTCATTGAAAGCACATAAAAACGAACCATTCTCTCCCAAGGCACTGAAAATGCTCGTGTGTCTTGGAGCAATGGAATTAAAGTTTATGAATGAGGAACAGCACATTATTCCTAGAAAAATTCTATTGCATGGAAACAGTCAATACAAGATTGATGAAGCTCTGCCTCCAACAAATAAATAGAAACACAACATATTAGAAATATTTAGGTGTATCAATCATAAAAGTACCTTGAAAATTGCCTCCACAGTCTCGTAATACAATCCGGTTTTAGCCCACCCACCAGTAAAGAGCACTCCATTAACCATGTTGAGCTTCTGCATTTCAACCAAATATCAGCATCTAGAAACGAAAAACAAAGTGGTGGTCGTCTAAAAATAAACCCGGCCATAAAATCTGTACAAACACAACTAGAAGGAAACCACACTCCTCCAACATTATACCCATCGCTCATGTAAAACTCCTCAAATAGGATACATAAAGCATTAACTCCACTCATCCACACATGCGAGGGAGGATGCACGTGTTGCTTGCACGCCATGAAGAAACGCGACTTGTCTCTCATAATCAATTTTCAACCATTAAGAAATGGAGGATGCTAAATCACCCCTCTTCCACAACAATCCTCGCCAAGTTAGGCAAAGATGATACTACTAATCCACCCCAAACATCATTTTGTCATAGTAATAACAATCTGGTGAATTTCCCCTCGCAAAGCCAACGTTTAGATCCATGTTTTCGTGGACGGATTTACTCGGAGTTGCGAAGGAAGTGTGTTATGTTTTAGTCTCTAATTTTACGAGCAAGAGGTGAACGATTTTCAAGAATGGCGAGGTAATTAAGCTCAATCAACTATACGCAAGCTACGAAGGTCCAGAGTCCACAAACACTTCGATTCCACGTGTTTCTACCTCGAGGAGAACCTCCCGCGGCTCGTTATAAATCAACGGAATCACCCTGGCGCCGGCGGACTCGACGAACTTCACGTACGACGCGGCGATGTACGAGGCGTTGGACGCGTTGTTGAGCCTGCCGGAGGCGCCGTCCCCGGGGTGGCTGAGGATCCCGATCACCGGCCGGAAGTTGAGCTTGGGGTCGGCCGCGGGGCAGCTCGGGACGACGCCGCCGCTCGCCGCCGCCGCCTCATTCTCGAGCTGGCCCGGCAGGAGGATCCCCGGCTGCGCCTTGGCTAGGGCTAGCTCCTTGGAGAAGGAGATCAAGAGGGGGATCCAGAGGTAGTTCCAGATTTCGGGGTACCGCGAGGGGGACGAGGAGGAGGACGAGGAGGAGGAGCCGGCGGCGGCGGCCATGGAGTCGCCGAGGGTGAGGTCGGAGGAGGCGCGGTCGGAAGGTTGGGGACGAGGGAGGGATTAGCGAGGAAGTCCGAGGGCATTTTGGGGAATTCCGAGCGAGCAGGACACGGAGCCGGCTTTTGGCGTTGTCATGGAGGGGAGGAGGAGGGGGCTGGGAGGTGCGAGAGCGGCGAGCTCCGGGCGCGACTGAGCTCGGGCTTGGCGATGGAAATGGCCGAGTCCAGAGGGGGAGACAGAAATAGAGGGTCGGAGAAGGGCGGTGCGGATGACGCGCGCGCGAGGGGAGTGAAATTTGGCCGGATACGCAACGTCGTGTTGTCGAGATAGAATTTTTCCAGACGGCAATGGGGCCCCGCGCGTGGACGGGCTGCTGCTTTTTTTTTTTTTTTTCCTCGTGAGTCGGCTTTTGTCTTTAATCGAGCTTGTGTAAGTGTAACGAGGGAGTGACGCGCCCGAGTGGCAAAAGCGTGAATAGGCGACTCGGCTTTTGACCCTGATTTCGGGTTGACTCGTGTGCATAAGCGTGCGTCAAAAATGGCTGCTGGGCGGGCGTCAGTCCCCTGCTCGATTCGGTAAATCGGACCAGAACGGTCAAATTCTGGCTGAGTTTCCGTTGGCGATAGTCGATCCGATCCTGATTCTTTATGTTGAACCGAAACGAATTGAATTTTTGAAATAGATAATAATCTTTATTCATCTTTTGCTCGTATCTTGGCCAGTTTTCGAGATTTTTATTTTTTTTGCCTTTTTCTTGTATGTGTTTTATGTGGAGAAATCTTGTGCAGGAGACCAAAAGAAAATAATCCTCTGCATATTTGCACGGAGAAATACGGAAAGGAGTTTGATTCACGTTATAAGGGGTAATAATAGGCGCAAAGGAATTGAACTTCATTGAAGTTTAAAGAAATGGGGTAAAAAAAAAAAGGAATTGAACTTCATTGAAGTTTAAAGAAATGGGGTAAAAAACAAGACCATTCCATTATCGTGATTGAGTAGATTTTAAGTTCTACTTATCGTCCTTGGGGGCAAAAATCAATTCGCAAAAAATGTATTTGTTATTCGTGTATGCATGGATTTTGTTATTTCGTGTACATATGGATTGTCTTTTTCCATTGACTTGAATGCGTTTAAACGATGTGAAATGATGAAGAGAAGGGGAAACGAAGAGAAGGAAAAATCAGGAGGCAGATAGAAAAGGCCCGTGAACTAGGGGCCTTGTTCCGTCTTCCTTAGGAGAAAAAAGTGGATATGTCTTGTGCTCCAACGTGAGTGGGCCCGCGTTGTCAGGAAATTTCCTCCCACCTTTCTATCTCCTCTCTCCTCTCTCCCCACTCTGCACGCTCTCTCGATCAATTTCTCCCCACCTTTCTCTCTCCTCTCTCCTCTCTCCTCTATACCAACACACTTTCTCTTCGCCGGTGCGGACGAACAGCCGGCCACCTCGACCTCCGCGACGACCACCTCCTCCGGTATGTCAGGGAAGGTCCACGAGTGCTCGATCTGCCACAAGAGCTCCCCTACCGGCCAAGCTCTCGGTGGGCACGAGGTACCACTATGAGGCCCCCCACTCCTGCCTCCTCAGCCGCCGTCGCCGTCGCCGTCGCCGTCGCCTCGACTGCCAACAGGGTGAGCGTCTCGGAGGGCGTGGGGTCAACTAACACGCAAAGTCAGGGGCACCGCGAGTTCAATCTGAACACCCCGGCACTCCCGGAGTTCTCCCCCCGGTTCGCAGTCTCCGACAACGACGAGGTGGAGAACCCACATCTCTCCAAGAAGCCCCGATTCCTAGTGCCGGTGAAGACAAAAGCGGCCTAAAATGGGTCGGATTGGAAACACATAGAAATCCACGCAGAGAAAAAGGACGATCGGAGATAGAGAGTCGGGCGAGAGCGTGTGCAGAGGAGGGAGAGAGGAGAGAGAAAAATGAGGGAAATTTCCCTGATAATGTGGGCCACGTTGGACACCTGACGCAATTTGAGGTGTCTTCTTATTTGCCACGTGGACTAAAGTACCCAATAATTTCTCCTTCCTTAGGGCCTCGCGTTCTCACGGGCACCAGAGGCTCCACGCGGCTTCCCATGCGAATGGGCACGTTTCTCGGGAGCGATGATCTGCAGATTGACCTCATTTTTTTTCTTTTGCTGAAAGTAGATTGACCTCACTCGCAATACAAATTAACGAGTCTGAAAGAATGTTTTATTCGAAACATTACTTAAGAAAGAAAGAACTAGAGAATCTGTCTAGTCATCTCTATAAGATTAGTACTTTATATAGGTACTCAACACATGCTTTTATCATGAGGAATTCTTTAACCTTATATCTCAACCAATCTTCACGGATGTGTATAACTTCAACTATATATATTTAGTAAGACTTAACTCATGTCATAACTAATATGATCTCTGATATTAACATGAGCAGCATGTTATAGGATTGGATATATACAAACCCAATGAATACCCACTTAACTAATCTCTCTTGATTGCTCAACAAATGTCATAAACAACGGTTTAACAAAATTCTCTCTAATACTCTATGACTAGCTCATTCCATGGTTGCCCCGATTGAGTGATGCGCGGTGATTTCTAACTTGAACATTTGTTCAAATTCCAATGATTTGCTCTATCAACTTGTTTAGTACACAGACCATTTGCTTAGACTTATGACTTGAACTTAAATGATTCCTAAGAATATATAGATAGACCTTGAGAGAGTAGACCTTGAGAGAGTACGCATTCATGTACTTGGACTAGCGGTGACAAACAAAATGGTTGAACTGGATGTTGATGTGTTGCGGGGGGTGTGGACCGTGTTATTCCATTTTATATAAATCCATTTTCATGCCATATGACTAATGTGACCCATATACAAGGCTTCCGAATTCACCTGAATAATTGATATCTTAAACGCAACCATTGAATCAGCAAATTAGAATTTATGTGGCAACAAGATAGAAAATTTAAAAAGAAAATAAAAATCAACAACTATTAAAAAAACGATGGAAAAAAAATTCTTGAAAAGGTAAATCTAACTTCAAATAAAAAGAAAACTAAAAATTGCTCATGTATTCATTTTCCATAGAAATATAAAACTTTGCTTTGAAAGGCGCAACAACAATACGTATACAAAATTAAAATTTCGGCAGAGAGTTAGTTGTTTTGGGTATAAAAAAAAAATAGATCTATTTTCAACCCGCCAAGACCCATGCTTAATTGCGCTTCACTGTTGTTAATTTTTTACAATTTTCTTTTAAAATCTTGAAGTCCCAACGATAACCAAAAAAAGAAAAATCAAAATTAATTCACACAACGGCAAAAGGTTATTGTAATTATTCCCATGATATATCAGGATAATCTTTTGTCATCTAGATATCCATAAACATCTGAAACACGATATGGTATTCATCAATTAGGAAATAAAATCCTTTCATCACTGAAATGTCTTTGTAAATCATCAAATTATCCTTCAATTTTTAAGTTGACTCTCGACGGTTTCAAACCATCAAAACAACTGACAATAAAGGAAACTGAATCTTTCCGTCCACTAAATCGCTCAAATTACCGGTGCTTATAAATATACTGTTTATGAGCTTGGAACACGAACAAGTTCTTCTCCACTCTTGATAGTTTTGCGATTGTGAACACCGCACTTGTCGAATCAGTCTCACGCTAGCTAGCCGCATCAAGTTTCTACTTGACATATGGCTCTGCTGGGTCGAATTGTGCAAAGGCCGGCATTGTTTCGAACGGCCGTGCCCCGCCAGTACCAACTTCTGATCAAGTAAGTGTTTTCCTCCATGGTTACTGTTCGTGACTTTCTGTTCGACTGGTCTTTCCTGTTCTGCTCTTGCTTTGAATCGAACTTGAGACTTGCTGAATCTTGGTGCCTCCGACTTAGGTGGATAGCTTGCGACTCGTTTTTATGTGTATTTCCTTTTTGTTTTGCTTCAGATAAGTGTGCTTGATTTCTGAATTTAGAATGACTTGTGAGCGAATGATTACGTGAAATTTGCTTTAGATGCGTTAACCATTAAATCCATAACGTGATCACATGCTTTCTCCTAATTTCCAAGCAACCTTGAAGTTTTATTTGTGTTGAGTATGTGTTGAATTTTGATTCGGGTCTTCAATTCAAATTGAGTTTTGACACCCGAATTAATAGTTGTGCGACCCAAACGGAGGTTTAGCATTGGGCTAGGGGCTTGGGCTGCGATATGGAGCAGTACAAATATGGTATTTTCTCCTCTCTCCTCTACCGAAATGGTAGTTTCTCTCTCTACGCTTTGTAGAGTGTTTCTACCGATCTGGTAGTTCCTTCTTTCTTCACCATCTTCTACCTCCTTGCCTTTTCTGTGGGTTTCGTATATGCTTATCTCAAATTCTCCGTCTAACCCTCTTCATCCTTCTTTTCTCGGTTCTATCGGCACTTACACTCACCCGGTTTTCTCTGCATGTCACCATCGGCCCACCTTTTTAGCTAAATTCTCTCGACTTCATGTGTATTGTTTCTTTGGCTGTTTCCTCTCTTCGTGTCTTCGTATGGCTGGTATTTTCTGTCACTGGGTCTCCTGTTGAGTACTTCTAGTACGGTTAGCTTTCGTCCTCTTGCCATGGACCATCCAATTGATGCAGATGATGCTCGTCTGGCAGCTTTATGTAGTTGCATGGGTCGCCTTTGGTCTGAAGAGTCAATTGAGATATGTGATGAGGAGGTACCTCCTGAAAAAATTGAGGAATGTCAGCTCACTCTGGTGGGTAAGCTTCTCAACAATCCCACAGTCAATTTTCCGGCTTTTCAGACGACTATGAAAAAGGCTTGGCGCACTGACCTGGTGGAATTCTCACAAGGTGATACAGGATTGTTTATTATCAAATTTAAATCTTCCGATGTCAAGCAACGAGTTATAGATAACGGACCTTGGTTGTTTGGAAATCATCTACTTATCTTGAAACCTTGGATAGCCAACACGCCTCTGTCTTGTTATGATTTTAGTTCCTGTGCATTCTGGGTCCAAATAGTTGGCTTGCCTCTGGAGCGTTGCACTGAAAATATTATTCGTCGGGCAGCTGGACATATAGGACAGGTCATTGCAGTTAGTATTACTAATAAAGAAGGATTACCGCTTAAAGCAATGAGGGCAAGAGTTCAATTGGACCTTCAACGACCGCTGACAACAGGGATTCTCCTCAAAGTTGCAGGGAAAAACTTTTGGTTGGATTTCAAATATGAACGCTTATCATATTACTGTTATTCCTGTGGCATACTCGGACACTATACTACGGCCTGTCAAACTTTTCCCTGTGATGAAACTAAATTAGATGACACCAGGTTCTTATTTGGATCTTGGTTGAGAGCTGAGGCACGGGAATATAGTCCTTTTTGGCGTACCTTTTATGATTCAGAGATTATCCCTGAGACCCCTCAAAGCTCTTCTGCAATCATCCCTGTGTTGGACCCGGTTCCTGCTATACCGGCTACTTCAGTGAAACCATCTATCCATGATGTACCTGATATTTCTGCACACAAAAATAAAGGTAAACAAACTATGGAAACATCAGTTAGAGATCCTATTGTCATAGAAACAATTCCAGCTACTCAGGATGGTCAGTCTAGGGATCAGCAACATAATTTGGTTCACCAACCTATTGCTCCTTCTACTCAGGTGAAGAAGAAGACTAAACATTCACATCTTAATGCATGATCTGGACCCCTTAAAAAGATTAAACGTTCCATGCATCAAGAGGTTCGGCATCAATTACAGGAACAGTTCGATGAATCTGCTTTACAGGATACTCCTATCTCTCGAGGTTGACACATCTTCATGTTGGGCTCTGGTGGCTGGCCCTAAAAAGCCACCAGGGGCACCATGAGACTTATAAGTTGGAACTGTCAGGGGTTGGGCAATCCACGACGGTTCAAGCGCTTAGGGTCTTAGTGACCCAAGAGAAGCCCGATATTGTTTTTTTGATGGAAACTAAGAACCAGACTCAGATTTTGTCTCTTCAACGTAAACTTAATTTCTCAGCTGGGTTTATTCAAGAGCCAGTAGGTTTGGCAGGAGGTTTAGCCATTTTTTGGTCTAACAAGGTCTCTTTGGATATTACTTACCAGTCTTTTGATATGCTAGACTCCATCTGCACTGATCTTGATTCTGGCATTACTATGCGTCTGACTTGCTTACATGCTCCTGCTCGATATTCTCTGCGACAACACCTGTGGACAGTTTTGAGACGCATTAGCAATTTCAACTCGCTTCCCTGGTTATGCACAGGGGACTATAATGAAGTTTTATATTCTTGGGAGAAAGTTAGTAAATGTCCTGCCGAGCCTTTTAGAATGGTTTCTTTTCGTGATGTTATAAATGACTGTCATTTTCTGGACCTTGGCAGCAAAGGATGTGCCTTTACATGGTCAAACAACAGACAAGGTGACGCTTTGGTAAAGGCAAGATTAGACAGAATGTTTTGTACAAACAATTGGAGATTGGCTTACCCTCTTGCCGAAGTACTTGCCCTCCCTGACCCTCGGCTCACGATCTGACCCTCTCCTCTTGTCAACGGAAGCTCTTCCTAATTGTAAACGGCAAAAATCTTTCTACTTTGAAGCTTTTTGGCTCCGGGATACCGATTGTCGTTCCATTATTGCTGAATCATGGACTTCTTCTCACTGGAGAGGTGTTACTTCCTCAAAAGTTGCTCTCTTGTTTTCGTTGCATTATCTAAATGGAGTCGTTCTAAATTTAAGAATGCGAAAACTCAGCTTTCTCACCTTAAGAACCAGCTTCAATCTCTCACCAATCGCCTCATCTCCACTCAAATACCGATGAGATCTCAAATCTGGAAAGTTAAAATTCGGGAGTTATGGCGGCGGAAGAAAAATTTTGGGCCATGCGATCTCGGGTTAATTGGCTTAAATGGGGTGACAGGAACACTAAATTTTTCCATGCCACGACGGTCAATCGACGTCAACAAAATCAGATCAGAATGCTTCAGGATGACCAGCTAAATTGGATTCGTGACCCTATTGCTCTTAAAGATATGACTCTTAGTTATTTTCAGTAGCTATATTCATCTTCAGGCAACAGAGATTATGGCCCAACTCTAAATCTTTGCAATCCGATTGTGACAGAGGAGATTAATGAACATTTAATAGCTACAATTACCTGTGAGGAGGTCCATACTGCAGTATTCCAACTAGGGGACACAAAAGCTCCCGGTCCAGATGGCTTGAATGGTCTGTTTTATCGTGCTCATTGGGATATCCTGCAAGAAGACATCACTTTAGCTGTGCAACAATTCTTTCATACAGGGGTTTTATTATCGGAGTATAATCGCACTGCTATTTCCTTAATTCCTAAGATTCCTCACCTAGAACGTTTAGATCAGTTTCGCCCTATTAGCCTTTGCAACTTTATTTATAAGGTTATATCCAAGATTCTTGCCAACCGACTCAAACCTTGGCTACCACAGTTAATAGCACCAGAACAAACGGCTTTTGTTGGAGGTCGCCAAATACAAGATAATGTCATGCTGGTTCATGAAGTTTTACATCAGCTTAGAATCAGAAAACGTAGAAAGAACTTTTATGCGGTTTGAAACTAGATATGCGAAGGCATATGACGGGGTTGAATGGGATTTTCTCGTGATTATCTCCTAAAACTTGGTTTTCATGCTAAATGGGTTGGCTGGATATTCCAATGCATCTCTACAGTGTCTTACAGCGTCAAATTAAATGGAGAGTATCTGCCGTTCTTCCATCCTACCAAAGGCCTTCGACAGGGTGATCCGTTATCGCCGTACCTGTTTATCTTGATGACTAATGCTCTTACTTCTCTTATCAAGAATGCAATGGAGATTGGAAATCTTAAAGGTATCACTTTTAATCGAAGGTGCCCCACTCTTTCCCACTTATTTTTCGCTGATGATGCCATTTTCTTCCTCGATGCCAAACTTATGGAATGTCAGAACTTAGCTGCTGTTCTAAATGAATACTGTATAGCTACAGGACATGCTATAAACCGGAATAAATCAGGGTTGTTTTGTAGCTCAGATTGTCCTATTGCCTTGAAAGCAAGCCTAGCTGGAGCCTTTAGAGTTCCTATCTTACACAAAACAGGCAAATATCTAGGAATTCCTTCAGATTGGGGCAAATCTAAAAAGGAATTGTTTTCTTGGCTTATGGGTAGAGTGCATTCCAAACTCGAAGGCTGGAAGGAAAAGCTTATTTCAAAAGGGGGTAAAGAGATCCTTATAAAATCTGTTGTGCAAGCTATACCTCATTACGCCATGTCGATTTTCAAAATCCCCACAACTATTTGTAAAGCAATAGATAAAAAAGTAGCTAAATTCTGGTGGCAGTCAGATTATAGCAAGAAAGGCATACATTGGAAGAGCTGGGAATGCATTAAGAGAAGGAAAGATGAAGGGGGATTAGGTTTTCGTGACCTTATGATTTTTAATCGAGCTCTCCTGGGTAAACAAGCTTGGCGTTTAGTCCAGAATCCAAATTCATTATCTAGTAGGCTTCTCAAAGGTCTATATTTTCAAGATAAGGATTTCTGGCATGCTGCTACAGGTTCTAGACCATCTTGGGGTTGGAAGAGCATCTTACTAGGTCGGGACTCTATTGCTGATAAAGTTTTATGGTCTGTGGGAAATGGCACTCAAATTAAAGTTCGCGAGGATCCCTGGTTACCTAGTGGTGTTATTGGAGGTCCTGCTCCTAGGGATGAACCTATATGGGTATCTGGTTTTATATTGTCTGATTCAAACTCATGGGATATTCCTCTTTTAACTCAGTACTTGATCATCGAAGAGTGGAGGAGATCTTATCCATTCCTATTCGCCCTAACTGCACCCAGGATAAACTAATATGGGTTGGAAGGCAGGATGGTCTTTTCTCGATCAAAAATTGCTACAATCGCTCGACTTTGACAAATCAACTCCAATTCTAACCAGGCCTCATCCTCTTTTCAGCCACCCCGCAAACTATGGAATGCTATCTGGAAAATCCGAACTATGCCTAAAATAAGGTCCTTTCTCTGGTCTATCTGTAGTAATGCATTAGCGACTAGAGAAAACTTATATAAGCGACATATTTTGACAGAGCCTACTTGTTATATGTGCGATCATCATGTACCAGAAACCCCAGAACATCTCTTTTTATTCTGTCCTTGGACCTATGATGTTTGGATGCATCCAGATCTAGCAATCAACATTTCTAAAACAGGGGTTCATCGCATTGAGGACTGGCTACTTCAGTTTGTTGACAGAAAATCTGACTTACCGGATTTGGCTTTGGTTGCGAACATCCTCTGGTACATTTGGAAAGCTCGAAATAATTTCTTCTTCCGCCAAACGTAGCCAGATGCCGAACGAGTTGTGCAGCAAGCCATTGCGGAGACCCATTCCAGACGTATTTTAGCTTCTGCAAATTCGTGCCCTGTTTCAAACCAGCGAATTCTCAACCACAGATGGCGCCCACCAGATCCTGGAGTCATAAAAATCAACATTGATGCATCTTACCTTTCGCCGTCCGACCAAGCTTCCGTGGCTGGCGTGTGCAGGGACTCGACGGGCCATTTAATCGATGGATTTGCCTCCTCTGTTCATGCTTCCTCTGCCTTGCAAGCCGAGGCTATTGCCTTCAATTCCGCGCTCAAATTTCTTCTCCAGCGAGGTCTCGAGATGGAGCGGATTATTGTGGAATCAGACAGTTTGGTATGTGTGGATGCGCTTGGCGATCCTGAACGACGCCCGTGGGAGCTGTGTCCTATCCTCGAAGAAACCCTAAGTTTGAAGCTTCGGTGCCCTAATCTCCATTTGCTCTACTGTAACAGAGGAGCCAATGCTTTAGCGGACACTGTAGTAAAGGCCCATCGGGCCTCCTTACTTCCTCCGAACTGGGTATTTCGGATACCATCTTTCTTGCAAGATATTGTACTATCCGAACTTGCTGTAACCTCTATAATGCGTGATTAATATATGGCTGTTTTCGACCAAAAAAAAAAATATATGGTATTTTCTCAAGTTATTAAGCTTTAAAGAGAGATCAAAAAGGTTTTTTGAGCAGGCTTTTGTAATTTCTGAATTTCCATAGTGCATATTACTTATTCTCTCCCTGTGATTTTCCTCGCAAAAGTTTTCACATAACTTTGTGTACTCTTTGTTGTCCTCAGTTTTATCTTAGTTTTATCTTCGTTGTAGTTTTTGTATTTGTCATAAAAATTTGTCTTTACAGAAGAACATATAGCTCACCTCAAAAGCCACCAATCAAGACTGCGGACCCTCCACAACACAACAAAATCGGTGATGATGCCGGGATAAAACTTAGTAACATGTATTCCCGTTTTTCCTTTGATAACATTCTCAGTTTATAATGGGGTTTTCGACTCTAGCTTGAGTGTAAACTTACATTAATATAGACAAACTATCCTTTTTTTTCTTTTTTCAGAAGACCATACAGCTCACCTCAAAAGCCACCAATTAGCATTGGAGACCCTCCGCAACACAACCGAATCGGCGGTGATGCTGAAATAAAAATCAGTGACATGTATTCCCCTTTTTTCCTTGGACTAACGTATATGTTCCATAATCTTGGTTTACAATGTTAGTTTCGCCTCTATCTTGGATGTAACTTACTTTAATGTAGACAAAGTAACTCCATTCTTTTGATTTTTTAGAAGACCATACGGTTCACCTCCAAAGCCGCCAATCAACATCGGGGACCCTCCATAGCACAACCGAATCGATGGCGACGCCGGAATAAAAATTAATGACATGTATTTCTGGTTTTTTTTTTCCTTGAATAATCGTACACGTTTTATCTTCACGGTTTACAATGTATACTTATTTTACATTAATATACACGAATTAACCCCACCTTTTTGCTTTAATTTTTTCAGAACACCGCACAGTTCACCTCAGAAGCCGCCGATTCGCAGCGGAGACCCTCCGCAGCACAATGGAATCGGTGGCGACGCCGGAATAAAAACTGGAGAGGCGAATAAGAAAGACGGGTCTTCCTCGAGGTTCAAGCGATGATGTGGGCATCCGTTAGGGCAATAACAATGAGCATATGGAAGGAGCAGCCAAGAATTGCAATCTTCGGATCATAGATGACCATCAAAACTCATGGATTTTGTGTTTTGCTAATATAGGGTTAGATAAAGTTCTTACATTGGTTTAGGAATGCTCGTTCTTTAATTTCGAGTACGTTTGATGTCTCCATTTGGCTATTGCCCGTTTAGAGAATTCAATTTGCATCGATGAGTTCCTTGCAGTCCATTTTCCATCGATATTTTTGTCAAAGCAACATGTTCTTTTGTCCTAATTGCTCTAATTTTGATTATATTAGCATATCGACTTTAAAACATTGATGAGGTCAGCATGGACTAATCAACATCCCCTCGATGGTTGAAATAGGAAAACTTACATGAATACCAATTTTGCTACTGTTTTATGTCAAGCGTGATTGCCGATTACTCTTTTGATAGCTTAATTCAAGTGGCTTTTAAGGTTGCGTTTGACCCGACATCTTTACAAATCTTTGGGCCTCCAAAGGTTTATGAATAAAAGTTTTTGTGTTTGTCAAAATGGGTTGAAGACTCATTTAGTAACCTATATATGATGGGTTGGTCATATATTATTTGACTAAATTTTGATGAACGGGTTAATGTGAGTTTGAGTAATAAAGTCTAACAAAATGTAGGTCTCAAATGGGTCTAAAGTCCAATAAAATGTGGATTTTTAATAAGTCTAAAGTCATATTTAGATCAAAATAATGTCATTTTAGCTTCACCTTGAGAGAGAGAGAGAGAGAGAGAGAGAGAGAGAGAGAGAGAGAATAATAAAAAAGTCATATCGACATTTTCCATTAGTCAAATTAGGTATAATGCCTTTTAAATTGTTTAGCAAATAAATAGGTTAATGTGAATTAGATAGGTTGATTTTTGGAAATTTGTTTGGCATTTTCCTATTTTTTGTGACCCAGTTCAAATCTAGCCTAAGCCACCCATTTACCACCTCTAATGTTTAGTAGTATGATCTTAAGGACCTTTGGTGCAAAGTTGAGTTTTGAAAATACTCAAAACTCAAGGTAATTGTGGCAAGCTGAAGGCTTTTTAACATTCCAAAAAAAAATCATTTCAAGGGTTTAATGAATTTTTTTATCCTAATTTTGCCTCTACTAAAATATCTAAATTTCAATTTTATGCTCCCCTTTACAAATGAAACGGATTCGATTCTTGGCAAGCTTAGATCTAATCGATGACCATCACTTGAGTCACATGACCTCAATGTCGTCTGGCCGAAAAATTAATTATTTTAAATACCTCGTGCTAAAGAACTTTGCCCATATGCAATGTCATTTCTTCAAAATATGCTCGGACATACGGTACATGATTTTGTCATTAATATCGCAGATTTATTTCTTTTTTACATAAAAAAAAAAAAAAAGGGCCACGAACTTGCGGCGTGATGAATAACGACCTGTTAAATGATCAAAAAGAAAAGAAAATACAGTTATATTTTGCTTTCACCCTGTCAATCAATTTTACACGAAAAAGAAAACCCGTGCGATCACTCGACCAGGCTTCAAGTAAAACGAAACAACAAAAACGAACCGGTCCCCCCGGTCGGCGGTGACTAAGTTCAGCGTGACGGGCGGGTGACCCGAGCGTTTCGCCCTTCACATAATATCTCCCCCATCCAACCACCGCCTTCCTCCTCGGAGCCACAGGTATACCGCTCACCCCCCTACCCATCCATCAACGCGGCGGCGACGACGGAGACCGTGTGATCGTCATCGGCCGGCGGCGCCCATCCATCTCCGCCTTCAAGCTCGCGCTGATCGGGACCGTCGTTTCGGCGCAGAGAACATCGTCGGTGCCGTAGAATTCGCGGTCCGCTCGGTCGGAGCGAGAGCCCTAAGTCGCTGATCGGAACCGTCGGTTTCAGCGTAGAGAACAACATCGGTTTTCTGATCGATCGCGGTTATCTTCAATCTCTTCGGTAGATGTCCGTGGAGAGATCGTTCGAAGCATGGGAGGAGGTGCAGCGGCACGGTCAGGACCTGGCCGACCGCCTCGCGCAGGGCTTCACGGGCCTCATCCAATCCCACATGACGCCGCCCTCGTTCGCGTGGCCGAACCCCCAGCAGGCCAAGCTCTTCGACCTCGAGATACTGCCCCCGCAGAATTTCGTGATGGCCGACTTCAAGTCGGCGACGGAGAAGTTCAATTCTCCCGGAATCGAGGGCGTCTCCGCGATTTTCGACATCGGGAATAGGATCGGGCAAGCCGGGCTTGATTTCGGGAACTGCTTGAACGGGTTCTTGCAGCAGTTTTTCCGGAGCTTGCCGGTGCCCTTCCGACAGGAAGACCACGCGTCCGCGGCCTCGATTCGTGCGGATTTGGGGATAAGAAGGGAGAGAGGTGATTTGAGTGTTGGTTTGCATGAAGAGGTGGGTGCATTGAGCGAACGTTTGAGGGATTTCGGGTTCACAGAAAATGATGGGGGAGTTGAGGGATCGGCAGATGAGGAAGTCGCTGGTTTTAATAATCTCAGAGCTGCAGGGCATCTTGGTAGACCTCAGGTTATTTTTTCGCTCACCTATACATGATATTGAATCTGTATTAATCTGTTCATGTTCATGGTATTTATTAGGGATGGTGTTACCATGTTTTTTCGAGAACACCTCCAGTAAAGGAAATTTCAGATATCTTTGCTGTGGAATGGAGGGAGAGACAAGTGAAAAGGATTGTGTTGTCGGAGATAGGTTGTCATATTATGTTTTGGCTGCATGACTTCGAGAAAGTGGCAATGTCAGCAGCGCTTTCATCCCTTTTCTTCCTCCTTTATAAGCCTCGATTGATTTGTTGGTTGCTGTGAGATGCTAAAATTTCTTTGCTTTTTGGTTTCTGAGAGATGCTAAACTAGGTTTATGCTGGTTGCCGTGAGATGCAAAAATAGTATATATGCTGGTTGCTGTGAACTGCTGTAGTTTGATTGTTGGTTATCCTAAATTTTTACTTTTTACCAGTCTGTGAAAGAGACTTTGGGGATACATGCATTCGTCTAATCAGCTGTCTCCCTTTCCTTCAATAAATAGATTCTTCCAAATCCCGCAGTAGAATGTCAAAGCAGCTCTTGTTATGTTTGAAAGTTGTGAAAGCATTTCCTTTTCCGTATCTTTGAAATTTCCTTCATTGCCTTTCGTTTTGAACCTTGTGAATATGGTGGACTTCCTGTTGGCACTTGCTGTTAACATCTCCCCCTTTGGCAAATAAGATTTGTATTATAGCAACTATTGGACTTTCCGGGAAGTCTTAGAAGTGGCACTTTTATCTGAGTTTCATGAAGATGAGTTGACAAATATCATGGTGTAATTAATGTCGGATGAATGAGTTTGGGTATGTAATTATTGTGTTAAGCTAGTACTAGTACCTGCAGAAGTTTTATGTAATTGGGAGAAGTAAGAAGAATGATGTAAAGGATTGAGCTTGTGTCCAAGCAATACTCTGGCAACTGAATAATGAAGCTCTAATCTGTGTGGGTTATTTTAATGCTAAGCATTTGGTAAGGCAAGAAATCATGTCTATCCAGTGGTCATGGCGAATCTTATATACCTGTGTCGAGCTATAGCATGAATGCTTTGTTTCTTTAGTGTTGAATAGACCTCAGATTACATGTTTTAAGGCACTTATGCGGACTTCAAACTTACTTGAATGCAGGGAACAGTGAATATTACATCAACTTATGATAGCCGGACGCGAGATGTGGAGAGTTCTTTAGTTGCACGGGGGGATTTGTGGAGAGTGGAGGCTTCACAGGGGAGTTCCAGATCAGGGAGTGACAGTTCATCTCTTTTCCTTGTACAGCTTGGACCAGTACTTTTTGTTCGTGATTCTACACTACTTCTGCCCATTCATTTATCAAAGCAACACTTGCTTTGGTATGGTTATGATAGAAAGGTATGAGTAGGCTCTATTGCAGTTTACCATGTCCCACCATGTAAAAGAAAAAAAAACAAGGAAAAGTGTCATCACATGCCTCAAGAATTGACCATTTTTGCTCAAATGCTACTGACAAGACAAAACTAAAATAAAAGTTTGTCAGGATGTTTTTCCTGGTATTTATGTGGTTAAGGCAACTTTTGTTGTTTATTCAAAAAGATGTTGGATTAAGATGTACTATGCAAATGTGCTTTGACTGCAATGTGGCATTTTTGTAGTCAAAATTGTTGGCTGCAATATGATGTAAACCTCTGAGAATTTAGTGCCTTATACTGACATAGTTACATAAGAGCCCTGATTTTTGCCAGTATTTTATTAAATAGCAGAGGTTGGTACCAAATGTTTTAATATTTCTCTTTTTCCAGATCCAGGATATTCTACTTAGGAATTCATTAAGAAGAACGTAAAATTCTTCTGTATCATAGTAACTTGAAATTTCTGAGGTAGTAGTCTGATAGAATTTTGCCAATTTGGATGTGTTCAAATGTAATTTGGAGTGCAGGAAGTTATGTCCTATCGTTCTCTGTGTATACATTTAAAATGTTTATAGTTTGAAATCGACAGAGGTTGAGATATCCTGGGATGCCATGTTTTTCTCTCTGCTATTGTCAACTGTCAAGCAGTCAATTCTTTTATTCATCTGTTCTCATCTGTCATTTTTTTCCATTGTTAGAATGGGATCCATTCCCTTTGTCCAGCTGTTTGGTCAAAGCATCGGAGGTGGCTCTTGATGTCAATGCTCTGCCTTAATCCTCTGGCTTGTGTAAGTTTATTACTTGTTCAAACGATGGGTATTACCCCAGAAAACGGGTTAGGAAGTCTATGGTTTTCATTCTTCAATGTGTTTGAAGACCATTTTGGTTGGTGATTAAAGGTCAATTAGGTTGGCTTTGATCTTTTTGGTTTTCGAAAGTTGGCTGTACATATTATATTCTTTGGACTGTTTTAAGGCTTAAATGGAGTATGCCCGGTACATTGGGTAATCATACAGGATCATGATGCCAAGAACATATCTATTTGTCTACAAGCACTCTCCCTCCACCTTCTACTCTCTTTCTCAGATGTGTACATATTAAATGTTATGACTTTTTAACACACACGCACGCACGCATGCATACGTATATGCATTTTAGTATGGCTAATTCTACTCCCTCACTGCCATCTCCTGGTGCAGTCATTCATGGATTTGCAATTTCCGAATGGCCAGCTCACCTATGTATCTGGTGAGGGGCTGACAACAAGTGCTTTTGTACCTGTTTGCGGCGGACTTCTTCAGGCTGAGGGTCAATACCCAGGAGAGATGAGATTCAGCTTCTCTTGTAAGGTACGTATTGGTAAAAAAAAATAAAGAAGAATATTTACAGCTGTTTATGGTGGTTGCAGTTGTTTCTCATTTTTGTGGTTGAACTGCCTTCACCATGGATTCACATGTCTTTTGTTGTTCATGATACATTTCTTGGAATGACAGAACAAATGGGGCACACGTTTCACCCCAATGGTTCAATGGCCTGATAAATCCTTAAGTTTGGGTCTTGCGCAATCCTTGGCTTGGCAAAGATCTGGAATCATGTACAGGCCAACCATTCAGCTCAGGTGAGATTACCACTTTTGTACCAGAGGAGGATTTCTTGTTTGAGTCTTACATTCTTCAATTATTATCAATTTAGGCATTAAATCCCAAGGAGTCTTTTATGTTTCTGTGTTACTCCATGCATACTGTTCCTTAAATTTTTCCATTTCAACTCCTTCCATTTCTTTGCACAAAACATATTCGTAGAGTCTTCTCAACCCAGTTTCATGATGACATATGGAGGAAAAACAGCACTCTAGAAAAGCACACTTAATTTGATTAGTTATTTACTGTGATTTGATATTCACGTAATGTTATCTGCTGCTTCATCTCTATACACAAGCGAACTGTTGATGCATAATGTGTAAAAATTAGTTGTCTGTTGATCTCATAACTCTGAAAAATCCTATGGAGAACAACTCACCAATTCTGCCACCTTTAACATAGGAAGCATCTGTTCGTCACTGACTTTTCTCTTCTTGAGTGTCACTAGACAAGAATCCTCTTTGATCTATTCATGACTAGGTGCTTACACTCTTGTATCTTGCCATGGCCAGTGTGTGCCCTACTTTTGGTGGAAGCACTCCAGGTTTGCACGCAGAAGTCATTCATTCGGTGAAGGAGCAGCTAAGTTTAATATGTGGTTGTGCATGTACAGCACATCCTTCGGCCTTTGCGTCCGTATCTGTGAGTTTTTCCCTCTTGTGGACCTGAATTTATTCTTTTTAACCAGATGTTTTGAGGGAATTTCATGATATCTCATCTTGTGCCCTTTGGTATTTTGAACATTTGCGGAAGTGCAAATTGATTGGAGTTAGCAATTAACATTGAAAGCCAAACTTACGTATAAAGCAAAAAGCATTGAAATCAATACACGATGATGAACACACTGGACTGCACACATACTTCTGTGTTCTTTGTGCCTTAGCTACGTGTGATAATGCATGTTGTGAGGAAGAAGATGAATGCACTAAAACGGATGAATTATATTGCTCCAGAAATGGAACCTCAAATGTAGTCTCTCCTTTCGTGTTAATCTCTTCCTGGGTTTTATGCAGATTGGGAGATCTAAGTGGAATGGGAATGTTGGAAGCTCAGGAGTAGTTCTCAGAGTGGATGCGCCGCTCTCCACTGTCGGTAGACCTTCTTTCTCCGTTCAGATAAACAGTGGTGTTGAGTTTTGATTGCTTCTTACCCTTAATTTGCAGTTGAAAGTGTATATAGACTAATATAGTGTTACACATGTTAGCACAGGATACCTTGTGAATATTTCCCCACTTTTGAGGCAATGGATGAGTTTTTATTTGTCCGCATTTTACATCTCTTGCGCTTATAGGAGAATGTGATTTGACTTTTTCAGAAGCAGATGACCAATTGATCCCAATTATCTTCTTGAATTTCAGAGATAGCCCTTTTAGCTCCATGCGTCAACATATTTCAAGCCATGACAACGTAATACCTTTCTTTATCATTGAGTCGTCGGAGATAATCATTTTGCTAACGCTAAGAGCATACGCTACCTATTATTTTAGTTAATGGCATGCCGAGAATTTGCGCATGTTGGGCCTGTCTCTTCACCTATCTTATTTGTGGAGGAATCATGTTCGTTTAAGAGTAGTAGCTGGGCCTAAATAAAATCTTAAAAATGACACGAATGAAATACTAAAGTGTAACGAACTTTTTAGGCCTAATATTATTGCAAATAATCACGCGCTGTTCAACACTAATACCGCCTGTCGGGTGAGAAAAAGATCTCTCATCTGAGCTGATATAAGTGTGGTTTGTTTAAGTTGCTTTCATGCAAACTCAAAATATGCATCTTCCTGAATTATCCAAATCAGCAGCAGCGGTCAGTCATGGAAGCTGAGAGCCTTCCCAAATGACTCCATGTAAGATAAGGATGTGGTGAAGGCCGAAGGCTGAGCGCTTGCTTCAGCTTCAAGTTATATTTTTAACTGCTCTTGTGCAGAGATGTTTATTTTCTTATTTTATTTTTATTTTTATTTTTTACCGAAGGCTTTGTCCTTTGGAAATAAATGGTCCATTACAGAAGAGAACTAAAGACCAGCTCCCCGGAAAATGACGCTAAACCTACCCAAACAAGACCGTCTCACACCAGTAAACAATGAGATTTGGGCTCAAGTGACGCGGCGTATATCTCTGGTATGCTGCCACTGGGCCAGTTGTCGGCTCCTGCTTCCACGATCACCTTAAGGCAGGAAGTCGCTCCGGTGCATTGGTTTGTTCGGTCTTTATGTATGTTGAGCATTTGTGACTCTGATTGGAGGTCTGACTATGAGAGTGCTCGTGAGAAACGTGACTCTGATTGGAGGCCGACTATGAGAGGAGTGCTTTCGAGAAAGGTCCCCGCGAAGTGAATGGGTTGGCTTTTGAAGTGCAGCTCGGTCGGGTAGCTCGAACTTGATGTGACGCCACCATTTGCGGAAAGAAATTCCAGCCTCGCCTCCAAAGTAGTCGGATAGAATTTTAGAACTAGCACTCTTAAGATATATCTCCAAAACCCAAGTTATTTAAGGCTCATCCTGCCTATCTTCGTGCCTCAGAATATGAAACAGAATGCAAAAGAAAGATAATTTGTGGACATGCTTACTCTTAACAAGATATAATACCTGAAAGACGCCAAACTTTCAGTTGTGTTCAGGCTCCGGTGTAGAGAGTGAAACTATGACCTCCGGTTCTTGGTCATGAGGAATGCCGTTATTGCTCTTTGCCTTGCTTGCTCCTGAATGGCGGCGAGTTCACCTGAAGACGTAGATTGAGCAGCATAGGGCTCAACAAAACCTCCACGCCAATGCAGGTTTCTTTTACTGTCACTCAGCAACTTTGATATCAGAATGTGACTCCTGCTATCGTTACTTCACAAATCGTCTGTACTTTTTTTCTTGAGTGTTACCTTGATGTGATCCAGCGTTTGAAGTGGAAACAGCAAAATGATAAACGGAGTAGTATGAAAACCAGATTGGCAACGCCAAAAATCTAGTCATGAATTTCACTTGCACCACGGCAAACTTAATGATCAGAACTGCCAAGAGAATTTTCGTATAATAGGGCAATTCAGCATTACCTACTGATCGAGCATACTCTGTATCTGACACTTTGCGCCACTTAGTTTCGATTGTTCTTCAATTTTTTTTTTTTTTTTTTTTGATCTCTCGTTCGATTTGGTTTAACTTGTGCCTCGACATTTGTATTTATAGTGAAGCCTGCTTCATCTTTTGCACTTGAAGCTGCATTTTCCGTTGCTTGCTTGTGACCATTTGCGCCAGAATATGAGGGCTGGACTTCACCATTTTCCCTGGAAAGATCTCAGTGGACCTCGTCAGATGAGCTAAACTTTTTTTATTTCCAATCCTTCATTATCTAGTCAGCCCTATCCATTGCAAATTTGTATAGGGAGCATTTAATCAAGTGAGATGAACTCTGAATCTCTGACTCATTTCTGCAAAGGAGCATCGAAACAACCATTTTGGGAAGCATCTGATTCATCCATTGCAGGAGTACTTCACTCTTCATTGATTTGGAAGTGTTACGGGTGCTCGCTAGGAAGTGGCAGCCGTACTGCGGTAACCCCATGGCACGGAATCATAGTAATGAGAAGAAAATAGTCTCGTAGGTGTTTTATTGAGTTCTGGAGCCTCATTTAACATGTGAAAATTGAGGAATTTTGAGTCTTCAATGAGTCAATGATAAAGATGAGTTAAAGATTACATGAAGTCACGTTGGGGAGAGTTTTTTAGAGGTCAACCTCTTTTGGCGTACTTTGGATGGGGGCATTGTGACATCCTAGTCTGCCACCTAACTAACGCGAGGTATTAATCTTTCATTTTTTAGCACAAGCAGAAGACAAAATAAAACATCCAACAATCATCAACAATAATAGACGAACCCAAAAGAGAAACAAGTAACAACTTTCAGTTCTTATATTATTCATGAACAGGGGTGATAACAAGGCTACACTGGGATATCAAAAGGATGTACTACTCCCATAGGCTATCTACTCAGCCATTGTCTACGCCCTCCAGTGGTAGGAATTGCAGCCATGTCTAAGGATCTGAAAAATTTAAATAACCATAAGAGTGAACAATAGCTCGGCAATGAAATATCCACTCCTCTATACTAAACGAATCACCCATCGAGTAGCTGATAATAATCATTCCTACCATGCAATTAGAGCAACTATGAACCGACGTACTAAAATTGCACACTACTTAGTTTTTGTATTCTAGACTCTCGACACATCGATTGACCTACCAAATCATAAGCAGTCACACAAAACACACGTGTTGCACAACATTTATCTTTTCACTTGTACTTTAGATGTCCACTCCAAGACAAAACCATAAGCAGTCACGCAAAACACACGTGTCGCGCAACATTTATCTTTTCACTTGTACTTTAGATGTCCACTCCAAGACACTTGGCCAGTACGCTCCTCAGACCACCCAAGGAGGAATAAAATCCTATTTGCAGAATCTGGTATGCTCTCCGGTTTGCTGCGGTATAAACTAGTTCGCTGTCCAGCCTGCGCAGGCTTCGTAGTCCACTGACCATGGCATCCCAATCAAACTCCTGGGGCATCTAGGGTACACTCTACCTAGGCATCCAGGGTACGATTTCCCTGGGCATCCCGCTTTCTTGACAGGCTCCTCAGGGCATCGTCAGTGGGCATCGTCAGTGCACTTTTCGATGGTATTCAATAGTATCTTAGGCATGCAACAAAGGCAGCAAGCATCTTATCTTTATTTATGCAAATACTACAACTCAGTCAACTCATGGATTGACAGCCCACTAAAGACACGTGAACTGTACCACACGGCTCAATCAAAACAGACCACACTAGGCCATAGCCGAATCACATAGGGCCCTACGACACGACTAGTCCAATTCAAAATACTCACTAAGCAAGAGTAAATTACCTATGGACAATTCAAACCAACCAGACCTAGTTGAAACACACAAAATCAATCCATAACATAATAAACAATCCAAACCTTATATAATCTACTTAGCAGCCTTCATGATCTCACGAGACACTTCACTGGCCTCATGCTCCCACAAAAAGTCTCGACCTTCACGGTCCATGAAAACACTTTCAAAACCATGGCCCACTAATACCACACTCGGGCCTCACGGCTCTCATCTACGCCGCACTCGGGCTTGTGGCCCACCGCAACCCAATCGGGCCTTGCAGCCCACGCACACCACACTTGGGCCTCGCAGCCCACTTGCACACCATTTGGGTGCCGTGGCCCACTCACATACTCTTGGGCCTCAGGGGCCCTGAGGCCTTACTGCTCTCACTGGTCACCGCACAGACTCACAACCCTCACTGGTCGCCTCACGGCCTTCACCGGTCACAACACAGACTCACAGCCCTCACTGAGTCACTGGTCACCTCACCGCCTCATGGAACCACACCGCAGCTTCGTACATTCTCCTCTCTCTCTCTCTCTCTCGGGCCTCACCGAAATGGCCCACAACTCACGGCAACTCCTCGAGACCTCACCAGACTACCCCACAGCTCACGGCCACTCTCCTCTCTCTCGAGGCCTCACCGAGCCTGCCTACATGCACGGCTCACCCTTCTCCCTCTCTTTCGGCCTCCAATGGACATGCATGCACCCTTTCCTCACTTCACCGAGCTACAACCGAGCTCGCGACACCACCTGGCGCTCACCGAATTACACTTAACTTCGTGGCTCCTAATCCGGACCTCTCCAACCCATTTCGAACATCAAGACCCAAAACGAAACATCAACAACCAACAACCAGCATACAAGCACATCGAGGGTGCATCAAAATCAACATGCAAGTCTGGTTCAACGTAAAATATAGAGGAACAGAACTCCACTTGCCTCGATCGGCCAAACCGGACAAAGGTAGCGCGGGTTTGGGGAGAAATGGGTCTCGACGTATCACAAATGCACTCGACGAAGCTCGATGTAGCTCCTCGTAGTTTGATCTTCGAGTGTAAGTGTCAAAAATGGTGGCGAGGGGTTGTCGGCAAGAGGAAAAAAGGGAGAGAGAATCGGCGAGAGAGAGAGAGAGAGAGAGAGAGAGAGAGAGCGTGACGAACGGGAGAAAGAAGTGGAGAAACAAGGAAAGAAGAAGAAAAATAACAAGATGAGGGGGCTGCTCGGTTGAGGGAAGGGAAAGTGGGGGAGAGGAGAGAGAAGGCGATCATTGCCTCGGGAAGAAGAAGCAATGATTTACTTCTTGAAAGAAGTAGCTTGCATGAAATTCAACTGGCCATGGGGGTGGCTGTGCCACTTGGCGGCGGAAGAGAGAGAGACGGCCGTTGGGGAAGAAAAGAGAGCCAGAGTCTGACGCCTTGGGGGTTCGGGCCCGAATCGCGTCTAATTTTCACACATAATGATCAATATAGATCGAAAACTAAGTCTATAACGCGTCTGTTAAATCCTGAAAAATTCTTGTCTAATATTCGGGCCAATTTCCGTTATCTTGGAAATTCTAAAATTGACACATTATAAAAATCACAATTAATCGGCCTAATTGCTAACGCTTGTATCACTAATTAGATAAGTGGAAATTTGAATGTCACAGGCACACCAAAGACAATGCCTGAAATCCCCAATTTACACTTCTAAATTATGAGCTTATACATTTCTAAAGTTTAGTTCGAGATCTTACATTCTTTTGTCATATCAAATTGAGTAAAAACAAAAAAAGAAAAAGAAAGTAGAGCATTCACATGAGTAAATCTTGGATTTTTCATGAACGAAATCGAAGATGCCATAGGCCTCCAATTACAGATATGTCTTTCTTAATTTTATTTTTTTTAACTAAGGATTCGCCTAAGCCCCTTTCGCTTAAGCTATTCGGGGTCACAAGATCCTTTAGCACCCGGTAGCACCTTTAGACTTTAACGGTGACTATACCTCAAGGGAAACTAGTACAAGACCTCACCACTATGGCTCTCCACTTACAATGCTAGCAACTGTGGATTTCGAACTCTCGACCTCAGCGATGAAGAAGAGACTCTTAACCAACACAGCTACCCACCAGTGGGTGTCTTTCTCAAATTTGCGTACATTGTTTTGAAAAATTGAAAAATGAAAACTCATACAATTGGGAGTCGCACAGATGAAGCCAGACCACTTGCCTCAAGGCCAGTACATGCTCAATTCACATGCAAGGACTTTGCACGGTCTATTACGTGGTTAAGGAACACCCTTCAGTGATAGCCCTATTTCCTCTATTTCCACCATCTAATTCCTTGCACAATTGGATAAAAAGAAATGATGAGCACATAATAATTACCGAACAAATCCGAGTCCTAGACATCTGGGAGAGGCTTGCTCTATGAAGAATGGTCACAGGTCTTGTCCGTACTCGTGAAAGAAGCTGAAGGATCAATCCGTGCACCTTCTATGAACATGCTTCGCGGCACCAGGTGAGTGTCTTGAGAGAATGTCGTGACATTTGCTTGGCTATGATTAGCTGGCCTATTGAAGGCTCTGAACCTAGGATCTGGATTTGTTGTGGAGCGCCGGATTATCGGTGCTTGAATCGCGCTTTTTCCTTCTAGCATGCTTACCACAGATGACATTGGCGGCCTTAGAGTTGGTGAAGGATTGGTGCATAGTAGTGCCGGGGTTAGCATTCTCATTGCCTCTTCTTCGGAGTAATCTGAGCCGAGACGTGGATCCACGAGTTCAAGAACGTTCCCTTGCTCTTGTAACACATAGGCCTTTCATCATATACAAATAGAAGTAGAAGATTAGTCGGTTATCTTGCTTTTAGAAACAGAAAACAGTTTTGTTCATGAATTCAAGTTCTCCACCGCTGAGGAGGCTCATGCATCCATATCAATATAACAATACTCTAAGCTTCTAACCCATCTTTTCTTTTTCTTTTTCTCTTTCTCTTTAGGGAGAAGTCCTTCAAAGAAACTATTCCTTCATATATTTATTTACTCTGATCGAATTTGTCCTCAATAGCTTGTTCCATCATTTAACTATGAAGTCACATGCCATCATCCTAATTGCAAGTCTTCAAAGCAAACCTGAAGAAAGTAGAGAAAGAGAGCTTCAAGTCCAATAAAACTACCCAGTCAAGGAGATGAACAAATTCTTCCTCCGGCATGTAATTTGTGTTGCTCTTTCCACCGATAATTTCCAAAGCGAAGACCTCAAAGCTGTAGACATCGGCTTTGTCTGTTAAGGCTGCGTATGATAAAATTTCTGAAACAGAAATTGATTTCTGGCCAGAAATCAATTTCTCAATTTCTATTCCCCAGCCAAGTTTCTGAGTAAAGAAATCCGTTTGATAACGACTCAAAATTTCTATTTCTGAAACAGAAATCCGTTTGATAACAGAAAAAAAAAAATTTCTATTTCTATGAATCATGTTGTCCCCATCCTTTTACCTCACTCTTCTTGGTGCTTATGATGGTAATTTAATTTGATAAAAGTTGATAAATCACTTTAATTTATATTGGTAATTCGATAGAGTAGTTAGGAACTTCAAAACATTAGCAATTTATGTAAATAAAAGCTAGTAATTAGTATAAAAAAATGCTAATATGCAAACTATAAAAGATTTGGTATTTTCAAATGCTAATATGTAAATAGTGAATGTATTTATTCTCCTCATTCAAGATTCGGGTTTAAGTCACTACATTTTTTTGCATTCTTTTGAGATCACAAAGTGATTTTATGTTAGGTACTAGTTGACATGGAGGGAGGCGCAATTTGCGAGCGATTCGAAATTAATAAAATGAAAGTTGTGCTAGAAATAGAAATTGATTAGATAACAACATAGGAAATCCTCAAATACAAAATAATAGTCGAAATAATACTAATACTTTACAAAAGTTGAAAATACAATTTTATGAAATTTCCGACATATTATTCCCTTGCCATTTTATTGGCAATGGTTTTCCTAAGCATATTTATTTGGTTTCCATCCTCAGTCAACTGAATGTTTACAAGCTCATCCCGCGTAAGTTCAGCCACGTACATCGGATCTCCATATAGGGAAAAGTTCTTATCCATCTTGTCTTGATCGCGAATGTAATTATGGATGGCACAACATGCAATTAAGATATGTGCTTGCTTTCGAAGTGCAAATGAGGGCATGTGCCTCAAAATGAAAAAGCGATTCTTCAATGCCCCAAATGATCTTTCAATGACATTCCTTAAAGAAGAATGCGTATAGCAATAATATCATCATAATTGCAACTTAAAAACATAAATAAACAAAGTCTCAAATACATAAGTCATGAAATGAAATACATAAGTCATGCATGTTTCTTAAACAAAGTCTCAAAAAAAAAAATTTCTATTTCTATTTCAGAAACAGAGAAGCTACAATTTATAGCTTCGATTTCTCCCCAAAACAATTTTGAAACAAAAATCTGTTTCAGAAATAGAGAAATCAATTTGCGTTACCAAACGGATTTCTGTTCCAAACCTGTTCCGTGGAACAGAGAAACAGAGAAATCAAGAAACAAAAATTTTATCATGCGCAGCCTAAGTAGCCCCTCATCGCATATTCGGGAGCCATATAACCTCTGAGGCAAGGCAAAATAGTAATTGAGAATGGCCATAGAAAGAGGACATTCGAGGAAAAACATAAAGATTTGTAGCAATCAAAAGTTCATGAGGTAAAGCTAATTAAAAGAAGAGAATTAACCGGAATAACAAAGACTTACAATGTTCCAGCTATCCTTGTGTTGATGTGTGTATTCTCTTCTTCATCGAGTTTGGCCAAACCAAAATCTGAGATCTTGGCATTTAGTTCCTTATCAAGCAACACATTTGTCGCTTTTATGTCCCTATGAGCAATTTTCAATCTAGATTCCTCGTGAAGGTAAGCCAATCCCCTTGCTATTCCGAAACGTATTTTCTTTCTTGTGGCATAGTCCAACTCGATCAGCTGCTCATCTCGTCCTAGGAAGAGAGTGAGAGAGATATTTCAGCGCAATGCTTATCAATAGACATATTAATTAGCTAGGGAAAACATCTTTTACCAAAGAGTGCGCGGGCAAGACTATTGTTGTCCAAATATTCGTAAATTACCAATAATTGATTTTCTTCGATGCAGCAGCCGTAAAGCTTAACTAAATTTGGGTGTTGAAGAGCAGATACCATGCCTATCTCGTTGAGAAATTCATGATTGCCTTACTTTGATTTCGATGAAAGCTGCTTCACAGCAATTGTAGTTCCATCTGATAGTGTGCCCTGAGATTAATCATATGATTTTAAGATTTATAGATAATCCAATGTTATTTCATTAAAAAAAAAAGGTTAGCTTGACAAGATTCGGGTTGGTATGTCTAAAAACAAAAAGACATTCTGAATTCATTGAACACTTCCCTCACAATGAATGGAGGATGAAATTATGAATATATTGTGAATTACCTTGTATACTGGCCCAAAACCTCCTTCACCTATCTTATTCACAGAGTTAAAGTTGCCTGTAGTAGCTTTAATTTGTCTTAAAGTGAAATAGCCAATTTGGAGATCTAGCCCATATAATTCTGGGAAAAAAAAAAGGCATATATAAATAATGGGATAAAAATAACTAGTGCGGAAGGGAAAGCGCAGTTCTGCAATTGAGGAGTAATTCACTTATATGGTCATGTGTCATCAATCATGCAATCGGTTTTAAAATAAAGAGGCCAATTTTTGTGAAGTCACAGTTAATTTATAAGAATTCCACAAAGGGTATGAAGAAAGCTGATACATACAGCTTTGAATAGTGTTATAATTGTGCAATATATTTAAAAGTGGCAAATTCTTGTGTGAGTAGACGTGTCAATATAATAAGCTCACCTGGATCTTTAACTTCTCTATTGCCTAAGAAACCACTCAGCCGAAGGGCTAGTAATATTGATGCGAGGAGGACAATTGACGCTACCACAGCCCCAGTTATTGCTCCAGCTGATAGCCCAGCACCTCCAACATCAAAGTCTATGAGTAGGAAAAAAGGGATAGATTTATACGTGAATGCTTCAAGAACCACATGAAGATAGAATAATAGAGATCAATAAGTTCAGTGTTGTCTTACTTGGTGTCATTGCAATAGCGGAAATAAGTGGTCCATAGACACCTCTATAAGGAATGGCTATTTTTCCCTTCCCTGACCAATATAAATGAATCTCCAAAGTAGTGCCATTCACATAAATGTTATTGAAATCTCTATATATGCCCTTCCCAACACCTCCTGCTTGTTCTGCAATATTAAAATCCTTCAACACTTGATTGCCCTACAGAATTAACAAGAATTTCAGTAAGAAGAAAAGATCATGCTCTTGTCGGATTATCGTGTGCCGCCCCGTCAAACACCAAATTATAACAACAATTTCCCCAAGTCAAGTTCCTCTACAAAAGAAAATAACTCCGAAAAATATTTGACCAAAATAATAATCAATGACAAATTTCACTTCACTTACTTGTATCGATACATCGAAAATATGTCTCCCGAGGCTGTTATATGTTTCATCGTTGGTGAATTGAATTTCAGCAAAATGGAGCCACACTTTGTAACTTCCTTTCATTAGGCAAAGGCCATAGTATGTGAGCGACAAAGGGGAAATGCGAGCCGTTTGGTAAAATTTGGAGTCATTCACAGTTAGAGAAAATGGGTTATCCAATCTGTAATCAGCACTAGCATTTCCCATGTAAACCCCGCTGCTACTGTAAGCCCACTTTTCCGAGGAAGCAAAGAAAAATTATGGCCCGTATGGACTAGTGTCCTCTTCATATTGATTCCCCTGAAAAGTCATTTTGGTTCCTCCACAATTGATAAACAAGGAAGAGTCTGCATATGTAGTAGGGTGGTATTGTGAGAAATATGATAGGGGTCAAAAAGTAGCTCGACAGTTTATGCTCAAGAACAATACGAACAAAGTAAAACTCACTTTGTGCTTTCCTGTTGCAAGGCAGATCCTTCTCCAAGCACCAAAGCCTAATGGGAAGGACCGGAAAGATTGTCAATAAAGTGAATTTCACATACAGTTATCGAGAAATCGTATAGCCTTCAGTCAAACAGACTTACGAGTTGCTTCCATTAGATGAATAGCTGGAAACCAAATTACTGGAAAGCCATAAAATGCGTTGATGTTAGAAAATGATGCATTTTCCAAAACTTCCCACAAAAATCTAGTATGTATCTTGCATGACGTATGTGTGACAAGTGGCTAAAAATTACTTAGGAAGTAGTTGAAATATGCAACAAAGGAAGAGTCTACGTTGGAGTTGTCTAATTATTGGGTAAAAGTCAAAGTGTGTGTGAGTTAAAGAGAAGACACTAGCTCACCTCCTACCTCTTGAACAAAAGAGAGGCGGTGAAAATCAGCCTATAAATAGTCGTGTAGTGCTTGTGTAGAGAAGCAAAAAAAACCAGTCAAAATGCAAGAGCATGGGAGCATGAAAATAAACTCCATATCATTTAGGTCCTCTCCACCAACACCTCCTCCAACTATTATAAAACCCTTTCTATAAATTAGTGAAACTACCCTTATCTCATAAGCGTTGCCTATATTCCCTAAAGTATCCCACCCTATCTATTCCTCTACATCAATTACATACCTACACTTTGTCTATTATTGATATCAAACTTGTATTTCCATGCAATCTAAGTCATAACGATAATAACTCCAGAAATGTGACAATGAGACAAAACTATAAAAATTGTGGCTTGAGAGAATGTGTATTGACTCACACTTGTGATTGCTGACAACTGGAAGGAGAAGAACCTGTGAAACTGTTGTAAGATAAGTCGCCGTAGTTCATACCTTGACCTAGTTAGTGCGCATATTCATCGGCGATGACAATAATAGGACAACATTGAAGAATTGTGAATCAAATCTTGCAATCTATCGAATGGAAAACCAAGAACGAAAAACTGGATATGTTCATAAAAGACTAACAGAGATTGCTTGCTGCTTGTTACCCAACTGGGTACTACTCCAGTAAGGGAGTTGTTTGTCAGGAACCTACATTCACAAATGAAATTTATGTAACACTTGTCCAAAATATTGTTTGGTATCCAACTATGAGGTGAATATGATACTAATGAGGAAGGAATCTCAACTATGTTTTTGTTGAGACACAATGAGAAGTCAAGAAAATTTATAATTACATGTAATCCAGAGCAGCTCCCATCGTGTCAGGAATTTGACCGGTCAATCCGTTGAAGCTCAGGTCTCTACCCAAAGATAAAACAAAGGAGACAAATCAAATAATTTTCAAGTTCAGTTAATTTGATTTTCCGATTGAGGTCTTTCTCATCCGAGAAACAAGTCTCTTCTCAAAATATGCAACAATATGCCGGGCCAAGTCCAAAATCCGTCGGTGCTTAATAACCGGTCCATTGGACTTTTAAAAAAGAAGAAGATATAGCACATGAACATGGTGAGATGAAATGAGATATCCACCTCATTATAGCAACTTACAATGTTGTCAAACTTGTCCATTCACCAATATAATTTGGAATTGAACCAGTAAGCAAGCAATTTCTCAAAATCCTGAGATGCCAAAAACAATAGTTAATGATAATTTAGCTATAAAAAAAAAAAAAGAGAGACAAAAGAAATAAATTAATTATTCATGATATGGAGCTCACAATGTTTTCATGTTCATGCCTTGCAAATTAGGAAAATTTGAGCTTGAACCTTTCAAATCAGATATTCTCCTGGAAGCATATAAAACCAATCCATCGCATAATATTAAAATACATTCTACCTTCCTGTGATAAAAGAAAAGCTTACAAGATAATTAGAGACAAAGAACAGTTGCACAGGATCAAATGCTCACAACTCCGTCAAGGTTTTCAACAAAGATATGCTAGAAGGAATAGGTCCCCCATAGATGTGCCTTGCATGTCCCTGAAAACTTAATGTCATAATATAAGCACAACTTTCGAGTATCTCATAAATCATATAAATAAATATTTTTTGGCCCAAAATGAAAAGGATTGGGATACGCATAATCTTGTAATTCTGGTCCAATTCCCGATAAAATCAGGTATCTTTCCTGCTAATGTGCTTCATCTATACGACTGGAAAGGGTTTATAAGTAAAAATCCCTTGAGGGAGATTCGGTATATTAAGAAATGAAAATAATTATGAAGTTGCTTACAAAGTTTCTAAGTTCTTTAGATTGCCAAAGGATTTGGGTATCGTTTCTGTGAAATTATTAGTAGATAGCTGGCTGAGAAAAAAAAAATCCAAGAATTAGAAACACTAATCAAATCTCAATGTAAGAATTTACATAACATAGAACAAAGTGTATAGAGGAACTAAGTTCCAATTTAGGTAGAAAGACTAGAGTTGGATCATTCATTTTATAATCTTGCAATCAAGAGTGGCCACGAACATGAAAATGTGTTATTAAGGCAAAAATGTGTTGATTAACATACTCAATTCACTTATAGTTTCCGTAAGCAGCTCAATTTTCCAATGTTTGGCTCAAGAGTGCCTTCAAGTAGATTGTCCTCTAGTACACTACCATATGCATAAAATTATCACCAGGTTCAACAAATCCTCAATACAAATGCATATGACAGCAAGTCTTACAGCTCTTCGAGTGTTCTAAAGTTGCCAATTTCCTTGAGAATACCACTTATGCGATTTCCAAGTGATGACCTGAAGTACCAAATTGAAAACAAAATTATGCTACCTTTTTCTTAAAAAAAAAAAAAAAAACTTGTAATTAAATTGTGATGATGATATTTGATGTATGATAAGATCAACTTACATAATGGTAAGTGGTATTTGACTAAGAGTTGTGGGGAGCGATCCATTGATATAGTTATTAGTAAGGTCTCTACTTGCAAATAAAATGGGTGCTTAAGAAATACCAATCATGAATTAGGGAAAACATTGTCCATAACGAAGTGCAATTTATTAGAAAGTCCAATACAAAAACTTAAAACTTATAGTTAGTAGGAGACCACATGAATATAAAGAGTGTTTATGACACATTATCAAGTGATGTGGGATAATACTTCAACACTCCTCTGACATGGAAGCCATGTGCCATTTAAGAGCAAACACATGGAATTTGACTAATGATATGGCATGGCTCTAATAACATATTAGAAAGTCAAATCCAAAAGTTTAACCTAATAGGTGGTGAACTTAGTACCTATTATCAAGCGATGTGGGACAATACTTCAACATATATCATGAAGTGAAGTCTAACTTACATTTCTGTTAAGTAAGTGAGCTCGCTGAATTCATTAGGAAAAATTCCTTTCAAATTAAGTCCCTTCAGCTGGCTACAAAACAAATAAGAATAAGTAAACTGTAATTGATGCACGTGAAAGAAGGATACCGAGAGAAATAAAAAAAAAAAGAAAAGAAAAGAAAAGAAGTCACGTTATCCATACATGTTCGTTACATGGCAAACCGTGTTGTTGGTGAAGGAACAGTTGCAAGTCACATAGCTTGTCATTCCTAAAGGCAAGGTCGGCACGTTTAGACCTATACCCCCACTGCATGATGTTTCGCTTACATTCCAGTATTTGTTTTGCAATTTCATGGCGATTGTTTTTAGCGTATCAACTGCCAGCACAAACAAGAAGTTGAAAATTAGTTATCAATATCCATTGCTGGGAATATGAAAAAGATTTAGAAGGAACAACCGAACAAGTACACTAGCAGGTGCTTGTGAGTCCATTTAACTTTCGAGATTTTTGAAGTCTCAAATGCCCAGGCATACAAGCTTCGGTAAGTACTTATTTATGTAACACATGCACAAAATGATGTAGAGCCAGGGAAGGTAGCACCCCTCGGTTAAGATGATTAAAATTAGCTTGACCACAAGTAAGAAAGGCTTTTTCAATCTCTAGACTGTAGAGCTTGCAAGATAAGATATAGTTATCAGTAATCAAGAGAGTCATTTCATTGTCATCAATATAAAATGTCAATGTCACCTTCCCTTTTTAGTATAGCATAAGAAAAGCCACAAACATAGGGTTGACCAGCAATAGATTTATATGCTAGGTGAGAGCAGGTTCACACCAAAGAAATGAAAGTTATACCAAACGCAGGAATAGAAATTTTAGACAATTACTAAGAGTGTGTATGACAAAATTTCTGGAATAAAAATTGATTTTTGGCCATGCAATTTCTATTTCAGAAATTGACAAGTTAAAAATCTATTTCTGAAATAGAAATTTGTTTCAGAAATAGAAAAATCAAATTGTGTTACTAAATGGATTTTTGTTTCAAACATGTTCAAAAAATATAGAAACAAAGAAATAGAGAAATAGAAATTTTATTATGCGCGCTCTAAACATTTTCAAATGCTTGGAAACTTATCTAGAGAATAGAATAAAAAAAAATTATTTTTGAACAAAAATTGTTCACAAGAACAAAATGGTTACCAAAAGCATCTTTAGAGCAGTTGGGGTGGCGGCTACCATTGGCCACTTCTGTCCCTGCTCTGTCTCCCGGGGAGAGTTTTCAGAAAAGGAAATGAAAGTGCAGACGAAGTATCTCCCACATCCCCAAAAAGTTTCTAAAAGAAATTCTTGGATCGGAAACGAACTTGCGAAGAAAAAAGGGCTGAAAAATGTGATGGAAGCTCCAAAAAGGTTTTAGTCATTCTGGCGTACCTTCATCTGGTGGCAAGACTTGAGCATGACACTCGAAGGCCACAGAGCAAATTACGACGAGAACAACGCAGGCAACCCCTCTGGAAACTGAACCCAGAAGCACCATCATTTCTTTTGCGCTGTTTTGGTCGTGTCGAGGCAGCATTTCACGTAGGAAGGTTAGGTCAAAGAAAAAATTGAGGCTTTCGATGGGTCATTAGCCTATTGATTTGGTATATATATAGAAAACTCGTATCTTACCTACCTACTATGATAATTTAATATGACAATTTTCCCACATCTAAAGCATTCAGTGGTTGGATGAAGATTCTCTACTCAGCCCACACAGATTCTCATCACTGTCAATATCAACTCTCAATTGCGTCAATACACATAGTAATATATTAGTGATTGGAATGTGAAAGGATATTTATCGAAGTGCCGTGTTGATATGAAAGACTGACATTCTTTCTGAACGTGAATAACGTGACGAAATATTTTATTTGCGAGAAAGTCTCAGAAAGATAAAAGAGACATACAAAGTTCAAATATAAAAAAAAGCTAATTAGCATGAATTTCTCCACCTAAAGTGTGAAAGCAAAAGCAAATTGCCAAAGCTAAAAGATAAATATCGGACAACTGTCAATTGTTTTGAGAAGCTAAAAGATTAGATTATTTATGTCAACTTGGTTTCATCTTTCACCTAGCAAAGTTCAGGATGAGCTGCTGCTGCAACTTGACAGGCATTACAGTAGTGATTCTGCCATTTTGTCTCTGTTGAAATTTGGAATTTGCGTGGAAGCATGGTGTTGATATTAACGATATAGTTTGTGGTTTATTGCGTGCAAGTGTACATGTGTGTAGGATATTTTTGAGAGAGGATGGACAAGTGACAAGATAGAATAGTTCAATGATATAGGTCATGGGATAATGGAAAAATAGTTCCATTATTTGGAGAAAAAATTTGTACCCATATGGTTGATGGAGGCGTTGTTGCAGGAGAGATGTAGGCTACATGATCTCTACTCCCCACATGCACAACAATGAGCTCTATCTTTATGAGTAGAAGATTACATTAAGTCATGCTGATGAATGTTTTTTTTAAGAGTTAAACCTCTATAAGTGCACTTTCGTTGAGAACACACCATAGACAATGCTTGAAATCGATAAATCTACAATTTCCGAACTATGAACTTAGCAACTAGACATTCCAAAAACTTAGTTCGTGATCTTAGGTGCTTCTATCATATCAAATCAAGTTAAAATAATAAAGGAAACAGAATGTTCTCGTGAGTATCTTGAAATTTTTATGGATGAAAAAGGGTGAATTTATTGTGCACATATTTTACCAAGAAATTCGAAGTATGAAAAATCATACAATTGAGAGTCACCTAGATGAAGCCACACCTTGTGCCTAAAGGCCAGCACATGCTCAATTCTCATGCGAGGACTTGGACGGACGATAACGTGGTTATATAACATCCTTCAGCGACATTCTTATTCTCTATATTTCCACCCTATGATTCCTCTACACTATTGGATAGAAAAATTGATGAACACATAATAATTACTGAACGAATCCGAGTCCTAAACATCTGGGGGAAGCTTGCTCTCTGAAGAATGGCTGCGGGTCTCACCCCTACTTGTGAAAGAAGCCGAAGTTTCCATCCATGGACCTTCTATAGACATGCTTCCCGGCACCTGGCGAGTGTCCTGAGAGAATGTCGAGACATTTGTTTGGCTATTATTAGCTAGCCTATCGAAGGCTCTGAACCTAGGATCTAAATTAGTTGCGGCGCGCTTGATTATTGGTGCTTGAATCGCGCCTTTCCCTTCGAGCATGCTCACCACAGATGACATCGGTGGCCTGAGAGTTGGTGAAGGATTGGTGCATAGTAGTGCCAGGTTTAGCATTCTCATTGCCTCTTCCTCGGAGTAATTCGAGCCAAGACGTGGATCCACGAGTTCGAGAACGTTCCCTCGCTCTTGTAACACATAGGCCTTTCATCATGTACAAATAGAAATAGAAGATTAGTCAGTTATCTTGCTTTTAGAAACAGACAACAGTTTTAGGAACAACTGAGGAGAATAGATTACTGATAGATGGAATCTCATCTTGTTCATGCATTCATGCTATCCACCGCTGAGGATGCTCATGCATACATATCAATATGACAATACTCTAAGCTTCTAACCCATCTTTTCTTTTACTTTTTCTCTTTAGGGACAAGTCCTTCAAAGAAACTATTCCTTCATATATTAATTTACTCTAATCCAATTTGTACTTAATAGCTTGTTCCATCATTTAACTATGAAGTCCCATGCCATCTTTCTACCTGCAAGACCTCAAAGCAAACCCGGAGAAAGTAGAGAAACAGAGCTTCACATCCAATATGACTTAAAAGTTGCTATACATTACCCAGTCGAGGAGATAAACAAATTCTTCCTTCGGCCTGTAATTTGTGTTGCTCTTTCCACTGACAATTTCCAAAGTGACAACTCCAAAGCTGTAGACATCAGCTTTGTCTGTCAAGTAGCCCCTCATCGCATATTCAGGAGCCATATAACCTCTGAGGCAAGGTAAAATAGTAATGGTGAATATGGCCATAGAAGGAGGACATTCAGGGAAAACATACCGATTTGTAGCAATCAAAAGTTCATTAGACTAAAGCTAATTAAATAAAGAGAATTAACTAGAATAATAGAAGACTTACATTGTTCCAGCGATCCTTGTGCTGATATGTGTATTCTCTTCTTCATCGAGTTTGGCCAAACCAAAATCTGAGATCTTGGCATTTAGTTCCTTATCAAGCAGCACATTTGTTGCTTTTATGTCCCTATGAACAATTTTCAATCTAGATTCCTCGTGAAGGTAAGCCAATCCCCTTGCTATTCCCAAACATATTTTCTTTCTTGTGGCCCAGTCCAACTGAAACAGCTGCTCATCTTGTAGAGAGAGACAAAGAGAGTTTAGTTGGATGCCCATTAATAGCATATTAGTCGGCATAGAAAAAGCATCTTTTACCAAAAATTGCATGGGCAAGACTATTGTTCTCCAGATATTCGTAAACTAGCAACAACTGATTTCCTTCAATGCAGCAGCCGTAAAGCTTTACGAGATTTGGGTGCTGGAGAGCAGATATCACGCCTATCTCATTGAGAAATTCACGATTGCCTTGTTTTGATTTAGAAGAAAGTTGCTTCACAGCAATTATAGTTCCATCCAACAGTATTCCCTGAGATTAATGATACGAATTTAAGACTCATAACTGATCATATATTATTTCATTAAAAAAATGGTTGGCTTGACAAGATTTGCAATGTAAGTCTAAAACAAAGATACGTACTGAATTTATCATATACTTCCTTCATATTGAATGGAGGATGAAGTTATGAACATACTGTGAATTACCTTGTAAACTGGCCCAAACCCTCCTTCACCTATCTTATTCATAGAAGCGAAGTTGCCCGTAGCGGCTTTGATTTGCCTTAAAGTGAAACGACCAGTTTGGAGATCTAGCCCATGTAATTCTGAAAAAAAAAAAAAAAAAAAAAAAAAAAAAAAAGAAAGAGAAAAACCAAGGTATTTATCAAGAATGCAATAAAAAGAATTAAGGAAAAGCACAGCTCTACAACAAACTATCAATCTAAGGAGTGATTCACTTATATGGTCATGCCTCATAGGCATGCAATCCTAATTAAAAGCAACAAAGCCAACTTTTGCGGTATTACAATTTACTCATAAGAATTCCACAAAAAATAAGAAAGCAGATAAACACAGTCTTGAAATAAGCATCATATTCGTGTAATGAATCAAAGAGTGACAAATTCTTGCGTGAGCAGATACGTCAGTATGATAATCTCACCTGGATCTTCAACTTCTTTGCTGCCTAAGAATCCTGTTAGCCTAAGGACTAGTAATATCAATAAAAGGAGAACTGCTGAAGCTACTGCGATTCCAGTGATTGCTCCAGCTGATAGTCCGCTTCCGACATCAAAGTCTACAAGCAGGAAAAAATTGACAAATTTATATGTGAATACTTCAATGACCACATGAGGAAAGAATAATAGAGATCCGTATGTCAGCGTTGACTTACTCGATGTCACTGCAATGGCGGAAATAAGTGGTCCATAGGTACCTCTATCAGGAATGGCTGCGGTTCCCTTCCCTGACCAATATAAATGAATCTCCAAAGTGGTGCCATTCACAGTAATGTTATCGAAGTCCCTAAATATGCCCTTCCTAACACCTCCTGCTGCTTCTGCAATATTAAAATCCTTCAACACTAGATTGCCCTGCAGAATTAACAAGAATTTCGGTGAGAAAAAATCGTGCTCTTGCGAATTGTTGTGTGCAGCCCTGTCGCACACCAAGTCATAATAACAGTTTCCCAAGTAAAATTCCTCAACAAAAGACGATATCTCAGCAAAATAGATGAAATTAAAATAATAATCAGGCGAAAAATTTCACTTCACTTACTTGTATCGATACATCGAATATACGTCTCCCGAGGCTACTAAATGTTTCGTCATTGGAATATTGAATTTCAGCAAAATAAAGCCGCACTTTGTAACTTCCTTTCATCATGCAAAGGCCATAGTATCTGATTGACCAAGGGGAAAGGCGAGCTGTTTGGTAAAGTTCGGAGCCGTTCTCGTTCTTAGAAAATGGGTTACTCACGGTGTAACCAGCTTTATCATTTCCCATATAAACCCCGGTGCTGCTGTAAGCCCACTTTTCTGAAGAAGAATAGAAAACTGATGGCCCGTCCTGACTGGTGTCCGCTTCATATTGATTCCCACCAAAAGCCATTTTGGCTCCTCCACAATTGATAAATAAGGAATGGTCTGAATGGATCGTCGGATGATATTGCGTAAGACTTGATAGGGGACAAAAGTAGCTCGACATTTATGCTCACCAACAATTCAAACATAGTAGAACTCACATTGTGCTTTCCCGTTGCAGGGTAGATCCTTCTCCAGGCACCAGAGCCTAATGGGATCAACCAGAGAGAATGTCGGTAATATGATTTTCACATGCAATTATCCACAATTCGAATAGCTCTGAGCCAAAGAGACTTACGAGTTGTTTTCATTAGACGAAAAGCTGGAAACCAAATTACTGGAAAGCGACACAATGTGTTAGAAAATAACTCCAGAAATGTGGGGACGAGACAGAACTACAAAATTTCTGCCTTGAGAGAGAACGTGCATTGACTCACACTTTTGATTGCTGACAACTAATTACAGGAGAACCGGTGAAATTGTTGTAAGATAAGTCGCTGCAGTTCATACCTTGACCTAGTTAGCTCGCATATTCACCCCAATAAATAATGACAGAACAACATTGAAGAGTGATATATCAGATGTGAACCCATAAGTCTCATACTAAGAATTATGAGTCAAATCCTGCAATCTATGACCATCTTATGGAAAAGCAAGAACGAAGAACTGGATATTTTCGTAGGAGACTAACAAAGATTGCTTGCTCACTGTTACCCAACTGGGTACTGCTCCGGTAAGGGAGTTGTTTGTCAGGAACCTACATTCACAAATAAAATTTATGTAACACTTGTCCAAAAAATTGTTTGGAATCCAACTATATGAGGTGTATAGGATCCTAGTGAGGAAGGAAAGTCAACTACATAGTTGCTGAGACACTAGGAGTAGTGAAGAATTAAAATTACATGTAATTGAGAGCAGCTCCCATCGTTTCAGGAACTTGACCGGTCAATCTGTTGACGCTCAGGTCTCTACCCAAAGATGAGCAAATAAAAAGAGATGAATCAGATAGTTTTCTTGAGAAAATGCAGAAGTTCCTGTAATTTGATCTTCAAATTAAGGCCCTTCTCATTCATGAAACTAGTCTCTTCTCAAAATATGCAATAATCTGTCGGGACAAGTCCAAAATCTGTCGATGCTTAATAACTGATCCACTGGATTTTTCAAAGAACAGAACACAAAACACGTGAACATTTTGAGATCAAATGAAAAATCCACCTCATTATAGCAACTTACAATGTTGTCAAACTTGTCCATTGCCCTATGTAATCTGGAATTGAGCCAATAAGTAAGCAATTTCTCAGAATCCTGCAATGTTTAAGACAATAGTTAATGGAAATTTAGCCATAAAATATAGACAAACGAAACAAATCAATTATTTCTTATATGGAGCTCACAATATTTTCATGTTCATGCCCTGCAAATTAGGAAAATCTGAGCCTGAACCTTTTAAATCTGAGATTCTCCTGAATGCATATAAAATCACTCCATCACATAACATTAACATCCATTCTACATCTAGAGATAAAACACAATCTTACTAAATTATAAGAGACAAAGAACAATTGCATATGATCAAATGCTCACAACTCCATCAAGTTTGTCAACAACGATATGCTTGAAGGAATAGGTCCCTCCATAGATGTGCCTTGCATGTCCCTGAAAGGCCGTCATATAAGAACGACTTTCGAGTATTGCACTAACGAAAAGGATTGAGATACGCACAATCTTGTAATTTTGGTCCAATTCCCAATAAAATCAGGTATCTTTCCTGATAATGTGCATCCATCTATACGACTGCAAGTGGTCTACAAATCAGTTCCCGCAGAGGAAATTCAATGTCGATAAATAAAAAGAATTATGATGCCACTTACAAATCTTCTAAGTTCTTTAGGTTGCCAAATGATTCGGGTATTCTTCCTGTGAAATTATTAGCAGACAGAAGGCTGCCAAAAAAAAAACCATCCAAGAATTCAAAATATTGAAGGATCAAGTCTCAATATATATGTGTATATAACATAGAACAAAGTGTATTTTCATCTCCCCGAACAAAGAGAAACTTCATTCCAATTAAAGCAAGAAGATTAAAGTAAGATATTCTATTTCATAATCTTGCAATCAAGAGAGCTCACAAACATTAAAAAAAGGACTTCAAAAATGTGTTATCCAAGCAAAAGTGTGCCGATTAATGTACTATACTTTACTTACAGTCTCTTTAAAAGGCTCAAGTTTCCAATGTTCGGCTCAAGAGTGCCTTCAAGCAAATTGTCCTCTAATACACTAGCATAGACATAAATTTACCACCATCAAGTCTAACACATTCTCAATTCAAAAGGCAAATGATTAATAGCAAATCTTACAGCTCCTCCAGCGTGCTAATGTTGCCAATTTCCTTGGGAACACCACTTATGCGATTTCCAAGTGCTGACCTGAAGCACCAAAGTAAAAACAAAATTATGCTTCTTTTTTCTAAGAACTTATAATTAAATTGCGATAATGAAATTTGATGTATGAAAAGAAATTTACAGAATAGTAAGTGGTATCTGAGTAAGAGTTGTGGGGAGCGATCCATTGATGAAGTTACGAGTGATGTCTCTGCTTGCAAAGAGTGCACGCTTTAGAACTTTTAAAATTCCCAAGCAATAGTTTGCTTTAGATTCCCATGATTGTTACATTTCTCATATAGATATATGATTGAGAAAATTGATAACTCGGTGTTTAAGAAAGATCAATCAAGAATTATGGAAAAACATTGTCAATAATAAGATAAGGTGAAAATAGAATACTTTTCACCAACTCATAGCATGCTTTTTTGTGATTTCCCCATGAAATTAAAGAACCATGGCCCATTGGTTACATTCAATTTCTTTGGCCTAATTACCTTCCACATAAAAAGATCTCATGTGGTCAAGTCTAACTTACATTTCCGTTAGGTAAGTGAGGTTGCCAAATTCATCAGGAAAAATCCCGGTCAAATTAAGTTCCTTCAACTGGCTGTGACACGAAGAACAACAGGTGAATTGCAATCGATGTACGTGAAAGAAGGATATGGGAAGAAACGAAAATAACTATCAGGTCTTCCATACATGTTTGTGACATGGCAAACTGTGCTGTCATTGAAGGAACAATTGCAAGTCACGTTGCTTATTATTCCTGAAGCAAGGGTCACATTTAGACCTATACCCCCAATGCACGATGTCTCGTTTACATTCCAATATTTGTTTTGCATTTTCATGGCAATTGTGTTTAGTGTATCAACTGCAAGCACAAACAAGAAATCCTTTATTAGTATCCATTTCTGGAAATATGAAAGAGATTTAGAAGGACCAAACGAACATGTACACTAGCAGGCGCTTGTGAGTTTGTTTGTGGTAATAAGGCTCCAGCCATACAAGCTCTGGTAAGTACTTATTTTATGCGACACCTCTTGTGCATTAGCACAGAACAATGTCGAGCCAACGAAGGTAGCTCCCCTAGGTTAAGGTGATTATAATAGGCTTGACCACAAGTAAGAAAGGCTTATTCAATCTTGGGACTGTAGGGCAATGAGTAAACTTCAGACGGTGCATGGTATTTATTTGATTCAATTAAAACTACGTGCTTGTACAAGCTGCGTATCTGGGAAGATGAGCTTGCAACATAAGATATAGTACAGGCGATCATGATAGATTCATTTCATTGTCATGCATATTAAATGCCAATGCCAGCTTCCATATTAGAATAGCAGGAAAAAAATCACAAACAGCGCGTTGAACAGCAGGACATTTAATCTATTTTATTCGGGAAAAGTGCAATATCACAGAATTTTAACTTCATGTGGAGTACTGCAAGACTAGATTCTGATTGGACGCACCCTCCATGCACGTACGCATTTAAGATCTGTCCGAGGGAGATGGGCCCTTGTGGACCCAGACAGACAAGGTTTGACTGAACAAAAAAAACCCAGTACTCCTTCCCCGCTGATTTTTCTTGAATCCTAAATTTCTTTTCCTGACAAGATTAGGATTGTAAAAGGAGGTTGGGAGAAACAATTGCCCTCGCCAACCGCCTGTTCCCAGAAAGGAAAACTTCACCAATAATCTGCCAGTTCGACCAAATAAAGTAGGATTATCTGCGTCATAATTGAGGAAAGAGAGCGTACTTGGATAGGATATGAAAGTCTAATTATGGAGGTAGGATTTTTAGGTTGAGAGACGGGAGATGAAAATTATGCTTAAATTTTCTCATAAAAATTATAACTTTTAGAGCGGCAGGGGGCGGTGACCGCCGTCGGCAGCCTCAGCCTCAGTCCCTGCTCCGTCTGCTAGGGAGCGTTTTCAGAAAAGGAAATGAAGGTGCAGAAGAAATATCTCCGGCACCCCCCAGAAATTCTTGGACCAGAAACAAAAATTGCGAAGAAAAAAAGGACTGAGAAATGTGATAAAAGCTCCAAACTTTATAGTTCAATTTGCAGATTTCAATGGAGAAGAGCCAGAGAGAGATTCAGGATCAGAGTCCACAAAGCAATTATCCCACAAAAAACAGAGGGCCAAAAAGAAAAACTTTAACTGCCATTAAAGGAAATGTTTTGGTCATTCTGGCGTACCTTCATCTTGCGGCAAGAGTTGAGCATCACACTCGAAGACCGCACAGCAAATCACGACAAGAACAACGCAGACAACCACTCTGGAAACTGAACCCAGAGGCACCACCATCCTTAACTTCCCCTGCTTCCCCCTCGCCTGACACCGACCCAAACTCCGACCTCGATCCCCTTGAAAAACCGTTTGCGAGTGCAAAGCGACGCGAAAATCCTGCCTCGACCACGACCAAAAACAGCACAAGGAGACGCAGGAAGGGAGTGATTTTGGGAGAGGACGTGAGATGACGTTTTTTTTTTCGAGCGCTCTGTGTTTGTCCGAGAGAGAGAGAGAGAGAACGAGAGAGTTGTCGTTGGAGGGAAAGCCTAAACTTAAAGAATGATTTAACTGTTCCTCTTTATCATTTTCCTCTTTATTAGGTACTTTATCATTGACGAAAATCAGGAATTCAACATTCCGTAGATATCTTTCCCTCTTTGGATGTGTTCAAAATACTTATTTCTATTGGAAAAGTTAAAAAGAAGGGCTCCCGCATTATTTAAATTTTAAAATGCGGCCGACTGTTTTCCATACTTATTTATAAATTCATGTTATGTAACACAACTAACTGAATAAAGAAAACTTATAATTTTTAGGGTTAATATCATAAAAATCAAAATGGGTATATTTATAACAAATTTACTTATAAAAACTCGAAACTAGTATATTTATAATAAATTTACCTTTTGTTAGTTATTAGAAAAAATTACAAATGGTATATTTGTGATAAACACAAAGTAAAACTTTAAATTAGTATACTCATCAACTTTCACATGTCATCTAAATTAATAATTAATGACAAAATTAAACGGAAGATAACGAAGGGCAAATTTGTCACAAGAATACCAAATTAGGTTTTTTTATGATAAAAAAATTAGTTTGAAGTAAAATTATCATAAAGATTTCAATTTGGGATCTTTGATAGTGTTAACCCTAATTTTTAAATTTAATTTTTTTTGCATTATGTATGATCAACCTCGAAATGCTTTTCATTAAGTATACAAAGAGCACTTGAGATTGGGATTAAAAAAAAATGCAATTTAATGTTACTAGCTCAACTCAACACTCTTTTTGCAAGCATTTACTCTAAAAAGATATTGATTCTATATAAATGTGGTATGAGTTATTTCACTTAATATCGAATTAACAATAAATAGGATTTGACAGTTGGATGGGCAATCTTGGATTATTAATCTATTGACATTAAATTTTTGATCATTTGATTTATATAAAAATTAGGGATTAATTTTAACCCTAAAAAAATGGAAGGAAAAAGAATTGCATGAGAGCAAATAAAATGGAAAAATAAGGAGAGGATCAATTGATTTGATTACGAATGGAATGTAGAAATTATGATTTAGCCACCATTCTTCGACAAATATTCAAATCATAGTAAATGTAGAAGTAAATTCTTGGTAAGAGAAATAAGGTGAATAAAAAAAAAAAGCAAGAAATTTGATAAAAAAAAGGAAGGAATTGAAGCATATGAGGAAAAATCAAGCTGATCGCGAAATCAGGTTTCGATTTGCAGATCATAATTAAGGCAACAGGAAAGGAAGCTTGAAAATTACCATGAATCGGGGATGGGGTTTTCGGAATTACTATAAAAAGAGGGCACAATTTCATTGACAAGGGGGGCGCAAGAGAGAATTCAAGAGAAAAACTCAAAAAGATATTCGTGCAAGAAGAGCGTGAGAATTCGTGCGGAAGAAGATTCGGGCGGAGAAGGAGAAAAAGTGCAAAAGAAAAAAAGAGTCGAGCCCCGTCCATCTTCAGTCAACAAAAAGAGCCATTTCTTTTTTCCTTTCCTGACAAGCTGCAGAGACAGAAAAAAGTCAGCAGGAAAAGTACGGAACAGAGAAAGAAAGAAAGGAGGAAAGGACGTGAGGCGCAAAAAAACGGTTGTCTTCTTCCTTAGCTTCTCATCAGCGACACCTGCAAACTTTTGTTGCTGCTCGTTGCCGTCGTCGACTGCGTCTCCCCCCGCCTGAGCGCCGCCCTCACTGGTCGCCGCGTCTCCACACCAGCCACCGCCTACCGCGCCTCCACCTCGCCTGCAACCTGCAGATCTCGCGCCCCGCCTCGCTGATCACCGTCGCTCCGCCAACGCCGACGCCTGCGTAGCCACCAATCGCTGCGTCCGCGTCGCTCGTCTGCGAGCACCGCGCCACCGCCGCTCGAGCCCCGACGCCTGCAATCCACGACCAGCTCGCCGCGCCCGATGCTCTACACCAATAGCATCACCGTCGCCCCGAGCACCGGCTAGTGGCCGCCGCTCCGAGACCTCTCGCCTGAGTGGCCAACCGAGCCTTCGCCGCCCCTCAGTCGACCTCCGACGCCGCGATCGAGCGCTGCTCCCGTCTGCAGCTCCACAACCGAAGCACAAGCCCCTTGCTCGCCGCGCCACCATCGCCCAGTCTCCGCCGCCGCTGCTGTCCCTCTGCCCGACGCCACTGCTCGCCGGCCATTGGCACTTGCGACGCCGCAGCAACCCGTGAGCTCCCCTTCGCCTGTGAAGCCCGTGCGACCTGCAGCCGCCGCGAACACCGTCCCTGCCCGTTCAGCACCCACCAGCAGGAAGCCGCATCTCAGCCTGCGTTGCTTCCGCTCCGCCCGCGCTTCAACCGCTCGCCGAAGCCTTCGTGCATCGCTGTCCCTACCCCTTTCCAAGTCCCCCCTTAGGTAGTTTTTGTTTTTATTTTTGTTCTTATTTTTCATTTATTTTATTCTATTCTATTTTATTAAGTTTGTTATTATTGTACAAATTGGAACATTGGATTTCGATGTCCATTTTATGATATTATATGCAAGGGGTTCCTCCAAAATTATTGTAATTATTAATTTGATCCGTAAGGCGTCGGATTATTTTTTTAATTATATTAATTTTTGGATATTTTGATAGTATTTTAATCATTAACTCATTATAATTATTAATTTCATCTCTAAGATTTCGGATCATATTTTAATTATTTTGAACCCTTTTCTATATGTCTTTATATGTCGTCGTGATGTTAGAGTAATGGTTTTATTATTATTATTATTTTAATCATTTATTTGTTAGATATTTTGATTGTTTAGATGTAATGTTTATTTGATATAGTTGCTTATCTTGGAAAAATACCAAAAAACATAAAAATCAAAAATCAAATCTTGCATCGGAGTGTGTTAGTAAATTAGTATTGCATTTTTAAGGATTGCAATTTTAGATGATTTTTGGAATAAATTAGGATTGAAATTTTTTTAGATAAAATCTTAAATAATGTTTGCACATTTAGATAATCTCATTTTTCTTAAAAATAATTTTCTAAGATAGGATAGGGGTTTAAGTCAAATTAACCCCTAAAATAAATTAAAAAATTATTCATTTTAGATATTTTAATTGAGGTTTTTATTAATTCCGAATTTTAATAAGAAAAATACAAAAATATTAAGTACATGTCAATTAGTTTGCATGTTAGGTTCATTTAATTAGAAATAGCTTGTTAGTAAAATTAGGTATGATAAAGTTCTAATTAAAAGAAAAATCCAAAAAATACTTGCTTTAGTGTGTGGAATTCATTTGGTGCAATTTATTCAATGTTTAATAATGATTGAGCACCCGATCATCCCATTGTATGATAGTAATTTAGCTTAAAATAAATTCAAGTTGCTTGCAAAAATATTTTTAAAAAATTAAAAAGAAATGATATCGAAAGGGTATTAGAAAAATCTATTATAACTAAGTCGTCATATCCTTAGTCTTTACACTAAATCGCACTAAATCGATTAGTAGCGACCATAGATAATAATCATTTGAATGTTAAATATTTGAACCTTAAATCACGAATTGGTATAGGGTTAGGAGAGCCCGAATTAAGTTTGAAGACTTAGTAGTCATTAACCTAAACTTAGGTAGTATACCTGAAATTTAGGTTGCAACATGGTTGAATCAAATAAATTTTTTTTTGTGATCCTACTCTACTTCTAGTGTATCGCTCATTCTCAAACTTTTGCCCTGCTTCCTTGCAAGGAGTGGGAGTCGAAACTCACTCCTGAAACTAATGCGTCCCGACCCCAACCTCTAAGAAGGTGAGGACTAATGTGAAGTCAATACCGCTGCGGGGGGTGACATCGATCGTTGGCTTTTGGTGGGTCATGAACGCAAGTTGGATCGCATTCAATGAGTGGGCCATCGCATCCACTCGGAGGAGCCCATAGCGTTGGATGGAGTTCTGCACGTAACGCTGATATAATTGACCCAATTCAATGGCCAACCGCAATAAGGTGAAATGACTAATTTTTCCATCGAAGTATGTTTCTTAGATCACTTAGGTTTCGGTTCAATTCAAAGTTAGATTATTTATGACAATAACTGCTATCTTTACTTAAATATTACTCAAATAGCGATATCCGGGCACTTTTTTTTTAGTAATTGAATAACTATCCTCGGTTTAATGAGTGTGCATCACTATGTAGGAATGAATTCAAATTTTAATTTAAGATAAAATTGGTGGCATGCTATATAATTGATAAGTGAGATGCTTTCTCCATGACTTTAAAATGAATACCAACGACCAATTTGGCAATGGAATAGCATAAAAAGGTTTAAGAGTCTTTTATTTATGTATTTATTTATAGGATGTAGGAAGGTCTAGACTTGATTTAAGGGGAAAGTTAATCATCTATTAACGTTGTCTTTTAATTGGCAGTCCTAACGTCAGAAAATAAAGCGTTCCTTCGAGATAAAAAATAATTTTAGAGAATATCGAGATTGGATATATATATATCTTTTTAAGAAATGATGAAGGAATAGAGAACGTACATACGTGTGGGTCATGGGTTTCTTATGGTTAGGTTGAAGAAAACATATGGTTTTCAAAATTTAAGATGAGTTATTAGACTCTTCATTTCGTATTTATATGACAAAATTTGTATTTTACCTACTTAATATGATAATTTTCCCATATCAAAATAAGCATGTAGTCCCTACAATGATAACACTCTACCGGAAGAAAGAGGTATATGAGAGAACGAAAGGAAGTGGAAAAGGGGGAATCAAACAAATTCCACTTAGTATTCTCAATTAAAACTAGCAGGCTACTAAAGTCTTACAACTCACATGATGATTTTGCATGACAAGGCAATCTGTACTCAACTTTTTAAGCAAATTTGGCGGAAATCTGCAAAACAGTGGATACATGGAAGTTAGAACTGCATCCATGGGTGATCATGCATGACTCCATCAAGCAACAGACACCTTATACAAAGTAACCGCACATCTTCTACTCCAATAACCACTTTTGGTATACCAGGGCAATCATTCGTATGAATTTTATGTAATCCACATTTCTCTTTCCAGCAATATTTTGATTCCATGGCTACATAATCAGCATCATATACTAAAGTACATAAATCCAAATTGATATTCTCATAGAGTATAAGAAGCCATTTGGAGGCATAAAGATATCCTGCTTGCTGCCAATTATAAAATAATACAGCTTTATCTATCTTTATATGCGTTAGTACTTAAAAGTTGATAGTGAAAGCTTACAAGGGTCCACCGTACCTTTGAAATACTGTTCCTTCAATGTTTGTTTTTCTCATATATTGTAGAGTGGATGCTTGATCTGCAGCATTAAATTCCTCGAGAATGCTTTTGTCCTGTCATTAGGGAACTGTCAAATTATTATCAAGAGATTTTTCCACTTTCCTCTTTATACTGTAAACTACACTTTCTGTAAATCATTCAGAATTTATCCGTTTGACATAAATGAAGCAACTTAAACCATGGGGGATTATTTGCATCACAGTTGGTTGGATGTGAAATAACTGCCATGCTCAACTTGTCAAGGTTAAAGCAATGGCAATCTCAACCTTGCAGTGACGACTTATGCTTTCAAGTTTTGTGCCAATAGAGGCCATAGCTTTATGCAGATGATAATCAGTGAAGTGTGCTAAGTCAAGCCATGGGTGGATAGAAGTTTCTTTCTGGCACAATAACTCACAAAAGATAGAAAGTAGAAAGTAGAAAGAAAATATTTTTGTTTAAGGAACAGACCATGTAAAGCCCGACTCTTGCATTAGAAAAGAGAGAATGTGCAACCAAAAGGACTGAAAGCATTGACAGACAATTTAAAATGGTGACACGGGACAAAGTTACCTTGCTGATTATCATTGTCAATAGTTCGAAGCCTAAGCAGATGGCATATATAATGGGAAGTGGTCACCAGCGTCATTCTTTGCTAAAATTCTCTGCAAACAGCAGACAAAGAGAACATCAAAAAGTTGCAAAGCAAAAATATACAGGACACTCATTGAAAACACATAAAAAAGAACTACTCTCTCCCAAGGTAGTTAGAACACTCACGTGTCTTGGAAACAATGGAATAAAAAGTTTTCAAATGAGGAACAGCACATTATTCTAGGAAGACCGCCTAAAAAAAATTATTGCACAAAAACAGTCGATAGAAGATTGATGAAGCTCTGCCTCCAACCAATGAATAGAAACGCCTCATGTTAGAAATATTCAGGTGTATCAATCACAACAGTACCTTGAAAATTGCCTTCGAAGTCTCATAATACAATCCAGTTTTAGCCCACCCTCCAGTAAAGAGCACTCCATTGACCACGTTGAGCTTCTGCATTTCAACCAAATATCAGTATCTGGAAATGAAAATCCATGTAGTGCTCATCTAAAGTAATCAAGGCTATACAAACATAACTCGAATGAAACCGCATTCCTCCAACATTATACTCATCACTCATGTAAAACTCCTCAAATAGGGTATTTCATGAAATCTTATTTGTGCCCTTGGGTATTTTGAAATTTGCAGAAGTGCAAATTGGATGGAGTTAGCAATTGACAATGAAAGATGAACACACCAGACCTGCACACTTACTCCTGTGTTCTTTGTGCCTTAGCAACATGTGATGATGCATGTTGTGAGGAAACTAAAACGGATGAATTATATTGCTCCAGAAATGGAACCTCAAATGTAGTCTCTCCTTTCGTGTTAATCTCTCCCTGGGTCTTATGCAGAGTGGGAGATCTAAGTGGAATGGGAATGTTGGAAGCTCAGGAGTAGTTCTCAGAGTGGATGCAACAGCGGTGTTGAGTTTTGACTGCATCACATCCTTAATTTGCAGTTGGAAGTGTATATAGAATTACGCATGTCAGCACAGGATACCATGTGAATATTTCCCCACTTTTGAGGCAATGGATGAGTTTTCATTTGTCCGCATTTTACATCTCTTGGACTTTTGGGAGAATGTGATTTGACTATTTCGAAAGTAGATGACCAATTTATCCTAATTCTTTTCCCGAATTTTAGAGATAGCCCTTTTAGCTCCATGCGTAACTGTTTCTTTGGCACGAAGTTTGACATGGTGAATTCTATATAGCCACGACAACGTAATACCTCTTTCTTTGTCATCGAGGAGTTGTAGATTATCATTTTGCCAACTCTAAGAAATTATGCTACATTTCGTTTTAGTTAATGGCTTGCCAAGAATTTGCGCATGTAGGGCCTGTCTCTTCAACAATCTTATTTGCGAAGGAATCGTGCTTGTTTTTAGAGTAGTAGCTGAGCCTAAATAAATTGTTAGATTGACACGAGGAAATACTGAAGAGTAGTGAAATTTTAAGGGTAATCCATGAAAAGTGCCGTGATTGTAAATAAGCATGGGTTATTCAACACCAATACTGTCTTTCACTTGAGAAAAAGATCTCTCATCTGAGCTGATGCAAATGTGGAAGCAACTCAAAATATGCAGCTTCCTGAATTGTTCAAAATCAGCAGTAGCGGTTAGTCATGGAAACTAAAAACCTACCCAAGCCCAAGGCGGAAGGCTGAGAGCTTGCTTCAGCTTCAAGCCATTTCTTCATCTGCTCTTGTGCGGGGATGTGATGTTCATGTGGTGCCTTTTTGCCTTAGTCTTCGTCTGTCCTTTGGGAATAATTACTCCTGTACTGAAGAGAAGAACTAATACCAACTCCACGGAATATGACGCCATCCTGACCCAAACGAAGACCGTCTTACCCCAATTCCAAACAATCCTCTTTAAGCAAGGGACCTTAGATTTGAGCTCAAGTGACGCACAGTACATCTCTGGTATGCCGCCACCAGACTGGTTGTTCGCTCTTGCTTCCAAGATCACTGTCAGGCAGGAAGTGAACTCCAGTGCAATGATGTGTTCGGTCATATGTATGTTGAGCGCAATGGAGAAAGATCTCCGTGAAGCAAATAGGTTGGCTTTTGAAGGGCGGCATGGTCAGGTAGCTCGAACTTGCGGTGACTCCATGTGCGGAAAGAAATTCCGGCCTCACCTTCAAAGTAATTCGATAGAATTTAGAACTAGTACTCTTGAGATACATGTCCAAAACAGAACTGGAAAGAAATCATTTATGGACATGCTTACTCTCAACAAGATGTAATGCCTGAAAGATGCCAAGCTTTGGGTTGTGTTCAGACTCCGGCATACAGAGTAAAACTATGACCTCCAGTTCTTGGTTATGAGGGCCATTATTCCTATCTGCCTTGCTCGCTTCTGAATGATGAACAACGCGTTCACCTGAAGAGCTATCGATGCAGAAAGATGGAGTAAATTGCACAAAGGCTACTGGGTTATGTTTAGTGTAAGCAAAATTCAGGGTCTCTGTTGCCCGAATTGGTTTCGTCACCCAGTGTTTCGTTGCAAAACCACCCATTACAAACCAAGAAGCTTGAGGAAGACGTAGATTGAGCAGCATAGGGCCCAACAAAACCTCAACGCCAAATGCATGTTTCTTTTACGTTCACTCCTGCTAATTTTACCTCCCATATCTTCAATAATTTTATCTTGAGAGATGCCTTGATGTGATCCAGCGTTTGAAGTGGGAACAGCAAAAACATGAAAGACTAGTATGACAATCAGATTGGAAAAGCCAAGAATATAGTCATTAATCTCGCTTGAAACGCAGCAAACAAAATGATCAAATCTGCCAAGAAAATTATCCTGTTATAGGGCAATTCATTATTACCTACTGATCGAGCATACTCTGTATCTGACACTTGAGTGCGCCACTTACATATGATCGTCCTTCCATTTGTTTGATTTTGATCTCTCCTTCGATTTGGTTTAACTTGTGCCTCAGCATTTGCATTCATAGTGAAGCCTGCTTCATCTTTTGCTTTCGAAGCTGCATTTTCTCTTATTCACTCATGACCACTCATGCCAGAATTTAAGGGTTGGACTTCACCATTTTCCCCGGAAAGATCTCGGTGGACCTCGTCAGATGAGCTGAATTTCTGATATTTACAATCCTTCATTATCTTGTCAGTCCCATCCATTGCAAATTTGTGTAGGGAGCACTTAATCAAGTGAGATAAAGTTTGAATCTGTGGCTCATTTCTGCAAGGAACTCAAAACAACCTTTCTGGGAAGCTTTCGATTCATCCACTGTAGCAGTATTACCCTCGTTAAAGACTTGGAAGTGTTAAGGGTGTTCACAAGGAAGTGGCTGTTGGAGAAATTCAGTCATGGAAAAACAAAAGATAAATATCGGACAACTGTCAATTGTTTTGGGAAGGTAAAAGATTAGATTATTTACGTCAACTTAGTGTCATCTTTCACCCAGCAAAGTTCAGGATGAGCTGTTGCTGCAACTTGACAGGCATTACAGTCGTGATTTTGCCATTTTGTCTCTGTTGAAATTTGGAATTGTGCAGAAGCATGGTGTTGATATTAACGATATAGTTTGTGATTTAATGTGTGCAAGTGTACATGTGTGTAGGATATTTTTGGGAGAGGATAGACAAGTGACAAGGTAGAATAGTTCAACCATATAGGTCAGGGATAATGGAAAAATAGTTTCATTATTTGAACAAAAAATTTGTAGCAATATGGCAATATGGTTGATGGAGGCGCTAGACTGCTGGTGGAGGAGAGATGTAGGCTATATGATCTCTACTCCCCACATGCACAACAACGAGCGAGTTAAGAGGTCAACCTCTATAAGTGCACTTTCGTTGAGAACACACCATAGACAATGCCTAAAATCGATAAATCTACAATTTCCAAACTATGAGCTTAACAAATAGACATTCCAAAAACTTAGTTCGTGATCTTAGGTGCTTCTATCGTATCAAATCGAGTTAAAATAATAAAGGAAACGGAACGTTCCCGTGAGTATCTTGAAATTTTTATGGACAAAAATGGGGGAATTTATTATGCACATACTTTACCAAGAAATTCAAAGTATGAAAAATCATACAATCGAGAGTCACCTAGATGAAGCCACACCTTGTGCCTAAAGGCCAGCACACGCTCAATTCTCCTGCTAGGACTTGGATTGACAATAACGTGGTTATATAACATCCTTCAGCGACATTCTTATTCTCGATATTTCCACCGTCTAATTCCTCTACACTATTGGATAGAAAAAATGATGAACACATAATAATTACTGAACGAATCCGAGTCCTAAAAATCTGGGAGAAGCTTGCTCTCTGAAGAATGGCTGCGGGTCTCATCCTTACTTGTGAAAGAAGCTGAAGAGTCAATCCATGGACCTTCTATGGACATGCTTCCCGGAACCTGGCGAGTGTCCTGAGAGAATGTCGAGACAGTTGTTTGGCTATTATTAGCTAGCCTATCGAAGGCTCTGAACCTAGGATCTGGATTTGTTGCGGTGCGCTTGATTATTGGTGCTTGAATCGCGCCTTTCCCTTCGAGCATGCTCACCACAGATGACATCGGCGGCCTGAGAGTTGGTGAAGGATTGGTGCATAGTAGTGCCAGGTTTAGCATTCTCATTGCCTCTTCCTCGGAGTAATTCGAGCCAAGACGTGGATCCACGAGTTCAAGAAAGTTCCCTTGCTCTTGTAACACATAGGCCTTTCATCATGTACAAATAGAAATAGAAGATTAGTCAGTTATCTTGCTTTTAGAAACAGAAAACAGTTTTAGGAACAACTAAGGAGAATAGATTACTGATAGATGGAATCTCATCATGTTCATGCATTCATGCTATCCACCGCTGAGGATGCTCATGCATACATATCAATATGACAATACTCTAAGCTTCTAACCCATCTTTCATTTTACTTTTTCTCTTTAGGGACAAGTCCTTCAAAGAAACTATTCCTTCATATATTAATTAAGTCTGATCCAATTTGTACTTAATAGCTTGCTCCATCATTTAACTATGAAGTCCCATGCCATCTTTCTACCTGCAAGTCCTCAAAGCAAACCCGGAGAAAGTAGAGAAAGAGAGCTTCACGTCCAATATAACTTAAAGTCGCTATACATTACCCAGTCGAGGAGATAAACAAATTCTTCCTTCGGCCTGTAATTTGTGTTGCTCTTTCCACTGACAATCTCCAAAAGAACGACTCCAAAGCTGTAGACATCGGCTTTGTCTGTCAAGTAGCCCCTCATCGCATATTCAGGAGCCATATAACCTCTGAGGCAAGGCAAAATAGTAATGGTGAATATGGCCATAGAAGGAGGACATTCAGGGAAAACATACAGATTTGTAGCAATCAAAAGTTCATTAGACTAAAGCTAATTAAATAAAGAGAATTAACTAGAATAATAGAAGACTTACATTGTTCCAGCTATCCTTGTGCTGATATGTGTATTCTCTTCTTCATCGAGTTTGGCCAAACCAAAATCTGAGATCTTGGCATTTAGTTCCTTATCAAGCAGCACATTTGTTGCTTTTATGTCCCTATGAACAATTTTCAATCTAGATTCCTCGTGAAGATAAGCCAATCCCCTTGCTATTCCCAAACATATTTTCTTTCTTGTGGCCCAGTCCAACTGAATCAGCTGCTCATCTCGTCCTAGGAAGAGAGAGACAAAAAGAGTTTAGTTGGATGCCCATTAATAGCATATTAGTCGGCTTAGGAAAAAAGCATCTTTTACCAAAAATTGCACGGGCAAGACTATTGTTCTCCAGATATTCGTAAACTAGCAACAATTGATTTCCTTCAATGCAGCAGCCGTAAAGCTTTACGAGATTTGGGTGCTGGAGAGCAGATATCATGCCTATCTCATTGAGAAATTCACGATTGCCTTGTTTTGATTTAGAAGAAAGCTGCTTCACAGCAATTATAGTTCCATCCGATAGTATTCCCTGAGATTAATGATACGAATTTAAGACTCATAACTGATCATATATTATTTCATTAAAAAAATGGTTGGCTTGACAAGATCTGCAATGTAAGTCTAAAACAAAGATACACACTCAATTTATCATATACTTCCTTCATATTGAATGGAGGATGAAGTTATGAACATACTATTAATTACCTTGTAAACTGGCCCAAACCCTCCTTCACCTATCTTATTCACAGAAGCGAAGTTGCCTGTAGCAGCTTTGATTTGCCTTAAAGTGAAACGGCCAGTTTGGAGATCTAGCCCACGTAATTCTGAAAAAAAGAAAAAAACAAAGAGAAAAACCAAGGTATTTATCAAGAATGCAATAAAAAGAACTAAGGAAAAGCACAGTTCTACAACAAACTCTCCATCTGAGTGATTCACTTATATGGTCATGCCTCATAGGCATGCAATCCTAATTAAAAGCAACAAGGCCAACTTTTGCGGTATTACAATTTACTCATAAGAATTTCACCAAAAATAAGAAAGCAGATAAACACGGTCTTAAAAGCATCATATTTGTGTAATGAATCAAAGAGTGACAAATTCTTGTGTGAGCAGATATGTCAGTATGATAATCTCACCTGGATCTTCAACTTCTTTGCCGCCTAAGAATCCTGTTAGCCTAAGGACTAGTAATATCAATAAAAGGAGAACTGCTGAAGCTATTGCGATTCCAGTGATTGCTCCAGCTGATAGTCCGCTTCCGACATCAAAGTCTACGAGTGGGAAAAAATTGACAAATTTATATGTGAATACTTCAATGACCACATGAGGAAAGAATAATAGAGATCCGTATGTCAGCGTTGACTTACTCGGTGTCACTGCAATGGCGGAAATAAGTGGTCCATAGGTACCTCTATCAGGAATGGCTGTGGTTCCCTTCCCTGACCAATATAAATGAATCTCCAAAGTAGTGCCATTCACAGTAATGTTATCGAAGTCCCAAAATATGCCCTTCCCAACACCTCCCGCTGCTTCTGCAATATTAAAATCCTTCAACACTAGATTGCCCTGCAGAATTAACAAGAATTTCGGTGAGAAAAAATCGTGCTCTTGCGGATTGTTGTGTGCAGCCCTGTCGCACACCAAGTCATAATAACAGTTTCCCAAGTCAAATTCCTCAACAAAAGACGATAACTCAGCAAAATAGATGAAATAAAATAATAATCAGGCGAAAAATTTCACTTCACTTACTTGTATCGATACATCGAATATACGTCTCCCGAGGCTGCTATATGTTTCGTCATTGGAATATTGAATTTCAGCAAAATAAAGCCGCACTTTGTAACTTCCTTTCATCATGCAAAGGCCATAGTATCTAATTGACCAAGGGGAAAGGCGAGCTGTTTGGTAAAGTTCGGAGCCATTCACGTTCGTAGAAAATGGGTTACTCACGGTGTAACCAGCTTTATCATTTCCCATATAAACCCCGGTGCTGCTGTAAGCCCACTTTTCTGAAGAAGAATAGAAAACTGATGGCCCCTCCTGACTGGTGTCCGCTTCATATTGATTCCCACCAAAAGCCATTTTGGCTCCTCCACAATTGATAAATAAGGAATGGTCTGAATGGATCGTTGGATGATATTGCGTAAGACATGATAGGGGACAAAAGTAGCTCGACATTTATGCTCACCAACAATTCAAACATAGTAGAACTCACATTGTGCTTTCCCGTTGCAGGGTAGATCCTTCTCTAGGCACCAGAGCCTAATGGGATCAACCAGAGAGAATGTCGGTAATATGGTTTTCACATGCAATTATCAACAATTCGAATAGCTCTGAGCCAAAGAGACTTACGAGTTGTTTTCATTAGACGAAAAGCTGGAAACCAAATTACTGAAAAGCGACACAATGTGTTAGAAAATAACTCCAGATATGTGGGGATGAGACAGAACTACAAAATTTCTGCCTTGAGAGAGAATGTGCATTGACTCACACTTTTGATTGCAGACAACTAATTACGGGAGAACCAGTGAAATTGTTGTAAGATAAGTCGCTGCAGTTCATACCTTGACCTAGTTAGTGCGCATATTCACCCCAATAAATAATGACAGAACAACATTGAAGAGTGATATTCAGATGTGAACCCATAAGTCTCATACTAAGAATTAAGAGTCAAATCCTACAATCTATGACAATCTTATGGAAAAGCAAGAACGAAGAACTGGATATTTTCGTAGGAGACTAACAGAGATTGCTTGCTCCCTGTTACCCAACTGGGTACTGCTCCGGTAAGGGAGTTGTTTGTCAGGAACCTACATTCAGAAATAAAAGTCATGTAACACTTGTCCAAAAAATTGTTTGGAATCCAACTATATGAGGTGTATATGATCCTAGTGAGGAAGGAAAGTTCAACTACATATTTGCTGAGACACTAGGAGTAGTCAAGAATTAAAATTACATGTAATCCAGAGCAGCTTCCATCGTTTCAGGAACTTGACCGGTCAATCTGTTGACGCTCAGGTCTCTACCCAAAGATGAGCAAATAAAAAGAGATGAATCAGATAGTTTTCTTAAGAAAATGCAGAAGTTCATGTAATTTGATCTTCAAACTAAGGCCCTTCTCATTCATGAAACAAGTCTCTTCTCGAAATATGAAATAATCTGTCAGGACAAGTACAAAATCTGTCGATGCTTAATAACCGATCCACTGGATTTTTCAAAGAAGAGAACACAAAACACGTGAACATTTTGAGATCAAATGAAAAATCCACCTCATTATAGCAACTTACAATGTTGTCAAACTTGTCCATTGCCCTATGTAATCTGGAATTGAGCCAATAAGTAAGCAATTTCTCAGAATCCTGCAATATTTAAGACAATAGTTAATGGAAATTTAGCCATAGAATATAGACAAAAGAAAGAAATCAATTATTTCTTATATGGAGCTCACAATATTTTCATGTTCATGCCCTGCAAATTAGGAAAATCTGAGCCTGAACCTTTCAAATCTGAGATTCTCCTGAATACATATCAAATCACTCCATCACATAACATTAACATCCATTCTACATCTAGAGATAAAACACAATCTTACTAAATTATAAGAGATGAAGAACAATTGCATATGATCAAATGCTCACAACTCTGTCAAGTTTGTCAACAACGATATGCTTGAAGGAATAGGTCCCTCCATAGATGTGCCTTGCATGTCCCTGAAATGCTGTCATATAAGAACAACTTTCGAGTATCGCATAAATCATATAAATAAATATTTTTGGCCCTAAATGAAAAGGATTGGGATACGCACAATCTTGTAATTTTGGTCCAATTCCCGATAAAATCAGGTATCTTTCCTGATAATGTGCTTCCATCTATACGACTGCAAATGGTCTATAAATCAGGTCTCGCAGAGGAAATTCAGTGTTGATAGATAAAAAGAATTATGATGCCACTTACAAATCTTCTAAGTTCTTTAGGTTGCCAAATGATTCGGGTATTGTTCCTGTGAAATTATTAGCAGACAGAAGGCTGCCAAAAAAAAAAAAAAAAACCATCCAGGAATTCAAAATATTGAAGGATCAAGTCTCAATATATATGTGTATATAACATAGAACAAAGTGTATTTTCATCTCCCCGAACAAAGAGAAACTTCATTTCAATTAAAGCAAGAAGATTAAAGTAAGATCTTTTATTTCATAATCTTGCAATCAAGAGAGCTCACAAACATTAAAAAAGGACTTCTAAAATGTGTTATCCAAGCAAAAGTGTGCCAATTAATGCACTATACTTTACTTACAGTCTCCTTAAAAGGCTCAAGTTTCCAATGTTCGTCTCAAGAGTGCCTTCAAGTAGATTGTCCTCTAATACACTAGCATAGACATAAATTTATCACCATCAGGTCTAACACATTCTCAATACAAAAGGAAAATGATTAATAGCAAATCTTACAGCTCCTCCAGCGTGCTAATGTTGCCAATTTCCTTGGGAACACCACTTATGCGATTTCCAAGTGCTGACCTGAAGCACCAAAGTAAAAACAAAATTATGCTTCTTTTTTTCTAAGAACTTATGATTAAATTGTGATAATGAAATTTGATGTATGAAAAGAAATTTACAGAATAGTAAGTGGTATCTGAGTAAGAGTTGTGGGGAGCAATCCATTGATGAAGTTACGAGTGATGTCTCGCTTGCAAAGAGTGCACGCTTTAGAACTTTTAAAATTCCCAAGCAATAGTTTGCTTTAGATTCCCATGATTGTTACATTTCTCATATAGATATATGATTGAGAAAATTGATAACTCGGTGTTTAAGAAAGATCAATCAAGAATTATGGAAAAACATTGTCAATAATAAGATAAGGTGAAAATAGAATACTTTTCCCCAACTCATAGCATGCTTTTTTGTGATTTCCCCATGAAATTAAAGAACCATGGCCCATTGGTTACATTCAATTTCTTTGGCCTAATTACCTTCGACATAAAAAGATCTCATGTGGTCAAGTCTAACTTACATTTCCGTTAGGTAAGTGAGGTTGCCAAATTCATCAGGAAAAATCCCTGTCAAATTAAGTTCCTTCAACTGGCTGTGACACGAAGAAGAACAGGTGAATTGCAATCGATGTACGTGAAAGAAGGATATGGGAAGAAACGAAAATAACTATCAGGTCTTCCATACATGTTTGTGACATGGCAAACCGTGCTATCATTGAAGGAACAGTTGCAAGTCACGTTGCTTATTATTCCTGAAGCAAGGGTCACGCTTAGACCTATACCCCCAATGCATGATGTCTCGGTTACATTCCAGTATTTGTTTTGCATTTTATTGGCGATTGTGTTTAGTGTATCAACTGCAAGCACAAACAAGAAATCCTTTATCAGTATCCATTGCTGGAAAAATGAAAGAGATTTAGAAGGACCAAACGAACATGTACACTAGCAGGCGCATGTGAGTTTGTCTATGGTAATAAGGCTCCAGCCATACAAGCTCTGGAAAGTACTTATTTTATGCGACACCTCTTATGCATTAGCACAGAACAATGTTGAGCCAACGAAGGTAGCTCCCCTTGGTTAAGGTGATTATAATAGGCTTGACCCCAAGTAAGAAAGGCTTATTGAATCTTGGGACTGTAGGGCAATGAGTAAACTTCAGACGGTGCATGGTATTTACTTGATTGAATTAAAACTACGTGCTTGTACAAGCTGCGTATATGGGAAGATGAGCTTGCAAGATAAGATATAGTACAGGCGATCATGATAGGTTGATTTAATTGTCATGCATATTAAATGCCAATGCCAGCTTCCATATTAGAATAGCAGGAAAAAAATCACAAACAGCGCGTTGAACAGAAGGACATTTAATCTATTTTATTCGGGAAAAGTAAACAATGTACGTCTATTAGGTGAGAGAAGACTAGTCTCCTATCCTCTCAAGTTTGACCAAATCAGGGGGGTCAAAAAAGCCAATTGTTCCTCTCCCATTGCAATCCAGAGAGCAAATTCGCACCCAATAAATATATGCCATTTATTCGACCATGTTATGGCTGGCGGGTATTAGCTGGTTGACAACAGAGAAGAATCTTTATTTCATGATGATCATATTACTTCTCACATAATTATGTGATGATACCTTTTCTTTCCCCATTGGACCTGAGTAAGTCCTTAAACTTCTCCCCCTATCGGAGTCAACCCAAGGGGTAAAAACGGGTTATGATAAACTGCCGGGAGGCTTGAAACCAAGATTGGGAATTCCCTCCCGGGCCGGACAAGGCTCTTTCCAGTTGGGTTATTTACATGTCAAGATGAGCGCAACCAAATTGCAGGAAACGGAGTACAGAAAAGGGTCATCTCCATGTGAACTGGTGGCAATATTCTGGAAGGCCCACCAATCCCAATTATTGCTACCCGACGCTGGACCACTAGCCTTCTGTGATATCAATATCACAGAATATTAACTTCATGTGGAGTACTGCAAAACTAGATTCTGATTGGACGCACCCTCCGTGCATGCACGCATTCAAGATCTGTCCGAGAGAGATGGGCCTGTGTGGACCCAGACAGACAAGGTTTGACTGAATAAAAAAAAAAAAAAAACCCAGAACTCTTTCCCGGCTGATTTTTCTTGAATCATATATTTCCTTTCCTGACAAGATTAGGATTGGAAAAGGAGGTTGGGAGAAACGATTGCCCTCGCCAACTGCCTGTTCCCAGAAAAGGAAAACTTCACCAATAATTTGCCAGTTCGACCGGTTAAAGTAGGATTATCTGTGTCATAATTGAGGAAAGAGAGAGTACTTGGACAGGATATGAAAGTCTAATCATGGAGGTAGGATTTTTAGGTTGAGAGACAAGAGATGAAAATTATGCTTAAATTTTCTCATAAAAATTAAAACTTTTAGAGTGGCAGGGGGCGGTGACCGCCGTCGGCAGCCTCAGCCTCAGTCCCTGCTCCGTCTGCTAGGGAGAGTTATCAGAAAAGGAAATGAAAGTGCAGAAGAAATATCTCCCGCACCCCCCAGAAATTCTTGGACCAGAAACAAAAATTGCGAAGAAAAAAAGGACTGACAAATGTAATAAAAGCTCCAAACTTTATAGTTCAATTTGCAGATTTCAATGGAGAAGAGCCAGAGAGAGATTCAGGATCAGAATCCGCAAAGCAATTATCCCACAAAAAACAGAGGGCCAAAAAGAAAGAACTTTAACTGCCATTAAAGGAAAAGTTTTGGTCATTCTGGCGTACCTTCATCTTGCGGCAAGAGTTGAGCATCACACTCGAAGACCGCACAGTAAATCACGACAAGAACAACGCAGACAAACACTCTGGAAACTGAACCCAGAGGCACCACCATCGTTAACTTCCCCTGCTTCCCCCTCGCCTGACACCGACCCAAACTCCGACCTCGATCCCCTTGAAAAACCGTTTGCGAGTGCAAAACGACGCGAAAATCCTGCCTCGACCACGACCAAAAACAGCACAAGGAGACGCAGGAAGGGAGTGATTTCGGGAGAGGACGTGAGATGAGGTTTTTCTTCGAGCGCTGTGTGTTTGTCCGAGAGAGAGAGAGAGAGAGAGAGAGAACGACAGTGTTGTCGTTCGAGGGAAAGCCTAAACTTAAAGAATGATATAACTGTTCCTCTTTATCATTTTCAGTGAGAGTTGGTCTCCTGATGGCCCTTGGTCGTTATTGACAACATCTTATAGTGAAATCTGTACTTCCGTACTTTATCATAGACAAAAATCAGGAATATAATATTCCGTAAAAATCTTTTCCTCTTTGGAAGTGTTCAAAATACTTATGTCCATTGGAAAAGTAAAAAAGAAGGGCTCCCGCATTATTTAAATTTAAAATGCAGCCGATTGTTTTCCATACTTATTTATAAATTCACGTTATATAGCACAACTAACTGAATAAAGAAAACTTATAATTTTTAGGGTTAATATCATGAAAAACTCAAAATATTTAAATTTATAACAAATTTACTTGTAAAAACTCGAAATTGGTATATTTATAATAAATTTATCTTTCCTTAGTTATCAAAAAAAATTACAAACCGGTATATTTGTGACAAACACAAAGTAAAACTCTAAATTAATACACCCATTAATTTTTACATGTTATCTAACTTAATAATTTGATGATAAAATTAAATAGAAGCTAACACAGGACAAATTTATCACAAGAATACCAAATTAGATTTTTTATGGTAAAAAAATTAGTTTGAAATAAAATTATCATAACAATATCGGTTTGGGATCTTTGATAGTGTTAATCCTAATTTTTAAAATATAATTTTTTTCCACGTTATGTACGATCAACCTCAAAATGCTTTTCATTCAGTATACAAAGAGCACTTGAGATTGGGATTAAAAAAATGCAATTTAATGTTACTATCTTAGCTTGACACTCTTATCGCAAGCATTTACTCTAAAGAATATTGATTATATATAAATGTGGTTTGAGTTATTTCACTTAATATCGAATTAACAATAAATAGGATCTGACAATTGGATGGGCAATCTTGGATTATTGGTCGTATCAAATAATTCTTTACTTATTTATTAAAAAATAGTCAAAATTGGTTGGTTTCTGTGCAATGCAAAAGCATTAAATTTTGGGGACAAAAAGTGAAGTCAATACCGCTGCGGAGGGTGACATCGATTGTTGGCTTGTGGTTTTAACTTCGCAATTAGGTGGGTCAGAGAACGCAAGTTGGACCGCATTCAATGAGAGGGCCATCGCATCCCCTTGAAGGAGCCCATAGCGTTAGATGGAGTTCGACACGTAACGCTGATATAATTGACCCAATTCAATGGCCATCCGCAATAAGGTGAAATGACTAATTTTTCCATCGATCTATGTTTCTTAGATCACTTAGGTTTCGGTTCAATTCAAAGTTAGATTATTTATGACGATAATTGCAATCTTTACTTAAAAATTATTCAAGTAGCGATATCCGCGCACTTTTTTTTAGCAATTCAATAACTATTCTCGGTTTAATGAGTGTGCATCACTACATAGGAATGAATTCAAATTTTAATTTAAGATAAAATTGGTGGCATGCTATATAATTGATAAGTGAGATGCTTTCTCCATGACTTTAAAATGAATACCAATGACCAATTTGGCAATGGAATAGCATACAAAGGTTTGAGAGTCTTTTATTTATTTATTTATTTATAGGATGTAGGAAGATCTAGACTTGATTTAAGGGGAAAGTTAATCATCTATTAACGTTGTCTTTTAATCAGCGGTCCTGACATCGGAAGATAAAGCGTTCCTTCGAGATAAAAACTAATTTTAGAAAATATAAAGATTGGATATATATCTATCTTTTTAAGAAATGATGAAGGAATAGAGAACGTACATACATGTGGGTCATGGGTTTCTTATGGTTAGGTCGAAGAAAACATGTGGTTTTCAAAATTTAAGATGAGTTATTAGACTCTTCATTTCGTATTTATATGACAAAATTTATATTTTACCTACCTAATATGATAATTTTCCCATATCTAAAGCATTTGGCAGTTGGATGAAGATCCCTTGCCAACCCACACATTTTCTCATCAATATTTGAATCAACTCTCAACCGTGTCAATGCACATGATAATATATTTAGGACTGTAATGTGAAAGGACATTCATGGAAGCACCGTGCAAGTTTGAAAGACTGACGACCTTTTCGAAAATTACGAGATATTCCATTTATGGGAAAGTTTCCGGTCACAAGACGGAAAAAAGGGACATGGAAAGTTCAAATATAAAAAAAAGCAAATGCATAGATTCCTCCTCCTAAAGTGTGAAAGCAAAAGCAAATTGCCAAATCATGGAGCTGGGCTCCCCTTTTCCACCTAAAACAACCAAAAATAAGAAGAAAGAAGAAAAAAAGGCATTTGATTGCGATTCTAAGGGCCGCCGGGAATACTTCCACCAACTTCGCACGAGCTTTCATCGATGTATGCATGCATGCTTTCTGGTCGTAGAAAACCATTGTCAGTCAATTACCATCCACTCGTTGCACAGTCGATTGGGCAGTCCTTGTTGAGTTTAAAAATCAGTGGCAAAAGTTTTATGTACAGGCTGCTAAGGATAATTTTGTCGCGTCCTATATAGCGCTTGCATAATGGTAAATTGTGGCCATGTCCAACTATCATGAAATGAACAACTTCAAAGCATATAAACGAGCTTCCGCATAAGAGATAGCATACAATGCTTCAGAAAATTTCAAATAGGGAGATCATTTTCTAAAAAAGGAATCAAAATGAACTTTATCTCAAATAAACGCTTGAAGTAGGGTTGTTTTCTAGAAAAAGGGATAAGTGCTGTAGAAATCCTAAAACTTGTCACGAAAATGTAATTGAGTCTTAGAACTTGCAAAAAGTGCAATCAAGTCTTAAAACTTGTTAAAATAGTTCAATTAAATCCTAAAATTAACTTTGTTAGTCTTATTATTGGAAAATGCTGATATGGTGCCGACGTAGCATTTTAAATGATTTTTTTTTTATTTTCCACTTGGCTTTTTAAAATAATTTTTAATTCAATTTTTTAGAAAATTAGATTTAAAAACTAAATTTTATTTTTTAAAAAAATGTTAAAAAAAAAAATCATTTTTATTTTCCACCGCCGCCGCCGCCGCCCATCGTCGAAGGAGCCGGCAATGGTTGCTAGCCACCGCTTGACCAAGGCGAGGCCTTGCCGGCCCTAGGCAAGGGCATGAGCACCTAGATCTGGGCACATCGGCCCTCACGGGGGGCCGACGACCAATGCCAGCCTTGGGCAAGGCCTTGGTGGCCCTCGCTTGGGGCCGGCGGGGCTCGCCTAGATCCGGCATGCCCAAATGCACAAATGCTACATTTCTCAAACAAATACATGCTTGAGAAAATTGATAACCATGTGCTTAAAAAATATCAATCAACAATTACGAAAAATAATGTCAATAATAAATTGAGGTGGAACCAGAATAGTTTCCACCCAACTTATCATATGCTTTTCTGTGATTTCCCCACAAAAATAAAGAACCATGGCCCATCATACACATTCAATTTCTTTGGCCTAGTTACCTTTCATATGGGAAGATCTCATGTAGTCAAGTCTAACTTAAATTTCTATTAGGTAAGCGAGGTTGCAAAATTCATCAAGAAAAATTTCTGTCAAATTAAGTCTCTTTAGCTAGCTACGAAATGAAGAAGTTATTGAGAGAAACAAAAATAAAATGTTGGTTCCTACATATGTCCTTGTGACATGGCAAACTATGCTATTAATGGAGGCACTGTTGCAAGTCACGTATTTATTTTATTTAGCACGTTTTGTAGATAAGCACATAATGCTTTGGAGTCAGGGAAGGTAGCACCCCTTGGTTAAGATGATTAAAATTGGCTTGACCTTAAGTAAGAAAGCATAATTCAATCTTAAGCTTGACCTTAAATAAAAAATCCCTATCAAATTAAGTCTCTTTAGGTGGCTGCGAAACGAAGAATATACTGAGAGAAACAAAAATAAATTGTTGATTTATACATATGTCCTTGTGACATGGCAAACTATGTTGTTAATGAAGGCACTGTTGCAAGTCACGCTCTTCTAAGTACTTATTTTACTTAGCATGTTTTGTAGATAAGCACAGAATGCTTTGGAGCTAGGGAAGGTAGCGCCCCTCAGTTAAGATGATTAAAATTGGCTTGACCTTAAGTAAGAAAGGGTTAGTCAATGAGTGTAAAGCAACGAGTATAGTTTGGACCCATTGATTGGATGTCCTATTGATCTTCAGTGCAAGCTACCAGGGATGATTTTGTCACGTCCCCAATAGTGTTGGCATGATGTTAAAGTATAGCCACGTTCAACTATAATGGGAAGGACAACTTTCCAAGTGTATAAACGAGCTTTTGCATAAGAGATACTGAGAAAATTTTAGATAGGGAGATCCTTTTCTCAAAAAGGAATTGTAGTGGATCTTATTGCAAATAAGGACTAAAAATTAGGCTGTTTTTTCAAAATAGAGCCTAGGGTGGACCTTGACTCAAATAAAAACCTGAATTGGTTAATGTAATCTCAAATAAAGGCCCGAGCTCACCAACTAGCTTGCATGTGTGACTCACGTGCCACTCGTGTGCGACTCACGTGCCACTCACATGTGACTCACGAGCCACTCATGTGCAATTTACATGCGACTTATGTATAACTCATGTGAGATTTATGTATGATATCTTGGCATTTAGTTCCCTATCAAGTAGCACATTTGTCACTTTTTCTATTCCTGTGAACAATTTTTAATCTAGATTTCTCATAAATCCAATCCCCTTGCTATTCCCAAACATGTTTTCTTTCTTGTGGCCCAGTCCAACTCAATTTGCTACTCATCTCGTCCTAGGAAGAGAGAGAAAGTTAAGTTGAATGCTCATTAATAGCATACTAGTTAGCTTAGGGAAAGCTTCTTTTACCAAAAAGTTTATGGGTGACACTATTGTTCTCCAGATATTCGTAAACTAGTGACAACTGATTTTGTTCAATGCAGCAACCATAAAGCTATACAAAATTTGGGTGCTAGAGAGCATATATCATGCCTATCTCATTAAGAAATTCACAATTGCCTTGCTTTCATTTAGAAGAAAACTGCTTGTCAACAATCATAGTTCTATTTGATAGTATTCCTTGAGATTAATCATACGATCATAACTGATCATATGTTATTATGCTAACAAAATGATTAGCTTGACAAGATCAGGGTTGATAAGTCTAAAACAAAGACACATACTAAATTTATTAGACATTTCCTTCAAATTGAATGTAGGATGAAGTTATAAACATATTGTGAATTATCTTGTAAACTAGATCAAACCCTCATTCACCGATCTTATTCATAGAGTCGAAGTTGCCCATAGTAGTTTTGATTTGTCTTAAAGTGAAATGGCCAGTTTGGAGATCTAGCCCACATAACTTTGAAGGGGGAAAAACCAAGGTGTACATTAATAAAGCAATAATAATAATCAAAGGAAAAGCATAATTCTACCAAAAACTCTCAATCTAAGGAGTGATTCACCTATATGGTCATGCCTCATGAAAATGCAATCCTAGTTAGAAGGAAAAAAGGCCAACTTTTGTCATGTCACAATTTATTCATAAGAATTCCACAAAAAATACAAAGAAAGTAGACAAATACAGTCTTGAATTAAGCATCATAGATGAATCAAAGAGTGACGGATTTCTACGTGAGCATATATGATAATCTCACTTGGATCTTCAACTTCTCTATCACCTAAAAATCCTATCAGCCAAAGGACTAGTAATATCATAACAAGAAGAACCATTGAAGCTATCACAATTCCAATGATTACTCTAACTAATAGTCTAGGGCTTCCAACATCAGAGTCTTCAAGTGGGAAAAAAGACAATAGATGTATATGTGAATGCTTCAATAAAAACATGATAAAAGAATGATAGAGATATGTGCATTTAGTATTATCTTACTCCGTGTTACTACAATAGCAGAAATAAGTGGTCCATAGATACCTCTATCTCGACAGGATTCCCTTCCCTGACCAATATAAACGAATCTAATTTTTTTTTAAATAATTATAATAATAAATTTTTTTAAAAAAAAAAGAAGAAAGAGGGAAAAGCGAGACCGGGCGGGGGCAGCCCGGCCTCTTTCCATTCTTTTCCTTTTTTCTCTTCCACTTGGGCCTGGTCCAGCCCACCCCATTCTTTTTTTCTTTTTCTCCAGGCCCGGCCTTCTCCTTTTCTCTGGCTCCCTCCCTTCTGTCCTGAACGTTGGCTGAAGAGAGTGGGGAGACCGGAAGATGCAGAGGGCGATCGTCTCATCGGAGTTGGCGGTTGGGGGCAGGCCAGCAAAGACAGTTGGCAAAAGGACGAGGCCACGCCCGCCCGTTTGAGGGCTTAAAGGGGGCTGGTTTGGGGATTTTTAAGGGGGCTCGAGACAGAGCGAGAGAGGGAGAGCAACCGAGAGAGCGAGGACCAGAGAGCGAAGAGTGAGGATGGGGAGCGACGGGCCTCCTCCGGTAGCCACCGCGCGACCTCGGCTGCCGACCCTCGCCGACGCGCGCCTCTCCCTATGGTAGGTCTCGGTGCGTTTCTTTTCTTATTTGTCTCGCGTTGCGTCGATTTCCCGAGGATCCCGGGTCGGAGGCTTGCGAGGCGATCGGACGTAGCCCGATCTATCGAGCTCACCCGACGTTCGCCGCCCCCGAGCTGGGTAGGGACCCTCGGCCGACCCCCTGCTCGTGCGCTGCTTTGCCCCATTTCGGGCTCGCCGGATCAGGCTTCATCGTTGTCCAGGTCGTGCGAGTACCAGCCCCGTCGGTTTTGTGCTCGGCCGTTTTTGGTCTTTCCTTTATTGATTGTTGGGAGTCTGGCGCGAGTCTCAGTCTTAATTGTTTCGTGGCTTCCCTCTCAGTTGACTCACCCAATGTGTTCTACGAAATGCTTGAACTAGATTTGCATTGGTTTTCTTGGCTTTTGGTCAGCGTTTGTTGGTGGTCGGAGGACGTGACTCACGGAAGGTGTTGATGTGGTCGCCCGAGGAACGACGGCGTGGACGAGAGGGTCGAGAGTGTTGCCGGAGGCGCTGTCAGTGCCCGCCCGTTGTGGCTGTCCATGGAGGCCGCGGTTTGGTGGTTTGGGCGTTCGCGTTCAGTGGCTGCGGCTAGAGTCGCCGTGACCGGTGATGATGATCGAACATGGTGGCCAACGGTGGAGGGAACGAGCGTATATTGATTGACTCTAAAACATAATGTCATGGCTGGAGTTGTAATGTTCTTGAATCAGTAAGCAAATCTTCGGGTGTCCTGGGCGTGCTCGACGAAGAAGACGTTGAGGAGCAGGTTGGAATTTTGGGAATGAGAAATCGCGGCGGGGGCGGTCAAGAGTAGTGAGTTTTGTGGGCTGAGCTAGGCATAGTGGACTTTCCGCTAATTTAGGCTTTTTGAACCTTGGGCGGGCTTCAGCATGGACTTGGTGTAGGGTGTCAACAGTTCGGTTTGGTTCCATTTGACAATGTTCCCTGAAATTAATCATATGATTTTAAGATTTATAGTTAATCCAATGTTATTTCATTAACAAAAAAGGTTAGCTTGACAAGATTTGGGTTGGTATGTCTAAGAGTAAAAAGACATTTTGAATTCATTGGACACTTCATGATGAATGGAGGATGAAGTTACGAACATATTGTGAATTACCTTGTAAACTGGCCCAAAACCTCCTTCACCTATCTTATTCACAGATTTGAAGTTGCTTGTAGCAGCTTTAATTTGTCTTAAAGTGAAATGGCCAATTTGTAGATCTAGCCCATGTAATTCTAGAAAAGAAAAAATAAAAACAAGGCATATATCAATAATGGGATAAAAATAACTAGTGCTGAAGGGAAAGCACAGTTCTACAATTGAGGAGTGATTCACTTATATGGTCATGCCTCATTAGACATGCAATCCGTTTTAAAATAAAGAGGCCATTTTTTGTGAAATCACAATTAAATTATAAGAATTCCACAAAGGGTACAAAGAAAGCAGATAAATACGGTTTCGAATAGAGTCATACTTGTGCGATATATCAAAGAGTGGTAGATTCTCGCGTGAGCAGATGTGTCAGTATAAGCTCACCTGGATCTTTAGCTTCTCTACTACCTAAGAAACCAATCAGCTGAAGGACTAGTAATATCGATGCGAGGAGAACAATCGAAGCTACCACAATTCCGGTAATTGCTCCAGCTAATAGTCTAGTGCCTCCAACATCAAAGTCTATAAGTAGGAAAAAAGGGATAGATTTATACGTGAATGCTTCAATAACCACATGAGGATAGAATAATAGAGATCAATAAGTTCAGCATTGTCTTACTCGGTGTCACTGTAATAGCGGAAATAAGTGGCCCATAGGCACCTCTATAAGAAATGGCTGTGGTTCCCTTCCCCGACCAATATAAATGATTCTCCAAAGTAGTGCCATTCACATAAATATTATCGAAATCTCTGTAGATGCCCTTCCTAACACCTCCCGCTTGTTCTGCGATATTAAAATCCTTCAATACTTGATTGCCCTATAGAATTAACAAGAGTTTCGGTAAGAAGAAGAGATCATGCTCTTGTCAGATTGTTGTGTGCCGCCCCGTCATACACCAAATTATAACAACAATTTCCCCAAGTGAAGTTCCTCTACATAAAAAAATAATTCCGAGAATAAATGAAACTAAAATAATAATCAGGTGGCAAATTTCACTTCACTTACTTGTATTGATACATCGAAAATATGTCTCCCAATGCTGTTAGATGTTTCATCATTGGTGAATTGAATTTCAGCAAAGTAGAGCCGCACTTTATAACTTCCTTTCATCAGGCAAATGCCATAGTATCTGAGCGACGAAGGGGAAATGCGAGCCATTTAGTAAAATTTCGAGCCATTCATAGTTAGAGAAAATAGGTTATCCAATTTGTAATTAGCACTAGCATTTCCCATGTAAACCCCGCTGCTGCTATAAGCCCACTTTTCCTAGGAAGCAAAGAAAAATGACGGCCCGTACGGACTAGTGTCCTCTTCATATTAATTCCCTTGAAAAGTCATTTCAGTTCCTCCACAATTGATATATAAGGAATGGTCTGCATATGTAATAGAATGATATCGTGTAAGACATATGATAGGTGACAAAAAGTAGCTCAACAGTTTATGCTCAAGAACAATGCAAACAAAGTAAAACTCACTTGTGCTTTCCCACTGCAAGGCAGATCCTTCTCCAAGCACCAAAGCCTAATGGGATGAACGAGAAAGATCGTCAATAACGTAAGTTTCACATATAGTTATCGAGTAATCATATAGCCTTCAGTCAAACAGACTTACGAGTTGCTTCCATTAGATGAATAGCCATAAACCAAATTACTGGAAAGCCACAAAATGCGTTAGTGTTAGGAAGTGATCCATTTTCCAAAACTTCTCACAAAAATCTAGTATGTTTCTCGCATGAATTATGTGTGACGAGTGGCTAAAAATACTTAGGAAGTAGTTGAAATATGCAACAGAGGTTTGGAGTTGTCTAAGTGTTTGGTAAAAGTAAAAGTGTGGGTGAGTTAAAGAGAAGACACTAGCTCACCTCTTACCTCTTGAACAAAAGAGAGACGATGAAAATCAGCTTATAAATAGTCGTGTAGTGCCTGTGTAGAGAAGTAGAAAAAACCAATCAAAATGCAAAAGCATGGAGAGCAAGAAAATGAACTCCATATCGTCTAGGCTCTCTCCACCAACACCTCCTCCAACTATTGTAAAACCATTTCTATAAATTAGTGAAACTACCCTTATCCCATAAACGTTGCCTATATTCCTTAAAGTATCCTACCTATCTATTCCTCTACATCAATTACACACCTACACTTGTACACATTGAAATCACAAACTATTATTGATATCAAAACCATATTTCCATGCAATCTAAGTCATAACGGTTAGATAATAACTCCAGAATTGTGACAATGAGACAAAACTATAAAATCTGTGGCTTGAGAGAATGTGTATTGACTCACACTTGTGATTGCTGACAACTAGAAGGAGAAGAACTGGTGAAACTGTCATAAGATAAGTCGCTGTAGTTCATACCTTGACCTAGTTAGTGCACATATTTATCGGTGATGACAATAATAGGACGACATTGAAGAATTGTGAATCAAATCCTGCAATCTACCGAATGGAAAACCAAGAACCAAAAATTGGATATGTTCATAAAAGACTAACAGAGATTGCTTGCTGCTTGTTACCCAATTGGGTACTACTCCAATAAGGGAGTTGTTTGTCAAGAACCAACATTCACAAATAAAAGTTACGTAACACTTGTCCAAAATTTGGTATCCAACTATATGAGGTGAATATGATACTAATGAAGAAGGAATCTTAACTATGTATTTGCTAAGACACAATGAGAAGTCAAGAAAATTTATAATTACATGTAATCCAGAGCAGCTCCCATCGTGTCAGGAATTTGACCGGTCAATCTACTGAAGCTCAGGTCTCTATCCAAAGATAAAACATTTTACAATTGAGGTCTTTCTCATCTGAGAAACAAGTCTCTTCTCAAAATATGCAACAATTTGCCGGGCCAAGTCCAAAATCCGTCGGTGCTTAAAAATTGGACCATTGGACTTTAAAAAAAAAAAAAGAAGAAGATATAGCACGTGAACATGGTGAGATGAAATGAGATATTCACCTCATTATAGCAACTTACAATGTCGTCAAACTTGTCCATTCGCCAATATAATTTGGAATTGAGCCAGTAAGCAAGCAATTTCTCATAATCTTGAGATGCCAAAAACAAAAGTTAATGGTAATTTAGCTATAAAAAAGAAAAAGAAAAAGAGAGACAAAAGAAATAAATCAATTATTCATGATATGGAGTTCACAATGTTTTCATGTTCATGCCTTGCAAATTAGGAAAATTTGAGTTTGAACCTTTCAAATCAGATATTCTCCAGGAATCATATAAAACCAGTTTGTCGCATAACATTAAAATACATTCTACCTTCCTGTGATAAAAGAAAAGCTTACAAGATAATTAGAGACAGAGAACAATTGGACTGGATCAAATGCTCACAACTCCATCAAGGTTTTCAACAAAGTTATGCTAGAAGGAATAGGTCCCCCCATAGATGTGCCTTGCATGTCCCTGAAAACTTAATGTCATAATATAAGCACAACTTTCAAGTATCTCATAAATCATATAAATAAATATTTTTTTGGCCCAAAATGAAAAGGACTGGGATACGCACAATCTTGTAATTCTAGTCCAATTCCCGATAAGATCAGGTATCTTTCCCGCTAACATGCTTCCATCTATATGACTGCAAGGGGTTTATAAGTAAAAATCCCTTGAAGGAAATTCAATATATTAAGAAATGAAAATTATTATGAAGTTGCTTACAAAGTTTCTAAGTTCTTTAGATTGCCAAAGGATTCGGGTATCGTTCCTATGAAATTATTAGCAAATAGCTGGCTGAGAAAAAAAAGTCTAAGAATTAAAAACACTAATCAAATCTCAATGTATGGATTTACATAACAAAGAACAAAGCGTGTAGAGGAACTACATTCCAATTTAGGTAGAAAGATTAGAGTTGGATCATTCATTTAATCTTGCAATCAAGAGCAGCCACGAACATGAAAATGTGTTATCCAAGCAAAAATGTGTTGATTAACATACTCAATTTACTTACAGTTTCCTTAAGCGGCTCAATTTTCCAACGTTTGGCTCAAGAACGCCTTCAAGTAGATTGTCCTCTAGTATACTACCATAGGCATAAAATTATCACCAGGTTTAATAAATCCTCAATACAAATGCATATGATAGCAAGTCTTACAACTCTTCCAGCGTTCTAATGTTGCCAATTTCCTTGGGAATACAACTTATGCAATTTCCAAGTGTTGACCTGAAGTACCAAATTGAAAACAAATTTATGCTACCTTTTTTTAAAAAAAAAAATCCTAATTAAATTGTGATGATGATATTTGATGTATGATAAGATCAACTTACAGAATGGTAAGTGGTATTTGACTAAGAGTTGTGGGGAGCGATCCATTGATATAGTTATTAGTGAGGTCTCTACTTGCAAATAAAATGGATACTTAAGAAATATCAATCTAGAATTAGGGAAAACATTGTCCATAACCAAGTGCAATTTATTAGAAATCCAATCCAAAAACTTAAACTTATAGTTAGTAGGAGACTACATAAATATAAAGAGCATTTATGACACATATCAAGCAATCTGGGATAATACTTCAACACACCTTTGATGTGGAAGCCATGTGCCATTTAAGTGCAAACACATGGAATTTGACTAATGATATAGCATGTCTCTAATATCATATTAGAAAGTCAAGTCCAAAAGTATAAGCTAATAGGTGGTGAACTTAGTACACATTATCAAGCGAAGTGGGACAATACTTCAACATATATTATGAGGTGAAGTCTAACTTACATTTCTGTTAAGAAAGTGAGCTTGCTGAATTCATTAGGAAAAATTCCTTTCAAATTAAGTCCCTTCAGCTGGCTACAAAACAAATAAGAATAAGTAAACTGCAATTGATGCGCATGAAAGAAGGATACCGAGAGAAAAAAAAAAAAGTCACGTTATCCATACATGTTCATTACATGGCAAACCGTGTTGTTGGTGAAGGAACAGTTGCAAGTCACATTTCTTGTCATTCCTAAAGGCAAGGTCGGCACGTTTAGATCTATACCCCCACTGCATGATGTTTCGCTTACATTCCAGTATTTGTTTTGCAATTTCATGGCGATTGTTTTTAGTGCATCAACTGCCAGCCCAAACAAGAAGTTGAAAACTAGTTATCAGTATCCATTGTTGGAAAATGAAAAGGATTTAGAAGGAACAACTGAACAAGTACACTAGCAGGTGCTTGTGAGTCCATTTAAGTTTCGAGATTTTTGAAGTCTCAAATGCCCAGGCATACAAGCTTCAATAAGTACTTATTTATGTAACATGTTTTGTGCATAAGCACAAAATAATGTAGAGTTATGGAAGGTAGCACCCCTCAGTTAAGATGATTAAAATTAGCTTGACCACAAGTAAGAAAGGCTTTTTCAATCTCTAGACTATATAGATTGCAAGATAAGATATATTTATCAGCAATCAAGAGTCATTTCATTGTCATCAATATAAAATGTCAATGCCACCTTCCCTTTTGGTATAGCATAAGAAAAGTCACAAACAGAGGGTTTTTTTTTTTTTTTTTTTTTTGAACAAACACAGAGGGTTGACCAGCAGGAGATTTATATGCTAGGACTACTACCCTATCTTCTCAAGTTTGACCCAATCAAGTTGGTTGGGGGGGGGGGGGGTAGGTCAAAAAACCAATTGCTGCTTTCACATTGCAGTCTAGAGAGCAGGTTCACACCCAAGAAATGAATGCCATTTATTCAACTATCTTATTGCTAGTGGCCATTAGCTGGCTGACGGCTGAGAGAATTTTTGTCACCTGATGATCATATTGCTTCTCACAAAATTATGTGACGGTACCTATTATTTCCCTTTTGAAAAGAGCAGGAATTTTTCTATTCATATCAAAGTCAGTGCTACCAAATTGTAAGAAGAGGGTCGTCTTTCACGTGAATTGGTGGCAATTTATCAGGAAGGCCCATCAATCGCAATTATTGATACCCGGCACAAGACCACTGGTCTGACGTCATGAATTCGATGTAGAAAGGTCGTAATATCCTTAAAAACTTTAACTTTAACTATTGTCCCAATTCTACTTTTTGTCTCATGAAAAACATTAAATTTTATATTATGTCCTAATTCTATCCATTTTTTTTTTCATAAAAAACCTCTAACTTTATGTTCAATCCCAATTCTCCCATTTCATAAAAAAATTCTATATCTAGGTCCAGTTTCAATTTCACTTTAATTTTTCTATCTTGTACAAAGATCACAAACTTTTACTTGAATCTCAAATTGCTCTCCATTAACCCTCCATCTGTGCTTGATCTTCCGTCTCTGGTGCTTGAGAATGTCCCATCTCTTGCGGTTGAAAATCTCACACTCGAGACACTCAAACAACTCGTAATTGTGAGTTTTTCATCTCTTGGTTGTCAACGAGAAATTTTGGATGGAGGGTTAACCGGGGCAAGTTTGTGCCTCAAGTAAAAATTTGTGATTTTTTATGAGTCTGTAAAATTTTTTGTCTAAAATTGGGACAAGACCTAAAGTTAAGGGGATTTTTCGTATGAAATTGAGGGTTTTTATGGGGACAAAAAAGAACTTTATGATATGATTAGGACCAAGCCTTAAGTTAGAGGCTTTTCAGGAAATTAGCCCATATAGAAAGATATCTAAAATACTGTTCTCAGGAACAAAGATGCACCTTTTTTTTTTTTTCTTAATTTTATTCAAAATTTATTCTCGGGAACAAAAATCTTACCAAATGGATTTTTTTTTTTGTTTGGCGAGACTCGACCTCACTTGGGCGATGCTCCAACGAGGTCATCGGCCATGGCCAAGATTGGCGTCCAGCTAAAGGAATAAGAAGAAGAAGAAGAAAAGGAAAAAAGAAAAGAAAAAAGAAAAAATGTAATAAAATTATTTAAAAAATAAAAGAAATTCTAAATCACAGAAGAATTTGAAAGTTGCACCAAACGCATTTCTATTCTAGGAATAAAAAATTTTAGACTGTTACTAAACGTTTTCAAATGCTTGAAAACTCGTTTGAAGAATTTAATAAATAAAAAAATTATTTATGAGCATAAATTATTCTTGAAAACAAAATAGTTATCAAATGCATCTTTAGAGCAGCCGGGCGGTGGCCACTGTTGGCCACTTTGGTCCTTGCTCTATCTGGTAGGGAGAATTTTCAGAAAAGGAAATGAAAGTGCAGAAGAAATATCTCCCACGTCCCCAAAAGTTTCTAAAAGAAATTCTTGGATCGGAAACGAACTTGCGAAGAAAAAAGGGCTGAAAAATGTGATGGAAGCTCTCAAAATGTTTTAGTCATTCTGGCGTACCTTCATCTGGTGGCAAGACTTGAGCATGACACTCGAAGGCCACAGAACAAATTACGACGAGAACAACGCAGGCAACCCCTCTGGAAACTGAACCCAGAAGCACCATCATTTCTTTTGCGCTGTTTTGGTCGTGTCGAGGCAGCATTTCACGTAGGAAGGTTAGGTCAAAGAAAAAATTGAGGCTTTCGATGGGTCATTAGCCTATTGATTTGGTATAAATATAGAAAACTCGTATCTTACCTACCTAATATGATAATTTAATATGATAATTTTCCCACATCTAAAGCATTCAGTGGTTGGATGAAGATTCTCTACCCAGCCCACACAGATTCTCATCACTGTCAATATCAACTCTCAATTGCGTCAATACACATAGTAATATATTAGTGATTGGAATGTGAAAGGATATTTATCGAAGTGCCGTGTTGATATGAAAGACTGACATTCTTTCTAAACGTGAATAACATGACGAAATGTTTTATTTGCTAAAGTGTGAGAAAGTCTCCGAAGAAGATAAAAGAGACATACAAAGTTCAAATATAAAAAAGCTAATTAGCATGAATTTCTACATCTAAAGTGTGAAAGCAAAAGCAAATTGCCAAAGCACGGAGCTAGGGTCCTTTTTTCCATCGAAAACAACAACAACAAAAAAAGAAAGGAAAAGAAAGAGAGAATTAAAAAAAGAAGAAAGAAAGGCGTTTGACCGTGGTTCTCAGTGTCGCCGGTAGCAAATAATTATTACCCCAATGCAATGCGTGTTTTCTAGTCAGATACACCGTCCAGTCGGTGCCCTCGTCCAGTCGGTGCCCTCGTTGATTGGGGCAACAGCTATTAAATGGCGAAACCTCGTATCATCTTCACGAAAGCGACGTTGTCGTAGGCTCGTCCGGTAAAACCCCACTTGCATGTTAGCAGACGTGCCTTTCCTTTGTCGGGCGGCTAGACAAAGGTCCTGCTTTTAACGAGACGATTTTCGTTCATCCAGTTGACTAATTAGGCCTAAGCAACGTTGATGCAGCCCGCATTAAAGACCAGCTCTCTCGACCAAAAAGATCGGCCCGCATTCAAGCTCAACGAAACCGAGAAGCTGTATCAACATCTTGAGTCCATCCCGGAAGCTTGAAAGACACCTTGGAAGCTCGCTTGACGCTTTTAGTAGTTTATAGTTTCCATGCCCTTTACTATATCTCCTAGTTTCAATGCTCCTTTATTTCTCCTAGTTTCAATGCTCTATCTTTATTTCTTTGATGATATAAGCTTAATTTCTTGTAGAAGACAGACGACTTTTGATAAATGAAAAGCTTTGCTTGAAGCAAGTATCATGATCCTTGTAGAGTTCATACCTTGAAAACTTAGAAGAGTTTTCACTCCGTCCTTGAAGAGTCGGAGCTTTCGAAATCTGCATCCTTGAAGAGTTGCAGTCATCGATCTAGAAGAATCGGTGCCCCTCAACTTCCTTGGAGGCCTAGAAGAGCAACCAACGAAGTTCCTATCTTTCCTGTTCTGTTCGTTACTTCCAACCCAATTTCGACTATCTTACAGTGCTTATTTCAGAAAACCCAAAACAGAGAAATTGTAGATCCAGAAGTCTTTGTTCATTTGGCTTTGGAATCAGGTCGATCCGATCTGTATCGACAAAGATACAACTGTTCTCCTGAGCTTGCGCAGTGCTGAAATTTCTGTTCGTCCCGTTTCTTGTGCGCGAGTCACTCTCCCGATCCTATTGTTTGAGAAAGCCTCCCCTAGGCTTGCATCAAACGTCTCTTCTCATCTTTAATTAGAAGCTCGAAAAGAAAGGGGGAATGAGATTGGACTTTTTATTTTTATTTTTCTCTATCTAATTGAGAGATCATGGGCTTCTCTCATGCTTCAATGCGGGAGCTGAAAGTTTATGGGGGAAAAATTAGCCAAAAAATGTAATAGAACATCGATAGGATCATACATGTAGCTCGCTTTCTGTCATGAGATCTTGTAGTACGATGATGTTTTTTTCACGCCGTGCCTTCTGCATAGGGACGGAAGCTCAAACAAGCACCTCGCAACGCTTCATAGATGTCCCTAGATTTCGCAAATTGGGACAATGCCAAAGAAGCGTCCCACAAGTTTTGTATCTTTTTCTAGACGTCCCTAAATCCAAAACCCAGGATGCCACTCATCGGACGTCCCGCAAGTTTTCTGTGCAAGATAGCAGGGAGGCCATTGAGGACACTTCTCTCGGGTCCCCAAAGGAGCGCATACGATGTTTATGTGTGATTCTCGCGTCAGAAATCTTGGAAACTCAACGTTCGAGGTCAATTGGTTCGTTAAATGAGATTGGTCTTGAACAAGAAGAAAAGCATGAAACTTCCTATTACCTCCGGATGCCACTGGAAAGCAGTTACAGGGTAACTGTGTGCTTGGACCGTGGAGACATAGACCTGGTAATAGAGTTCCTCAAAGAACTTAATGTTATTCTCACAAATAACTGAAATAAGGAATAACACAAAATATTTTTTTCACTGCAATATATCACTTCAGACATGGAGTAAGAGGCGGTTGGTTACATTCAACCTTCTTGTCTCCGTCCGTGCTGGTTGTCGAGACCTTAAAGAAATTCATTAAGTCAGTTTTTTGTATGAGTCTTTCTGGGGAGATGCCATACTAAAACACAAATGAATAGTTGGATTAGAAAAGAGGATTGCATACTTTAAGAATAGGTAAGACGACTGAGATTTAAGTCTTAATTAAAATAAGACTAGTCCCAATCACATTCGTGAAATAAAAAATATAACATATTCACAATGGAAAAAAAAGAAAAATCCTAGCCAGTGTAAAAAAAAAAAAAAAAAAACCTTCAGCAAAAACCGTATCATTAGCATTTTAAGCCAATTTTAGCATTAAAAAAGAGACTACTGGGCCCATATAATGAACTCACAGGATGTTAGTCAACAAAAAGAAGAAAAACAATACATTAAAGTTGCTTGACTTTTGTCTCATCTTTTAACTTTTCCAGGATCTAACTAGTCTATCTAGACACCATTGTTTAGCAGTAATAATCGTGTCACGTGTAACAGATGGCTCATATCAAAAGAAGAATGTAGTCCTTGCGATGATAACACTCTGCAGGAAGAAAGAGGTACATGAGAGAAAATGAAAGGAAGAGGAAACGGGGGAATCAAACAAATTCCACTTAGTATTCTCAATTAAAACCAGCAGGCTACTAAAGTCTTACAACTCACATGATGATTTTGCATGACAAGGCAATCTGTACTCAGCTTTTTAAGCAAATCTGGCAAAAATCTGCAAAACAGTTGATACATGGAAGTTAGAACTGCATCCATGGGTGATCATGCATGACTATATCAAGCAACAGACACCTTATACAAAGTAACCGCATATCTTCTACTCCAATAACCACTTTTGGTATACCAGGACAATCATCCGTATGAATTTGATGTAATCCACATTTCTTTTTCCAACAATATTTTGATTTTATGGCTACATAATCAGCATCATATACTAAAGTACATAAATCCAAATTGATATTCTCATAGAGTATAGAAGCCATTTGGAAGCATAAAGATATCCTGCTTGCTGTCAATTATAAAAGAATACGGCTTTATCTATCTTTATATGCGTTAGCACTTAAAAGTTGACAGTGAAAGCTTACAAGGGTCCACCGTACCTTTGAAATACTGTTCCTTCAATGTTTGTTTTTCTTATATATTGTAGAGTGGATGCTTGATCTGCAGCATTAAATTCCTCAAGAATGCTTTTGTCCTGTCATTTGGGAACTGTTAAATTATTATCAATGGACTTTTCCACTTTCCTCTTTATAGTGTAAACTACACTTTCTGTAAATCATTCAGAATTTATCCGTTTGACATGTATGAAGCAACTTAAACCTTGGGGGATCATTTGCATCAAACTTGGTTGGATGTGAAATAACTGCCATGCTCAACTCGTCAAGGTTAAAGCAGTGGCAATCTCAACCTTGCAGTGACGACTTATGCTTTCAAGTTTTGTGCCAATAGAGGCCATAGCTTTATGTAGATGATAATCAGTCAAGTTTGCTAAGTCAAGCCATGGGCGGATAGAAGTTCCTTTCTGGCACAATAAGTCACAAAAGATAAAAAGTAGAAAGAAAATATTTTAAGGAACAGACCATGTAAAGCCCGAGTCTTGCACTAGAAAAGAGAAGAGAATATGCAACCAGAAGGACTGAAAGCATTGACAGACAATTTAAAACGGTGACACGGGACAAAGTTACCTTGCTGATTATCATTGTCAATAGTTCGAAGCCTAAGCAGATGGCCTATAATGGGACGTGGTCACCAGCGTCATTCTTGGCCAGAACTTTCTGCAAACAACAGACAGAGAGCATCAAAAAGTTGCAAAGCAAAAATATACAGGACACTCATTAAAAACACATCAAAACGAACTATCTCTCCCAAGGTAGTGACAACACTCATGTGTCTTGGAAACAATGGAATAAAAAGTTTTCGAATGAGGAATAGCACATTATTCTGGGAAGACTCCCAGTTAAAAAGAAAAAAGTTATTGCATGAAACTAGTCAATAGAAGATTGATGAAGCTTTGCCTCCAACTAATAAATAGAAACCCCTTATATTACAAATATTTAGGTGTATCAATCATAACAGTACCTTAAAAATTGATGAAGGGAATTTCTGATTCCCAAAAACCGGATTCAACACTAAATTGAACCTCTAAACTTATGCGGAAGACGAGCTCGGGAAAAATACATGCATCACCGATCCTAAGGCACATCACAGAATCGAACGTACCTTATTAGCCATAGATTAAACACCGACGCCGATATGAGGAAGAGAATTTGGCCCTGTTCGATCCGATGACACCAATATGCCTTGAAGGGAATATGGGTATTACCTCTTGCTTACTGTTCTTTCTTTTTAGAGGGAGAGAGGGAGGAGGAACGTACGTTGCTTCAAAAGGTGCGTTCCTCCCTCTTTATTTCCCCTTATATACGTCCCCTCCAAAAAGAAACGTATCCCTTCATCATATTTCTCCATCCATGGGCCCTAATCTTGTGGGCTAGGTTTTTAGGCCCAATATGGGCAGACGGGCCAACTTAGGCCCATCACAATAATTAATAAAAACCATCAATTGCCTTCATAGTCTCATGATACAATCCGGTTTTAGCCCACCCTCCAGTGAAGAGCACTCCATTGACCATGTTGAGCTAACCAAATATCAGCATCTAGAAATGAAAATCCATGTAGTGTTCATCCAAAATAATCAAGGCTATACAAAATATAACGTGAATGAAACCACATTCCTCCAACATTATGCCCATCACTCACGTAGAACTCCTCAACTAGGGTATTTCCTGAAATCTTATTTGTGCCCTTTGATATTTTGAAATTTGCGGAAGTGCAAATTGAATGGAGTTAGCAATTAACATTGAAAGATGAACACATCAGACCTGCACACGTACACATGTGTTCTTTGTGCCTTAGCTACGTGTTATGATGCATGTTGTGAGGAAAAGAAAAATGCACTCAAACGGATGAATTATATTGCTTCAGAAATGGAACCTCAAATTTAGCCTCTTCGAGTCCTTTCGTGCTAATCTCTCCCTGGGTCTTGTGCAGATTGGGAGATCTAAGTGGAATGGGGATGTTGGAAGCTCACGAGTAGTTCTCAGAGTGGATGCGCCGCTCTCCACTGTTGGTAGACCTTCTTTCTCCATTCAGATTGTTGGGAATAACGGATCCCTGAAAACCGGATTCGACACTAAATCGAACCCCTAAATCAATGCGGAAGACGAAGCCCGGGAATAACACGTATCACCGATCGTAAAGCATACCACGGATTCGAGCGTACCTTGTTAGCCACAGCTTAAACACCGACGCCGATTAGAGGAAGAAAATCTGGCCCTGTTCAATCCGATGGCGCCTTGAAGAGAAGAAGAACGATGCCGTTTGCCTTACTGTTCTTTTGTCTTTTTGGAGAGAGAGAGCGCGCGGGAGAGGAGAAGACGTACGTTATGTTCCAACATATGTCTTCTCTCTCTCTCTCTCTCCTCCCTTTTATACGTCCCTCCATCCACGGGCTCTATTCCCGTGGGCCGGGCCTTTTGGCCCAGCATGGGCGGACGGGCCTTAAGTCCATCACCAATTAAAACCATCATCTCCCACTTGCACATGGTGGGCTAAACATGATTCTCTTTATCTCTCTTCAACATTCATACTGGTGAATAATTCGTGCGACCAGCATACTTTGAGAGCTCGTTGCTATACATCTGTTAGGAATATATAGCAGCTCATAATGGGCGTCACACTCCGAGTATATTTAGTGTGCAGTACCCTAGATTGATCGATCACATTTTACATCTCTCTTGATCTCTTTTAAATAATGATATATATATTGTATTCACAATTATGATTATCACAAAGACAGTCATAATTGGTTAACCGGTGAATACAAAACTACAATGTGATTCTCCAAATTCGATCTTCCTCTTTCCTTCAAACTCTCAATTTCAGTTCAGCTTACTTTTCTAGAAATGTCCCATTAGATCGAATCACTCATGACCATTGGCAACATCCTAAGATAGCAAACACTAAATAGAAATCTTGAGAATAAGTAAGAGTCATGAGGGGACTAAGAAATTGAGGAACTCTCTTCCTCAAGAGTTTCACACGACATAAAAGTTGAGATCAAACTTTTGCCACTCTTATTGGTCGTCTCATGCATACGTAGTATGAAATACGTATTACGGTATTAACTCATTTACCATGGAGCGTATGTCTACATCTTCAATACCGTACAGATGATAGTTCGGACATACCCAATGTCTAACTTGAGTTCACGTATCTACTCATTCACAAAATTCATCAGAACTCACATCTGGCATCTTAGACAGATAAAGTAAAATATGTGGGGTATTTTTCTTTCGGACATAGTAAGTATTATATCCTCATCTTAACACTTAGTTAAGGCGACATACGTGTTTTAAGCTTGAGCTCTCGATTATCACCTAGATAATAAGCTTTAAAACAGTCTTATCTCTATTTATCACACAGTAAATAGAGGCGATTACCCGTGTGAGTGGGCTAATCTTATATCTGTCCGACATACTTCTCAACTTAAAGTAATGCACTAAGCATTAAGATACATAAAGATTAAACAAAGATTCATAGGCATTAATGATGAAAACACAAATTCATCAAATGTGAACACTTAGGGAAATTACGATATTCAGTACATTAGCCTCTACGCAATCCTAGAGATTTCATATGACCACAAAACACATCTCTAGGTATTGGCTTTATCATAGGATCTGCTACCATTCTATGCGTAGTATGTACTCTAAATTCACATCTTTTCATGCAACCATATCCTTGACAAGATTATGCTTGGTATCTATATGTTTGGTCTTGCCATAATATTTTGGATCTTTGGTGTACGTTTTTGTTGCTTGACTATCACAGTTAACCAACAATTAATCTGCAGCACATCCAATAACACCTAAATGATCCAAAAAATCTCTTAAGCCAAACACTTTCTTACACTGTTGCTGATAATGCCACGAACTCAACTTACATCGTGGACAAGGCTATACACTTTTGTTTCTTACTGCTCCAACATATGGTGCTATTATTCGGTAAGAAAACAAACCCAGAGGTAGATTTCTTTCATTTAAATCTCCTCCCCAATCAGTATCACAATAGCCTTTGAGTTGCAGATCCTTTCCTTTATAACTTAGCGTATAATCAGCAGTTTCCTTTAGATACCTTAGTATTCTCTTAACGGCTTTTCATTGTGCTGGACCTAGATTGGATTGGTATCTACTCATCATTCCAACTGCAAAACATAAGCCAGGTCTTGTACACATCATAGCGTACTTCAAGCTTCCAACAGCACTAGCATAAGGAACATATTTCGTTTGTTCCTTCTCTTGTGGAGTTCTTGGACACAGACTATGGCTCAATCCTTCACCTTTTTGCAATATAAGTGTCTATGAGTTTATAGTCTTGCATACGAAATCATTCAAAAACCTTATTTATATAGGTTTCTTGCGAAAGAGACAACGATCTCTTCGAACGATCTCTCGAAATCTTAACTCCAAGAATGTATGCAGCCTCACCCATATCCTTCATCTCAAAGTTAGAAGACAACCATCTCTTGACAGTATTAACCAACTCCATATTGCTTCCGGCAATTAGTATATCAGCAACATATAATGATATAATCACAAATTGATCCTTGGATCTTTTGATATATACACAATGATCCTCATCAATCATTGTAAACTCATATGCCATTATGGCATTATGAAAACGCATATACCATTGTCTTGACGACTGCTTAAGGCCATATATCGACCCCCAAAGTCGACATACCTTTTCTTCTTGGCCTTTCACTATGAAACCAGCAGGTTGTTCCATGTATGTTCCTTCATCTAATTCTCCATTGAGGAAAGCAATATTTACATTCATTTGATGTAACTCAAGATCCATACTAGTCACTATTGCCAAAATAATGCGAAAAAAGGTAAATCTCACTACATGAGAAAATGTATATTCATAATCAATTTCTTCCTGTTGATTATACCCCTTCGCCACAAGGCGAGCCTTATGCCTTTCTATTGAGCCATCAGCCTTTCGCTTTATTTTGAGAACCCATTTGTTCCCAATAACTTTGTGTCCTTTTGGAAGATCAACTAATTCCCAGACTTTGGTTTGATTTCATTGACTCATTTTCCTCTTTTATTGCATGAATCCATTTTTCCTTATTAGGGCAATTTAGAGCCTCATTAATATTTCTTGGCTCATCCTCATCTTGTGGAGCAACCATAAAAGTTTCCCTTTCAATGTCAAAACATCGACGGGGAATACTTTGGCGACTTGTTCACCGTATGGGAGATTGTACACTTAGCACATCATTCCCCATCATGCTCCTACTTGGATTAGGTAATGATGATGTCGTCACATCAGGTGATTGCAATTGAGAATGAGTTGAATTCAATTCATCACATCTCATATTACTTCCACTTGGACGAACTCCACTAACATCATTATCTTGATCTAAGGTTTCAAATATGGAGTAATTTTCCCTATTTCGCCCCTCTTAGGAAATTCATCCACTAATGATGTGACATCCCGTGATTCAAATTCAATTATACTCCCACTTTCCTACTCACCTATGAACACATACTATTTTGAGTGTTCGCAGTATCTCATGAAAATACTCTTATTTTCTTTGGGACCCAATTTCCCAAACTTGTGAGAGGACTCATGAATATAGGCAGCACAACCCCATGGCTTAAGAAAACTTAAGTCCGGTTTTCTAACTGTCCATAACTCACATGAAGTGGAAATAACTGATTTGAAAGGCATCCGGTTAAGTATATTGGCAGTAGTTAACAACGCATCACTCCAAAAAGTGATAGGTAAGTTAGCATGCGCCATTTTGGACCTAAACCATTCTAGTAGGGTTCTGTTTATTTTCTCTGCAACACCATTTTGTTGAGGAGTATATGGAATAGACAACTATTTTTCTATTCCTTTTTCATCACATAATTTTCTGAACTTATCAGATATATATTCTCAATCTCGATCGGATCTAAATACCTTTATTTTCTTGTCTAATTGATTTTCTGCCAGGTTCATAACCTTCTGAAACAACTTATGCTTCAGATTCATGAGAAATCAAATAGATATATCCGACTCGAGTATAATCATCTATAAAAAGTGATGAAATAAATAGCCCATTGCCTTCCTCTCACATTCATTGAACCACAGACGTCCAAATGGATTAAATGCAGAGGAAATTCAGCTCTTTTACCTTTTCCAAATGGTTTCCTTGTCATTTTCCCTACTAGGCAATGCTCACATATGGACAAATCGACTTTTTCAATATTGTCTAACAAGCCCTCTTTGGCTAATCTATTCATATGTTGTTGGCCCATATGACCAAGTCTAGCATGCCACCATATTCACATCATTATCATATAAAGTAGAAGACTTGAAACAAGGGAATAACATATTGACATCACCACAGTCAACATTTAGTACAATAAAACCATTCAGTAAGTGACCACAACCATAGTAGTTTGTATCTAAACACAAATCTACACCTTTATTATGGAAGTTCATACCAAAACCAAGCTTAACCAACACTAAGACAGACACTAAATTTCGACGAATCTCCAAAGCATATAAAACATCAAGATGCGTCCACCATGCATGTTCAATTGGCAGGTGCTAATCCCTTTAACTTCAGCTCTGGAGTTATTTCCAATATAGATCCATTTAGTTCCAGTTGGTATCATCGGAATTCCACGAAGGATCCTCTATCCTTTACTACATGGTCTGTCGCTCCTAAATCTACATTCCACAAAGGTTTAGATTCAACCTATAATGCAGAACTTGACACATAAGCAAAGTTCTCAAATGTACAAGAGGTGTATACCTTCTTTGGCTCACGACAGTCGCGAGCATAGTGACCTCTCTTGTCACAATTGTAACATTTCACCCTTGACATTTTCTTCACTTAAGGATGTTTTCCTCTCTTGTGTTGGTTAACTCTTGATTTCTTGCAATAATGACTTGATCCTTTGCATTCCCACATATTGAACGAATCAATACGCTTGCGCTTAGAGTACAAAGCCCTTTCTGAACTAGAACCAGCATTGAAAATATCTATTCTCGGCTTAAATGCCGTTAGGCGGTCCTCAGCTAGCTCAAGGTGACGCACAGCATCCTCTAGATCTTCCATAATATGTTCAAGAGCTTCTAGTGCTTCTAGCTTTTCCAGCACATATTGAATCTTCATAGTCAATATTTCACGATTGTTGCCGTTCATATCAGCAATTATATTCTTAGTTGCTGAACCATCGTTCTGAACACATCAAACATGCATGCACGAATAATTAATGCCTATCATTTATGCATCTCTATTTGCATAGACCCATCATATTAATGAATAATTTCAAGTAAGGCTTTAGAATCAAAAGGTCACTATGTTTCTAATCATCCTCCAAAAAATCCTAACTCAAAATTATTATTAATATAATTGTCTTATGCAAATAAATTCTATGAAGTTACAAAAACTTCTATTATTACCCACAGCTAATTACCCACAGCAACCAACAATAACATAAAACAAATAAAATCTTAACATCCAATAAAATAACAATGCTTTCACATGATACAACTAACATATCGGTTGCTACATCAACAACAATCAGGTAGTAAACATTACATAATTAATCATAGAAATAAATAGGGAATGTCCCTTCTAATCTATCAGTCAAAACATCTGAGAAAACTAAAGGCACATTTGGCAACCATGGAAAAACTTTTGGAGAGCAATCATGTCGCCACCAAGGCGCATTTACTCTACGCCATGTGGCGCTCAATCTAAGGGTTGAAGTTTTGGCTAACTCAATCCTATAGTACTCTCTTACAAAAGCTTCCACTAGCCTCCTATAACCCGGGACCACGTTGACCTCCCATAATCGATCTAACACTGCTTGCCATTTAGGTGGAAGAGTGTTCATCAAAGCCGGCACCTTCTCAAAATCCGGCATAAGATAACCATTCCAGATGATTTCCTGTATCATCTGATTGACCCTGACCACATGTGATACTAAATCACCGTCATGCCACCGATAATCAGCTAACTCTATCATCAGCTTTTTAAGTCTTACAATTCCCTCGTCCGTTCTCGGGATTGCAGGTATCCTTGCATAACGCATCATAGTTCATGCAACAAATGCAGAACTAAAAATGGATCACTTATAATCCATAATAAATATAAGGGAAAATACATAATTTTTCAAAATTCATGCAACAAATGCAGCATTAAAAATGGATTACTTATAACCCACATAGGCATGACTGAAAAAGATTTTTTTTTTTTTTTTTTCGGGTCAACGGTCAGTCAACAGTCAAAGGGCGCGCGGGTCGGTGGACTGGTCGGGCCGATCGGACCGGCCGTGCCGGTCGGACGAACCGACCGCACGTGCCGTGTGCGTGCGCTGGCTGACGTCACGCAGACGTCAGCCGGCACGTGCCTCGCGCGTGAGCGTACTGACATCACACAGACGTCAGCCGCACGTGCGTGGCATGCGCCAAGCTGATCGGGTCGGGTCGGTCGCCGGCCGGTGACCGGCCGACCAACCGTCGTCGGCGCTGACTTCATCAATGACGTCATCCCGACGGTTACCGACCGTTGGGTGACGTCACGATGACGTCAACGAGTGACGTCAGCATGCGTCGGTTCACCGACTGGCGCGTGCCGTTTCGCCGGTCGCCGGTGTGCACGTGCCGATTCGTCACCGGCGCGTGTGTCGCACGCGCTGGCCATTGCCAGCGCTTCCGGGCGCGTTGCGCCCACGTGCAACGGCTTCTGGCCGCGCGTGTGGGCGCGTGCGGCGTCTCCCGGCGGCATGCGACATGTCGCCGGACTCGTCTCGACGTCGCCTTTCTCCCCATGTGTTCAGAAAACGATTTCGACTTACAAAAACTCAGAAAAATAGCCGAACAACGCTCGGGTGTCGGGATTTCTCGCCCCTATCCGTACGGCTGAAAATTTTTCGCGAAAAATCAATCAAAAAACATCAAATTGATCGGGAAAACATGAACTAGGGCCCTGATACCAATGTTGGGAATAACGGATCCCCAAAAACCGGATTCGACACTAAATTGAACCCCTAAATCAATACGGAAGACGAAACCCGGGAATAACACATATTACCGATCGTAAAGCACACCACGGATTCGAGCGTACCTTGTTAGCCACAGATTAAACACCGACGCCGATTAGAGGAAGAAAATCTGGCCCTGTTCGATCCGATGGCGCCTTGAAGGGAAGAAGAACGATGCCGTTTGCCTTACTGTTCTTTTGTCTTTTTGGAGAGAGAGAGCGCGTGGGAGAGGAGAAGACGTACGTTATGTTCCAACAGATGTCTTCTCTCTCTCTCTCTTCTTCCTTTTATACCTCCCTCCATCCACGGGCTCTATTCTCGTGGGCCAGGCCTTTTGGCTCAGCATGGGCGGACGGGCCTTAAGCCCATCACCAATTAAAACCACCACAGATAAATAGCGGTATCGAGTTTTGACTGCATCACACCCTTAATTTGCAGTTGGAAGTGTATATAGTGTTACGCATGTTAGCACAGGATACCATGTGCATATTTCCCCACTTTTGAGGCAATGGATGAAATTTCATTTGTCCGCATTTTACTTCTCTTGGACTTTTGGGGGAATGTGATTTGACTATTTCGAAAGTAGATGACCAATTGGTCCTAATTCTTTTCCCGAATTGTAGAGATAGCCCTTTTGGCTCCACGCATCACTCTGTTTCTTTGGCACAAAGTTTGATAGGGGGGTTTCTATAAAACCCTGACAACGTAATACCTCTTTCTTTGTCATCAAGGAGTTGTAGATTATCATTTTGCTAACGCTGAGAACATACGCTACATTTCATTTTAGTTAATGGCTTGCCAAGAATTTGCGCGTGTAGGGCCTGTCCTTCAATCTTATTTGCAGAGGAATCATGTTTATTTAAGAGTAGTAGCTGAGCCTAAATAAAGAGTAACAAACTTTTAAGGCCTGATCCATGAAAAGTGCCGTGATTGTAAATAATCATGCGTTATTCAACAGTCTGTAACTTGAGAAAAAGATCTCGCATCTGAGCTGATGCAAATGGGGAAGAAACTCAAAATATGCAGCTTCCTGAATGATTCAAAATCAGCAGTAGCGGTCAGTCATGGAAGCTAAAAACCTACCCAAATTACTCCAAGTAAGAAGAAAGATGTGTCCAAGGCTGAAGGCTGAGAGCTTGTTTCAGCTTCAAGCTATTTCTCCATCTGCTCGTGTGCGGGGTTGTGATGTTCATGTGGTGCCTTTTTGCCTGTCTTTGCCTGACTTTTAGGAATAATTTACTCCTCCACAGAAGAGAAGAACTGAGACCAACTCCACGGAATATGACGCCATCCTGACCCAAATGAAGACTGTCCGACGCCAATTCCAAACAATCATCTTTAAGCAACGGACCTGAGATTTGCGCTCAAGTGACATGGAGTACATCTTTGGTATGCCACCACCAGGCCGGTTGTTGTCTCTTGCTTCCAAGATCTCTGTCAGGCAGGAAGTTAACTCTGGTGCAATGATGTGTTCGGTCATATGTATGTTGACCACTCGTGACTCTGATTGGAGACTGACCATGGGAGGAGCGCAATTGAGAAGGTCTCCACGAAGCGAATGGGTTGGCTTTTGAAGGGCGGCACGGTCATGCAGCTCGAACTTGCTGTGACTCAATATGCCAAAAGAAATTCCATCCTCACTTTCAAAGTAATTTGATAGAATTTAGAACTAGCACTCTCAAGATATATCTCCAAAACATGAGTTATGTACGACTCATCCTGCCTATCATCATCCTCGGAATATGAAGCAGAATTGGAAAGAAAGATCATTTATAGACATGCTTACTCTCAACTAGATATAATACCTGAAAAATGCCAGGCTTTTGGTTGAGTTCGGACCCCAGCATACCGAGCAAAACTATGACCTCCAGTTCTTGGTTATGAGGAATGCCATTATTCCTCTTTGCCTTGCTCGCTTCTGAATGATGAACAATGCGTTCACCTGAAGAGCTATCGATTCAGAAAGACGGCATAAATGGCACAAAGGCTACTGGGTTATGATTGGTGTAAGCAAAATTCAGGGTCTCTGTGGTCTGAATTGGTTTTGTCACCAAGTCTTTTGTTGCAAAACCACCCATTACAAACCTTAAGATTAGCAATCCAAGAAGCTTAAGGAAGACGTAGATTGAGCAGCATAGGGCCCAACAAGACCTCACGCCAAACGCGTGTTTCTTTTACTGTCGCTCAGCCACTTTGATATCAGAAACGTGACTCCTGCTATTGTTACCTCACATTACCTCCAGTACTTTTATCTTCAGAGATGCCTCGATGTGATCCAGCTTTTGAAGTGGAAACAGCAAAGACATGAAAGACTAGTATGACAACCAGATTGGAAACGCCCAGAATGTAGTCATTAATCTCGTTTGCAACGTGGCAAACAAAATGATCAGATCTGCCAAGAAAACTATCCTGCTGTAGGGCAATTCATCATTACCTTCTGATAGAGTATACTCTGTATCTGATACTTGAGCACGCCACTTATATATGATCGTACTTCCATTTGTTTGATTTTGATCTCTCCTTCGATTTGGTTTAACTTGTGCCTTGGCATTTGCATACATAGTGAAGCCTGCTTCATCTTTTGCTCTCGAAGCTGCATTTTCCTTGCTTGCTCACGAGATCACTCGTGCCAGAATTTTAGGGTTGCACTTCACCATTTTCTCTGGAAAGATCTCAGTGGACCCCGTCAGATGAGCTGATTTCCTGATATTTACAATCCTTCATTATCTTGTCAGCCCCATCCATTGCAAATTTGTGTAGGGAGCACTTAATCAAGTGCGATAAAGTTTGAATCTGTGGCTCATTTCTGCAAGGAACTCAAGACAACCTTTCTGGGAAGCTTTTGATTCATCCAGTGTAGCAGTATTACACTCTTTAATGACTTGGAAGTGTTAAGGGTGTTCACAAGGAAGTGGCGGTTGGAGAAATTCAGTCATGGAAAAACAAAAGATAAATATCGGACAACTGTCAATTGTTTTGGGAAGCTAAAAGATTAGATTATTTATGTCAACTTAGCATTATATTTCACCCAGCAAAGTTCAGGATGAGCTGTTGCTGCAACTTGACAGGCATTACAGTCGTGATTCTATCTTTTTGTCTCTGTTGAAAATTTGGAATTGTACGGAAGCATGGTGTTGATATTAACTATAGTTTGTGGTTTAATGTGTGCCAGTGTACATGTGTGTAGGATATTTTTGGGAAAGAATGGACAAGAGACGAGTTAGAATAGTTCAATGATATAGGTCATGGGATAAAGGAAAAATATTTTCATTGTTTGAACAAAATAGCTGTACCAATATGGTTGATGGAGGCATTGGCGGAGGAGAGATGTAGGCTATAAGATCTCTACTCCCCACATGCACAACAATAAGTACAAGCTCTATCTTTATAAGTTAAAGATTACATTAAGTCATGTTGATGAATGTTTCTTTAAGAGGTCAACCTCTATAAGTGCACCTTCATTGGGAACACACCATAGACAATGCCTAAAATTGATAAATCTACAATTTTTGAACTATGAGCTTAGCAACTAGACATCCCGAAACTTAGTTCAAGATCTTAGGTGCTTCTATCATATCAAATCGAGTTAAAACAACAAAGGAAACAATATGTTCTCATGAGTATCTTGAAATTTTTATGGACGAAAATGGGTGACTTTATTATGCACATACTTTACCGAAAAATACAAAGTACGAAAATTCATACAATTGAGAGTCACCTAGATGAAGCCAGACCTTGTGCCTAAAGGCCAGCACATGCTCAATTCTCATGCGAGGACTTGGACGGACAATAACGTGATTATATAACATCCGTCAGCAACATTCTTATTCTCTATATTTCCACCGTCTAATTCCTCTACATTATTGGATAGGAAAAATGATGAACACATAATAATTACTGAACGAATCCAAGTCCTAAATATCTGGGAGAAGTTTGCTTTCTGAAGAATGGCTGCGGGTCTCATCCTTACTTGTGAAAGAAGCTGAAGAGTCCATCCATGGACCTTCTATGGACATGCTTCCCGACACCTGGCGAGTGTCCTGAGAAAATGTCGAGAGAGTTGTTTGGCTATCATTAGCTAGCCTATCGAAGGCTCTGAACCTAGGATCTGGATTTGTTGCGGTGCGCTTGATTATTGGTGCTTGAATCGCGCCTTTCCCTTCGAGCATGCTCACTACAGATGACATTGGCGGCCTGAGAGTTGGTGAAAGATTGGTGCATAGTAGTGCCAGGTTTAGCATTCTCATTGCCTCTTCCTTGGAGTAATCTGAGCCAAGACGTGGATCCACGAGTTCAAGAACGTTCCCTTGCTCTTGTAATACACAGGCCTTTCATCATGTACAAATGGAAATAGAAGATTAGTCAGTTATCTTGCTTTTAGATAACAGAAAACAGTTTTAGGAACAATTGAGGAGAATAGATCACTGATGATGGAATCTCATCATGTTCATGCATTCATGTTCTCCACCGCCGAGGATGCTAATGCATACATATCAATATGACAATAATCTAAGCTTCTAACCCATCTTTTCTTTTACTTTTTCTCTTTAGGATCAAGTCCTTCAAAGTAAATATTCCTTCATATATTAATTCACTCTGATTGAATTTGTACGTGTAGCTTCTTCCACCATTTGACTATGAAGTCACATGCCATCATTCTACTTGCAAGTCCTCAAAGCAAACCCGGAGAAAGTAGAGAAAGAGAGCTTCACGTCCAATATAACTTGAAGTTGCTGTACATTACCCAGTCAAGGAGATAAACAAATTCTTCCTTCGGCCTGTAATTTGTGTTGCTCTTTCCACTGACAATTTCCAAAGCGACGACTCCAAAGCTGTAGACATCGGCTTTGTCTGTCAAGTAGCCCCTCATCGCATATTCAGGAGCCATATAACCTCTAAGGCAAGGCAAAATAGTAATGGTGAATATGGCCATCAAAGAAGGACATTCAGGGAAAACATACAGATTTTTAGTAATCAAAAGTTCATTAGATAAAGCAAATTAAAAGAAGATAATTAACCAAAATAACAGGAGACTTACATTGTTCCAGCTATCCTTGTGCTGATATGTGTATTCTCTTCTTCATCGAGTTTGGCCAAACCAAAATCTGAGATCTTGGCATTTAGTTCCTTATCAAGCAGCACATTTGTCGCTTTTATGTCCCTATGAACAATTTTCAATCTAGATTCCTCGTGAAGGTAAGCCAATCCCCTTGCTATTCCCAAACATATTTTCTTTCTTGTGGCCCAGTCCAACTGAATCAGCTGCTCCTCTCGTCCTAGGAAGAGAGAGACAAAGAGAGTTTAGTTGGATGCCCATTAATAGCATATTAGTCGGCTTAGGAAAAGCATCTTTTACCAAAAAGTGCACGGGCAAGACTATTGTTCTCCAGATATTCGTAAACTAGCAACAACTGATTTCCTTCAATGCAGCAGCCGTAAAGCTTTACGAGATTTGGGTGCTGGAGAGCAGATATCATGCCTATCTCATTGAGAAATTCACGATTGCCTTGTTTTGATTTAGAAGAAAGCTGCTTCACAGCAATTATGATTCCATCCGACAGTGTTCCCTGAGATTAATGATACGAATTTAAGACTCATAACTAATCAGATATTATTTCATTAAAAAAATGGTTGGCCTAACAAGATCCGCAATGTAAGTCTAAAACAAAGATACATATTGAATTTATTAGATACTTCCTTCACATTGAATTGTGGATGAAGTTATGAACATATTGTGAATTACCTTGTAAACTGGCCCAAACCCTCCTTCACCTATCTTATTCACAGAAGCGAAGTTGCCTGTAGCAGCTTTGATTTGCCTTAAAGTGAAACGACCAGTTTGGAGATCTAGCCCACGTAATTCTGAAAAAAAAAAAAAAAAAAAAAAAAAGAGAGAAAAACCAAGGTATTTATCAAGAATGCAATAAAAAGAACTAAGGAAAAGCACAGTTCTACAACAAACTCTCAATCTAAGGAGTGATTCACTTATATGGTCATGCCTCATGGACATGCAATCCTAATTAAAAGCAACAAGGCCAACTTTTGCTGTATTACAATTTACTCATAAGAATTCCACAAAAAATAAGAAAGCAGATAAACACGGTCTTGAAATAAGCATCATATTTGTGTGATGGATCAAAGAGTGAGAAATTCTTGCGTGAGCAGAAATGTCAGTATGATAATCTCACCTGGATCTTCAACTTCTTTGCCGCCTAAGAATCCTGTTAGCCTAAGGACTAGTAATATTAATAAAAGGAGAACTGCTGAAGCTACTGCAATTCCAGTGATTGCTCCAGCTGATAGTCCGGCGCTTCCGACATCAAAGTCTACGAGCAAGAAAAAATTGACAAATTTATACGTGAATACTTCAATGACCACATGAGGAAAGAATAATAGAGATCTGTACGTTAGCGTTGACTTACTTGGTGTCACTGCAATGGCAGAAATAAGTGGCCCGTAGAAACCTCTATTAGGGACAGCTGTGGTTCCCTTCCCTGACCAATATAAATGAATCTCCAAGGTACTGCCATTCACAGTAATGTTATCGAAGTCCTTGTATATGCCCTTCCCAACACCTCCCGCTGCTTCTGCAATATTAAAATCCTTCAACACTAGATTGCCCTGCAGAGTTAACAAGAATTTCAGTAAGAAAAGATCGTGCTCTTGTCGGATTGTTGTGTGTAGGCTTGTCATACACCAAGTCATAATAACAATTCCCAAGTCAAATTCCTCAACAAAAGATGATAACACAGCAAAATAGATGAAATTAAAATAATAATCAGGTGCCAAATTTCGCTTCACTTACTTGTATCGATACATCGAATATACGTCTCCCAAGGCTGCTAAATGTTTCATCATTGGAATATTGAATTTCAGCAAAATGGAGACGCACTTTGTAACTTCCTTTCTTCATGCAAAGGCCATAGTATCTGATTGACCCAGGGGAAAGGCGAGCTGTTTTGTAAAATCCGGAGCCGTCAATATTCAAAGAAAATGGGTTATTCGCTGTGTAACCAGCTTGAGCTCCCATATAAACCCCGGTGCTGCTGTAAGCCCACTTTTCTAAAGAAGAAGAGAAAGCTGATGCCCCAATCGGACTGCTGTCGTCTTCATATTGATTCCCATCAAAACTCATTTTGGTTCCTCCACAATTGATAAACAAGGAATGGTCTGCATGGGTCGTTGGATAACATTGCATTAGACATGATAGGGGACAAAAGTAGCTCGGCAGTTTATGCTCAACAACCAAACATGGTAAAACTCACACTGTGCTTTATCGCTGCAGGGTAGATCCTTCACCAAGCACCACAACCTAATGGGATAAACCAGAAAGATTGTCAGTAATATAATCTTCACATGCGATTATCAACAATTGGTATAGCTCTTAGTCAAAGAGACTTACGAATTGTTTCCACCAGATGAATAGCTGGAAACCAAATTGCTGGAAAGCGACACAATGTGTTAGATAATAACTCTAGAAATGTGGGGATGGGACAGAACTACAAAATTTCTGCCTTGAGAGAGAATATGCATTGACTCACACTTGTGATTGCTGACAACTGGTTTGAGGAGAACCAGTGAAATTGTTGTAAGATAAGTCACTGCAGTTCATACCTTGACCTAGTTAGTGCGCATATTCACCCCCATAAATAATAATAGAACAACATTGAAGAGTAATATATATCAGATGTGAACCCATGAGTCTCATACTAAGAATTATGAGTCAAATCCTGCAATCTATGATGGAAAAGCAAGAACAAAAAAATAGATATTTTCTTAGGAGACTAACAGAGATTGTTGGCTGCTTGTTACCCAATTGGGTACTTCTCCAGTAAGGGAGTTGTTTGTCAGGAACCTACATTCACAAATATAAGTCACGTAATACTTGTCCAAAGAATTGTTTGCAATCCTGACTATACGAGGTGTATATGATACTAATGAGGAAGGAAAATCAACAACATATTTGCCGAGACATTAGAAGTAGTCAAGAAAATTTGTAATTACATGAACTGCAGACCAGCTCCCATCTCGTCAGGAACTGGATCAGTCAATTTGTTGTTGCTCAGGTCTCTACCAAAGAAGATAAAAATGAGACGAATCAGATAGTTTTGTCAAGAAAACTTGCTGAAGTTCATATAATTTGATCTTCAGTTCATGTAATTTGATCTTCAGATTGAGGCCTTTCTCATTTTTAAAACAAGTATCTTCTCAAAATATGCAACAATCTGCTAGGACAAGTCCAAAATCCGTCGGTGTTTAATAACCGGTCCACTGGACTTTTCAAAGAAAATAAGATATGTCTTATGATCAAATGAGATGTCCACCTCATTCTAGCAACTTACATTGTGTTCAATTTTGTCCATTTTCCAATATAACCTGGAATTGAGCCATTAAGCAAGCAGTTTCTCAAAATCCTGAGATGTGAAAAACAATTATTAGTGGTAATCAGTATACTAAAAAGAGAAAAATCAAATATTCATGATATGGAGCTCACAAATATCCCATGTTTGTCATGCCCTGCAAATTAGGAAAATTCGAGCTTGGACCATTCAAATCAGATATTCTCCTGGACGCATATAAAACCACTCCATCACATAACATTAACATCCATCCTACCTTTTCAAAATAAAAACAATCTTGCAAGGTTATAAGAGACAAAGAACAATAGCACAAGATTAAATGCTCACAACTGCATCAAGTTTGTCAACAAAGATATGCTTGAAGGAATAGGTCCCTCCATAGATGTGCCTTGCATGTCCCTGAAAACTTAATGCCATAATATAAGCACAACTTTTGAGTATCTCATAAATCATATAAATAAATATTTTTTTGGCCCAAAATGAAAAGGAGTGGGATACGCACAATCTTGTAATTTTGGTCCAATTCCCGATAAAATCAGGTATCTTTCCTGATAATGTGCTTCCATCTATACGACTGCAAGGGGTTTATAAGTAAAAATCCCTCAAAGAAAATTCAATGTTGAGAGATAACATGTATTAAGATGCCACTTACAAATCTTCTAAGTTCTTTAGGTTGCCAAAGGATTCGGGTATTGTTCCTGTGAAATTATTAGCAGAAAGAAGGCTGCGAATAAAAGGAAAACAAAAAAAAAAAAAATCTAGGAATTAGATATATTGAAGGATCAAGTTTCAATACATAAGTGTTTATAATATAGAACAAAGTGTATTTTCATCTCCCCAAACAAAGAGAAACTTCGTTCCAATTAAAGTGGGAAGATTAAAGTCAGATTTATGTTTCGCAATCTCGCAATCAAGAGAGCTCCTAAACATTAAGAAAGGACTTCTAAAACATGTTATCCAAGCAAAAGTGTGTCAACTAATGTACTCCAAATTACTTACAGTCTCCTTAAGTGAGTCAAGTTTCCAATGTTTGGCTCAAGAGCGCCTTCAAGCATATTGTCCTCTAATACACTAGCATAGACATAAAATTATCGCTATTAGGTGTAACACATACTCAATACAAAGGCATATGATTTATAGCAAGTCTTACAGCTCCTCCAGCGTGCTAATGTTGCCAATTTCCTTGGGAATACCACTTATGCGATTTCCGAGTGCTGACCTAAAGTACCAAAGTAAAAACAAAATTATGCTTCTTTTCTCTAAGAACTTATAATTAAAATACGATAATGATATCTGATGAATTATAAGATCAACTTACAGAATGGTAAGTGGTATCTTAGTAAGAGTTGTGGGGAGTGTTCCGTTGATATAGTTAAGAGTGAGGTCTCTGCTTGCAAAGAGTGCACACTTTAGAACTTTTACAATTCTCAAGCTATAATATTCTAAAATTTTGACAAATTAGTTGATTTAGATTCTCACGATTCCTACATTTCTTGGACAGATACATGCTTGAGAAAATTGATGACAAGGTGCTTAAGAAAGATCAATCAAGTATCATGAAAAACATTGTCAATAATAAGATAAGGTGGAACTAGTAGTCTTCATTTGACTCATAGCATGCTTTTCTATAATTTCCCCACAAAAATAAGGAACCATGGCCTATCAGACACTATCAAGTTCTCTAGCCTAATTACCTTCCAAATGGGAAGATCTCATGCAATCAAGTCTAACTTACATTTCTGTTAGGTAAGTGAGGTTGCCAAATTCATCAGGAAAAATCCCTGTCAAATTAAGTCCTTTCAGCTGGCTGCAACAAGAAGAAGATTAGCTAAATTGCAATTGACGCATGTGAAAGAAGGATACAGGAAGAAACGAAAATAAGTGTCAGGTCTTTCATACATGTTTGTGACATGGCAAACTGTGCCATTATTGAAGGAACAGTTGCAAGTCACATTGCTTAATATTCCTGAAGCAAAGTTCCTGTTTAGACCTATACTCCCGCTGCATGATGTTTCGCTTACATTCCAATATTTGTTTTGCATTTTTGTGGCGATTGTTTTCAGTGTATCAACTGCAAGCACAAACCGAAAGTTAAAAAAAAAAACATTTATCAGTATCGTTGCTAGATATATGAAAGGGATTTAGAAGGACCAAACGAACATGTACACTAGCAGGTGCTTGTGAGTTTGTTTGTGGTAATGAGGCTCCAGCCATACAAACTCTGACAAGTACTTATTTTATTAGACATGTCTTGTGCATTAACACAGAACAATTTTGAGCCAGCAAAGGTAGCGCCCCTCAGTTAAGTCGACTATAATCGATTCGACCACAAGTAAGAAAGGCTTATTCAATCTTGGGACTATAGAGTAATGAGTAAACTTCAGACAGTGCATCGTATTTACTTGGATTCGACTAAAACTAGGTACTTATACAAGCTGCATGTATGGGAAGATGAGCTTGCAAGATCAGATAAAGTTACAAGCGATGATCATGATAGATTCATTCCATTGTCATCGATATAAAATGTCAATGCCACCTTCCTTATTAGAATAGCAGAAGAAAGTCACGAACAGAGGGTTTCTTTTTATTGGTCGAAAACAGACGGTTGACCACAGGACATTTAAGCTAGTTTATTCGGGAAAAGTAAACGACGTACATATATTAGGTGGGGAGGACTATTCTTCTATCTTCTCAAGTTGACCAAATCAGGCTGGTCAAAAAAACCAAATTGCATTTTTCACATTGCAATCCAGAGAGCGGGTTCGCACCCAAGAAACGAAATGCCATCTATTCGACCACCTTATTGGTGGTGGGTATTATTGGCTGGTTGATGACAGAGAGAATCCTTATTTCTTGATGATCATATTAATTCTCACATAATTATGGATGTTACCTTTTCTTTCCCTATCGAAAAGAGGAGGATTTCTTCTACACATGTCAAGATCAGTACAACCAGATTGCAGGTAGCGGAGTTAAAAAGGGTCGTCTACATGTCAATCGGTGGCCATATTCAGGAAGGCCTATCAATCCCAATTATTGACAGCATGAATTCAAAGTAGAAAGATCCCTAAAATACTGCGTGATATCAACATCACAGAATTTTATCTGGACAAGTGACTAGATCATATGGAGTACTGCAAGACTAGATTATGATTGGACGCACCCACCATGGATGCACGCGTTCAAGATCTGTCCGAGAGAGATGGGCTTGTGTGGACCCAGACAGACAAGGTTTGACTGAATCAAATACCCATAACTTCTTTTCCGCTGATTTTTCTGAGTCCTAAATTTTTATTTCCCTAACAAGATGAGGATTGAAAAGGAGGCTGGCAAAAACAGTTGCCCTCGCCAACAGCCTATTCCCGGAAAAGGAAATTCACCGATAATTTGCTAGTTCGACCGGTTAAAGTAAAGATCATGTGTGTCATAATTGAGGAAAGAGGAAAGTATCTGCAAAAGGATACAATAATCTAATTATGGAGGTATGAGTTTTCGGTTCAGAGACGGGAGATAAAAATTATGCTTAAATTTTCTTATAAAAATTAAAACTTTTAGAGCGGCCACCGTCGGCCGCCTCGGTCTCTGCTACTACATCTGCTGGGGAGAGTTTTCAGAAAAGGATATGAAAGTGCAGAAGAAATATCTCCCGCACCCCAACGAAATTCTTGGATCAGAAACAAAAATTGCGAAGAAAAAAAGGACTAAGAAATTTGATAAAAGCTCCAAACTTTATTGTACAATTTGCAGATTTCAACAGAGAAGAGCCAGAGAGAGAATCAGGATCAGAGTCCGCAAAGCAATTATCCCAAAAAAAGGAAAAAAAAAAAAAAACAGAGGGCCAAAGAGAAGACCTTAACTGCCATTAAAGGAAAGGTTTTGGTCATTCTGGCGTACCTTCATCTTGCGGCAAGAGTTGAGCATCACAGTCGAAGACCGCACAGCAAATCACGACAAGAACAACGCAGACAACCACTCTGGAAACTGAACCCAGAGGCACCACCATCGTTAACTCCCCTTGCTTCCCCCTCGCCCGACACCGACCCAAACTCCGACCTCGATCCCCTCGAAAAACCGTTTGCGAGTCCAAAACTACGCGAAAATGCTGCTTCGACCACGACAAAAACAGCGCGAAGAAGCGCAGAGTGGTTTTGGGAGAGGACGGGAGGTGAGGTTTTCTTCGAGCGCTTTGTGTTTATCCGAGAGAGAGAGAGAGGTCATTGGAGGGAAAGACTAAACTAAAGAATGATTTGACTGTTCCTCGTTATCATTTTCGGTCAGAGTTGGTCTCCCAGTGACGCTTCGTCGCGCTATTTTACTTTATCAAGTGATGAAAATGGGGCATTTGATATTCCGTAAAATATGTTTCCCTCTTGGCAAGTGTTCAAAATCTTCGTGTCTATTTGAACGGTCAATGAGGGCGGCTCCCACATTATTTAAATTTTTAAAATGTGGCCGGCTGTTTTCGATGCTTAGTTGTAAATTCACGTTCTGTAGCACTAACTGAATAAATAAAACTTAGGATTTTTTTTTATGATTAATACCACCGAAAACCTTCATATTATTATATTTATGATAAATTTACTACCAAAAATTCCAAAATGTTATATCTATAATAAATTTATCATTTTTAATTTTCATTTAATTATATCAATATAAAAAAAAATTCAAATTAATACACCTGTGACAAATATAAAGCAAAACCCCAAATTGACATTTAACTCAATAACTTAATGATACATTTTAATGAAAATTAACGGAGGGCAAGTTTGTGATAAGTATATTAATTTGTAATTTTTTGTGTTTGAGTAAAATTGTTGCAAGTGTACTAATTTGAGTTTTTTCATAGTATTAACCTTAATTTCTAAAATATAACTTTTTTCCACATTATGTATGATTGACCTCAAAATGCTTTTCATTAAATATACAAAGAGTATTGAGATACTGATTAAAAAGATGCAATTCAACGTTACTATCTTGGCTAGATGTTCTTCTTGCAACCACCTATTTAAAAAAAAAAATCGATTCTATATAAATGTGGTCTGAGTTATTTTACTTTAATATCGAATTAATAATAAATAGGATCAGACAATTTAATAGGCAATCTTGGGTTATTGATTGGATCAACTAATTCTTTACTTGTTTATTAAAAATATGGCAAAAATTGGTTGGTTTCTGTGCAATGCAAAAGTATTAAATTTTAGGGAGTGAGGGAAGTCAATACCGCTGCGGAGGGTTGGCGTCAATACCGCTGCGGAGGGTTGAGCTCGACCCTTGGTTTTTGGTATTAACTTGGCAATTTGGTGGGTCAGAGGATGCAAGTTGGGGCTGCATTTAATGAGTGGGCCATCGCATCTACTTGGACGAGCCCATCGCGATGGATAGAGTTTTAAACGTAACGCTCATATTGTTGACCCAATTCAATGGCCAATCGGTGGAATGACTGATTTTTCCATCTATCTATGTTTCTTCGATCACTTAGGTTTAGGTTTAATTCAAATTTAGATTATTTATGACAATAATTGCAATCTTTAGTTGAAGATTATTCAAATAGCAATATCCAGGTACTGCTTTTTTTCTACCTAGCAATTCAATAACTATCCTCGATCTAATGAATTCAAATTTTAGTTTAAGATAAAATTGGCAGCATGTTGTATAATTGATAAGTGAGATACTTTCACCATGGTTCATAAAAGGAGCAGGTTTTAAAATGAATACCAGCCACCAATTTGGCAATGAAAAAGTATTGAAAGGTTTGAGACTTTTTTATTTTATTTTATAGTCCATAGGAAGGTGTAGACTTGATTTAAGGGGAACGTTATCTTTTAATCTATGGTCCTCCCGTTGGAAGATAACGTGTTCATTCGAGATAAAAAAAAATAATAAAGCAAAAAAATTGAGATTGGACATATATAAAAATCCTTTTAAGAAATGACGGAGGAGTAGAGAACATACATATGTGTGGGTCATGGGTTTTTTTATAAGTAGGTTAAAGAAAAATGTGGTTTTTCGAAATTTAAGATGGGTTATTAGATTCTTCATTTCTTATTTATATGACGAAATTTGTATTTTGCCTATCTTATGTGATAATTTTCCCATATTTAAAGCATTTGGCAGTTGGATGGAGATCCTATGTCAATCCACACATTTTCTCATCAGTGTTTGAATCAACTCTCAACCGTGTCAATGCATGTGGTAATATATTTATGATTGGAATGTGAAAGTACATTCATGGAAGTGCCGTGCGGGTGTGAAAGATTGACAATCTTTTTGAACACCATGAAACATTCCACTGTCGGAAGAAGGAAAAAGGGATTTGGAAAGTTCAAATATAAAAAAAAAAAAAGAAAAGCAAATTAGCATATATTCCTCCCCTTAAAGTGCGAAAGCAAAAGCAAATTGCCAAATTATGGAGCTTGGGCTCCCCTTTTCTATCGAAAACAACCAAAAATAAGAAGAAAGAAGTGAAAAAGGCGTTTGACTGCGGTTCTTAGGGCTGCCAGGAGCAACTTCGGTCTCCAGAATACTCCCACCAACTTCACACGAGCTGTCGTCGATGCAGGCATGCATGCTTTCTCGTCGTACAAAATGGTTGTCGGTCAAATACCATCCACTCGGTCGACTGGGCAGTCCTTGGCGAGTTTAAAAATCAACGTGGCAACAGTGATTAAATGACGAAACATCGTGTTAACTTTTTTACTTGTCGGGCGGCTTGAAAAAGGTCCTACTTCTAACGAATTGACATTTGTTCATCCAGTTGATCAATCAGGACTTGAGCAGTATCCCTTGTCTTTAAGTGGAAGCTCGAAAAGAAAGGGGCATTGAGATAGGACTGCTTTTTCTTTTCGGCTGCCTAATTGAGTGATCGCATGGGCTCCTTTCACGCTTCAGGATCGGAGCTGAAAGTTTATGGGAAAAAAGGTAGTAGATGAATAAATAAAGAGAAAAATCGATAGGATCATGGATAGAAAATTCCTGAGAGATGGCCCAGAAACATTGGGAATAAGAGAGAGAAAAACAAGATGTCGGCAGAGACAACGATACGCTGAGTCTTGTTCGAGGAGAAAATATTCAGTGGTATGTGCGCGCCACGTCATCCGCTGATGTGGCGCGCACGTTCCACTTAGCTTTCGACACCTGTCGCGTGGGACCCGCTGGAAAATTAAAGGATCCGCTCAGCTCGGATCGGCTCGGCTCGGCTCGTTGGCAGAAACAATGTCAGGTCAATAAATGCTTTAACGCTCCCGCCCAAAAAATTTCTCACTCCTCAATTGAATTTATTGGCTTTTCTCTCTCTCCTCGCAGGATAACAAACAGAGAAGGACCGTCTGTTTCCTTCTCCGCGCATCCGGTTCCGGCTCCGCCTCTGCCTCCCAAAAGCCTCGCCGGTCGTCTCCTCCTTCAAGAGCCTCGCCAGTCGCAGTTGGGTCCTCACCTCCTCCGCCTCCGGCTGTTCCAAACGTGGAGATCGAGCACAAGGTTTGTGCCCGCGTTGGTTACTCGGCAACTTTTGGACCTCCGACGAACGCGTCATCAGCTCCGACTCCGAGTAGCCCGAGGTCTTTGGACTCTATGTCCTCGAGGTCGACGGTCGGACGTGAGGGCCTCGTGCTTCTTCTGCTCCCCGCCTCCCAAAAGCATCGCCGGTCATCTGCCGCTGACACATTGCCCCCTGAGAGCCCCGCTGATTGCAGCTGGTTCCCGAGCCCCCTCTGCCTCTGCCTTCGACTATTTTCAACGCGGAGATCGAGCACAGGAGGAGAAGAGAAGAGAAGGACAAAACCACCCCCGTCCCTCCCTCCCGTCTCCTAAACTCCTCTCGTGGTTCCGGACAGCTTCATCGATGCCTTCGATAGTTGTGCCCGATTCAGCTCAACTCCGGAGAACTCCAAAAGCAAGAGCAAAGAGAAGAAGATGAAGGCGAAGGTCCAGCTCGAGGCCGATGGCGGCTTCGCGTCTTCGGCGGAGTCGGACAAGAAGCACAAGAAGGAAAAGAAGAGTGGCAGTAAAGGCTCCGAATCCAAGCAGCCGAAGCTCCCGGAGCATCAGGGGATGCGAAGAAGGAGAAGAAGAGGAAGGCGCTGGAGTTGCGCGAGGACGACGAGGAAGACAAGAGCGAGACCAGCTCCAAGCTGGTTGACCCGAGAACTTGAAGGGGAAGAAGAAGAAAAAGAAGAAGGCGAGGTTGAGCGGCGGCGATAATAAGGTGGCTCAGGAGGAGAAACCCAACGCTGTGTTGAATTTCAGGATCTTGGACAGCTTGAGGTTGAAGTTGAAGGACAATGGTATCGAGGCGCTGTTCCCATTCAGACCATGACGTTTGATATCGTCCACGATGGGACTGATTTGGTCGGCCGTGCCTGCACTGGTCAGGTATGAACATCTTTTTATTTGAATTTCGCAGGATTGACATGTTGATGGTCGCGTGCTTGTTTGAAATCTGCTAATTAACTGACAATTTAGAGAAGTGAATGGTCTGGATGTTGGAGTAATGATAGTGTGTGATGCGGAAAAGGGTCACGAAGCTGACATATATGGAAAGAGAAGCAGGTTTTATCTGCTCTATGAGTAGTGAATGGTTGATGTATGAGCTTGGTGAATATTGTTTTAATTAACAGCACGACAGAGCAATCATGGTGTAGAGTGTAGCAAAGTGCACTTGGTTCGTGAAATGTCTTTCGTGCATTTCTGGTCCTAAATCCCTGTATTTCTGCCCCTGATTGTCATTGCAAAAGTCAAATTCCAACCGATCTTTTCAGGCATTCAAACCTACAGCTGGTAATTCGACCAAAAAACCTACAGCTATATAAGTCTTCTAGTTTGTGGCAGAGTCATCTGTACATTAGTTCATTGGTGTTATTTGACATAAAAAAAACCAAAAGTGGCGTGAAGACTGTTTGGCCGCAGTTGCATTTCAAGTTTTTTAAAGATGATTGGCTGCTAGGAACATGAGTTTTCGAACTGGTTGCTCATTGCTGTAGTTGATGGGTTTTAATTTTTGAGCACTGATTATCACCTTGTTCACTGTGTGAATTGTATCAGGGCAAAACTCTAGCTTTTGTCTTGCCCATTTTGGAATCTCTGACGAATGGGCCTGCAAAAACCTCAAGGAAGACAGGATGTGGTAGGCCACCAAGTGTTTTGGTGCTTTTACCTACTAGGGAATTGGCCAAGCAGGTATTGGAATCAAGCTTATAGAAATAATCTCATCTTTTTACAGAGATAGATGTCCGACATCGTTTACTCTATTATTTTAGGTGTTTTTTGATTTTGAAGTTAATGGTGGAGCAGTGGGCTTAACATCATGTTGTTTGTACGGTGGAGCTCCTTATCATGCTCAGGAGAGCCAATCGAGGAGAGGGGTCGATATAATGATTGGAACACCTGGCCGTGGGAAAAGTAACTCATTGAATTGGAAGCTTATTTGGTAAGTATTCACGCAAATCATTGTGGGTCCTAGGAAGTGTTGGCGAGCCTATCAATCCAAGTTCGTGGAGGTACTGAGCTTTATCCTAACTTTCTAATGTAGATAATATTTCACTAGATCCATAAACCTGTGTACATTTCTTCAGGTGGTTTTTCAATGTAGTCGGGGATTCAGAGTGCCCTATATCTGACACTCGGTGGCAAACTGAAACTGGTGGCTTCATGGTACATTTTGTTATTTGTTTGGGTTTATCATGTTAGAATTTTTTACAAAGAATGCCCACAATATCCACTTTATGGTCTCAGTCTGATTCCAGTGATGCTTACCTTCCCTGCAGATCACACCATTATCTAGTGCCTGGCCACAGAAACCTGGATCTGCTACTTTTCTTTTCTTTGGGGTTCAGGTCTCTAAACTCTTCATTCCCTTTGACTTTTGAACAACTTAAGAGCCTTTCACAAGGTGTCTCTCCGACTAATTTCCACATTTGTTTTGTGCAGCCTGTCATAGTGGATGAAAAGGGGTTGAAATTGAAGGTGAGTGTAGTGGATACCTGTGCATTAAAAGTTCCTGGCCTGGGGCATTTTGTACAGTCTATGGTGATCATGAGCAATACGAAACAACATACTTCAACCATTCCCAGGATACTATTTTACTGGTGATGGCTGCAGCAGGTTAGTTGATACAACTATTAAATTATTGCTTGAGGTACTTGCATTATGCCTGGGTTCTTACTAGGGATGTTTATACAATTCCTCAACTTGAATGATAATCTTGCGCTTATATATCTTTGGAAGGTGTAGTTATGGTTATATTTTTTGCAGCATAAGCTGTGCAATTTGATTTACTTATTTTTTAATTCGCTCAACCCATTCAGGGACAAGGATGGTTACGACTGGCTGACTGGTAGAGTTGATGATGTCATCAATGTCAGGTGCTACATGAATTTCTCAAGATCTTCTCTTTTGGTACCTTCATTCAAACATTTTTTATGTGCTCATACAATGTGGCTTTGTTTTTGTTGAGAAACTTCCAAAGACCAATTCTTTTCCTTCTTAAAGCACCCAGCGCTTTGAATTCTGGACTAGTTATCTGATGATGCTTCACTTGCCTCTGCAGTGGACACCGGATTGGAACAGCAGAAGGTGAATCTGCTCTTGTCTCGCATCCCAAATGTGCGGAAGCTGCGGTTGTTGGTGTTGAGCATGAGGTACTTTAGAGAGGACTAAATTGATGATAAAATTTTCATTGCACTTGCTTTAAATGCTAACAAATCAACAAATCATGTTTTTGTCTCTAGGTGAAAGGACAAGGCATTTATGCCTTTGTCATTCTGGTGGAAGGTGAACCTTACAGCGAAGAACTGAAAAGAGGCCTCATACTCACCGTGAGGAAACAGGTTTGCATCCCATTAACAGTCATTTCTTTATTTGAAAACTAATTGCTCTTGCTTTCTTAAACTCCCCAAAGTGACTTAGACAACATGCAAGTTCTTGACAGAGTAACCTCTTAATGTGATGATAATTGTGATGGATCTCATTTTCTTTCCACATGCTAGTCCCACTCAAAACAAATATTGTCGAGCCTCTTGTTTGCTTACTCATCTGAATCTGTCCTTGGGCTTTGCAAGCAGTGCTTAATCCGTTCCGTCATTACCATGGGGCACAATGCTTAAGATCTCACTCATACTTCTCATTTGATTACTAGATGCCTCTAATTTCTAATTGATTCCCTGGTGACATCTAATGATTTTGATCTTAGCTATGTGAAAGTTATTTGCATATTCTGATTAACAATGAACATATTCATCGCATGGAGCTCTATCTCCCTTCACTTACATGAGAGGTGTAATGAGAATGATCAAACAGTGGGACACATGCTAAATGGGCTCTTTTGGTTGATGGATCACGATGAACTCGCCGCATCTAACGCTTTGCCGATATCTTTTCTTTTGGTTTCTCCCTTTCTTCTGAGCCAAAGACAACTATATTATCAGTAGGATCTGTAATCCTCGCATAACATTTACTACAGTAGCAAATATAGGGCCAGGTTCCAGTTTATGTTCCTGGGCCATTTTGGCCTTCCTGTGCTATTATTGGCTTCATCAGGCTTCAAAATAAATTGGTTTTTCGTCCATGAACTAAAAAATAGGTGAAAATCTATTTTATAGCCCATCTTGTTTAACTTGTGATAGGAAATTCATAACCATAACTTTCGACTAGGCAATCTGATTCATCTTCTGCACGACTTCTAGATAGGAGCATTTGCTCTGGGATCAACGGTTGAGGAAGGGGATACTCTGGGATTGGCAGCAATTTTGTCAGCTATACCTTTCTGTCAAGGAAAATTCTTTTGTACAGATATGAAGTTGTCAGAAGCATCCACATCTTACTAGAAGCTGGTGCATGGAGGCCTTTTCAATCTCTCTCACCAAAATTCTTTGACTTAGCCTGTCTTGGTCCATCTCTTCAGGTTTTGCATAATGTGAGTCTGTACAAAATCCCTTGTCTTGAGCTCATAGATATCCCTGAGGAATGTATTATTTGCTCCTGGATCGAGATGAATCGGCTGTTAAATTCTGGAGTTTGTAGAAGTTTTTCAGTCTCAAGCTTACATGGCAAGCTGTAGCTCGAGGCTTTTGTCCCCAGTACTTAAGAACAGTCCTGACACTCAGAAATATGATAAAGAACAGAATTCAGTAGCCTTGGAGGTCTCAGAGATTACGCCAGGAACAATGTAGTATCCAAATGCAAGCTGCAAAGAGAAGCCAGGCACCTCTTCCTTCACAGGTAGATGGAGCTTGCTTTTTGTAAGGATTCTTCATTGTGATGATATTACAGGTCAAAGGTTAGATTTGTTGGAATTTTGTATAAATTGGTGCCAGTGCTATAGCTTGTTCAAACCTTGACTTTGATTTCTTCCAGAACGCAGATTGTTGGGTAGAAGTGCACTTGGTGTCTTCTGATGTGACTTTCACATTTAGTTCTTTAGCTTTATACTAATAATATCCTGGTTGATCCTCTTCATTTTTGCGTTACAACCGTAATGAAGTTATGGAAACTGGTCAAAGGAAAAGACTTGATGGTTGCTGCTTTAGTGGCTCTTATTTGTAAAGGCTTTTTTGCTTGAGATTTAATCCTGACTAGCATTACTACACTATTATTCTTGATCAACATGCTTTACTAGAGTTACTTTCCTTGAAATATTCCAAGTGGTACTGCATATGTTTCTGGTTTGCTCAAGGACTCGTGGGTTCATCCTTTTAATTTCACATGCATGTTTGCTTCTGAAGGTGAATGATGATTGGATAATTCTTGACAAGACAGTTGCTGATCAAGTGTCTTTGTGGAAAAGCAGCAAAGGGTTCACTGACGCATTGGTTCTGGACCATGTTTGTTCAGGAGAAACGTGTTCTTATCATCAAATTGGCGATGTCTTTGTTTGTGAGAAGACTGGAAATGTTCAGGGTAAAATACTTTAATTGCTAACAATGAGAAGTCTCTTTAGTATATCCAATTTATGTGTCGTGCAGGAATGTCTTTCCTAATGAGGTTTCCTTCATCATCGTCTTTTCTTTCAGTCTGTGATGAGACGTGCAGAGAAACTGTTATGGATCCTGCCAATGAGCTCTTGGTTTGCAAAATATCTGGACACTGTTTAAATAGGTTGCTGTCAGCTGCTGAAATGGAGACTGATGCCGTGAGTAGAACGTCTTCTTTCAACACTCCAATTTCTTAAAACAGAGTCGTTCTTTTATCTATCTAGCCAGGATCACAAAATTAACAGCTAGCATTTGTCGTTCTCGTAGAGTAAAATCTTTGAGGCAACTGATTTTTTCGCTTTTTCACATGAAAAATTTCAGGAGCAGCAGCAAGGTGGTGTGACAGATGAAGCTGAACCATTCATGGGACCTGGTCGATTTGGTAACTAGTTAACGGTTTCCTCTCTCTTTTTTCGTTAGCTATCATTGACACGTGCCTCACACTTCATGCTTGTGTCTCGCAGCACGAGCTTATGTCTTGGGATAAAGAGAATTAGATGCTGTGTTGAGGTTCTGCTGAGTTTTGGGGATGGAACGTATATGCCTTGATCCTCCTCTCAAGGTAGTTCATAGCTATTTGAGGGGTCTTGCCTTGAGTTAGATGTGTTAATTGCTCATTTGTCTTATCGTACTTGATTGAGATAATTTAGTTGTCTCATTTTATGGTTTTCCATTTCCAGCGGATTCCACTAGGGAAATGGCAATGTCCTAAGTGCCGCTCGAAAAGTGATTCAGTTGAGCCAATAAGCCATCTTGATTCCAGTTTGAACCAAGCTCGGACGAAAATTTATCCAAGACATTGTCTAGCACGGAAAAAGTATCTCAAATGCTTGGTGGCTCCCATTTTCCAAGCAAGAGGTCTTTGAGTGGAGAGAATTCTATTGTAACACCTGAAGTTCAGCCACTGGAAGGTAAGCCAGATCTGTCCCCAGGAGAGGAGCCATGCACCATCAAGCCTGGTTGCCCATCCCTGGATGGCGCCATTCACCTTAGTCGCTTCTACTTCCACTAGCACGCGACTGTCAATGGGGTCAAAATTTGTGAAGTTGAAGGAAATGCCGTCGGATGATGATGAAGCTTTGGGCAGGATGATTAGGGAGAAGAAGATGAACACCACAGACAAAAGCTTTCCCATGTTGCAAGAGTTGATCTCTTACAGCCTCTCAGGGACACTATGCCTTTAGTTCCTTTATATTCAGCGGCTGATGGTTGCCAATTTAAGCAAGTCATAAGGGGTTACGTCAAATCAAAGTCTGTTCCTCTCTTTTTCTCCCCCATGGTCTTCTTCCACCTTCAATCCGGGGGGGGGGGGGAGAGTTTGATCTAATCTCACCCTCCCTCCATCTCCATCCATGGTTGATTTTATATGAAGTTTTTTTGTTCTTTTGTTCTTTTTTTCTTTTCTCCCAATCTAAATCTAGGAGTTTTCTTCTCATAATCATTCTATATTTGAGAGTCTGAACTCTTCTAATCTTGTTCTTAATCTACAAGTTCTTCTTTCCCAAAATTTAATACTTTAATAATATTTCAGGAATTCGATACCTGTGCTTTGTCCATATACAAGTCCTCTGTCTCTAGTTTCAAAAATAATTGCAGAAACTCTAGCGTCTCGCTAAACTACAAAGATTTGCTCTACTAAAAATTAGATCTGTGTTTATTTCGCATGGCAATGGTATAGCGGAAGTCAAACCTAGGCATGCACCACCAACTGGCAACGCCATAGTTATTGGAGAAGGAATTCTCGACATGTACTTATCACTAACGATAACATAAGATCCGGTGATTGGCTGTCAATTATTTTACTTGACATGTCCAATCCATTCTTATGGAATGAGTGTATGCTTAACCCTACCAATGCTATGTTGATCCTTCTTGTTTTCTGAATTTGGCTTTGCTTTGTAATATTGTGGCCTTTAATCTACTTTGATTTGCTTTGCTATGAAAGTTTATGTACTTTTCATGTATTCTTTGAGTAATGAATGTAATTTTATTTCGATGAGCTAAGTCTGGACCTGTTTGAATGAAACAACAGCAAATCAAAACCAAAAAGAAAAAATTCCAAGCTCAGTGAGATTAGTTTACGGTTTGGAAACCACATGGCACAAGACGGCTAGTTGGCCAAGCAATCATTTCGAAATTACTTGGTCGACAATGAGAAAAATATGAAAGACCAAGTCTAAACTGGAGGAAAAGTTCTAATATTGATGGAAGGGAGGACTTAGTAGAAGAAAGATAAACTGGTCTAACTTCTTATAGAATAATAGCGACATTGGACGTCAGATGACAGCCAATCGAACTGTGAGTAAATATTCCAAATGAGGAAAATTAAGGAGTCTCCGTTTCAATATAAATTGTCATCATCGCAATGAGATTTAAAATACACTTGACATGACAAATGAAAGATCGAGGAGCATCCACTGTAATAACAGGAAGCTGGAGATATATTAGGAGTATACTACCTGGAGGATGAGAGATCAAGGAACAAGTCAATGAAAGAAATGAAGAATCCTTCCAGGTCCGTTGAATTCAGTTTGACAAATCTGCCAAACACGTCAAAGCGGAATGCCTATATCAAGATATGAATGAATCAAGCTCAAGTTTGCAATGCAATTGAAACTAGAAAGCACGTATCTTCAAACTTAAAGATGAACAGTGCCCTGTGACACTTACAAGGTTCGCATGCTGGAAGGCAATGTTTGAAGAAGAACCTTAGAAGTGATATCTGATTTGGCTTACAGAATAAACACTTCCATCAACATAAACCTTCAAAAGGCCTTCCTCTATTTATGTTTAAATAGAAAACAATACAAATACCCACAAAAAGACGAATGAACAGAGACAGCACTATTAAGTATAGAGATCCCACTGACTCACTTCTAAAAGATTAGTATTCTACAATCCTCTCTTACATGCATAGCACTTTCAATTGCATAGTATGATAGATTTAATTGCCGTTAGGAGATTCCACCTCTTTGCTACCATTCTCGACCAGCAAAATTGTAGGTTGACTTGTTCTCTTGGCATCTTGACCTCCACAATCGAAGAGCCATAGCTTGCCTTCAACCTCAAAGCATGGAAAATGCTCCCATTTTGCTATAACAGTAAGTCCTCGCTGCAGAATCATTTAACTTGGCGAAAGGACAAAGCACCCAAACGCTACTGCTACTAATGCTATTAGAAATATTTTACGGCCATTAGAAGTAGATGATGCGCTGGAAAACTTGAACCTCTGAGCTTGGTCACTGCAGAACAAGGAACAAAAACGTTATTCTAGGAAAGATGTAAAGTTCCAAACAAGAGAATACTAAATCCCTGGTTGGCCACGGCTCTTTTCCAATATATAATACTCATCAAGGGAGACATGCAGTTAGAAAAATCATAAGGCTCTCAGGATGTCTCTCTATTGCATGCATCTGCATGGATGCATTTATGTCAATTAGAGATGGATGCAGGTGAGCATGTAAACATGTGTGCACATGTTTGTGCATTGGCTTTTGCTTTTAAACTATCAAATATAGATGAGTCGAATGCTCAACCAAAATATTAACCTAGTCCATTCCAAGAAAAACATCTATTGGAATGGATATTACTTGCTACCAGCTTATTTTCCTCAAATCAATAGGTAGTGATTAACTAAGCTGCTGTCAGTTGGCTTTGTGAGATCTTACTTCTGAAACGAAGATAGTACGCCGCAGTATATGGTATTATCAGGCAACTGAAACTCGGTTGTGTCATTTTCTCGATTGACAACACTCATATACAATTCCTGACCCAGATACCATGAGTCAAGATTCTCAGTGCGGAGATTCCAAATGCCAGCATTGTCAAGTGAAACCAAGATGGCTGTCCAAGCTCCGGGAAAAACCTGTAATACAGATGGAACTTCCTAATCATACAGAGCCTTTTTCGGCAAATTTTTAAACTATAAAAATTTCCTTCCAAGTAACAAAGGATGTCTTCAGATTTCCATAACAGCAATACAGAAAGATTCTGATAAAGTAAAGCTAACAGTAGTGCCAACTAGAAGTTTGCGCTAAAAAAATGACTTGTAAAAATTATAACAGGCACCCAACTGATATTCCACACCGTTGCAAAGATGAACAATAATTAGGCGTTCATGAACTTTCAAATATATAAACACTCTGCCTGTGGCAAAACTTTAAATGCAGGATCTTTGCCCCAAGAATTGATTTAATACTCAGGATCAAGCACATAAGATAGAGAGCATAGAGGTACCTGTGTAGTGGAACGAGCAACTCCATCCCATTTGTTATAAGTGGTTCTGCTACTTTCTGTCCACACTCCAAAGTCCATACTGCAGTGCACCACAATATCGCCAACTCATTTATCTTTCAAATTCTAGGGAAGAAAAGGGGGCAGAGTACCAAGCTTTTTAGAAAGACAAGGCTAGAGGCTCACCCCACGACAAAGAACGCATAGCCATCTAAGTGGTAGCTCTGGACATTAGTGCCATTGTTCTGGAAGATGATTTCCAGAAAAGCTTTATAAGTTCCATTTATCAAAGAAGTATCAAGTTTGGCGGGTCTGTTCATTAGTCTATTCGGGAAATCAAGCTTGTAAAGACCAAGAAGGTTGAACTGCTGCGCAAGCTTTAGGGGAGTTGAAGGTGGTAAATAAGATATACCATTCAAGGTGGTACGCCATTTCCCATTGATAAGCTCCGGAGATCTGTTAAGGATGACATACACATCCGTAACAGTAATGTCACCATACCTAAAAGAACCTTGTGGATTCGGACGAGCAGCACCAGCAGAGACATTCCATCTGAATATGAGATTTATTTAACATCAATAAGCCAATGTGCAGGAGAAAACAAAAGGCTCGTAACTAAGTAAAAACACCAGAGTCCAAACATGTTATCTCACCCAGTTGTTATACCTAAGATGGTGAAGAAAATTATGAGCCCAAAGGAAGACAGAAATAGATACAGACCAAATTAAAGTGTAAGACTTCGACATTAGTTTTGAATTGCATTCAGCACATAATAAAACTAGATGTATTAAATAGATGAGAGTTACCATTAGCTACAACCTTATGGATCTGGCTTGATTCATTGAGGCATATGCATCGTTCTCACCAGGATCAGGGAGAGGGCCCAAAGCCGGCCCTTGAGAGTTGGAGTAGTGCAACACAGCAACTCCAGCGGCTTTACTGAACTTAGAGGAGTTGAAGCTCGGAGAGGCAACTATGAAGTAGTCAGTGCTTGCATTTTGATCCATTGTGACTAAGAATGAGTATGACTGCCCCACATGAATATCCATGTTTGTATAAATTTGCTGAACCGTGTATGATCCTTCAGTCTCCACCAGTAGTAAGTTATGATTCTGTATTCTGAAATTTAAACTAGTGGAAATACCAACATTGTGCACCCTAATGCGGTAAGTTTTTGCTGTTTCACGTAAAACAAAAGGTTGTGTTACTTTCTTCATCTCTAAAAAGTTGAGGATGGTACTGCAAATCAAGTGACAGCCCATAAGTATAACTCTAAAATCACTCACTGTATGGCCAAAACTTATAAGCTCACAGATGTATGCCATAGCTTACCTGGTTCAACATTGATTATCTGATAAGTAATGCCGTCTGGAACAAGTTGCTTGTCATATTGATAGGGACCGAAGCCATTAATTAGGATACCATCAGGAAACCCAAGGTCTTTTCCCTTTGCTTGTCAACTCTTGACAGTCCACTTGGAAGGAACAAGATTTTCGTTCTCCTACTAGCAGCTGCACGCCGGAGGTTTCGGAGGGGAAACGGCAACTTAAAATAAGGATGCACACTTAATTTAGTTCTTGTTCTGTGAGTTGCTTCAGTCACCCTCTTCACTTCCTTGAGCAAATTATAGTCTGTCCATCATGAATTTCAATGGATTATGAGCATAAAAAACTCAAGAATAAATGAAAGATTCTTAAAAAGTAAATATGAAAACAGAAGTCTTGACAACCTACAGACATGTGTCGATATCTGAGTGGTAGATGCGCACCACGTCAGCAGATGATGTGGCGCGCTCATACTACTGAATAATTTCTCGATTTAAAATAGGATATTCAAATTCACAGGAAGCCATAAAAGCGAACCTTCAAAGTCTAATTCATCGTCTGAGTCACTAACTGATCCACCTTTGTAATGAGAACTGAAATCATAATGATCCTTCACTGCAGAATCTTCATCAAATGCATCTTCCACATTATCATACTCTTTCTTTTCGCTGTTAGCAGTTTCTAACTATATATCATCAATACCATCACGCGTGTCTTTTGGGATCTCCCTACTTTGTTCCTCATTATTATTATCTCTTGCAAAGTCTTCCCCGCTTTCCTTCTCTGTCTTTTCCCCTGTCCAACGAGAAGCAACAAGTTGACCCAACTCTTCCTTTGACAGTTCGTCAGCATTCTCAGATGCGTCATCTCCCTACAAGTAATAAAAAAATCATTCACGAGTTCTGGAAAAGCCAGCTAAAGTGAGATATCTGAGATCATTTCAAATTCAAACCCACAAGAACTTCAGAAACTCCATAAAAATAAAATGCTCTGCATTGGGCAAGAGGAAGAAAAGTAACATGCAGTCATGTAGACACCTGGAGTAAAGATATTCATTCTCAAACCTATGATATCTACATGATGGAAATTACACTGAGAAATCAGATTGTTCTTGCCAAATTTTGAGAAAGAAGCTGCATTTTCTATTAGAAGTCAAAAGTGTAATCAGAATATATTTTTTCATGTTGAGTTAAATCTAACAGAATTTTCAATGACATGTGAATTATGTTTCATACACTGCCAATGGCAGAAAAGGAGTATGCTTAACCAATTCATCTGCAAGGAATGATGTCAGAGAAAGCAGAGATACCCCAAGCATCGAATGGGATCATATTACATAAAAACATGAGACAAGAGGAGTCCATTAATGAAGGTGATGAGGATGACTATAATTTCTATGGCCAACATGATTTCTATCAGACATTCACTTCTGCCAAGCCATAACATTTTTGCTGCTATGATTGACTGAAATCAAAGTTTGGTATGAGAACATAAAATTTCATGCATATCGCTTCATTGCAAAGGCAGTACTTGTGGTAAGCAAAAAGCATCTATGACATAATACTTGCTTATGATTGCACCAGATTTAACCAGAGAAATCTAAGGGTTTGCAGTCACATTAAAGCAATAAAAGCAAAAGAGTTGAGAAAAAGTACTTCTGCATCTATATAACTATTAGCCACCTTGCTTTCAGCATCAATAATAGGTTCAGATGATACAATTGACTCTTCCTCATTTGCCGGTGTTAAAAACTCATCTTTTTCTTCCACAGCATGCTATACAGAACAACAAATGTCCAGATTGTTGGAATCATGTTGACTACAGAAAATCAATTGTGTGTACTGCATGATTAAACTTTTGATGACTTGCCGTAATTCCCTTATCTTGGACTCCAGTCGATAGATGATCATGTTCTGCTGCCAGCTTTCCCTCAGCTTCTCTTTTTTCCCTCTCTTGTTTTTCTTTTCTCATTCGTTCTTTCTCCCCTGCTTTCTCCATTTGTTCTTTGCGCCCTATATTTTGAGATGAAAAAGCAACAAACTTGGGTCGACACTGACCTTCCTATCTCCAAGCAATGGGTGTTAAGCTCCCAGGATCCTTCTCAATGGTGGCTCTGACTTCTTTCTTGGATCACTGTTTTGACAGGAAACACCCCAGAAGAAAAAAGATAAAAAAAAACAATTAAATAAACAGGCACAAAGTAACAAAAATCTAATCATTATTTTATCATTCAACTACCATGGTAAATAGACATTGCATGAAGTCCAGCTTACACTTATTAGATGGTGTCTGATTGTCTTCTCAGATATAGATTGTTTATCATCAATCAAGTCAGACCACTCAAATTTCTATTAAGGTGCCGCCTTTTTAAGCATAAAGATGGAGACATCTATAGGTTGATCTATAATGCATGGTCATAGGCTATGATTTTTAAGTTAACTTAATGTTCCCTTGAAGGGAAATATAATCTGGAAAGAGTCATCCAGGCAGTGATCCATGGAGCTGTACATTAGCAAACAGAAACATCTCCTCAGCAGAGCCCAAGCTCTGAGGGATTTGGGATAAATAGAAAATTTGAAGCAGCAAAGCGAAAAGACAGTCAAGCACTTTGGTCATGGAACAAGACACTCCACATTGACATCTTATAAAGGCAGATTAATCTAAAATGCTATGTACTTAAATGCCAATGAATAAAGAACTAGTAACTTGATTTTTTAACACAGGAAAACATACCCAGGCTTAACATGACCACTAAGCGCAAGATAAGGTGTCTTCATTTGAGCTTGAGCTTCCCTCATCCTCTATGCAGACAAAGAAGGCGTGTCTGAATTCTTCATCTGCTTCAACTTCAACTCTTCCTGGTATTGCTTCATGCGCTTCTCTTGCTTCATTTTGCCAGGGCCTTTTCCATGAAATTTATGGGAAAGCAATCGGAAAGCTTCGCTTCCTTTGGGGTTAACTGTTGCAAACATTCAAAACAAGAAGATTGGCATAAAAACATCAAAGTAATGAATTGGCGTTTCTTTCTCAGAGGCAAAAGAAATTATAATGGACAATTTAGTATTACAAGGCTTTATGATTAATATCTTTTTTTTGTTGAAAACTTACTATTCGGCCAAATTCATCTGCCCTTTCAATGCGGATCTCTTTCTGTCCATCATCTGCAATGCCTATGAGCTTGCTTTTCTTCTTATCCATGTTTCTACCACCCCCCACTCAATAGTTTCTTTAAGTGTTCCCCGTTCCTTACGAGCTGATAGTTTCCATCTTAGACAAGCTTGTTATAGTAAGATACCTGGCCTCACTGAGTACAGCCAGAACCCGTTTATGACGAGCACATACTTCTGCTGCTGCCTTTTTCCCAGCTTCGACACCTAAGAATTTCAGTCGCACATCGGGGCCAAGAAAAAAAAAGCCAATTGGATGAATTGATTTAATTTCTTGACTCAGAGAGGCCACACATATTCTCAACAGCAATAAGCCCAAAACATATAGCAACCATCTAATTTAAATAAGCATTATGAGGTAAACTATTTACCAAGTTGATGATAGGCATTAATATTAACTAATGAGGCGAATATCTCAACTGCTCGCTCATACAACGCTATAAGAGCCCCCACGATCTAGGGGTCACTTCTTCAACGGTGACTTATAGACTCACGATCATCGGCATATAGAGCATAGCCCGTTCCCTACAAAAGTTCACCATATCTAAAAGAGATCAATTGCAGAAAACAACCGAGTGACTATAAGTAAATCATCCACGTACTCATGTCTCCTTTCCAAGAGAAGTGTGAGATCTTAAACTTCAGAAACAATAGACATAACAACTTCAACTATTGCTAGAATCTTCTTAAAGGTAAATATTAGTAGCTCTTATTGTAAATTAACTTGAAGCATTCTAAACAGATAGTCACCACGGGTAACACTAGGTTGAAGCTCCCAATCATGACCAGGTGGTCTCTCACAAAGCACTTCAATGAATGTTACGAAGAAGTTGTGCACACCCTCTCTAAGATGTTGTTTGTAGCTATATCGAAATTAGACAATAACATACATCAGGAATAATCATGTCACCAACATGTAAAAGTAATAGTGGCATTACTTTATCAAAAAATAACTTACGCATGCTGATCGGTGCTTCCTTTATTCCCATAAACAAGTAAGCCCTTGATTGACCTGTGAAATGAACAATTTGAGATTTAACATTTTGGAAACTACAGATGGAGACGGAACTCCCTATTTTCACCAAAAAATTAAACACATACCCGATTGCCATCCAAATCAAATTGTTGCAGATACCAACCGAATAATGAAGGCTGTCTTTGTAAGGAAGAATTACCATGTCCTAATAGCAGCAATTTAAAACGTGAAACAATTGTCAATGACTGCAAACTGAAAGGGAAAACTTTCAAAGACCGATAGTCACCTCACCTTGCGCTTTTTCGTTAGAGGGTTGTAAGATTGAATTAGGCCATCATAGAACCCGTAAAACAAACGATCAGGAATAGCAATAAAATGACATAAACAACCATTACTGCTGTAGACCATTATTGGAACAACAGCAGCAGCCAGCCATCACCGAAGGAACAGCATCGCAAGTGAAAGAAGGAGATGAGGATTGACAAATAACATGCTCAACCAAGACAGAAATAAAGTATTGCTAGTGAATGTCTAGAGTGCTCACATCTCATCAAATGGCCACCAGGCCTTTATTCTAAGCCCAACTAATCCTTCGGCGAGCACTCCAAAGATCCTGAAAATTATTAAGAAAATACATGAGTACATAATTTTTTTTTAAAAAAGGGCACAAAGATTAAACCACGTAGTAATTACGAAAAAGTAAGAAAAAACGTGTCAACATTATCTAATTACTGTAACCACAAAATTCAGCGGAGCTTTTTAAACTACTTCAGTTTTACTACTACTACTATACTACTACTACTACCTAATAATAATAATAATAATAATAGCAGCAGAAGTAGTTCTTGTACTGTTTGACTATTGTATCAGAAATGTTCAATAGAAACTTTCTGATATACTTCAGTATTTTAATTGAAGGGGAAAAAAAAGGCTTTCTGATTAAGAAAATATAATAAAAATATAGCACTGTACCAATTAACATAATCAGATTATACTGCAAAAATTACGATTATACCTCTAATACAGCATTGTTATAATTGCTCATCTTTCCCCCACTACCAGGAACTTTGATTTTTTCCCAGCAATATCAACAAGGACCGGAGCTTCCTCATCCCGAGCAACGGTGCTCTCACCGCACTGGCTCAATATTTAACATTTGCTGCATTCTTCTAATTTTTGAGGGAACTTTAGAGGCAGCTGAAAGATTGTGTCCATTCCCAAGGATCCTTATACGACAATTTTTGCCTCTCTGGATATAGCCAAGAGAGGTCATAGCCTTCATCAGGGTTCATCAACTTGTTACCTTTATGTTCCCTTTTCTTTGGAAGTGCCTCTAAGTCAATTCCCAGCTTCAGTGAACCCTTAAAATCTTCAGATTGAGCCTTTTTTGTACTTGTTTTAGCAACAGGAACAATATCATTGGGGAAAAGAAGGACAGCAGCATCACTAGTGTTCGATCTAGGAGCACTATCCAGTTCAGGAACAACTTCTCCAGGGGAACAAACGACCCCATAAGCCACCTGTGGGAAAGCTTTTGAATGTGAGAATAATGGTTTTGTTCAGCTATTTAATAGGTTCAATCTAGCCAAGGGGAAAAGAAAACAAAGACAAGGACTAACAGATAGAGAGAAAGTCTACCGGAATGGAAAACTAGAAGGAAAACTGTATTAAATGAGGGATTTGTTTGTTAACAGCCAAACCGTGGAGGGCGCATGAGATAAATGGTGGACATGTGCTAGAGAAAGAGACGTTATGGAATACTTCTCTATTGACCTTCTATTTTATTTTGTCTAAAGTCTTTTACCTTCATTTTTTTTTTTTTGGGTGGGTCCAAAGTCTTTTCTGGCTCATACAGCCACTTAATATGTCATAGCAGAACCTCAAAATCCAAATAGTGCAATTAATTTAACAACATATATAATCGTCATGAACCATGCCAAAGAACTGAAGCAAGATTCACCTTACTACTCACTGTTATCCCCATTAGTTTAGTAAGTGATACATGAACGACAGAAATATGAGCAAAGCTAGACATGAAGTATGACAACTCCAACAAATCAAGCCCTGAAAATCAGCTTATGTATGGAAGCATTGTGTATCCACCACGTAAGAGAACAACAATGGGATGAAGTAGCCGAGTAAAAAATTTGAAGATTTCAGCAGCTTATCATGGGCAATGGAAGAATCTTTATTAGAAATGACAATAAAAGGATGGCATTGAAGTCCATTTCATCTAGAAGATTATTCCATGGAAGATGGCAAATCAGAAGCAATACCATTGTCTTCAGCAAACAAAAGAAAGCATAGGGTCCTATAAAAATCAAAAGATGCACCGCTGGATGTGAAGAACCATTAGCATGATTATTCTCCATAGTTGGCTCATTTCACATACGAAGCCACAACCGGAGAGTAATCATCCATAGTAGAGCCATTGGATTGTACTTGCTCCCCAAAGAAGAGGTCCAAGCTTAGCTACACAGCTGGTAATGACCCTGTCTCCAAGCTTCCAACACAAAGGTGCAACTTTCTAAATCACATTATACACCTTATTAGAAACTAAAGCAAACAGAAACCACTCTGAAATGGCAAAAGGAACAACACAATTACCTTATTTTCTTTTAAAACACTAGCAAGGAGAGGACTGAGAAGCCTCAAGGAGATATCCTCACTTTCACCGAGGATGTCCGTGATGATTTGCTCCAAAGCCCACAAACTCCTATAATAAAAGCCAAGTATGTTAAATGAACAATGTACTTGAAACAGGCTCTTCACACTATTGCATTTGCAAATAGCCAAATTACTAGGAAAGAAACTCCATGAAGAATGTAAAAACCAAACCTGAGCAGGCATTGGAGGAGGCAAGGGATTCTTGATCATTGAGAAGATTTTTTCAGATGCTTACAGCCAAAAACAGATTGTTGTGTTGATTAATAATTCAACATCATAATATGGCATCCTTTATTGTAGCAGGAGCAGTAAACTATACAAGTCCCAAAAAATGTTTACAAATTGATCCAACTCTATGTAAAAGTGCATGCTCATACAAAAAAATCCAAGAGCTGCATGTTGATCCTATCCTATCTATAAGTGCATGCTCATAGCAAAAAGACAGGAGCTGCACATTAATCATATCCTATGGAGAAGTGCATGCTCATAGCAAAAAAATCAAAGAGCTACACATCGATTTTACCCTATGTAGAAGTGCATGCTCATAGCCAAAAAGAAATCCAAAAGCTGCACTGATTGACATTAGTTAACTATCTACACTTTCAAGATAATTTGTTTCATCATTTCAAAGTCAAAAAGCGATGCTTCATCTTGCCCATGTTTCATCATTAAAGTCAATTCTGCAAACAAACATAATAAAAGTATTAGAATTACTTCATGCAAGAACAAGATAAGATGATTAATAAAATCATTTGATCACATTAAACAAGTGTCATACCTCATGCAAGGTGCCGCCTACGCATGAAGATGCTTTTCTTTTTCTCTTTTCCGTGGCGCCCTTAATCCGAGTATTTGGTACACCTTTTGGCCTTCTCTTAACGGTATCAAATACTCGAATTCCATGATTTTTTACATATTCAGATTCATCATCTTCCCCCAAGAAATCAACATGACCTTTACCTATTAGAGATTGGATTTTGTTGTAATTTGAGAACGAAAACGCAACAAGGCTGTAGTTGCAAGCTCCTCTGTTACATCATGATTGGCACTATCATTCATAACATTGAAAGCTAACCGCATCAACCTCTTCAAACGCAGTGTCTTTAATTTAACCGCATCATGAGAGCTTTGTGCAACATCTTTACAATAAGTCACATGTTTTGCAACTTTTGTCCACCTCTTCAAAATATATTGCGATGGAATGCTTATAACATATGCAATATTTGTCAATATGTATAGAGCATGCCCACATAACCATCCTTGCATTTCAAATAACTTGCAGCTACAAAAAATGGTAGAATCACTTGGACTAAAATGCACAATATGCTTTCGTTTACTACTTCCGGTTCCAACGATATAAGTATGTAAAGACGCATCAGTTTATGATCGAAGAACATGTTCAGATAAAACATGCAAGAACTCAGCCTGAAAATTCCTGTAAATAACATGAGTATATACTTGTGCGGCATGTTGCAAAATTCCACTAGTCTCAACCATAATATGTGGCTTTCCTCGAGCACACTCAAAATCATCAACAATTTCAGTGTTGCGCATTTTTTCAGCTTGCTTCTCATAATAACCAACAAATTCAGATAAAGTCATCGTCTTACACGCCATATCTTGAAATACATTATTGGTGCTCTCACTTCTTTGCGTAGATCTAATTCCTGCAGAAAAAAAATCACGACCAAATGCAGGACACCATTTATGACGCAGGCGATATAGATTATCCAACCACTTGTTCTCACTTAAATTCCACTCCTGACACATAGCTTTCCAAGTGGTCTCCATTTCAATTTCAGATTCACAACGATATAGAAGTTTGTGCCAATATTTATCACGAAAACTTGGCTTTCCAAGAAGATGTGCAATATGATGCATAGCATTTTTCCCAATGTGCCATATACATAAACGATGATCAGAATTCGGGAAAACAGTTCTAATAGCATTTGCCATAGCATGATCTTGATCAGTGAAAATAGTTTTTGGTGCTTTATTACCCATTGCCTCCAAAAATGATTGAAATGCCCAAACAAAAGAAGCAGTAGTCTCATCCATAAGAAATGCACAACCAAACAGAACATTTTTCCAGTGATGATTCACACCAACAAAAGACGCACATATCATATTGTATTTATTTGTACGATAAGTAGTATCAAAAACTACTACATCTCCAAAGCTATCATAATCCAACTTGGATAAACCATCAGACCAAAAAACATTGGTCAGCCTCTGATCCTTATCCAATTGAAATGTGTAAGAAAAATTACTTTCATTTGATTGTAAATAATTAAAATGGTTGATAAGCCTTTGACAATCACCTGCATCAATCAAATTCCTTCTTTTCGATTGTAAGAAATTTTGACAATCACGCAATGTAAAGTCAATATTATTTGCCCCACTCCGCTTCATCACAAAGATAAGAATATGCTTTTGTAGCCCTTATACCGGCCCTTGATCATAGAAGTCAAGATACCTTTGCTAGTGTCTCGTAATGTGTCGATACGAGCGTATAAGGTGTTTTTGCTTATCTTCAATGAAAGGATGATTATGAACATCTTCAAACTTGGTAACTTCCCGAGACTCCATTTTCAATTTTAAATTTAATGCAAGCCGACATCCAGTTCTCTTCACTTTGTCCTATAAATATTTCTTTGTTCATGAGGTGGGATTGGTGGAGAGTGCCCTTCACAATTGCATACAAATGTGCATCTTCGTAATACTCCTTTACTATTGTTCGCTTTTTGTCCTTTTCGCATTCCAAATCCTTTGCAAATTGCATATGCATTGTATGTATTATAGGCTTCATTCTCATTAGCAAATATCATACCAATTCTGAATTCAAATTCTTCATTAACATTGTGTGCAATGATATTATCACTTGAAGCCTCTACAATTTGAGGAAAATATCTAATTATATAAAGAATAAAAATGAAATAAATACAAATTAATTCTAAAAAGATGAAATCATACCCATTTCGCCTGAGAATAGTTTGACTTTTACTGGAAGTGAATGTCAAACATGAGTTTTGGTGCCCACTGACATTGGGTTCTTCATAATTACAACCTCATAATCACTTGCAAAAACCTTTTAGCCATCATATTCTGGTAACATAAACAACAATAATCCATTAGCAAATAATAACTAAAATTGAAAGTGAAATAAAAATAAAAGCAACAATTATTAGTTCAAATTACTAATAGCAAAAACATTATTCAACCTTACCAAGAATAGAGCAACATAGGAACTAGATTGTCGAAAAGGTTGGGTGAACTCCAAGAACAAAGGTAAACGCAAAAGCCTGAGGTTTTCTTGTCTGAAACTTATGCATTAACAACAATAACAACTGCAATAATAAAGAACGAGGCTTTTGCCTTTACCCTAAAACAAAATACTAAAGCAATGAGCATGACAAAAATTTCCAATGCCAATGCAGTATTCTCAATCTTGTCTCTCCAAACTACAGGAAATTGCATAAAGTTATTTGCAGATAAAAGTTGTTTGATTACATGAAAGCTCCTGTAAAGGCAACCAAAATAAAATGAGATCCATTGATTCAAAATGCATCAGAATAGCTAATACCAACTAGAAAAAAATATAAGGTGCTTGGCATGTTTGATTCAAAATTGTACCTTACAATGCTTGGAAGACCAATAATAAGTAGGGAATGCATTACATGAATGCATTACATGGACAAAATAACACCAATTGCAAATCAACCATGACAAACCAAGAGGAGCAAGCTATCATATTCATATTTCAAAAGTGCTGAACAACATTCAATAATTGTTTAAAGAACATCTTATAAGGTAATTGTTGCCTAAACTAAAACACAAGCACTTATAAACAACATAATTGAGTAAAACAAGGCATTGGCCTCTTCTATGACATGTGCAAAGTCAAGTGCACATTAATCTTCACGATCAAGAGAAGATGCAACCTTCACAAGAATCTCTTTCCTTTCTTGTTTCAACAGACTTGAAGCTTTTACCTAAAATCAAACAATAACCACTTTTATCATAATTATATCTATGGAAGAGTAAGCATAAAGATAGCAGATGAGATAAGCACTGATACCATTTTTGGACTTAAGTATCCATGCCTTGTCGATGTTGCAAATGTCAGAGAACTCCTTAAGTAATTGAGATTGGGAAGCTTAGTCTTCTTCAGTTGCGATGTCCATCCCTAAGTGCACCACCATGTGAGGGACAGCCTGAGAAACATTCACAGCAAACAATGTTATGAATTTCTTACTGCAAATGGAAGCAAAGAAAAGAAAAGAAAAGAAAATACATTAGAATAAATAGCATACTGAAACCATGTGAGAGACTTTTATTGCACTCTCATACCGATATATTATTACTAAAGGTAGCAGAAATTAAATTAGAGAATTTCTTTAATGTCAACCACTAAACTAACTTCCATTTGGGCTCATAAAACCAATCTGAAGTATAATTAAATAGAATGAAGATCTAGTAAATCTTATACAAACATATTACTCTTATTTTGCTAATTAAATTGGAAGACCAACTAACAAATGTATAAAATCATAAACAAATAATAAAAAGATCAATTTCACTTCCAGCAATTATACCACATTGTTTTTTTTTTTATTTTATCAAACAGCACTTTGTAAGAGAAAGTTCTAATCTTTAAAATATTTAATAAATTAAAAGCAGAAGTACATGAAAAGACATGACAACACTCCAATATTCAGATACATAAAACAGTATTACACTGCAAAATATTTACTAGCCCAAGCAGCATCATCCTATTGCCAAATATAGTATTGCCATTACAATATCATCACTATACTATATAAAGACATAATGCACAATTAACCATAAATGATATCATTACATACTATTAGTTTTCCTTCTTCTTTTTTTTTGTCATAATTAGTTTTTGGAGATCAATTTTTCTTGCATAACAAGAGGAAGTTACTACTAAGATGATACTCATATCCACAGGTCACAAACCTTAAAAGCAGAAGCAATCACACCTTGTCCCTTGAAAATATTTTCAGGACACTTCAAAGTTATGTCCTCGGATACAAATCCAGTCCCATTAGTATGTTTTTGGCGGAATGGAAATGCAGCCTTTCATTGTAGGTTTTTGGTAGGCCCAAGAGATTCAAGAAAAAGCAACAACAAAACATCTTAGAATCTCTTCCCTTTCTTGTTTCAACAACTTGGAGCCTTTACCTATAACCAAACAATACCCACTTTTATTATAGTGTATATCTATGAAGAGTAAGCATAATAATAGCAGATGAGATAAGCAACAATACCATTTTCAGACTTAAATATCTATGCCTTGTTGATATTGCAAATGTCAGTGAACTCTTTAAGTAATTGAGACTGGGAAGCTTAGTCTTTTTCACTTGCGATGTCCATCCGTAAATGCACCACCATGTGAGGGACAGCCTAAGAAACATCCGTGGCAAACAAGGTTATGATTTTTTTAGTGCAAATGGAAGCAAAGAAAAGAAAATACATTAAAATATAGTAAAATCAATATGCAATCCAAAACTATTGTCAAATTAGTACTAATAAAAAAGAGTGGTAGTTCTCAACTCAACTATTAATGAGGAATGAGAAAACTCAGAACCTCAAGATCTCCTGTGGCATTAAACAACTCTTGTTGCAAGGTTCCATTAAACCAAAAAAAAAAAAAATGAAAAGAAACACAAGGTGTGGTGGCAAATGATGATCGAACGAATCCACTTTCGTTCTCCCTAGCTACTCGCGCATTCACTGGCAATAGAACAACCCCAGAACAACCCATCTTCGTTGTCCCTAGCTACTCGCGCATTCACTAGAAATAGAAACAGAACAACCCCATAACAACCCATCTTCGTTCTCCCTAGCTACTCGCGCATTCACTGGAAACAGAAACAGAACAACCCCATAACAACCCATCTTCGTTCTCCCTACCTACTCACGCATTCACTGGCAACAGAACAACCCCATAACAACCCATCTTCGTTCTCCCTAGCTACTCGCGCATTCACTGAAAACAGAAACAGAACAACCCAATAATAACCCATCTTCATTCTCCCTACCTACTCGCGCATTCCCTGGGAGCAGAACAACCCCATAACAACCCATCTTCGTTCTCCCTAGCTACTCGCGCATTCACTGAAAACAGAAACAGAACAACCTAATAATAACCCATATTCGTTCTCCCTACCTACTCGCGCATTCCCTGGCAGCAAAACAACCCCATAACAACCCATATTCGTTCTCCCTAGCTACTCGCGCATTCGCTGGCAACAGAACAACCCCATAACAACCCATCTTCGTTCTCCCTAGCTACTCGCGCATTCGCTGGCAACAGAACAACCCTATAACAACCCATCTTCGTTCTCCCTAGCTACTTGCCCATTCCCTGGCAACAGAACAACCCCAGAACAACCCATCTTCGTTCTCCCTACCTACTCGCGCATTCACTGGCAACAGAACAACCCAAGAAGATGCAGAAACAAACCATTCGGGATTTCGACTGTGCATTCCGAAACCGGCCCACGAGAGGGGAAGGGAGGAAGAAGGAAACTCACCGGTCGAGAGAGAAACGCACGGACCCCACCTAGGTCCACAGCAAGTGGGAATCCTTCTCCACCTCACGCCTCTCCTTCTTCTCCGCACCGTCGAAGCCGCCTAGGTCCGCCAAGATCTTCCTCGTGACCAAGCAGCCCAGCGTCAAGGACAACACCCAGTCAGCAGCAGGGAGCCTGGTGCTGCTCGGGAATGAGACTGAGGCCGCCTCCCTCCTGCCGGAGGCCGATGGCTTCGCGACGGAGGCCAGCAGGAATCCTTCTTTAGCCCGCGTCTCTCCTTCTCGCGACCGAGCGGGCCAACGTTAGGGACAGCACCCGTTCAGCGGTGGAGAGCCTAGTGCCGCTCGAGAACAAGACCGAGGCCGCCTCCCTCTTGCCGAAGGCCAATGGCTTCGCGGCGGAGGCCGGCGCGACGGGGAGGACGAGCAGATGCTGGAGACGGAGGATGCCAGAGGCAGATGAGGCTTTTGGGGGAGGGAGCCGGAGCTGGACACAAACCTTCAGCTCGATCTCTGAGGGAACAATCGAAGCTGGAGGGAGTCGGGACCTGACTGCGACTGATGAGGCTTCGACGTGCTAGAGACTCGTGAGGCTCTTGAGGAGGCAGAGCTGGACTCGAAGGCGGAAGTGGAAGTGGAGAAGGAAACGCAGGTCTTCCGACGTGCTAGAAGACTGGTGAGGCTTTTGAGGAGGCAAAGCTGGACTCGAAGGCGGAAGTGGAAGCGAAGAAGGAAACGCAGGTCTTTGTGGGAGTGGAGAAGGAAACGCAGGTCTTGTTCTGCGTTTGTTCTCCCTTGAGTGAAGGAGAGAGAAAGTGAGAGAGAGAGAAAAAATTGCAAAAAAATCGATTGAGGAGAGAGAATTGGGTTTTGAGCGGGACCGTGTCTTTTTCTTCTGCCAGCAAGTGTCTTTTCTTCTGCCGCGCAGGACTGTGTCTTTTCATCTGCCAGCAAGCTGAGCTGAGCCGAGCCGAGCGAGTCGTTTAATTTTTCAGCGGATCCCACACGACAGGTGTCGAAAGCTGAGTGGAACTTGCGCACCACATCAGCGGATGACGTGGTGCGCACATACCACTGAATATTTTCGAGCGGCGGCGCCTTTTTAGCCAATTTTAGACTTTCAATTTGATTTTAGTCAATATTAAATACTTTAAATTTTGAAAAGAAGCAAACGAAAGTTATTATTTAAATTATTTTTTCCTTTTTATTTTTCAAAATTAAATGAAAAAGTATATAGTGATGGTAACTAAAGAGGACGGGGACAGGTTTTAGAGGAAGAGTAAAGGAGTCCCTTCTCAATTATTAGGGATGTCATCATAGTCACATCCTATCCTTCCGAAGGAACCCTCTTTAAAATGTCCTAAGATCTTGTAGTACGAAAATCTCTTTTTCACATCATGCCTTCTACGTAGGGATGAAAGCCCACACAAGCACCCCATAACATTTTTTACTAGAATTTGCGGTCGATGGAATCATCCCAATAATTTTCTATATAATCCAATAGGACGTTTGCAAAACGTCCTTACGTCAAAAACCTGGGCATCATTGATTAGATGTCTCACTAATTTTATTTATAGGCTGCCAGGGACAATGACGAAAAGAAAAGAAAAAAATCATAAAATTGAAAAAAAAAAAGAAGCAAAAATGGTCATTTGTAGTGAGAAAAAGGCATAGGGCAATGACACTGATTCAACCATTGATAGTGGATGATGAAGTTATAGTGAGAAGAGGTCGATGTGTTTGATGCCTGCATCAAACAAAGTATCAAATTGCAAGCGACTCTTCTTTGAATGGTCAATGATTTTCTTGCTTATGCTAATTTATCTAGTTGGAGTACAAAGGGATGCATTGCATATCCTTGTAGTGCTGATTTGACAAACTCAAAATGGTTTAGTCACGGAAGGAAGAAGTTTTCCTAGATGAGACATAGGCGAGGATTGAATTTGAATCATCTCTTCCAATTTGAGAAGTAAGTTTGGTTCTTAGTCATATAGGAAAAAGGTTTTCCTCTCGGATTCTTCACTACCATTATGATTTTGCTTGACGGATGAAGCAAGCTTGGTGCACTAGGGCAATTAGATAGATGTATCTTATTGAATGTAATCATTCCCTCAATTTAGTGGGCTCTTCATATCCTTTATACACAGATGTCATATGTGTAATGGATTGTTAATGAGCTTCTAGTCCAATGTTTGCAACTATTAAAATATTTAAATAATAAACCATGTATTCATTTAATAGTTTAAGCTTTTAAAATAATCAGCAGTAAAGATCTGAGTAGGGTTGTTTTCTCAAAAAATGAACCAAAGTGGATCTTGTCTCAAATAAACGTTTGAAGTAAGGATGTTTTCTTTATAAAAAAAAAAAAAAGGCTTAGAGTAGACTTTGTCTCAAATAGAAATCTGAATTGGTTAATTTAATCTCAAATAAAGGTCCGAGCTTACCGACCAATTTGCACGTGTGGCTCACGTGCCCTTTATGTGCAACTCACATGCAATTTATGTGCCACTCATGAGTGACTCACGTGCGATTTACATGCGACCCACATCTGACTCGCATGTGATTTACGGTAGCGACCTTAAGGAGACAATAATGAAAAACCATCAAAGAACCTCAATTGCTAAGAGAAATTTGCAAAGAAAAGAAGATACAACACATGAACATGTTGAGATCAAATAAAACACCCACCTCATTTTAGCAACTTACAATGTCTTCAAACTTGTCCATTCCCCAATATAATTTGGATTTGAGCTAGCAAGCAAGTAATTTCTCAGAATCCCGAGATGTGAAAAACAATAATTCATGGTAAATGGCCATATTAAAAAAGAGACAAAAGAAACATATCAAATGTCCATTGAATTGAGCTCACAATGTCTCTATCATGTTCATGCCCTGCAAATTAGGAAAATTCGAGCATGGACCTTTCAAATCAGATATTCTCCTGGATGCGTATAAAACCACTCCATCACCTAATATCAACAACCCTTCTACCTTTTCGCAATCAAACACAATCTTACAAGAACATAAGAGACAAAGAACGGTTGCATATGATCAAATGCTCAAAACTCCTTCAAGTTTGTTAACAAAGATATGCTTGAAGGAATAGGTCCCTCCATAGATATGCCTTTAATGTCCTTGAAAACTTAATGCCGTAATATAAGAACAACTTTCGAGTATCTCATAAATCATGTAAATAAATCTTTTTGGCCCTAATTGAGAAGAATCAGGATACACACAATCTTGTAATTTTGATCCAATTCCTGATAATATCATATATCTTTCCTACTAATATGCTTCCATCTATACGACTACAAGAGGTCTATAAATCAAAATCCCTCAAAGGAAATTCAGTATGTTGAGCAATAAAAGGTATTATCGTGCCACTTATGAATCTTCAAATTTCTTCAAATTGCCAAAGGATTTGGGTATTGTTCCCCTGAAAATATTAGCAGATAGAAGGATGCAAAAACAAAATTAGGAGTTAAGAATATTGAAGGATCAAGTCTCCATGTGTATTTTCATCTCCCTGAACAAAGAGAAGCTTTATTTTAGTTTAAGTAGGAAAATTAGAGTTAGAACTTTTATTTCATAATCTCGCAATCAAGAGAGCTCATGAACATCAAGAAAGGGCTTTTGAAATATGTTATCCAAGCAAAAGTGTGACAATTAATGTACTCCAATTTACTTAGAGTATTGTTGAGTGGCTTAAGTCTCCAACATTTGGGTCAAGAGCGCCTTCATGCAAATTGTCATCTAATGCACTAGCATTGCCATAAATTTATCACCATGTCTAACACATTCTCAATACAAAGGTATGTGATTTATAGCAAGTCTTATAGCTCCTCTAGCGTGCTGATGTTGCTAATTTCCTTGGGAATACCACTTTTGTGACTTTCAAGTGTCAATGTGAAGTAGCAAAGTGAAGACAAAGTATGCTTCTTTTCAAACTCCTAATTAAATTGTGATAATGATCTATGATGTATGATAAGGTTAATTTATTGAATGGCAAGTGATATCTCAGTGAGAGTTGTGGGGAGCGATCCACTTACGAGTGAGGCCTCTACTTGCAAAGAATGCTCACGCCTCACTTTAGAACTTCTACAATTCTCAAGTAACAATTTGCTAAACTTCCGACAAATTAGTTGATTTAGATTCCCACGGATGCTACGTTTCTCAAACAAATACTTGCTTGAGAAATTGATAACCATGTGCTTAAGATCAATCAACAATTACGAAAAAACAAAGTCAATAATAAGATGAGGTAGAACCAAAATAGTCTTCACCCAACTCATAACATGTTTTTTATTTTTTAATGATTTTCCCACAAAAATAAAGAACCATGGCCCATCATACACATTCAAGTTCTTTGGCCTAATTATCTTTCATATGGGAAGATCTCATGCAGTTAACTCTAACTTATGTTTCCATTAGTTAAGTGAGGTTGCAGAATTCATTGGGAAAAATCATTGTCAAATTAAGTCTCATCAGCTGGTTGTGAAATGAAGAAAATATTGAGAGAAACAAAAATAAATTGTTGGTTCATTCATACATCCTTATGACATGGTAAACTATGTTGTTGACGAAGGCATTATTGCAAGTCATGCTCTTCCAAGTACATATTTTACTTAGCATGTTTTGTAGATAAGCACAAAATGCTTTGGAGCCAAGGAAGGTAGCGCCTTTTGATTAAGATGATTAAAATTGACTTATTTAATCTCATGACTATAGAGTGTAAAGCAACAAGTATGGTTTAGGACCCATTGATTGGATGTCCCACTAGTAGATGTGTCAAACGGGTGGGTCGGATTGGGTCGGGTTTGAGTTGGGTCATTAATGGGTTGACCCAAATCGACCCATTAACCCATTTATGATCCATTTAAGCCTAATGTAAATTTTCCAACCCATACCCGACCCAACCCATATTAATAATATTTAACCAAATTTAGAAAAACTTATTCCTATGTTTTTTTTAAAGATTATAATACTAAAATATTTCCAAGCTTATTTCTTTTATATATATAATTTTTTTTAAAAATGGTATTGCTAAAATATTTTTATACAACAAAATTTAATGGAAATTTTTTACAATTTTTAAAATAATTAATTTAAAAATATAATTTTAATAATTTTTATTTTTTAAATAAATTTATTTTTATTTTTATTTTTATTTTTAAATATAATTTTTCTTTTTTCTTCTTCTTTGGCCAGCTGCCAACCACGACGACGGCTGTTGGTCGGCCACAGGCGAGCCTTGAGCTTGCCCGGCTCCCTGACACCGGCGAGCTCGAGCTTGCCCCTCGCCGGATTTGGTGAGGCTCGAGCTTTGCCGAACGTCAGTGAGGCTTCCGCCTTGCCAGATCTAGCAAGCTCGAGGCTCGCTGGCGTCGGGCGAGCTCGACCTCACCCCTCGCCTGACATCGGCGAGTTTGGGTCTCGCTAGATTGGTGAGGCTCAGGCGTCGGCAAGCGCGGCGAGGCCTTCGCCTCACCAGATTTGGGGACCTAGCTGGTCACCAGCCATCGCCGTGCCAGCGACTAAAGGAAGAAGAAAGAAAAAAAGAAAAGAGAAATTAAAAATAACTATATTTTCGGTTTTTAAAAAATATATTTTTGTAAAGTTAAAGAGAGAAGAGAAGAGAGAGGTTGTGAGGTTTTGGGTGAAAATAAATGGGTTTATTTTTAATGGGTTGATAAATGAGTCTTAAATGGGTTAGATCTCTAACCCATTTATGATCCATATATCTCAGTCTTGACCCATTAAAACCCATTATGGGCGCTTTAAGCAAATGAGGCTTGACCCATTTAAACTTAAATGGGTCCATAAATGGGTCAATGCCCCATTTTGACACCTCTACCCACTAGTTTTCTGTGCAAGCAACCAGGCATGATCCTTAGTAGTGTAGGTATGATGTTAAAGTATAGCCATGTCCAACTATAATGAGAATGACAACTTTCCAAGCATATATACGAGCTTCTACATTAGAGATACTGAGAAAATTTTAGATATAGAGATCGTTTTCTAAAAGAGGAATCGAAGTGGATTTTATCTCAAATGAGGGTTTAAAACAGGGCTTTTTTTTCCCCAAAAGAGAGCCTAGGGTGGACCTTGACTCAAATAAAAAACTGAATTGGTTAATGTAATATCAAATAAAGGCCCAAGCTCACCGACCAGCTTGCACGTGCGACATGAGCCACTCACATGCAACTCACGAGCCACTCACGTGCAACTCACGTGCAATTTTACATGGGACTCATGTATAACTCATGTGAGATTTATGTTTGATATCTTGGCATTTAGTTCCCTATCAAGTAGCACATTTGTCACTTTTCTATTTCTATGAACAATTTTCAATCTAGACTCCTCATAAAGCCAATCCCCTTGCTATTCCCAAACATATTCTCTTTCTTGTGGCCCAGTCCAACTCAATCTGCTACTCTTCTCATCCTAGTAAGAGAGAGAAAGTTTAGTTGAATGCTCATTAATAACATATTAGTTAGCTTGGGGAAAGCTTCTTTTACCAAAAAAATGTATGGGTGATACTATTGTTCTCCATATATTGGTAAACTAGTAACAATTGGTTTCCTTCAATGCAGCAGCTGTGATGCTATATGAAATTCGGGTGTTGGAGAACATATATCATGCCTATCTCATTGAGAAATTCACAATTGTCGTGCTTTGATTTAGAAGAAAATTGCTTCACAGCAATGATAGTTCTATTTGATGGTATTCCCTGAGATTAATCATACAATCATATTGTATTTCGTTAAAAAAGAAAATGATTAGCTTGACAAGATCTAGGTTGGTAAGTCTAAAACAAAGACACATACTGAATTTATCAGACACTTCTTTCACATTGAATGGAGGGCGAAGTTATAAACATACTATGAATTACCTTGTAAACTAGACCAAACCCTCATTCACCGATCTTATTCACAGAGTCAAAGTTTCCTGTAGCAATTTGATTTGTCTTAAAGTGAAATGGCCAATTTAGAGATCTAGCCCACGTAATTTTGAAAAAATAAAAATAAAATCCCAAGGTGTATATTAGGAAAGCGATAATAATAATTGAAGGAAAAGCATAATTCTACAGCAAACTCTCAATCTAAAGAGCGATTCACCTATATGGTCATGCCTCATAAAAGTACAATCCTAGTTATGAGGAAAAAAAAAAGGCCATCTTTTGTGGTGTCACAGTTTACTCATAAAAATTACATGAAAAATATAAAGAAAGTAGACAAATACGGTTTGAATTAAGCATCACACTTCTACAGTGAATCAAAGAGGGATAAATTTTTACGTGAGCATATATATTAGTATGATAATCTCACGTGGATCTTCAACTTCTCTATCACCTAAGAATCCTATTAGCCATAGGACTAGTAATATCAAAACAAGGAGAACCACTGAAGCTATCACGATTCCAATAATTACTCTGGCTGATGGTCCAAGGCTTCTAACATCATAGTCTATGAGCGGGAACAAAGCAATAAATTTATACGTGAATCCTTCAATGACAATATGAGGAAATAATGGTAGAGATCTGTGCATTCAATATTGACTTACTTTGTGTTATTACAATAGCATAATTAAGTGGTCCATAGGTTCCTCTATTTGGATGCAATTCCCTTCCTTGACCAATATGAACAAATCTCCAAAAAATTTAAATAATAATAATTACAATAATAATTAAGGGAAATAAAAAGAAGAAAGAGGGAAAAGCGAGACCGGGCAGGGGGCGGCCCGGCCTCTTTCTTTTCTTTTCCTTATTCTCCCACTTGGGCCTGGTCCAGCCCAGCCCATTTTTTCCGGCCTTCTCCTTTTCTCTTGCTCCCTTCCTTTTGTTTGGGGCAGGCCAGCAACGACAGCTGGCAAAGGACGAGCCCCACCCACGCTCGAGACAGAGTGAGAGAGGGAGAGCAACCGAGAGAGCGAGGACCGGAGAGCGAAGAGTGAGGTCGTGAGTGAAGGGCCTCCTCCGGTAGCCACCGCGCCTGGACGTCGGCCGCCGACCCTCGCCGACGCGCGCCTCTCCTACGGTGGGTCTCAATGCGTTTCTTTTTTCATTTGTCTCGGGTTGCGTCGATTTCCCAAGGATCCCGGTCCGGAGGCGTGCGAGGCGATCGGGCATACCCCGATCTATCGAGCTCACCCAATGTTCGCCGCCCCTGAGCCGAGTAGGAACCCTCGGCCGATCCCCTGCTCGTGCCCTGTTTTGCCCCCATTGCGGGCTCGCAGGACCAGGCTTCGTCGTCGTTCAGTTAGTGCGAGTCCCGGCCCTGTCGGTTCTGTGCTCGGCCGTTTTTGGTCTTTGCTTGTTGATTGTTGAGAGTCTTGCGCGAATCTGAGTCTTGATTGTTCTGTGGCTCAGTCGACTCGCCCCATGTGTTCGACGTAATGCCTGAACTAGATTTGCATTGGTTTTCTTGACTTTTGGTCTGCGTTTGTTGTTGGTTGGAGGAGGTGAATCACGGCAGGTGTTGATATGGTCGCCCGAGGAACGACGGCGTGGACGAGAGGGTCGAGGGTCTTGCCGGAGGCGCGGTCAGTGGCCGCCTGTCGTGGCTGTCCATGGAGGCCGCGGTTTGGTGGTTTGGGCATTCGCGCTCGATGGCCGCGGCTAGAGTCGCCTTGACCCGGCAATGATCATCGAACGTGGTGGCCAATGGTGGAGGGAGCGAGCGTATATTGATACACTGCAAAACATAATGTCACGGCTGGAGTTGTAATGTTATTGAATCAGTAAGCAAATCTTCGGGCGTCCTGGGCGTGCTCGAAGAAGAAGACGTTGAGGAGCAGAAGTCGGAATCTTGGGAATGAGAAATCGTGGCGGCGGTGGTCAAGAGTAGTGAGTTTTGTGGGCTTAGCTGGGCATAGTGGACTTTACGCTAATTTAGGCTTTTTGAACCTTGGGCTGAAATAGTCATGAAAGCAAAGAGGGCTTCAGCATGGGCTTGGTGTAGCATTAGTGGAAGGGTGGGCTTAATTGGGAGTTTTCCAAATTGGGCTTAGAAAGGGTAGCATTAGAGTGGGCCTGAGGATAAGCTCAACTGTGCCCTTTAACCTAGACCGTGAGTCTAATCTCAGCCCATGGCCCAGCCCGAAGACCAGCGGCAGTCCGGATCCCATTTTTGGATTAAAAATATATATAACAAAATTGTATTAAAAAATAAAAAAATCCCGAATTTAAAAAAAGAAAAAGAAAAAGCATAACTTTTTTTTTTTTTTTTTTTTTTTGGGCAAGCTCCTCTTAAAAAGTAGGAGCCTTTTTATCAAAGATTGTGCTCAAAGTTGACTAAACTTTTAGAGTTTTACCTTAGGGTTTCAATTTTCCTTAGAGACAAATGCTTTTGAGTACGTACTTTCAATATGACAATTATAGCTTCCCTTTAGCCTAGTTAAGATTGGCATGTATTTATCTCTTAGTGTTAGATGCTTGTTTTCTCTTGTACTTTATTTAATGCTTCCTTTAATAACTAAGTGTTATTTTAATGATAACGTGCCCTTATGATTACCTCACATATTAGTAAATGGGTTTAAAATCAATCTAGATTGTTTGTTTGTGAACAAGATCAAGTATTGAAAGAATACTAGTTGATCAATTAGTGTAAGCAAGTTCTCGGTCCTAGATTATTTGATTACGTAAAAAATGAGATATACTTCCATACCTTACCTGGTTTCTAGCCGACCTTAATAAGCTAGTGACGATTCCTTTTTAAAAATTTCCTATAGCATTAATTTGAATATGCCAACGTCATGTGGGATATGGGTTTTGGAAAGCATGTGTCTAAAAGAAGTGCTATAGGCTCACTTTTATGCAATACCCTTAAACTTAGATCTTTTCTCCTCTAGATGGAAAATGTAGGTCGCAACATCGAGATCAACAAATTGAACGATTAAATTTGACGAAAGTTAATGTAGTCTAAATTTATCATAAGTGTATTAGTTTGAGATTTTTTTGTGATAAGGGAATTAGTTCGAGACAAATTTGTGATTAGGGGTGAGCGGTTTCAAGTTTCTTACATGTTCCACTTGGAACCTGTAATCTATTCTTGGATACAGATTCTTCATTTTTTGGAGCCTGAAACCTATCTATCGAAATATGGAACCGAGAACTTACTCTATTATAGGTTCCAAGGTGGGTTTCGGAGTCCAATATGTTCTTCTTTAAAAAAAAATTATTATTTCATTTTTAGTTAAACAAAACGAAAATAAACGCAAAAAAATAAAATAAAATGAACAAGCTTGTCATTCATCAAAGAGAATACAAGACAAACAAAATTATTAATAAAGGAAATGAAATTTTTGGCAAGAAATTCAACTAGATAAAAGAGAAGAAATGGAACAAAAGTCTACATTGAAATGGAATAAAATTCACTAGAGTTTACTGTTGACCAGGGGTGAGCAATTTCAGGTTTCATACAAGTTCATCTGGAACCTACCCATTTGAATAGGTTCTTCATGTTTTTTGAATTTGAAACCTTCTCTACATATTATAGAACCTAGAACCTACCTTGCCAAGATCAACCCAAGTTCTACCTATATTATCAATTGAATGATTGCAATAAATTAAAACCTTTAATGAACATCACTTGCTATTATAATTTACTGACAATAACTTATATTTAGAGACATGAAAAATATGGACATTAATAAAGTAAAATTCTCAATCATAAATGAAAACTTTGACTGGTGCTTCTAGATTATACATTCATTATCGAACGATATGGAATATCGGGGTCACATGAAGATATGGACTAACAAAAACATTAAAATTTATTCTAAGTTTTAGATTACAGGTTTTAGGATCCAGGTTATTACAATCAAAGACTTAGAACCTACCCGTTGAAACAAGTTCCTCATTTTTTGAAACCTGGAGCCTACCCTACATATTTTGGAACCTAGAATCTACAAGTTCCCACTGGTGTAGTTCACAGGTTCTAGATTCTACCATGGAACCATGCTCACCCCTATTTATGACAGTTTTACCAATTTAGAGTTTTTCATGGTCGAAAAATTAGTTTTGGGATAAATTTGTCACAAGTATACCAATTCAGGGTTCTTGATGGTCAAAAAATCAATTTGGAATAAATTTGTCGTAGGTGCTCCGATTTTGGATTTCTCATAAAATTAACCCTTAGAGTGAGATTGTAAACATGAACTCAACAGGTGCTGAAAAAACCGATTCTACTTGGTTTGCCAACAAAGAATATATCCTTTTGATGTCGAAAAATTCCTTGAACTAGTCTTTGAAACGTAGACAATTTGGGAGTATCCGAAGAGCGGAGAGTTGGTTAAACGGTTCAAGTAAGAGCAATGTTTCGACCAAAAAAAAAAAAGAGCGATGTAAGTTTTGACTTGGAGTAATGTATTTCACATATATTCCTATTCGAATGGGTGATACACTTGTCTACATCGATAGAGATTTAGATATGTTAATACATGCAACCATTCGTGAATTGGATGTGTTAAGGTGCAAAATGTTCCACCACCATACAACTTGTGGAGCTATTGTACCATCACCGACAGTGATACTCGAAAATGTATAAATTTTCTTTTTGTGTAACCACTTTGACAAGCTAGCTTTTTTAAGCTTTAGTTGTCAAACAATTCATAAATCAATCATACAATATAATCAATTCAATTTTAAAATTTAAAATTTGTTTAATCTAATTTTAAACATTTTAATAAATACTTAATATAAGTTTTATGATTTTTGGCTTGATTTTGTCGAGGTTGGTGTTTTTTTTTTTTTTTTTTTTTCTTTTGCATTTTTTTAAATTTTATGTATTTTCCTTGTTTTTTTTTTTTTTGGCTTTTTGCTCATGGCCAATCACTTGCCAAGGCCATGCTTGCCTAGATCAGGGCGAAGCCATCATGGCCCTTAGAAGCAAAGCCTTGCTTGTGGCCGGCGAGCATGGCCCCTACTTGTGGCCGATGTCGGTTGCCAACCATTGCCTAGACCAGTCACAAGCAAAGGGATGTACTGCTAATTTATCTGGTCAATGATTTTCCTCCTTATGCTAATTTATTTGGTTGGAATACAAAGTGACGCGCTGCGTATCCTTCTTGTGCTAAATTGATAGACTCAAAATGGTTTAGTCATGGAAGGAAGTTTTCTTATATGAGATATAGGCGAGAATTGAATCTGAATCATCCTTTTCGATTTGAGAAGCAAGCTTGGTTCTTAGTCATATAAGAAAAATATTTTCCTCTTGAATTCTTCACTATCATTATGATTCACTTGATCGATAAAGCAAGCTTGGTGCACTAGGGCCATTAGATACATTTATCTTATTGGAGGCAATCATTCCCTCGATTTAGCGGTCTCTTCATATCTTGTATATAACGTTCAAGTTTGATGTTTGCGACTGTTAGAATATCTAAAAAATAAATCGCGCATTCATTTAACAGTTTAAACTTTTAGATTAGTTGGTGGTAGTCCCATCAAATCTCACATACTATCAGAATTAAAGGTTCGTGGCTTCATTGATAGACTCTCACATGTTTTCTACCGTCCCATACACACGTCGCCGTGTTAGAATCAACGTTTAAGTTACTATGGAACTTTCAAAAGTCACCTAAACTTGCATGTTGAATTTAATTGCATTTGTTGACAAGTCTTTTGCATGGCGTCGTGCGAGGAGCTCGGAGATCAAAGAGGCAATGTGAGTCCAGAGCAAAGAAATGTATCTGCTGTCAAGTAAAAAACCCCTCTCGCTCGAAGTGATTTTTATTTAAACTTTCTTCAGATTTCCAATGATCGACACAGTTTGACTTTTTGTTTAATTCTAAACACTTCAAACTTTCGTAATAAAAAACATGTTTTTAAACATAAATTACCGTATAATCTATTCATAATTTGGGAATATGAATTTTATTTGTATTTCAACATGCATTTGATCTGCATATGTAATTTTTTTGGCGTTAATATTCAGGTCATTATTATTATTCCCTGACTAGTCAGACAACTTTTATGAGCAACTCAAGTAAGAGCGATGTAAGTTTGACTTGGAGTAATGTATTTAGCATATATTTGAACTTGAATGGGTGATACACTTTTTACATCGATAGAGACTTAAATATGCTAATGTATAAAGCAACCACTAATGAATGGGATAGACTAAGGTGCAGAATATTCCACCACCACACGACTTTGTTATTATCTGAATGAGTCTTGTGGGGCTATCGTAACGTCACCGTCAGTGACTTTCAAATTCCAACATGTATGAATTTTCTTTTTGTGTAGCCACTTTGATGAGACAACTTTTGTAAGGGATAGTTGTCCAAAAATTAATAAATGAATCGCATGTTATAGTTAATTTTATCATAAAGTTTTAAATTCGGTCAGTACAATCCTAAACATTTTAATACTTTTCTAATATAGTTCTTTTAGCTAATTTTAGCTTGAAATTGCTAATGTAGACTTCTTTTTTTTGCATTTTTTTAATTTTATGTAAATTTTATGAGATTTTTTTTCTTTTCTTCATTTCATTTCTTTTTTTTTTGTCATCGTTTGCTTTCTGGGTGATTTATGAAAAGGAATGACATCACGTGCTTTATTTTTTTGAATTCATTTGTAGACCACATCATCTAGCGCGAGTTCTTGCCTATGGGCGATGTCGGTTGTCAATCATTGCTAATAGCAATCACAAGCAAAAAAGAAAAGAAAAGGAAAAAAAATTAAAAAAAAATGCAAAGATGGTCATTTGCGGTGAGAAAAGGGGACATGGTAACAACACTGATACTTATCTTCTACCATTGGTAGAGGATGAAGAAGTCACTGTGGGAGGAGGCATCACCTGATGCCTCCACAAAACAAAGTTTCAGATTGGGAGCGACTCTTCACCAGACAATCAATGATTTTCCTGCTTATGCTAATTTATCTTGTTGGAGTACAAAGGCATGCACTGCGTATCCTTTTTGTGTTGATTTGAAAGACTCATAGTGGTTTAGTCATGGAAAGAAGTTTTCTTATATGAGACATAGGCAATGATTGAATCTGAGTCACCCTTTTTCTAATTTGAGAAGCAAGCTTGGTTCTTAGTCATATAGGAAAAAGATTTTCCTCTCAGATTCTTCACTACCATTACGATTCACTTGACCAATGAAGCAAGCTTGGTGCACTAGTGCAATTATATACATGCATCTTATTGACGGCAATCATTCTCTCGATTTAGTGGTCTCTTCATATCCTTTATACATGGATATCATATGTCTAAAGGGTTGTTAATGAGGTTCAAGTCCGATGTTTGCAAACGTTAGAATATTTAACTAATAAATAACACATTTATCTAATAATTTAAACTTTTAGAACAATCGACAATAATCCCACCAAATCTTATATGGTATCAGAAGTAGAGGTCCGTTCCTTCGTTGATGGACTCTTACATGTTTCCTAACGTCCTATACACACCCGCCATCTTTGGGACGTTTGTGGAGCGTCCAAGTATTCCATTGGGATGGTGTATAGCCCTACCGTGCTGGGGACATTTCCTAAATCGTCCCAAGAGGCTCGAAAATTGTCTCAATCGTCTTGGAACCATTATTTGATCTCAGTCTAAACTTTATTTGACGTGCCGTGGTTTTTCTGGGCTTGGTGTCTATATATCTACAAGGAACGGAGATAAAAGAGCCATGTTGGGTCAAAGCAAATATGAGTATCAGTTGTCAAAGTAGCAAACCCCACCAACTCCCCCCCCCCCTCCCGCTTGGGTTCATATTCGACCAAATCTAGAACATGCTCTTGACTATGTTGCAATTGGAATATTTCAGCCTTTTTCGACGATGACTGTTTACAAAATAATCACTGATCTGCATGCTTATTGCTCCCCTCAGACGTACCGTTTAGTTGGGAAATCCAGGAAATAAGGACTTGGGTTCATTCTTATTTGCTGAATAAATTAGACATGCTAAATTTAGTAAAACTGTTGAAATTATGTCTCAAGATCCGACGTTAATTGTTAATTGTGGGGTTTTGAATATTCCGAATTGAATATATCTTATTTTGCTTTGATATCAAATTGGTGAGCAAAGAAAATAGAAAAGGACAGTCCGAAATTTGGACTTCTCCTGCAAGTTCGGAATACTGCAATGCAAAATACGGGAACTTTCTTTTACGAGTCGCGTCGATTTTATTTCCATTTTTTAGAGTTCAGTGGGACGTTGGACTTTGACCATGAAAGAAGTAAATTGTGGACTCATGGCCAATTGCATGAGAGAAGGAAAAAGGAAATTAAATCCTACTGGAAGTCGGCAAAGAAGAAGGGGCTCACATTTATATGCATATAAATATACGGACGGAGGAATCCTGATGTGCCGTGGTTGATGAAGAGTGCAGCAGGCCTTCGTGCCGTCTGCGTCGAGAAAGAACTCTTGAAGCGCCATTTCTAAGCTAGCGCTTGGCGTGAATTATTTCTGTAATTTTTTTCGTGAATTATATTTAAAAAGTAGTAGTGTTCAAGCCAATTAAATATTATGAGTTTAAGATTTGTTTATTTCTTCACGAGATTGAGAAATTATTTCACAATAATTTGTGGGGCTAAATATTGCATGAATTGTTGTCTATAATTAGGGCTTGAGAAACATTAAGAGTGTTTAAATGATTTGAATATGGTTGTAATCTCTATTATATTGCTTAATCTATAGTATAATTCATTACTGTTTTTTCCATGGACGTAGGTTACTATGACGAAATTATGTAAATCTAGTATGAGATTTATTTTCTTATTCTATCTGCTATATTATTTGATCGTTTGCTTTCGCAACAAAAATTGATTTATGAAAAGGAATGACATGCTAAAGCGATGTGTGAAAAATCCTTTTTTTTTTTTGTAATTAATTCTGTAGACCGCATCATCTAGAGAAAAAAGAGTTTATTGGAATATTTTCGGAATGGTTTTTATTTTAACTTTTCCCAAATCTCTAACTGCACACGGTCTGGGACGGTAAAAGAATTATTTTGATGTTTTAGAAGCTGAAAAAAAAAAAAAAAAACAACAAAGTCGTGCATGGATATGTGCATCTCCACCCGTGTCTGATCTACATATATAATTTTTCTGGTATTACTTTTGAGTAATATTTGGACACGTTAAAGAGCTTTTATGAGCAGCTCAATTAAGAGACTTGTCTAGTTCACTTGGATTAACCTGTTTCGAATATATTCCTTGTCAACATTAACCTGTTTCGAATATATTCCATTTGAATCAACATCGATACAGGCTTAGATTTGCGAATAATGTCCAAGCTTAGATTTGCTAATGTCCAAGCAACCATTAATGAATGGGACAAACTATGATGGAAATTGTTTCGGATTCCCCGACCATACAACTCAGTTACTGTTCAAGGAAGTACTTAGGATTGTTTCGGATTCCCCGACCGTACAACTCAATTATTGTTCAAGGAAGTACTTAGGATTATTATTCCATCCATCTGCTGGGACTTTTTTTTGTATCAAGTTTGACAAGATAATTTTTTTCAATATTTATAGTCAACATAAATGATACTATCAATTGCATACAAGCTATGATCTAGGATTGAATTTGTTAAAATAGGTCATAAACCAATTTTTTAATCCATATATTATGAGTAGGGTTGTTATATTCAATAAATGGATCATAAATGAGTTTAAACATAATATAAGTGTTAAATAAGTCATAAATGAATCTAGAACTTACTTAAATCCAACCCATCTTTATTACTCTCTTCATTATCTCTTGCCCTCGCTCAATTTCATGCTCACTCATTGTATGAGTTTCCTAAATTGGGCTAAATATAAAAGGTTGCGTTTGGTGGTTAGTATAAAATTTAGGATATGATAAAATTTATCATATCCTACATTTAGTGCTTGCTCAAGATAGATAAAGTTCGGATATAAAGAGAATATAAACCGGATAAAATTATGCCATGGAAGAGGTGGGATAAAGATGAATATGATTTTTGATATCCATTATAAAATTTTTTTTCTCAAATAACAAATTTCTTATATTAATATAATAATATTTGAATTATAATATAAGAAATTCAAAATAACAAAAAATAAAAATGTATGTTTTAATTTAATCTTATTTTTATTTATATATTTGAATGTAATTCTATCTTATGATATACATTCAATATATACATACATATATATTATATATATATATATATATATATATTTATTTATTACATATTTTAGGTGTTTTAGTAATTTAGGTATATTAGTACAAATTTTTATTTAATAAAATTTTATTAGAGAATGATGGAAGGGGAAGAAAGAAATAAAAAAAAATTAATGAAAAAGAGAGGAAAATAAAATAAAAAAGAAGATAAAAATAAAATAGAAAAGAGTATTTTGAGAGATTTTTACTATCTTCTTTTGTAAGATTTGTGATTCATATAGGCATTTATACCAAACAATATAGATATGATGTGAATATATCCAACATTATTATTACAATCATTAAACAATTGATATGATATAGCAAAAATCCCATAGATTTCATATCTTATCAGTCTTATCTTGGTTAGAAATCTGGACGACTAAATGCAGCCAAAGTGTTTTAGTAATATAAGTCAAGTTAGGTATGAATTACTAGATTTACGTTTTATAGAAATTAGTCAAAACTAGTTAAATGGGTATATTTGAATCAGCTTATTTTCGACTCAAGCTATTCATTTAACAGGTCTATCTTGGAAAACCTGCACATGCTAAATGACTAAATTTAACCCATTCATAGAGTTTAAAGGGTGTTTTGTTGGCCTCCACATAATCATATTTCCGCATCCGTACCCCTAAACTATTGAAAGAAATAATTGGTTACAACTAAAGTAAATAGAAAGAGGGAAAGAAAAAAGATCTTTTCGAGGAAGTGAATCTAATTGTTGTCCGAATAAGTTAATCACCTAATGGAGTTTCCAAGAGTCATGGAGTATGGACTCCACTATGGATAAACTGTATAATAACCTAAAGCTGCTGAGCCGTGATTCTAGCAAAAATGGTCATTTGCGGTGAGAAAAAGGGATAGGATAATGACATTGCTACTTATCTTCGACCATTGATAGAGGACGATGGAGTTACTGTGGGAGGAGGTTGATGCGTTTGATGCCTCCATGAAACAAAGTTTCAGATTGCAAGTGACTCTTCACCGGATGGTCAATGATTTTCTTGCTTATGCTAATTTATCTGGTTGGAGTACAAAGGGACGCACTACATATCCTTCTTGTGCTGATTTGATAGACTCAAAATGATTTAGTCATGGAAGGAAGTTTTCTTGTATGAGACACGGCCGATGATTGAATTTGAATCACCTTTTGATTTGAGAAGCAAGTTTGGTTTTTAGTCATATAAGAAAAAGATTTTCCTTTGGGATTCTTGACTAATATTGCTGTTCACTTGACGGATGAAGCAAGCTTGGTGCATCAGGGAGGGGAATTAGATACATGTATCCTATTGAAGGCAATCATTCCTTCAAATTAGTCGGCTCTTCATATCCTTTATACATGGATATCATATGTGCAATGGGTTGTTTATGAGGTTCAAAACCGATGTTCGCAACTATTAAAATATTTAAATAATAAACCACTGACTCATCAAACAGTTTAAGCTTTTAAAATAATCAGTAGTAGTATTAAATTTCACTTGATATCAAATTTAGAGGTTTGTGTCTTCGTTGATGGACTCTTACATTTTTCCTAACATCCCATGCCAATGTCCCATCTTTGGGACGTTTGTGGAGTGTCCAAGTATTCCATTGGGATGCTATATATTCCTTACCGCACTCGGGACATTTCCTAAACTGTCCCAAATAGGCTAAAAAATCGTCTCAATCGTCTTAGAACCATTATTATTTGATCTAAGTCTAAACTTTATTTGATGAGCCGTGGTCTTTCTGGGCTTGGTGTCTATTTGTCTAACATGGAACGGAGATAAAAGAGCCATGTTGGGTCAAAGCAAATGTTAGTATTAGTCGTCAAAGTAACAAAAGCCCCTCGCTCGGGTTCATTTTCGACCAAATCTAGAACATGCTCTTGACTATATCGCAATTGGAAAATTTCAGCCTTTTTCAACGATGACTATGTACAAAATAATCACTGATCTGCATGCTTAGTGCTCCCCTCAGACGTACCTTTTAGTTGGGAAATCCAGGAAACAAGGACTTGGGTTCATTCTTATTTGCTGAATATATTAAACTGCTAAATTTTGGAAGACCGTTAAAATTATGTCTCAAGTTTAAGCCCACTAGACAAAACCGATCCAATGTTGATTGTTAATTGCAGAGGTTTGAATATTCCCAATTGGATATATCCCATTTTGCTTTGATATCAAATTGGTGAGCAAAGAAAATAGAAAAGGACAGTCCGAAATTTGGACTTCCCGTTTCTTTTACGAGTCGTGGTCGATTTTATTTCCGTTTTTTAGAGTTCAGTGGGACGTTGGACTTTGACCATGAAAGAAGTAAATTGTGGACTTGTGGCCAATTGCATGAAATAAGTAAACTGTGGACTTGTGGCTAAATGATTGAACTTAACCAATTCATAGAGTTTACAAGGTGTTTCATTGGCCTTCACATAATCGGATTTCCGCATTCATACCCCTGAACTCTTAAAAGAATAATTAATTACAACTGAAGTAAATGGAAAGAGGGAAAGAAAAAAGATCTTTCGGAGGAAGTGAATGTAATTGTTGTCAGAACAAGTTGATCACCCAGTGAAGTTCAATATGGACTCCACCATGGATAAACTGTATAATAACCTAAAGCTGCTGAGCCGTGATCCTAGCAAAATTAGAGCCATTGAAAAGACTATTGTCATTGGAAGAACCAATGCAAGAGGAAAAGAATGATAAGAATAGAAAGATTTTTTGCTAGGTACATGATGAACATCAATCCTAAGGAAGACTTGACTTATCTCTCAATTTCAGCCGTTGGAATTCACAACTAAATGTGTCCTTGTTCCAACCACTCAATCTTGACCACTTATAGACGAACACTGTGAGCCTTTGTCCACTCTCCCTCTTTTTATACAGGCATGCCGTGAAGTTAAACCACACATTCTTAACAATAATCTCTCTCTTGGTTAGCCAAGTTTTGCAATCCCAGACTCTGGTTAAAGAGAGTGAGATCTCTCCCTCCCTCCCTCCCTCCCTGTCTCTCTCTCTGTCTCTCTGTGGGTTGAACTTGAGACTGAGATGGTGGCGAATCTCTTCACGGTTCAATCCCTCTTCTATGGGTTTGTCCTTCTGTGCGCCATTAACTTAGCTGGTGCCGCCACTTTTCTGCCTGACGACGAAGGTGAACAAAATAAACACCGATCTTGTATTGCTTTCATCGTGTTGTTCCTTTTTGTCCTCTTGTTTTTGGCTCGCATGGATACCGAGTTTTATCTGTCTGTTGTCTGTGCTTTCTTTCACAAGTAAAGAAATATGCTATACATAGATATTATATTTAAACTCAAGTACACGCGAGTTTGGCCTCCTTTGTGCTTACTCTGCATTAGATACTGTTCCTTTGACTTGTTGGCTCTTTTCTCTTTCAGTGGATGCATTGAGAGAAATAGCAAAGACCTTAGGGAAAACGAACTGGGATTTCAACGTAGATCCATGCAATACAATTGGTGGATGGGGTGATGTCAAATTGCCTTATAACACTACAGACGCTGTCACCTGCAACTGTAGTGTCATCGATGCTGACAACACCACTGTTTGCCATGTCATTAGCATGTAACTCTCTCTCTCTCTCTCTCTCTCTTCCCAGATAAATAAGCAGTTAATGTATTTTTCTTAGGTTGAACAAGTTGATGTACTTTACGAGCATAGCTTCCTAGCTAGACTTTGATATCAATCATGCGATTGCGCACCAATTCTTTTATCTCTTTATTGAGTCAACCAATTGACGTTCTGAACAATTTTAGTATTTCATTGAAAAAACAAATTGGCCAATTTCTGGGTCGAAAGTGTATTGAGTACAAGAAAATGGATATTCACTGGATAAGGGCATTGAAATCAAAGTTTAGCTTTTCAATTGCAAAAGCGATTTAAATTTAAGGGAAAAGTGTAAAGTTTTAAACATATTGTATTGATGCTAATTTAGCCCTAAATCTTTTGACCGGTGCCAATTTAGTCCTAAATCTTTTGACTGATACTAATTTAGTCTTAAACCTTTTAAATGTGCCAATTTAGTCTTTATTTTTTTTTTAACGAGTACGAATTCAGTTCTACTTGTTTTGCCAATTTAGTTCTTTGAGTTAATTTTGACCGGATATTGCCGATGTTGATGCTGGCCAACTTACATGGTATCACTGATACTGCGTGGATAATTTTTAATAATATTTTAATAATTATTATATATTTTTATTATTATTTTTCTCTCCTTTCCTCTTCTTTCTTTCGCTAGTGATCAACCACCGGCCATCCACCGGCAATGGTGAGGGTGAACCCTGGTGAGCTCCCTTTGCCAAATCTAGCAAGACCGGTCCTCACCCAGACCAAGGCGGCCTTGTTGGGCGTCGCCTTTGCCCTCGCCTAAGCCAAGGTGACCTTGCCGAGCATTACCTTCCCTTGGGCGACGCTTGACAAGGGGAGTCCTTGCTTGGGCTAGATTCGACGAGGCTGACCCTTATTGGGGCTTGCCCTCGGTAAAAGGAAGAAGAAGAAAGGAAAAAAAAAGGAAAAAAAATAATCAAAATATTATAAAAATATTGTTAAAAATTGTCCGTATAAGCACTGGTGGTACCACGCAAGCTGACCACCATCCATGTCAGTAATATCTGGTCAAAATTAATCAAAAATACCGAATTGACATAAGTTAGGACGTTTAAGACTAAATTTACACTAATTCAATATGTTCAAGATTAAATTGACACCATTAAAAGATTTATGACTAATTGGATAGGTCTATGACTTTTTTAACAGTTTTCTAGAAATTCAAGGATCATAAGTTAAATCTATTCATACAAATAAGTTGTGCTTGCAAATAGCAATCATTATGCTATTGTGAAAATAACGGCATGTTATAGTTCATAAATTATTAAAAGAATTGACTCCACAATCATTTCTAATTTTTTATTATTATTATTATTATTATTATTATTATTATTATTATTATTATTATTATTATTATTATTATTATTATTATTATTATTATTATTATTATTATTATTATTATTATTATTATTTTTTGTGATTCAAAACATACTGGTTAATCTTATGGTGGATTAAGGATAATCACATAAGAATTTCTCTTTTTCGTTTTGATGGAAAAACATAAAAATGAGATGGGAAGAAAAAGAGTAAAAGGGACGTGGGGTGTGTTTGGAATTGGCTTTGCAAAAGGTCTTTGGGCTTTCGAGAATCCTTAGGCTAAATATTGGGTGTTTGGGAATAACTTTGAAATTTCTATTAGGCCAAAGTTGGCCTTCTCAAGGCTGAAAGCCCAAAGTAGGTGTGAGGATGCTTTGGGCTTTCAACTTTCTTGGCATATAAGAGGCACTGTTCATTTTTAAAATTTTTCTTCCAAAATTATCCTCGCTTACTCTTGATTTTTCCGGTTTTGCCCTCTTCATTGTATTGTTCATCCTCTTCATCGTTGAGATTGGCCAATGTGTTGCTCAAAGCTGTGAGCGGCCGTCGATGGCTTAACATGGTCGCGGTGGCCCAACTGACCGTCGCCAAGGAGTGGTGCGATTGCTGCCTTGTCTGGGTCGCGGCGATTGTCGTGGGTCATGGCAAGACCCCACCGCGACCTAGATCCAAGGGTGACAAGGTCCTCCTGCGACCTCACCGCCCCAAATCTGGGTCACAGCGATTGCTGGAGGTCGCGCGACCTCACCGCGACCCATATCCAGGGGTAGTGTGGTCCTCCGATGACCTCACTGCCCTAGATTTGGGTTGCGGTGGGGTTGCCGATGTCCGGCGACCCTCGCCGAGGGTTGCGGGACCCTAGGCGGCCCTCGCCGAGTGTCACCTGACCCTGGGCAGCCCTTGCCGATGGTCTTCAGGGGTTGCTTAACCCCGGGCGGCCCTCCCTAGTTGTCTCCGAGGCTGTGAGTCATATGTTGGCTGCTAGTGACATATTTTGATTGCTGGCGGCCACCCGCCCTTGTCGATCAATTTTTTTAATTTTTCTTTTGATAATTTTTTTTATCACAAAAGTCCTTTGTAATATAATTCCTCCAAACACAATTTTGCTTAAAGGTACTTTACAATGAACTTTTAAATTGTAATTTAACAAAAATAATTTACATTATGAAAAGTTCCTTCAACCTAAAATCCTTTGCATTTTCCAATGATTTTTCCAAAAATTCCAACCAAACGCACTCATTGCTCACTTCGTAATTTCCACCATGTCGAGACTTCTTGTCAAGCTTTCAATTCAACAATGATTTACCTGAAAAGAAAACAGTAATAGTTTTATTAAGCTAAGCGGCTGCTTGACTTTCGTCCAACTTGACCATGATCACCAAGCTTTCGCTCTCTCCGTTTCTAACGTCATGAAGGCCTTCTTCACTGTTTACGCGTATTATCATCCTTAGGAAGTAATCAACCTCAGCAACTCAGTTTCAAATACATAACAAAAGAAATCTTATTAGAAAAATCAAATTTATGACATGTCTGGTTTCATTTCTTGAAACCGATCGAGCAACCATGGCCAAGCTTGTTTTTCATTTTTGTTTAAGTTGATACCTTTTTTTTTTTCCTTTTTTCTTAATAATTTATATTTGTTTTACAGTGCAGCACTTAATGGGCACCACATCAGTACCACGTGTTTTAAGATTTTCTTTAGCCACATTAAACGGAATTAGCACTTTTATTAAACTTATCCCAATTCCATATATGTCATGTTTCGATAAAAATGAATTTGTCATAGACTATTTGTCATTTTAACTCTAATCTTGTATTTTGATTCATATAGTGTTAAATGAGATCAAAGTAATTTTACTCTCTACGTTATAGTGTTGATTCATGTTAACAATTGTATATATGTTCTATATTACATTACATATTGTGCATAGTATAGTCTATTCTATATTTATACGATTTTAAAATATTGTTTCACATAGCATCAATCTGTTTTGCATTGTATTGAAAGGGATAGTCAATTTTTCTCTTCATAATATCGATTTATGCGTTTGTAATTTTTTTTTTTCTCTCCAGTAAATAATACATGTCATGCATGATAGAGTCAATTTTTGGTTTTACTACTTCAATGTAATAGCTCTCTCAATTTTATTTATAAAAACACTTATATCTATTGCCTTGGCTTAGATTAAAGCTTGCAATCAAGGAAACTAATTATGTTGAAATTGAAAACGGGTAGGATATCGAACCACAAAAACGAAAACTATCTGAGGTGTACCGACCACATTTTTTTAGAGATTTTTTTTGGCTGAATGGATGTTTAAAGTTAAGTAAGAACGAATATTTGAAAGGAAAACCTCATTAGACAAATCTCAAGAGACAATATTACCCAACTATGTTTATATTCAATAAATAAAATTTTATCGTCTTTCTTACACATTTATTTAAATAATAGTTTTAGATTATGCAAGAGGAAGACTATAAATAAAGTGTAAGATTGGGGAAATAATGTAGTTGGCTAAAGAAAAATCCTCAGGCAATCATATCGTTTATTTTGTTCCCAACCCACTTTATCTGGGTTGGTCCTAACCCCATTATGTTCGAAGCTTAGAATTTCAATTCAGGATATGAATAGGTTTATACTGTCATTTTTCTTAAAAGGATGCCTAAAAAATTCATGTCGTTATGATATGATCGAAAAATGAGTGTTATCCCGATTGTATTATAAACGAAAAAAGGTTAAATAGTCTAATGGAACTATTTTATTTACTATATTTTAAGAAATATTGTATGTCATTATTGAGTTTTGTTACTATTAAAAAAATTATTGGAATACCAAAGCAACTTACATGAATGTGAAATAAAAATTAAACATACTTTGGGCATCAAATAACAGGTAAATAAATGATCTTATCATATTTAAATTATTTATTATGTAATAAATAACATAATATCAGTTGTTCACTATGGATGATTATCTAAATTTTCAAAATCTAATATTATATTATTCATAATATAATGATGTTAATCACTAAGTAAATTAATTGATGCTCAATTTTTTTGTAATTATTATTTTTATCATATTATTAATCATGTAATAAATTATATCTATTTTTAATAGAATCACATATTATTTTATTAAATCTAAATCATACTCATAAATTAACTTTTTAATAATAGATAAAAATGTATATGTTAAAATTGTAATATCTTGAATATATATGGGGTATTACATTTGATGATTGGATACTATAGTGATAATTATAATAAAATTATTTTTTTTTATATAATCATATGTTATGTGCTTAACATTTAATTCTAATCATATAAAAATTATTAAGATTTAGACAATTCTCTGATATAATAGATAATATATCTAGTGATTTGTATGAACGTTAAGCTAATGAAGTATGACTGACATTTAAAGTGATAATTAGCATATTTTCTCTAACTCCGAGTTTGGGGGTACTTTTCAAATTCCGATGCTATTTCCATTTTGAATCAATTGGTATGTAGATGTACATAGCCGTTTTCCAAAATCATTTCGTCATTGTGAAAACAGAGTTCTCAAGAGGCAGTCTCTTCCCGGTACTCTTCCACCTCGACTGTTCAGATTGCCTTACCTCCAAAACTTGTAAGCCTCTTTATTCTCCCTTTCTCCATTATCATCAATCCTCTTCTTGTTCTTTGTGGTCATCGTCGTCTTCATCTCTCTCTGTAAACAGTGATGTCACACGCAACTACCTAAGCGGCACAATTCCTAAAGAATGGGGCTCTACGAAGTTGATCAACATGTATGTGCTCTCTCTCTCTCTCTCTCTCTCTCTCTCTCTCCTCTCTGACGCACACACATGCACACACTACGGCACACAAACATAGAGATGCGAGTCTGTCTTCTCTTGATTGGGGAAACGCGATGATGTGGGTGCAGTTGTCTGCTTGGAAACCAGTTGACTGGTCCATTCCCGAAGGAGCTGGGGAACATATCCACACTTTGGAAATTGTAAGTGATCACTCATCCGGCCGCTCGTGTTTGGCCTCTTCGCTGTGTTAAATTTGATTGATGTTGGAGATATCAACTCTCTCTTGCTCAGAGTTGTCGAGATCAATCAGCTTTTTGGAGCTGTTCCTCCAGAGCTCGGGAACTTGTCCCAGCTACATCAACTGTGAGTCTCTCAATGCATATTTCCGCATCATGCGCCGAGTTCTTATTCACTGATGATTTTGTATCTGGGAAGGGAATTTTTTTTTTCCATTGTAGTAACCTGTTGAGAGATTAGCATTCATGTTCAATTAAACAATGTGATACCATTGGTATTTTCTTGTTCCAGGCACCTTACGTCAAATAATTTCACTGGGGAGCTGCCTAAAACACTTGCTAAATTGACTACATTGCAGCAGTTGTTAGTTTCCTGTTTCCTCAAACTCTGCTAATAGTTAGATTCTTCTATTCTTTCTTTTTCATATGAATCTTGTTGTTGAACGCACTGTAGGCGACTTAGTGATAATCAATTCACAGGAAAGATCCCTGATTTTATTCAGAACTTGACAAATCTCAATATGCTGTAAGGGTTAATGCTTCTTCACCTTTTAAGTCGGTCTATATAGATATACCCCAAGGATAATTTAATCTATGTATTGTATGATCAGGGTTATTCAAGGAAGTGGATTGGAAGGGCCAATTCCCTCTGGGATCGCACTTTTGGAGAAATTATCTGACTTGTTAGTGTGGAAATTTGGCATTTCGATCTGATCTCTCCTCTCTTTAATATGGTGTCAATCTAACAGAGTTCCCTATTTGATTTTGATATGCAGGAGAATAAGTGACCTCAATGGACCCGAGTCCCAAGTTCCACGACTTAATTGTACAAATATTATGACTTTGTGAGAGCACTGTTCCTTCTCAAATAGTTTACTTAGTGCAAGAGAGCCAAATCGTCTTGGCAATGTGACAATATCAGTGCTTTTCTCTTATAGGATGCTGAGGAGCTGCAATCTCATAGGAAAGCTACCTGGTTATCTAGCAGGAATGACGAACCTAAAAATATTGTGAGTGGAAAATGGCTTTCCCCTTTTCCCATTCCAAGCAGAATAAATAATTTTACCCTTAATGAATGAGATTTAAACTAGGTTATGGTTAACTATTGATTGCAGTTAAAGAACCCATTTAAGATGGCTTGAAGGTCCCTTACTGACTTCAATGGTGTTTGGATCTTTTCTGTAGATATTGCTGAATTGTGAATCGTGATGTGGCATTTAAGTTTCTGGTGACTGTGGCCTCTGCTGTAGAATATTCAGTTTTGTGCAGAAGTATATGGTCCTTTTCTCTCTTCGATTTCACTTTTCCAGGAATAGAAACCACAAGAATTCTTACCTTGGTTGTGGCGCCCATTTCATCTAATTTACTTTTGCTTTGATTTGTTATCTTAACTTCTTAAGAGCATTAATGCAAAATGGATGCTTCTAGTGGTTGATTGTTTGGAAACTTTCCTTCTAGTGGTTTGTTTCTCGAATCTCAGCCCCACAATATCAAACTGTAGTTTTGTGCCTGACTGTGGTATATTTGTCAGCCATAATATTCTTAGTTCCAAAGAGGGCATGGCTACAAGTGCCTCTCCATACAAGTCAATTCTTCTTAATCTGGTCATCTCTGTAAGATTTTATAAATGCTACATTTAACAGCAATTTTTTGCCATTCTGTCATTGTCAGCCATCAACGCTGATTCTTTGTTTTTCTGACATTTTGAATAACCGAATTTCTGTGGTTCTGACCATGGCTTGTCAGATACTCCATTTCCTTTTCTTCAGGTTAGACTAGGTTCGCAATTTCTCCATCGATAATTATAATGGACTGCAGAATCATGCTTTCCTTTTTTTTTTTTTTTTTTTTGTATTTTGAAATCCTCACTTTTATTTATTTATTTATTCAAGCTGATATTCTACTTTCTAAGCAGCCTAGTATTTAGTCATCATCCCTTTATTCACGAATAAAATGTTATGGAGGAGATCTGTTCAATATATTATGATGTGCTTTAGTTTTTTTCCTATTAGATAAATGGAATTCAATTTGAACTATGATATGTTGCATTCCAAGGGATTGCATTCAATTAAGTGCCCAAGTAGCATTTCAATTTATTTAAATTTAAATTTCCAGGTCGTAAATTTGATTTACAGCAGATTTTTTGTATAATTATAGCGTGTGACCAACTTGATGAACATGGATTTTATGCAATGCATGCCTCCGGAAACAAATGTCTAGTAGAAAGCATAGGCATCAGGCAATTGATCTGTATGTCTAAACATCTGAACTGAACCTGTAGGTTCATTGATGTAGCCTTTGTTTGTACGATCCTCCAAAGTATTCTCAAAGAGCATCCAGTGGAAGTCCGTTAAAACTATCTTCTCATTATATTTGTCTCCTTTCCATTCAATTGTTTTGCAGGGACCTCAGTTTTAACAAACTGAGTGGCGAAATCCCCGACAACTTTAGCAGCTTGGTAAAAGTAGATTATATGTAAGTACTTTGATGCTGGACTTAGGCTTCTTTTTCGTATATTAGATAAGAATCTAAATTTGCACGTTGTTCCAGTGGCCAAGCTATAGGCAACTCTCACTGTAAATTAGTTGAGCTATCAATAGAACTTAGACCATGGTAACATGTCCAATTTATAACCCTTAAAGTCCTCGTCTCTTGAATGATTATTATTTCACCATTCGAATTTTACAATAATTTGGGTTATCAATTTATATTTGTTGTTGACTGATTATTTTGGTGGGACTCTAGTCTTGGAGTAGACGTAGATTGATAATATTCTGTTGCTTAAATAGCATAATTCACAAGTTTCAATAGAGTTACTTGTTTACGCTGGAAGAGTTAAATGGATCAGTTTTAAGTATTTGACAGTTCAATGTATATGTCCTTAAAGCGTGTCCTGTGCACCTTTTTTATGATGCATAGGAGATTAAACATAGCAAAAGTCATTAGGCTCTCTATTTGGTTCTTTCCACAAAAAGGGCCCTAGATTGTATGGTGAGTGCAGCTAGTCTTGAAATGATGAGAAACTGTAATCCTATGCTTCTTGTACTGTTTAACAACGGCACATCTTTTTATCTTTCTGCCCAACAATTGACTGTTTGACATTGGTACATCTTCCCCAATTATTTATTTTGCCTTAGAGGGACAAGAACATTATCGTGAGCAAATAGTTAATAAGCTGGTACGACAGTATTCTTCACCATGTTCAGCTTTGTGCGCTGGTGTTGTGGTAATATTTCCCCATGCACTCCTAGTTTTGCAAGGATCAAGTTTTTCGTTTGTCAATGATTTCCTTTATCTTTCATCTCCAGCTGAAAGATGTATAGTGATATCATGAGTTAAATGATCTTTTTTTTACAACATTAATAATTAAATGCTTTTAATCTGCTAAAAAATGCATTTTCAAGGTATAGCTTTAAAATTTTTCAGTTTGAGTGTGTAAGTACATGAGGAACTGACTCAATCAAATATTCCTGTTTAGCTATCTGACTGGAAACCAATTGACTGGAGCAGTCCCCGATTGGATCCTGGATTATGCAGAATATGTGTAAGCTTTGCTGCCTGAGGAAATTGTCTTGTTTAATCATGAATCTGCTGCTAGTTCTATCTGGCTAATCTTGCATTGTAGTGAGCAATTATTCATTCCCATCTTGCATCTTTATGGTTTGTAGCCTATGGAGTTGAATGGAGACATCATAAGTACCTTTCTCCTTGTTGGGATCTGTCAATGGGAAAGTTATATGTAAGACATGAGGCTGAATCGTATGGTACCCATAAAAAAAATATAAAGTGGATTGTCATGGAAGTGCCAAGTTAGCCCCACTTGGAAAAATTTTAGTTCTTATAAATCCTCGTTGAAAGTATGTCTAACGTATCTCCCACAGAATATGATTAGTTGCTCGGGCTATTTCTTGCTGATAACAATGTTTATGGGTTTGTGTATTTGAGAAACTCTACAACAAAAATGAGTGTACCTAGGAGAAGGCTGATATTAACTTATGGGTGTAAGAATGAATCTCTTATGAGGTATTTTAAACATTTAAATGGTGGTCTCGATATTTTCTTATAAGATGACCAAACTTAGTAGTCGTTAGAATTACGTTCTCTTTTTGCCTCTTTGCCTTATACATCACGTCTGCTGTACAGTTAGTGGGCAAAAATGTATTTATGCACTACAATTAGTTCAAAAGCCTCCGTTGACTCCAATTAGTCTTTCCTTTTAATTATTTAAGATAAGAGATCTTTAATAAAGATAAAATATTACTTTCGTCACCTTGTGATATTTTCGCCTTTTGACTTGCCTTACCTGTCCATATTTTGCAACTGGTGTGCATACTTGTACATAATAATCATTTGATATATTCTTCAAATTGATGATATTTTGGAAACGGTTGACAATTTCTCTGTGTAGTGATCTGTCATACAACAACTTCACTACCGGAGGCTTAGAATGTCAAAAACGATCGGTGTATGTACTACTTCCTTCAGTCTAAGTCCAGCGCTTCCCTCAAATGCGCAATTATGAGTAACTTATAATCCTGCATGTGTACAAGATTTCCATTTCTCTACTGAATGTTTATTTTCTCTTTTCTATACAGCAACTTGTTCACAAGCTCGGCGGTTGACAATGTGTACGTTTGACTATTTCTCTACTGAATGTTGACAATGCATATGTTGGAGATTAAATTTTTCCTCGAGAGACTTGGTTTTCCAAGGACCTGCATTTTAATTGTTTATGTAGGTAGCGCTGAACTTCATTCAGAATGATGATGATTATAACTTTAAAAAATCTTTGCTGACTTGCTCAGAACCTTATATCCTGCTGCAAGTGGACTTGTATCATGTTTGAAAAGTCACCATTGTCAAAAAAGTAAGTTGATCTGCTGTACATCCTATCATTATCCTCAGATCCTGATATTACATCATACTTTCTGTATTTTCTCATCAAATTTATCTTCTTGTCAACTCTCCTCTTAGCTGTTGTGTCAATATTTGATGGTTAATGGATAACTACTCTAGAAATTTCAAATGCTGGCTCCATTAAATAATGTGTTGCTTATAAACTTGGGAGTTTCTATGTGATTTTCCAATAAGGAAATGCAAGTTTATTTAGTGTGTCTGGAAAGTCCACTTCATGTCAAGAAAAAGAGGAAAACTTGATTTTTCTCTTTGGCTGTTTCTTTACTCCATCCAGATCGGTATAACCTCTTCATAAATTGCGGTGGGAGCGAAGTAAAAGTAGGGCACAACACATACAGCGCTGATACAGAGCAGCCTGCAGCTACTTTAAGTTCCTTCCCGACTGGACATTACTGGGGCTACAGTGGCACTGGTCACTTCCCTGATGACGATATCGATTCAGATATATATATAGCTGACAATGTATCAGTACTGTCCACGGATAATGCCCAGCTTTACATGAAAGCACGACGTTCTGCCATCTCTCTGACTTATTATGCTTTTTGTCTGATGAATGGGATCTACAATGTAAGCCTTCATTTTGCGGAGATAACGTTCACAGACAACGAAGGTTTTACGAGCCTTGGAAGGCGAGCTTTTAATGTTTACATCCAGGTAAATTTTGGGCATCGTGTAGATGTAAAGCATATGGTTCTAATTGTTTTATCTAAAGCTTATAAATCGTTCACTTGGTTATGGTAGGGTTGTTTCACCTTGTGGAGACACTCAGCTTAAATCAAATTAAACATTATTTCAGGGGAAATTGGTCTGGGAAGATTTCAACATTAAGCTTGAAGCAGGTGGAGTTGGAAAGCCAGTCGTAAAAAGTTTTAATGCCACGGTGACCGAGGGCACTCTGGAGATACGCTTATATTGGGCTGGAAAAGGAACCTATGCTATACCTACTAGAGGAGTCTATGGTCCTCTTATATCTGCTATCTCCGTCTATCCTGGTATCATACAGAGACTTTTATGTTTCACTTGGTCCTTCGCCGTTGAGAAAGTTACTCGTATTCATATGAATAAAATACCCATATTTTGTCTTGCACCAGAAGTCATCAACGGGTTATTCAGTTACTTGGTTTGGTTGCAAATGTCCACTTTTGGATTCAGGCCATTGGCATCTGTTACAGTTGATCAGATAAATTTCCAAAGTAGCTGACTAGGATCTATTATTTCTCTCTTAAGAGGCAAAACTTGGCTATGGTTTGCTTTGTTTTCTTTCTATTTGAGCATATTCCCTCTCTGTAATCCTTCTATTCAGACTATGAAACGATGGCCTCATACAACTTTCCTGCTATGAATCAACGACCATGTATTACAGCATTGAGAATAAAGAGTAGATTTTCATTTTTCTTTTCTTTGTATTTAGTGTTACATGTTCCACAGATGATATCTTCCTGTGCTCATTAATTTGATAGTTTCTGTAGAGTACTCTGAGCGGTTTTCAAGTCTTCTTGATTCTTAATTAATGTGCTATCTCATCTATTGCTTTCCGTTTCGCCTAGAAGCTACAGATATTTTTCTGCATTTATGTCCTCCCCCATTTACTTGAGCCATATTGGGTAAACATATATTGTTCTTTCTTCACTGCAGGCTTTCATCCCCCAGGCAGCATATCTCCGGGCATGGTGGTCGGGATTGTGGCTGCTATAGTTTTTGCAGTTTTCCTTATCCTGGTTATCCTTTGGTGGAGAGGATGTCTTGGACATGAATATAAAATGGCTCAAGGTAGCTGCTTTCCTGGAATCTCTGCTGTTAGTTCACACATATCTGTCAAGAAATATGAGAATGTTATGCACTCTGAATACATTTTCCCCCTTCCGTATTCTGATGGAGGAGAGGTTACTCACATTGCATCATTTATATTTCAGCTAGATCACTCCTTTTAAACAGTTGGTGCATGACTCTTTTGGTGGGGAAGGTGTAATCACAATGCATTAGTAATACTGCGACTAGATTTACAGTTACCTTGTGAAACTGTTGATGCACGACATTTGTGCATTCCATAGGGAATTTGATTTGACACAAAAAGCCAAAAATTATTGTTAAGCATTAATACAGCTAAAGTGTCATAGATCCATTTGGTTCACTCAACAAACTTATTTTTATTTACAAAATCTGAAAAATGAAGGGATAGATAGTTATAGGGAAAGAACAGTAGATTGTTTCTCAGATGTGTGTACATAAATATTGGGTCTCCTTTGGGGCACAATCGACCATATATATACTGAATCTGTTTCAAGACATTGAAAACAAATGCCTGCTTCACATATATGAGACATGAAATATTCAACCTTGCCTTAGTTTCCAAAGTGGGGTTTTTCTATGATTTTTCTCCTTCACTACTAAAGACCCAGGAGAAATAACTAATTTTCTTTTCAAAGTACATACTGCCAACCGATGCCAGACTTTCCTAGAAAATAATTTTCAAGATGCTAAGATATTTTGTACTGAACTTGCTCAGACCAAAAAGCCACGACAAGGTTTTCTGTTTCATTGAGAAGGAACGGATACGTCTTTGTTAGATGGTGGATTACATACTTTAGTAGTTGACTCTTCCAAAGTCTTAATAGTTTCCAAAATATGGTGCAGATTTGAAGGGTCTGGCATTGCAGATTGGTTCATTTACCTTGCGACAGATCAAAGCTGCCACAAATAATTTTGATGCTGCTAATAAAATTGGAGAAGGCGGTTTTGGTTCTGTGTACAAGGTATGCTGGAAAATCGGTCAACCAAATTCCCCCAATTACAAACAGAAAGATCATTAGAAAGCAGCATTCAATGTCACTCAATCTACACAGCACAGATCTGATGCCAAAGTTGAATTGCAGGGACTTCTGTCAGATGGCACCACTATAGCAGTGAAGCAGCTTTCATCCAAATCAAAGCAAGGAAATCGCGAGTTTGTGACTGAGATTGGGATGATTTCTGCTCTTCAACATCCACATCTTGTGAAGCTCTATGGATGCTGCATTGAAGGAAATCAACTTTTGCTGGTTTACGAGTACATGGAAAATAACAGTCTTGCTCGTGCTTTATTTGGTAATTTGATATCACATTGTTCTTCACTGACTTCAGCTAATAACACAGGAATGAAGTAGTTTTGTTGTCTTTTGATACAATTGAAGGTCCTGAAGAATTTCAGTTAAAGTTGGACTGGTGGACAAGACACAAGATATGCGTGGGTATTGCCAGGGGCTTGGCATATCTTCATGAAGAATCAAGGCTAAAGATTGTGCATAGAGACATCAAAGCTACCAATGTTTTATTGGATAAGGATCTCAACCCTAAGATATCAGATTTTGGTTTGGCAAAGCTTGATGAGGAGGACAAGACACATATTAGCACCAAGATTGCGGGAACTTAGTAAGTTTCTGTTAACCTAATTAGGAGTTGGTCAGTGACAACATAAAAGCATGAAATAGAAATATTTAGTCTAATCTAAGAAAAGTGAGTTGAAAGGAGCTTTGTGGTTTATTCAAATCATCCCAAAGCATGGTGCTCAACAAATGTGCCTTAACCCCAAAGCTTTATGCCTCTCCCACCAATCTTCACGTTAATTAGGAAAAACATGTTAATTATGTCATATACTCTACCATTAAATAATGATACTTTGATATTGACATGTAAATCTTAATTTGAATATAACTTAGTTTTATAGGCAATAGAGCAAATTCACCCATATTTCTGTTGTATACACACGGAAAAACTTAAATAAGCATGTTCACATCTTTGAGACACTTGTGTTAACATGTGTGAAAAGTCAACTTGTTTATGAAAAAATTGTGATTAATTAGGGAAAAGATAAAACTGTAAGTTCATTCTACTAACTCTAACATTGATTCAAAAAAAAAAAAACTATGACATTAACTAATTTCCGTTATCTCAACAAACTTAGATAATCTAATACAATTTCTGGAAAGTTCATATCCTCCTATGTGAGATTTTACTCAAAAAGATTGATAATATCCTACATGCTCCATTTATTACATTTTGTACAGTAATTCAATGTGCCCCACCTAATGCGTTCATTCAGACAAAAAGCTTGCTTGTGAAACTATTATGATACAATTATGATGCGATACATTTTAACAACCTATATTGACACATAATTTAAGTGTTTTATTATGTTTCCCCTATGACAATCAACTTCATGCAAAACAATTTAATGAAAAACAATAACTATTTTATGTATGAATTATCTATATATACTCCTTTGTATGAAAAAACACATTTTTTAGGTATATATGTGCCACGTGACATGAACATAGAGATGCACTTTCAAGTGAACTACAAAAAAATAATACCAAAATATACAAAGCAAGCCCGTGTATCACAAGGGTTAGAAAGATAGTGAGGAAGTGAAAGGCTGTCTTTGTATTGGTACAGCAATAACACAATCTCTTTTCTTATTGTACAGTGGATATATGGCACCGGAGTATGCGATGCATGGTTACCTCACCGACAAAGCCGACATTTATAGTTTTGGCGTCGTTGCCTTAGAAGTTGTTAGTGGCCGGAGCAACACTAGTTCCCAAAAAAATGAGGAATGCTTTTATCTACTCAATTGGGTAATCAACTCTATCATTTCAATTATGATAGTATCCGTATTTAAATCTCTGCTTTTGCCGGTGGAAAATGGATTACGGAAGCGTGAGCATAGTATATAACTCCTCACATGCACTTTTAATGGTTGCAAAGGAGTTTACAGTTACCGCCTATTGAAACCTGCTTAAGAATTGTCACGCTGTTGAGTGCAATTTGTCATTTCAAATTAATCCAATCCTTCTTATTATGTTGGTCTACACTAAATTTTCATGTAGAATCTTTTTTCGGATTGAACTATTCCTTCAAATTTGGGGTCCTTTATATTTGCGGTAGTTCAGTCCTAGTTTTTATGTTTTTAATTTTTATGCTTGACATTCATACTCCCTGTAGTTTCATTAGCGCCAAACAAGTCCTTCGACTACTATTGAGTTTTGGCAATTACTGGTAAATTAAAAGTTTTCAAGACCATGTCTTGACCAGAATATCCATATACTTTCGATTGAGGTATAACTTTTTTCACATTCATATAATTGAGTCCTTAAGTTATATTTTGTTTTGCTTTGAGTAAGCAATCATTAGAAAAAACAATCGCTATTAGTCCTCGTTAAATCTGATTGCCGCCTGAGTTGCATGATCAGGTATTTTTTTGTTAAACTAGAATTGACAGTAGAAGGCAATGGATGGTGTAAAATATGGAAGGACGAGTCTACCATTTCATGTAAGGACTCCGACAAGTAATTTGTGCCAATAAAACTCAATAAGAGCTGGCGAATTTAAAGCAATATTGGTAATTTTTTGGCAACCAGTTAACAATTAGTAAGTAATGTTGGAGTTCCTAACTTTTTTAAAAAAAAAAAAATTCCCTAAAGAAATCATGTTTGATCTGTACTGACTCATTCAATTCTTTTTATCCATTTATTCCCTATAACGAAGTTGAAAAACTAGCAGTGCTTATCAACTGCATTTGTCGCGACATAAGATATTTCCTTCTTCCTGTTTTATTATTTAGAGCATATTTTGCAATTGATCAGTACCTGAAGCTTGAAAGGGAAATATCTTCAGTTTTTATTTCCTTTTATAGGCACGCTTTTTGAAGGAGAGAGGAAATTTAATAGATCTAGTTGATCGGAGGCTCGGTTCTCACTTTGACAAAGAGGAGGCGCTGGCATTGATAAAGGTAGCTTTGATGTGTACTAATGCGACTCCAGCCCTCAGGCCGCTGATGTCGTCTGTGGTTAGCATGCTTGAAGGCAAGGTTGCTGTTCCGGTGCTGGACTCCGAGGGCGCTGTGATGACTGAGGAGCAAATTGAGGCCATGAGGAAGCATTTTAGAGGTGACGAACATCAGGCAGTTGGTGAGAATATCACCACGAGTATGTCCACTGATGGGCCATGGACTGGAACCGCTTCCTCTGTATCCGCTAATGATCTCTATCCAATACTCCTGGATACTGATTACTGGCAGAAGAGAGAGTAAGAAATGGTTTGTTGCGTTCTAAGTAAATTAGTTCTTGAAAGAACTGGCACTTTAGCTCTTAAATTTCTCTCCGAAGTTTCTCTTTCGCTTACGTTTGAAACTGAAGGTATAGATAATATAAAGAAAACAACAGTGCTATGCAGTGCAGTAATTGTGTATTGTGAACTCATTAGGTGGGAAAGCCTAAAGATAATGGTTTGTGGTTTGATGGTTGTATTCCTGCCATTTCTTTCCATATTGTTATTCAAACAAAGATGATGTTGCAACTTCTTTCTCTTCACACAATAACGATGCAGATAATTGTTACTGCAAGAGGGAATCTATCATGGAAGTTCTTCATTTGTTTGAATGGCAAGATGTGCGAAGTGGCACGTTCTTGCTTTGGACATGTTTTGTTCACGAGCTCGACCTATTATATGTTGCTACTCAAGAATTTTTCTTAGCAAATGCAAATTTGTTCTGTCTTTAGTGTTGATGATGGTTGGCCAACTTCATCTTTCCCATCTTTGAGAAATGATGAAGGAGAAACTTGATACTTGCTTGTCTACCCACAAAAAAATTTATCTGGAGGAACTTGCATGTCTAGTCACTGTTTCTTCCGGATGGTGGATTACTACCTCATCAGCAGACTACTTCCATTCCATCAGTGGTTCTGTATTATGAGTCAATGCTCAAAACGATCTTAGTTTAATGTCAAAAGAATCAAAAAAGGAGAAACCGAAACCGAAACCTCAATGGGATCGCTGCTCACCCTGAGATCTAAGAGGTGGGGGCTAATTCGATTTAAATGTTTCTAATTAGCAAAAGAATAACGCAAGTGCCAAAACTTAGCACGGGAGACACGTAAGTACTAAAAGTTACAAAAGGTACATTTAAGTACTGTTGACTTTGGCCATTTTATTAAGGGCTTTATCATACCCAAATAAAAATTAATTTTCATTAAATTGCATTACATAAAAACAGTAGAATATGATCTTGAGTGAATAACAACTAAAAAAATAAAGTGAGAATTAAGGGGGAAAGAAAAAAGAGGAGCATGATTCTGCAGTCCAATATAATTATCGATGGAGAAATTACAACCTAGTCAGACCGAGAGAAAAGCCACAGCAGAACCACAGAAATTCAGTTACTCAAAATGTCAGAGAACAAACAATAAGCGTTGCTGGCTGATGATGACAGAATGGCAAAAATAGTCGTCAGATGTAGCATTTACAAAATCTTACAGAGATGACCAGATGAATAAGAAGACTTGACTAGTATAGAGATGCTCTTGAAGCCATGATCTCTTTCGAGCTAAGAACACCATGGCCGACAACCGTATGACAGTCTAACATAATACTCTAGTTAGATATTTTGGGGCTGAGATTCGAGAATGTAAACCACTAGAAGGAAGGTTTCCAGACAATCAACCACTAGAAACCTCCATTCCGCATCAATGCTCTGAAGAAGTTAAGAAAAAAATCAAAACAAAAGTAAATTAGAGGAAATGGGCACCACGACCGAAGTAAATAAGCCTCCATTCTTGTGGTTTCTATTCCTAGAGAAGTGAAAACAAAAAGAGAAAAGTTCCATATACTTCCGCGTGAAAGTTTATATTCTACGCAGAGGCCACAATCACGAGAAACTCAAATGCCACATCACGATTCACATTTCAGCATTATCAACAGGAAAGATCAAAACACCATTGAAGTCAGTAAGGGAGCTTCAAGCATCTTAAATGGGTTCTTTAACTGCAATCAATAGTCAACCATGAACTAGTATAAATTTCACTCATTAAGGGTAAAATAATCTATTCTGCTTGGAATAGGAAAAGAGGAATGAAAGTAATATGTTATCTTTATTCAAGATATCTTATCTTAAAATGTTGAAAGGATAAAGACTAATTGCAGCAAACGGAGACTTTAGAACTAGTTGGAGTGCATAAATACATTTTTACCCAGTAACAGGACAACAGACACGATGGTATAAGGCAAAGAGGAAAAAATAGAACTGCGATTCAAACGACTCCTAAATCGGATCTTCTTATTAAGAAATATCCAGACCACCATTTAATTGTTAAAACTACCCGATAAAAGCTTCATTCTTATGCCCATGAGATAATATCAACTTCCTCCTAGGTACACGCATTTTCTCAAATACACAAACTCACAAACGTGCCCAAGCAACTAATCATATTGTGCAGGTGATGTGTTAGACAAAACTTTCAAAGAGGATTCAGAGGAAGCAAAAATTTTCCAAATGTTATTTTTATCATTCCAAGAGGTTTGAAAAAGACCTAGAGCTGCGAAGGGCTTTCCTTATAGGAGAAAGTCGGGGCTAACTTGGCACTTCCAAGAAAATCCGCTTCATATTCTTTCATGCATACCTCGTCTTACATATAACTTTCCAAAAAACAGATCCCAACAAGGAGAAAGGTAGTTATGGTGTCTCCATTTAGCTCCATAGACTACAAAACATAAACATGCAAGATGGAAATGCATAATTGCTTGCTACAGTGCAAGATTAACGAGATCGAGCTAGAAGCAAATTCAGGATTAAACAAGACATTTTTTCAGGCGGCAAAGCTTACACATTTTTTGCTTTCTCCAGGATCCATTTAGGGACTGCTCCAGTCAATTGGTTTCCAGTCAAATAGCTAAACAAGATTATTTGATTGAGTCAGTTCCTCGTGTACTTTATGCACTTAAACTGAAAAATTATAGTCATACCTACGCATTATTTGGCAGATTAAAGGCATTTAATTATTAGAGGTCTAGGAAAAAAATCTGTTAACTCATGATATCAATGTGGAGCTTTCAGCTGGAGATAAAAATAAAGGAAATCAACCACAGAGGGAAAACTCGGTCCTTGCAAAACTTGGAGAGCATGGGTTGCCATGACACTAATAAAGAAAACAGAACATAATAAAGGATACTATCATACTAGCTTATTAAGTATTTCCTTGAAATAATGTTCTTGTCCTTCTGAGACATAAAATAAATAATGAGGGAAGATGTGGCAATGTCAAACAGTCAATCATTAAGCAAAAAGATGAAAAGATGTGCCACTGTCAAATGGTCCAAGAAGCTTAGGACAACAGTTTCTCATCATTTTCAAGACCAGGGACGAGACATCAAGGTCCTATCTGCAGACCTTCTAGGTAGCACGTACAAACTGCACTTACCAAACAATCTATGGTCATTGTTGTGGAAAGAACCAAACAGAAAGCCTAGGGACTTTTGCTGTCTTTGATCTCCTATATATCATGAAACTGGCGCATGGGACATGCATTAAGCACATGCACCTACAACTGTCAAATATTTAAGTAACACTGATCCATTCATCTCTTCCAGAATATCATCAATCTGTGTCTGCTCCAAGGCTAGAGTCCCACCAAAATAATTAGTTGACAATAATCATAAACTCATCTCCCAAATCATTTTAAAATTTTGATGGTGAAATAATCAAGACATTAGGCCTTTAAGGGGTACAAACTGGACATGTTATCATGGTCTAAGTTCTATTGATGGCTCAGCTAATTTACAGTAAGAGTTATGTATACCTTGGCCAATGAAACAAATAGAGAGTTTAGATTCTTATACAAAATACGAAAAAGAAGCCCAGATCCAGCATCAAAGTGCTTACATATAATCTACTCCTGCTAGGTTGCCAAAGGAGCTAGGGATTTCGCTACTTAGTTTGTTGAAGCAGAGGTCTCTACAAAACAATTTGATGGAAAGGAGACAAATGTAATGAGAATGTTGTTTTAGCTGACTCACACTAGACACACTTTGAATATTCGTTGGAGGATTGTACAAACACAGGCTAGATCAATGAACCTACAAGGTCCAGTTCAGAAGTTTAAACATACAAGTCAACTGCCTGGTACCTAAGCTTTCTACTAAACATTCGTTTCCAGAGGCATTCATCGCATAAAATCCTTGTTGATCAAGTTGTTTACACGCTATAAAATATACAAAAATTCTCCTGTAAATCAAATTTACAACTTGAAATTTCAATATATATAACTAGAAATGCTACTCGGGCACTAAATTCAATGCATAACTTGAAATGCAACATGTTATAGTTCAAATTGAGGGATTTCGGTTGTCACGCCCCAAACCTCGAATGCGTGTCCATCCCTCGGTGGTCGATAGAATTTGCGACTTTCCAGGATGAGTCGCCGACCCTTTTATTTTATTGCACATGCGGAAGTGAAAAACAAATCCCATGACAGTAACCATCTTGGGATAGAAAAGCACGACAACAGATTCACAAGCAAAATATGCTTTTATAAACATAATGAGTCATGTACAAAAGTCAACAACCAAAAGTCTACAAAAGATAGTTCTCCCAAAAGAAGCTGACCTAATTGACCTACTCCTCAGGTCCCCTAAGCTAGGCTCTAAATCCATCACTCTACGGTCCTGAAAGAAATTGAGCCAATGACGGGGTGAGATATAAATCTCAGTGAGTTCACACTCTAAACCCTGATTATGAGGGTAATACGCCTAGAAGCGTCCTATACAACCACAGAGACTTACTTGGTCTCAGATCTACCCTACAGAACAGTACAATTTATATCACAAACAACTGCAAACGGATGAGCAGCAATTAAGTTCATCAACTGGAATGCCACACTCAAAATTCAACCTAGCATAGGGGTCCTAATTATAGGGCCAAATTATTATGACACATCTCATATCGTACCACACAATTTTGTCCCATAATCTGGCGCATTCAACTTCACCCAACATGCATTCCAATTATTAATCACGACCACACACGGGCATGGCCTACTCGACATTCGGTGGTCTTCTGGCATAGCCAAGCGTCGTCTCACCCCATTGAACACGGCAACGTCACTATTTTGACAGCATTCCATAAAGAAGCATCGGTCCAAAATCTATTACGATCGGCATTTTTTTGGTAGGGCATCTTATATAGGGGCACGTCCAGCTCAACAGCTCTGGACGGGTTCTCTTAACTAACACACAACCATCCAATCTCGACTTAGAACACCGTGTATTGCACTCAAATGTCTCAATTAAAATGGTGAACCTGGCTTATTTTCTTCGTATTAGAAATATATGATAAAATAGTCGTGTGTGGATACACGGTCAACTCGATCCATAATAAGTGATATATTCCAATTTAAAAATTCCCACTGTTTTATATAGTATATAAAATCATTTTCGGTGTTAAGATCCGACAATTAGGATTTCACGAATAAATATCGAAATTTACAAATTTTGGAATAAATGACCAAAATTTTAATCAACACTCAATTTGCTTCAATTAACACTTAATTATAGAAATTAACCACACAATTGTAATCAGCACAAAATTAGGTCATCATTTATCCCGTCTAATTTTCGGAAAATATTTAATAATTAAATAATTACTAAAATTAATTAAATAATTCAATTTAAATTCTAAAAATACTAACTTAGGCTAGAAGTGCCTAATTAAATACCGAAACGGGTCCCGAAAATTTCCGAACCTATATAGATAAATAACACAGCTTATCTAGTTTCTAACTAAGCCGTTCTAACTACTTAACATGCATTTACTAGTTAAACCACTAATCTAATCTAACTAATCATCTAATCCCTAATTAACTTAAACTGAACACCTTTTAAACATCATTAGCCTATTAAGTAGAGTTTAGTGCATAAACTCACCAGTTTAACGCAAAAACCGATTCACCACGATGGCGACGCGACGATGGCTGAAACTTGAGCCCACGGCAATGCCAACGAGGGCTTGGACCGGGCTGACAAAGGCCAACAAGCTCACTGCTCGAGCTGAGAAAACCAGCTCTGAAGCTGCTAGTTTCGGGGCTGCAGCTGCAGGCTGGGCTGAGTTCAAATGATGGACTGAGAAGCGGGCTGAAGACGGGCTGGACTGCAAGTGGGCTGAAGCACGGACGTGCTGGGCTCGTGAAATTCGCTGGCTTGGGCTGGCTTCGTGGAGATGAGCTTTGGTGGTGGGTGGTCTTCGTGGCAGACGAAGGAGGATTGGTGGGGACGGGCGCGTGCGAAGGAGAGAGACGAAGATGGAAGCTGCAGTGTGGCGTTGAGGGGAAGCTGCTGGGTCAACGATGGCGCTTCTGCTGGGGAGAAGTTGACTCGTGAGGGCGTAGACGGTGGGGGACAGGCGGTAGTGGAGCTGCAGGTTGGGGAATCGGACGCTGGCTTCGGTGGAGTTTTGGAGGTTAACACCGGCTTCGCTAGTTGACTTGGTGAAGGACGCGCGCTGGACGAGTGGCTTCGGTGGATGTGCAGCTGCACGAAGGAGAGAGGGAAACAAGCAGACAGGATTTCTTCGAAGAGAGAGAAATGAAAGAAAGCAAAACAACTTTACCAAAAAAAAAAAGAAAGCAAAACAAAAACAAGGCAGAAACAGATGAGGGATCGAGAGAGAGAAAAATGCTTGAAGGAGGGAGAGGCGGCGGTCTTGGCGTGCTGGAGAAGCCGCTGATGGTTGGGGGGGGGGGGGGGGGGGGTCAACAAACTTTATTCACTTAATTGAATGCTTGTCCCCTAAATCTTTCTAACATAAAATTTCCATAAATAGCTCAAATTGATGCCAAGAAATGCAGCCTCCTGCCTAGCTCGAATTTACTCATATTTGGCTTCAATTCCTTAACGAAATTCCCCAATTCGACATCCAATTTTGATGAAGAAGAAAGCCCACACAATTTCTAAAATTTCCTTTCACCAAGTAGCTCGGTAAGGAGGCCCAAAATTCCTTCAATTTGACCCATCCGAATTTCCGTTCTTTTCCAAATCATCGAAATAATTTTCCGAAAAAAATCTCAGGCTCGTCGAAAATTCTTCGGAAGATGAGTCGACGTTCCTAACATAAATCATGACATGACAGAACTTTCAATTTCTGAAATCGGGTTTAAATTTGCAGTTAATTTCACTCTAACGTGATTTTAGCGTGACTTAACTTATCGGGTAGCTTTTAGGAATTTTAAGTGCAATTGACCTGTGATTGATTATTTTCGAGCCACAATATGCATTTTCTACCTATTGACGACTCTCAGTTGTCGTGAAAATCTCGAGATTTCAAATACGGACACGAGGTACAAAAATGATAGAAAAATCGGTCTAGTGCCGTTACACAAGAATTTTGTAATTAGGTGAAATCACCCACACACTAATCACATATCTCTATCGAATCGACCTGTCTCTGGTCTCTAATTGATTTTTGACTCTGCCGTAATGACATTTGCAGATTAGCACGGTCAAGCAATCGATTCCTGGTCAAATTCTCAAGTCCATTGCGTTAAAATCCCTTAATGGCTTTCCTAGATAATCTAGTTATCTCATGAGTGATCAGCTCAGAGAATAGCACTATAGGCGTGTCCATGAAAGGCCTGGTTCATTTAATAAAAAATAAAATCTGAAAATTCATACTGTCACACCAGTGATCTAATAGGACCAAAACTAAAGCAAATCATAATGTACTGAACAGATCTCCTCTATAACATTTTATTCATGAATAAAGGGATGACAACTAAATACGAGGGCGCTTAGAAAGTAGAATATGATCTTGAGTGAATAAAAACTAGAAAATAAAGCGAGGAATAAAAAAGGGACAGCATGATTCTGCAGTCCATTATAATTATCGACGGAGAAATTAAAAACTAGTCAAACCTAGAGAAAAGGAAATGGACTATATGATAAGCCACAGCAGAGCCACAGCAGAACCACAGAAATTCAGTTTTCACTCATATGTCGTCACAAATCCGAGGGTGAGAAGACTACTGATATGTTTTGTGCAAAGAAATGGAAGGACTTGACATGGAAAGGGTGGAGGAAAAATATGGACGCAGCTACACAGAAACATTAAAAAAAAAAAAAAAAAAACCTTAGGATTTAAAGCCTAATTCGATAATAATTGAAGTAGGTAAGACTCAAACTATAAAAGTGGTACTCTCACCTGAGCTGAATGGTTGGCCTGTACATGATTCCAGATCCTTGCCAAGCCAAGGATCGTGCAAGACCTAAACTAAAGGATTTATCAGGCCATTGCACCATTGGTGTGACACGTGTACCCCATTTGTTCTGTCATTCCGATAAATGTATCATTAACCCCAAAATCAACCACAAAGATGGGAAACAACTACAACCACCGTAAACAGCTCTAAATATTCTTCTCGACTTTTTTACCATTACGCACCTTACTAGAGCAGCTGAACCTCATCTCTCCTAGGTATTGACCCTCAGCTTGAAGAATTTTGCGACAGACAAGTATGAAAGCACTTGTTGTCAGCCCCTCACCAGATTCGTAGGTGACTGGCCATTTGGAAATTGCAATTTCAAATCCAAGAATGACTCCACCAGGAGATGACAGTGACATTAGAATCAGCCACACTAAAATGCATGTGTGCGTGTGTGTGTGTGTGCGTGTGTATGTGCCCTCCTGCATATTACCCAATGTACTGGGCATGTTCCATTTAAGCAGGAACACTCCAAAGAATATAACATGTACACCCAACTTCTGAAAACCAAAAAGATCAATGCCAACCTAATTGACCTTTAATCACCAACCAAAAAGGTCCTCATACACATTGAAGGATAAGAACCATAGACTTCCTAAGAGGCAAACCAATTTTTTGGGGCAATACCCATAGTTTAAAAAAGTAATAAACTTAGGATTAAGGCAGACCATTGACATCAGGAGCCAACTTCGATGCTTTGACCATACAGCGGGACAAAGGAAATGGATCCCATTCTTATAATTGGGGAAAAAAAGTCAGATGAAAACAGATACTTAAATAATAAAAGAATTGACTGCTTGACAGTCGACGGTAGCAGAGAGAAAACATGGCATCCCATGATATTTGACCTCTGTCAATTTCAAACTATAAACGCTTTAAACGTATACAATGAGAAAAACAGGACATAACTTTCTGCACTGCGAGTTGCACTTGAAAACATCCAAATTGGCAAGATTACATCAGACTACTACCACAGAAAATTTTGAGATACTATACTACAGAAGAATTTTATGTTCTTCCTCATCAACTTCTAAGTGGAATATCCTGGATCTGGAAACAGAGAGAAATAATAGCAATGCTAGCAAAAATCAGCTGCTCTTATGAAAATATCATAACAAGGCACTAAATTCTCAGGGGTTTACATCATAATGCAGCCAACGATTTTGACTATGAGAGTACTGCAATGCAGTCAAACTGCATTTGCATAGCACTTCTTAATCCAACAGCTTCATGAATATACAAGAAAAGTTGCCTCACCAGATAAATATCAGGAAAGACAATTTGACAGACTTTCATTTTAGTTTTGTCAGAAGCATTTGAGCAAATACGGTCAATTCAAAGGCATGTGAAGAAACTTTTCCTTGTTTGTTTCTTTCACATGTTGGGACATGGTAAGCTGCAATAGAGTCCAACTCATACCTTCCTATCATAACCATACCAAAGCAAGAGTCGCTTTGATAAACGAATGGAAAGGAGTAGCGTAGAATCATGAACAAAAAGTTCTGGTCCGAGCTGTACATGGAAAAGAGATGAACCGTCACTCCCTCATGTGGAACTCCCCTGAAGCCTCCGCTCTCCACAAATCCCCTCGCGCAACAAGAGAACTCTCTACATCACGCGTCTGGCTATCATAAGTCGATGTAAAATTCTCTGTTCCCTGAATTCAAGTAAGTTTCATGTCTGTGTTAGTGCCTTAAAACCTGTAATCTGAGATCTATTCAACACTAAAGAAACAAAGCATTCAGGCTATCGCTACACACAGATACATAAGATTCGCCATGACCATTCGATGGACACGGTTCGTTGCATTACAAAATTCTTAGCACCAGAACAACCCACATGGATTAGAGTTACGAGATTCAGTTGCCAGTGTCTTGCCTGGACACAAGCTGACACAAGCTTAATCCTTAATATCAATCTTCTTACCTTTCCCAATTACGTAAAATTTCTGCTGGTATTCGCGCTAGCTTAACACAATAATCACACGCCCCAACTTGTTCATCCAAGATTAATTACACCATAAAAAACGTCAAATTATATTCATGAAACTCAGAAAAAATTTCCCGGAAAGTCCAATAATTGCTATTATACAACTCTTATTTCTCAAAATGGGGATGTTAACTACAAGCATCAATAGGAGGTCCGCCACGGTCAAAAGGTTCGAAACAAAAGGCAATAAAGTTTCTAGACAGTCAACCACTAGAAGCCTCCATTGAGGTTAGTAAATTAGACGAAACAGGCACCCCAACCAAGGTAAGGACACGTGTGCTTTCGATTCCCAGAAAAAGTGACAAAAGGTCCATATACTCTCGTGGGAAACTATATATTCTAGGGCAGAGGCCACAATCACCAGAAACTTAAATGCCACATCACGATTCACAACTGTTGAAATCAACAGAGAAGAACAAAACACTATTGAAGTGAGTAAGAGACCTTCAAGCCATCTTAAATGAGTTCTTTAACTGCAACCAATGGTCTATGAAGGAGCAATCGGTCTACAGTGTCTTAATATCTTTACAGTTAAGTTGTGGAACTCGGGACTTAGGTCCATCAAGGTCACTTATTCTCCTGCAAAATCAAATAGGGAACCTCATTAGATTGATAGCATTTTAAAGAAAGGAGAGATAAGATTGAAATGCCTAACTTCCATACTGACAACTCAGATAAATTCTTCGAAAGTGCAATCCCAAAGTGAACCAGCCCTAGCAATCCACTTGATTGAATAGCCTTGATGACACGATTCATAGATTGAATTATCTCAGGGGTATATCTATATAGACCGACTTAAGAGGTGAAGAGCATGAAGCCTGATAATCTGTTGAGATATTGTCAACTTCTGAATAAAATCCGGTATCTTCCCTGCAAACTGATTATCACTGAGTCGCCTACAGCGCATTAAACAACAAGATTCATATGAAGAAGAATAGCAAATGTTTGAGGCAGCTCCCCGGTGAAATTATTTGACGTAAAGTGCCTGAAACAAGAAAACCCAATGGTACCACATGGGTTAATAGAACTTGGATGCTGACATCTCAACAGATCAATTGATAAAATTCCCAAGCCGGATACGACATCATCAGCGAATACAAAGTGGATGCCTAAGCCTAACACAGGAATTTGCATCAAGAGGCTCACAATTGATGTAACTGGGACAAGTTACCGAGCTCTATAGGAAGAGGTCCAGAAAGCCGAATGATCTCGACGACTCCGAGCAGAATAAGAATGATAATATCTTCAAGCGGCGGGATGAGTGATCGCTTACGATTTCCAAAGTGTGGATATGGTTGCTGGCTCCATCGGGATTGGACCAGTCAATCGATTTCCGAGTAGGGAATTGCACCCACATCATCGCGTTTCCCCCAATCAAATAGAAGATACACTCGCGGTTCACAAGAGGGGAGAGAGAGAGAGAGAGGGAGAGAACATTACACGTTGAGCAACTTCGTATATCCCCTTTCTTTAGGAACTGAAGCGCTCAGGTAGTTGCGGGTGACGTCACTGTTTACAAGGAGATTGAGAACTCTCTTTTCACGGGACAAAAGGTCTTGCTCTGTTTTTTACTTAAAAAACCTAGGCATCCAGCATAATTAATGAATGGCGCCTGATAAAGGGGAGAATAGCATCAGAATTCTCAAAATGCCCCTAATATCAGAGTTAGAGGGACTAGACTAATCATCTCTTTGTTATTCAATCATGATTCTTGAGTTTAACACCCACATAGATCGCTAATATATAACTCATTTTATCATATATTTATCTGTATTTTAATACCACTTTCATGATTATGATTACGTGTTAAGCATATAACATGTGATTATACTGAATAAATATCATTTTCCTAGTTATTATCACTTATTGACCAAAAAAAAAAAATAGTAATTATCAATGATGAGTGATACCTCATAAATATATATTATCAAAATGCGTTAAAAATGTTGGCTATATACATCTATCTATATTATCATATTAATTATTGATTCTAAATGATAATATTCTTGAAAAATGAGCTCATGACAGGAAAGGTTTTATTTGAAGCAAATGAATATATAGTTAATGTGAAAAGCATGCCTCGCTCAAAGCACAACCTTGCCATGCATTTGTTATGAATGACATATGTAATGAGAATAGACCAACATTAGAATTTTTGTATTATCTCGACAATTAAAGTTAAAGGGAATATAAAAATTATCGCTTTCATATTCAATTGTGATTTTGAGTTTAACACTTTGTCAATCGCTCAAAACATTTCGACTTAAAAATCAGCTTTTCCTTACAAAATACTAATACGGTGCAAAGATAATTGGTTTGATGTTTATCGCGTTAGCTAGTTGATATCAAAATCTAGTAAGCAATCTATGATCGTAAAATTCATGAAATTGAGAGAGAGACATGTTGCTGACATGGGAAACGGTGGTGTTGTTGAAGTTTCGGCAGGTGACGACAGTGGGAGTTGCATTAATCACTTTGTTGTTGCCCTATCCACACTACACTAGATGATCTGCATTGAAATCGCAGCCCGTTTTCCCTGACATTGCTGCTATCCCTTTCAACGCATCTACCGAAAGAGAAAAGAGCAGACGAAGTTGGACTGGTGGACAAGGTACAGGATATGCGTAGGTGTTGCGTGGGGCTTGGCATAACTTCATGAAGAATCAAGGTTGAAGATTGTGCATAGAGACATCAAAGCTACTAATGTTTTACTCGATAAGGATCTCAACCATAAAATATCATATTTTAGTTTAGCAAAACTTGATGAGGAGGACAACACAAATTAGCACCAAGATCGCTGGACGTTAGTAAGTTTCTTGCTTTTTGTTTCCGTTTACCCAATTTACTAATTTAGAGCCAATGACAACATAAAAGCATGGTATAGAAACATTTAGTCTGATTAAGAACAGTGAGTTGAATGGAGCTTTGTGGTTGATTCACATCATCCCAAAGCATGGAGCTCTATAAATGTGGCTTAATCCCAAAGTTTAATGCTAGTCCCATCAATCTTCACATTAGTTAGGAAAAAAATGTTAATTATGTCACATACTTTGCCATTATGACGGCCTATAGTCCATGATAGTTGGGGGCTTTTAACATCAAAGTCTGCGAGCAATAAAAACCATAGATTTATATGATTGTGCTTCAATGACAACATGATAAAAGAATGATAGAGATCTATGTATTTAATATTGACTTACTCGATGTTACTGTAATAGCAGAAATAAATGATCCACGAGTACCTCTATTTGGACGCAATTCCCTTCCCTGACTAATATAAACGAATCTCCAAAAAGTTTAAAGAATAATAATAATAATAATAATAATAATAATAATAATAATAATAATAATAATAATAATTATTATTATTATTATTATTAAAAAAAAAAGAGGGAAAAGTAAGACCGGGCGGGGGCGGACCGGCTCTTTCTTTCTTTTCCATTTATTCTTCCACTTGGGCCTGGCCCAGCCCAACCTATTATTTTTATTTTTATTTCACCCAGGCCCGGCCTTCCCGTTTTCTCTATCTCCCTTCCCTTTGTCCAAAACGTTGGTTGAAGAGAGGACGGCACGGAAAAAGAGACCAGAAGATGCGGAGGGCGACCGTCTCGTCGAAGTTGGTGGTTGGGGGCAGGCCAGCAACGACGGCTGGCAAAGGACGAGGCCGCGCGCGCCAGCTTGAGGGGTTAAAGGGGGCCCGGTTTGGGGATTTTTAAGGGGGCTTGAGACAGAGCTGAGAGAGGGAGAGCAACCGAGAGAGCCAGGGCCAGAGAGCGAAGAGTGAGGTTGTGAGTGAAAGGCCTCCTCCGGTAGCCACTGCGTCAGGGCCAGAGAGCAATGTTTCGACAAAAAGAAGAATAAGAGCGATGTAATTTTCAACTTGGAGTAACCATTCGTGAATGGGTGATACACTTGTCTCCATTGATGGAGACTTAGATATGTTAATATACATGCAACCATTTGGAATGGGATGTGCTAAGGTGCAAAATGTTCCACCACGGTACAACTCTATTATTATTTGAATAAATCTTGTGGGGCTATCATATCATCACCGATAGCGAATTTCATATTCGAATATGTATAAATCTTCTTTTTGTGTAAACTTTTTGACAAGACGGCTTTTCTAAGGGATAGTTATCGAAAAATTCGCCAATCAATCACATTATATCCATTCAATTTTAAAGTTTTCAATTTAATTAATTTAATTCTAAATATTTTAATAAATATTTAATATAGTTATTTCAGTTAATTTTGGCTTGAAATTGTTGAGGTTGACAATTTTTTTTCCTTTTTTTTTAATTTTATAAAATTTTGCTTTTTTTTCTTTTCCTTCATTTCTTTTCTTTCTTTTTGTTTTGTTTTGTTTTTTTTTTTTTTTTTTTTTTTTTTTTGGCTCATGGCCGATCACTTACCAAGGCCATGCTTGCCTAGATCTAGGCAAAGTCATTGCGACCCTTACAAGGCAAGCCTCGCTTGTGGCCGATGTTGGTTGCCAACCATTGCCAAGACCGGTCACAAGCAAAGAAGAAAAGAAAAGGAAAAAAAAATCATAAAATCGAAAAAAAAAATGTAAAAATGGTCATTTGCGGTGAGAAAAAGGGGCCACGGTAACGACATTGATTCGACCATTGATAGAGGACATAAAGTAATTGTGGAAGGAGGTTGATGCGTTTGATGCCTCCTTGAAACAATGCTTCAGATTGCAAGCGACTCTTCATCGGATGGTCAATGATTTTCTTGCTTATGCTAATTTATTTGGTTGGAGTATAAAGGACGCAATGCGTAACCTTCTTGTGTTGATTTGATAGATTCAAAATGGTTTAGTCACGGAAGGAAGTTTTCTTATATGAGACATAAATTGAATTTGAATCATCCTTTCCGATTTGAGAAGCAAGCTTGGTTCTTAGTCATATAAGAAAAAGATTTTCCTCTTGAATTCTTCACTACCACTACGGTTCACTTGACAAGATGAAGCAAGCTTGGTGCACTAGAGCAATTAGATACATGTACCTTATTGAAGGCAATCATTCCCTCAATTTAGTGGCTCCTTCATATCCTTTATCCATGGATGCCATATGTGTAATGGGTTGTTAATGAGGTTAAGTCCAATGTTCGCAACTATTGGAATATTAAAATAATAAGCCACACATTCATGTAACAATATAAACTTTTAAAATGATTGGTAATAAAGGTTCGAGTAGGGCTGTTTTCTTAAAAAGGATCGAAGTGGACCTTATCTCAAATAAACACTTGAAGTAGGGCCATTTAAAAAAAAAAGGCTAAGAGTAGACTTTATCTCAAATAAAAACTCAATCGGTTAATTTGATTTCAATTAAAGGTTTGAGTTCATTGACCAGCTTGCACGTGTGGCTCACATACCATTTATGTGCAACTCTTGTGCGATTTACATGCCACTCACGAGCGACTCATGTGTGATTTACGTGCTACCCCATCTGATTCATGTGTGATTTATGGTAGCGACCTTAAGGAGACAATAACGAAGAACCATCAAAGAACCTCGGTTATTAAGAGAAATTTGCAAAGAGAAGAAGATACCAACACAAGAACATGTTGAGATCAAATGAAACACCCACCTTATTTTAGCAACTTACGATGTCTTCAAACTTGTCCATTCCCCATTGTAATATGGATTTGAGCCAACAAGCAAGCAATTTCTCAGAATTTTTTATATGTGAAAAACAATAGTTAATGGTAAGCAGCCATAATAAAAAAAAGTGACAAAAGAAAGATACCAAATATTCATTGTATTGAGCTCACAAAGTCTCTCTCATATTCATATGCTGCAAATTAGGAAAATTTGAGCTTGGACCTTTCGAATTAGATATTCTCCTGGACGCGTATAAAACCACTCCATCACCTAATATTAACATCCCTTCTACCTTTTCGTGATAAAACACAATCTTACAAGATCATAAGAGACAAAGAACAATTGCACATGATCAAATGCTCAAAACTCCTTCTAGTTTGTCAACAAAGATATGGTTGAAGGAATAGGTCCCTCATAGATGTGCCTTGAATGTCCTTGAAAACTTAATGCCATAATATAAGAACAACTTTCAAGTATCTCATAAATCATGCAAATAAATCTTTTTGGCCCTAATTGAGAAGAATTGAGATACACACAATATTGTAATTTTGATCCAATTCCTAATAATATCATGTATCTTTCCTATTAATGTTCTTCCATCTATATGACTGCAAGTGGTCTATAATCAAAATCCCCCAAAGGCAATTCAGTATGTTGAGCAATAAAAAGTATTTTGATGTCACTTACAAATCTTCTAATTTCTTTGGATTGCCAAAGGATTCGTGTATTGTTCCATTGAAAACATTAGTAGATAGCTGCAAAAACAAAACTAGGAATTAGGAATACTAAAAAATCAAGTCTCAATGTGTAAGTGGACATAAGATAGAAAAAAGTGCATTTTCATCTCCCCAAATAAAGAGAAACTTCATTTTAATTTAAGCAGGAAGATTAGAGTTAGAACTTTTATTTCATAATCTCGCAATCAAGAGAGCTCACAAACATCAAGAAAGGACTTCTGAAATGTGTTATCTAGGCAAAAGTGTGATAATTAATGTACTCCAATTTACTTACAGTCTTGTTGAGTGGCTCAAGTTTCCAGGTTTGGCTCAAGAGTGCCTTCAAGCAAATTGTCCTCTAATACACTATCATTGCCATAAATTTATCACCATCATGTCTAGCACATTCTCAATACGAAGGTATGCGATTTATAGTGAGAATTACCAAAAAAGTCTTAAATCTATTGCAATTGTGCCAATTCAATCCATCTCGGCGCTGATGTGGACACCGACCGAGGACAGCTAGCCGGCGAACGCTGAAGTGGCAATTTTTTAATATATATATATATATTCAATTTTTTATTTTTTTATTTTTTTTTTGAATTTTTTTCCCTTTCTTCTCCTTCCTCTAGCGGCCCGGTGAGGTTAGTCTCGCTAGCCACTGGCGAAGGCGAGCCTCGCCGAGCGACAATGAGGCCGCCGTTGCTAGACCTGGTGACAGCCGCCTCGCTAGCCACTAGCAAGGCTCACCCCAGCCGGCCATTGGCAAAGGCGAGCCTCGCCCAGCGACAGCAAGGCGACTATTGCTAATCACTAGGTGAGGCTTGCCTTCACCAGTGGCCGGCGGGGGCGAGCCTCACTCAGCGACGGCGAGGCGGCAGTCGCTAGATCTAGCGAGGCCAAGCCAGTGGCCGGTGGGGGCGAGCCTCGCTGGCCCTCGCCCTGGCCGGCTAGAGGAAGGAGAAGAAGGTGAAAAAAAAGGAAAAAAATTCCAAAAAAATTTAAAAAATTCGATTTTTTTAAAAAATATTAAAAAATTGCCAAATCGCGTTCGTCGGCCCGGCTATCCCTGGCCGGTGTCCATGTTAGCGCCGGCCGGCCAATTTTGACCGGATGGATTGAATTGGCACAATTGTAAAAGATTTAGGACTAAATTGGCCCAAAAAAAAGAGTTTAAAACTAAATTGACACAATTGCAATAGGTTTAGGACTTTTTTTTGGTAATTCTCCCATGATTTATAGCAAGTCTTATAGCTCTTCCAGGGTGCTGATGTTGCCAATTTCCTTGGGAATGCCACTTATGTGATTTTCAAGTGTTGATGTGAAGCAGCAAAGTGAAGACTAAAGTATGCTTCTTTTCAAACTCCTAATTAAATTGTGATAATGATCCACAATGTATGATAAGTTTAACTTATTGAATGGTAAGTGATATCTTAGTGAGAGTTGTGGGGAGCGATCCACTTTTGTAGTTACGAGTGAGGTCTCTGCTTGCAAAGAATGCTCACTTTAGAACTTCTACAATTCTCAAGCAATAGTTTGTCAAACTTCTAACAAATTAGTTGATTTAGATTCCTACGAATGCTACATTTCTCAAACAAATACATACTTAAGAAAATTGATAACCATGTGCTTAAGAAAGATCATTCAACAATTACAAAAAACAATGTCAATAATAAGATGAGGTGGAACCATAATAGTCTTCTCTCAACTCATAAAATGCTTTTCCGTGATTTCCTCACAAAAATAAAGAAACATTGCCTATCATACACATTCAAGTCCTTTGGCCTAATTACCTTTTATATGGGAAGATCTCATGCAGTCAAGTCTAACTCACATTTCTGTTTGGTAAGTGAGGTTGTAGAATTCATCAGGAAAAATCATTGTCAAATTAAGTCTCTTCAGCTGGCTATGAAACAAAGAAGATACTTAGAGAAACAAAAATAAATTGTTGGTTCATACATACATCCTTGTGACATGACAAACTATGCTATTAATGAAGGCACTGTTGCAAGTCATGCTCTTCTAAGTACTTATTTTACTTGGCATGTTTTATAAATAAGTACAAAATGCTTTGGAGCCAGAGGTAGCGCCCTTGGTTAAGATGATTAAAATTGGCTTGACCTTAGTAAGAAAGGGTTATTCAATCTTAGGATTGTAGAGTGTAGAGCAATGAGTATAGTTTAGGACCCATTGATTGGATGTCCTACTAGCTTTATGTACAAGCTATTAGGGACGGTTTTGTCATGTCCCAATAGTGCTGGCAAAGTATAACCATGTCCAACTATAATGAGAAAGACAACTTTCCAAGAGTATAAACGGGCTTCTGCATAAGAGATACTAAGAAAATTTTAGATAGGGAGATCATTTTTCCAAAAAGGAATCGAAGTGGACTTTATCTCAAATGAGAACCTAAAATTGGGCCATTTTTTTCAAAGGAGAGCCCAGGGTAGACATTGACTAAAAAAAACCCGAATTGGTTATTGTAATCTCAGATATAAGCCCAGACTCATCGACAAGCTTGCACATGCCACTCAAGTGCGACTCACGTGCAATTTACACGCGACTCACGTATACCTCACGTGAGATTTATGTCCGATATCTTGGCATTTAGTTCTTTATCAAGTAGCACATTTGTTGCTTTTTTGTTCCTATGAACAATTTTCAATCTAGATTCCTCATGAAGCGAATCCCCTTGCTATTCCTAAACATATTTTCTTTCTTGTGGCCTAGTCCAACTCAATCTATTACTCATCTCGTCCTAGGAAGAGAAAGAAAGTTAAGTTGAATGCTCATTAATAACATATTAGTTAACTTAGGCAAAATCATCTTTTACCAAAAAGTGTACAGGAGATGCTATTGTTCTCCATATATGCATAACTGGTAACAATTGATTTCCTTCAATGCACAACCGTAAAGCTATACAAAATTTGGGTGTTGGAGAGCATATATCATGCCTATCTCATTGAGAAATTCGCGATTGCCTTGCTTTGATTTAGATGAAAATTGCTTCACAACAATCATAGCTCCATCTAGTAGTATTCCCTGAGATTAATTATACAATCATAACCGATCATATGTTATTTCATTAAAAAAAATTATTAGCTTGACAAGATCTGGGTTGGTAATTCTAAAATAAAGACACATATTGAATTTATCAGACACTTCATGGAGGATGAAGTTATAAACATATCGTGAATTACCTTGTAAGGTGGATCAACCCTCATTCACCAATCTTGTTCATAGAGTCGAAGTTACCCATAGCAGCTTTGATTTGTCTTAAAGTGAAATGGCTGATCTGGAGATCTAATCCATGTTATTTTGGGGGAAAAAAACCAAGGTGTATAATAGGAAAGTCATAATAATAATCTAAGGAAAAGCACAATTCTACAAACAAACTCTAAATGATTCACCTATATGGCCATGCCTCATAAAAATGCAATCCTAGTTAGAAGAAAGAAAAAAAAGGCCAACTTTTGTGGCGTCATAGTTTACTTATAAGAATTCCATAAAAAATACACAATAAGTAGACAAATATAGTCTTGAATTAAGCATCATATTTCTACAATGAATCAAATTATTATGATAATCTCACGTGAATCTTCAACTTCTCCATCGCCTAAGAATCCTATTAGCCAAATGACTAGTAATATCAAAACAAGGAGAACCATTGAAGCTATCACAATTCCAATGATTACTCTAACTGATAGTACAGGGCTTCCAACATTAAAGTTTACAAGCAAGAAAAAAAGTAGATTTCTACACGAATGCTTCAATGAAAACATGAGAAAAGAATGATAGAGATCTATGTATTTAGCATTGTCACTGCAATAGCAGAAATAAGTAGTTCACAAGTACCTCTATCTTAACATGATTCCCTTATTTAACCAATATAAACGAATCTCCAAAAAAATTTAAAGAATTATTATTATTATAATTATTATTAAGAAGAAGAAGAAGAAGAAGAAGAAAGAGGGCAAAGCGAGACTGGGCGGGGCGGCCCGACCTCTTTCCTTTCTTTTCCGTTTTCTCTCCCACCTGGGCCAGGTCCAGCCCAACCCATTCGTTTTTTTTTTTTTTTTAACCACGAGGCTCGGCCTTCTCGTTTTCTCTGGCTCCCTTCCTCCCGTCTCGATCGTTGGCCGAAGAGATGGGGGAGAAAGAGAGAGGGCGAGCTTCTCATCGGAGTTGGCGGTTGGGGGCAGGCCAGCAACGACAGCTGGCAAAGGACGAGGCCACGCGCGCTCGCTTGAGGGGTTAAGGGGGGTGGTTTGGGGATTTTCAAGGGGGCTAGCGAGAGAGGGAGAGAGGGAGAGCAGCCGAGAGAGCGAGGACCAGAGAGGGAAGAGTGAGGGTCGTGAGTGAAGGGCCTACTCCGCGCTTGGACCTCGGCCGCCGACCCCGCCAAGGCGCGCCTCTCCCTACAGTAGGACTCGGTGCGTTTCTTTTTTCATTTGTCACGGGCCGTGTCGATTTCCCAAGGATCCCGGTTCGGAGGCATGCGAGGCGATCGGACGTAGCCCGATCTATCGAGCTCCCCCACCGTTCGCCGCCCCTGAGCCGGGTAGGCAGTTCGTGCGAGTCCCGGCGCCGTCGGTTCTGTGTTCGGCAGGTTTTGGTTTTTGCTTTTTGATTGTTGAGAGTCTGGCGCGAATCCGAGTTATCTCCCATCTGAGGTGCAGTGGAACATGAACGAGTGTGCAGTGGAAGAAGGCCGTTATGTGGCTCCCCTCTCAGTTGACTCACCCCATGTGTTCGACGTAATGCCTGAACTAGATTTGCATTGGTTCTCTTGGCTTTTGGTCAGCGTTTGTTGGTGGTCGGAGGAGGTGACTCACGGCAGGTGTTGATGTGGTCGCCCGAGGAACGGACGGCGTGGACGAGAGGGTCGAGGGTGTTGCCGGAGGCGCAGTCAGTGGCCGCCCATCATGGCTGTCCGTGGAGGCCACGGTTTGGTGGTTTAGGCGTTCGAGTTCGGTGGCCACGGCTAGAGTCGCCGTGATCGGTGATGATGATCGAACATGGTGGCCAACGATGGAGGGAACGAGCGTATATTGATTGACTGCAAAACATAATGTCACGGCTGGAGTTTTAATGTTCTTGAATCAGTAAGCAAATCTTCGGTTGTTCTGGGAGTGCTCGAAGAAGAAGACGTTGAGGAGCAGAAGTTGGAATCTTGGGAACGAGAAGTCGTGGAGGGGGTGGTCAAGAGTAGTGAGTTTTGTGGGCTTAGCTAGGCATAGTGGACTTTACGCTAATTTAGGCTTTTTGAACCTTGGGCTGAAATAGTCATGAAAGCAAAGAGGGCTTCAGCATGGGCTTGGTGTAGCATTAGTGGAAGAGTGGGCATAATTGGGAGTTTTCCAAATTGGGCTTAGAAAGGGTAGAATTAGAGTGGGCCTGAGGATAAGCTCATCTGTGCCCTTTAGCCTAGATGGTGAGTCCAATCTCAGCCCATGGCCCAGCCCGAAGACTAGCGGCAGCCCCGATCCCATTTTTTGATTAAAAAAAATCCTGAATTTAAAAAAAAAAAAAAAAGCTTAAAAACTATTTTTTTGGATAGTCTCCTCTTAAAAAGTAGGAGCCTTTTGATATAAGATTGTGCTCGAAGTTGACTAAGTCCTTAGGCTCTATTGTAGGAGAAAATATTCAATGATTAGTAGAGCTAGCAAAATGGATTATAAACTCATTATGACACATTTTTAGTTAATATGGGTTATAAATATGGGTTATAAATCAAGTGAAAATTAAATGTGGGTCATAAATGGGTCAAGTGAAAGTTAAATATGGATCATGAATGGGTTTGAGAAAGTAAAAAAAAAAAAGGATCTAAATGGGTTATTAAGAAACACACTTTAAAGTTTAAACCCATGGCATTTTTTAACATTATAAAAATCGAAATTATAATTTCATATATTCAATTTTTTTCTTTTTCCTTTTTCTTTTTCTTTTTTCTTTCTTTTTCTTCCTTCCGAAAGCTGGCCGGTGACAGGCCAGGCGAGGCTCAAGCCTCGCTGGCAAGTTGCCGACAACTGGTGAGACAAGCTCGCCGGCATCGGCGAGGCCGAGGCCTCGCCAGATCGGCGAGATCGAGCCCCACCCCATGTCGACGAGCTCGAGTCTCGCCAAATCCTGGCGAGGCTTGTCGGCGAGGCCGAGCCTCGCCGAATCTAGCGAGACTCGAGCTCGCAACATCAAGTAGGGCCTTGGCCTCGTTATATCGGCATCGAGCGAGGCCTCGGCCTCACCGACAACTAGTGAGACTTGAGCCTTGCTAGATCTGGCAAGACTCGAGCTCACCTATGGCCAGTCATCGGTTGTCGTCGTGGCCGGCGATCGATCGAAGAAAAGAAAAAAGAAAAGAGAAAAAGAAAAAAATAATTATTAAAAAATAAAAATTATATTTTAAAAGAAAAAATTTAAAAATTATATTTTAAAAAATAAAAATAATTAAAATTTTGATTTTTAAAAATATTTTAAAAATAATTATAAAATTTTCCATAAATTTGTACTGCATAAAAATTGTTAAAAAATTTGTATTGCATAAGAATGTTTTAATAATACATTTTTTGTTTAAAAAATCATAAAAATGAGCTTTTTTAGGTTTAGTTAAAAAAAAAATTATTTTACAGTTTTTAATTATTCAATGGTATGTTCACTTCAAATAAAAGAAGCATGAGCATAATCTAATTTTTTATAAATATTTCAATTTATAGGTTTTTTTAAACTTTTTTATTTTAATTACTATTTTAAATTTAATTTGAAGTTTTAATCCAATTAACATATAGTAGAAGTGGGTTTTCCTAGAATATTAATAGGTTTTAACAATACGGATCAGGTCGGGTATGGGTCGGGTACGGGTTGGGTCGGCTATGGGTCACTAAATTTATATTACAAGAATATGAGTCAAAATAGGTTAAATGGGTCAAATATGGGTCAACCCATTTTCGATCTGACCCATACCTTACTCGACCCACCCATTTACCACCCCTAGTGATTAGAGACCACCATATCATCCGGTGACTTGGCATGTATGTTTTTACTTCCAACCACTCACGATTTGATCACCATATCATCCGGTGACTTAGCATGTATGTTTTTACGTCCAATCACTCACGATTTGACACATGTTTATGTTTACCACTTCAATAACTGACATGGAAATAAATAAAAATTTAAATCTTTTTTGTCCTCTTTCCTTCTTCTTTGTCCAGCCACCTCTTGAACGATGAACGACACCGACGCCGACAACTACGACGAAAGCTTTTATGCTTCGTTGGTGTTGCGGAACCTTTGCTTGTTGTTGCCACCAGCGGAGTCGTTTGGGCCACGTCCAAGCCAAGCCAACTTGCAAGCCATGGAAATGCAAAGCTTGCGGCGGTGGATGATGGAGCAAGAGGAAGACTTAAATACTCAAGATTGGAAGCTTGTGGGTCTTCTAAGTCCCCCAAAACCTTCAGCCAAGGACAAGTCAAGAGACCCACTTTGCTCAAGGCAAAAATCAGGGGTAAAGAACCCATCTAAGCCATGGATGATGGAGGACTCTTTCTGGCATCGCTGGTTGTTGGCCCGAGCTACCTCCAACTCTTGTCTTTTTTCTGTATTTCTCCAATCACCTCCAAATCTAGAATCGTGTTAGGGTAAAGCATCGCTCGCTCGAGCCATCATGGCTTTGTTGGCATGCACTCTCCAGATCTCCAGATCTAGTCTTCCATGGAGGAAGGTGTTTAGGCGCCACTCTGCTCGTCTATGTCCATCATCGGCATCAAGCAACACTGGAAGGGGCAAATCCGCTTAGACGCGTAGGAGCGGTGCCGGCGACTCCTGGTTGCCATGGCGAGGGGGGTGGTGCAACTTAAATGAAGTTCTTTCGTAGCTGAAATTGAACAAATCTTTGGAAATTTTTTAATTTTTATTTAATTCCACATTAGTGGACAAGTGTCGAATAGTGAGTGATTGAGACCAAAACATATATGCCAGGTCAGCAGATGACATAGTGTTTCAATTGTCTTGGAAACAAATATTTTTAATTGTGCACTTTTGATATGATGGTTATAGCTTCCCTTTAGCCTATTTTAGATTGGCATGTATTTATGTAGATGCTTGTTTTGCAATTTATTTAATGCTTCCTTTTGTAACTAGTTGTTATTTTAATAATAACGCACTTGCATGATTATCTTATATGTTAATAGATAGTTTTAAAATCAATCCAAATTAGCTAACAACTATCTTTTTTAAATGAACAAGATCATGTACCGAAAAAGCTCTAGTTGATCAATTAGCATAAGCAAGTTCTTAGTCCTAGTTCTCTAATTGCATAAAAAATAAAATATACTTTTACACCTCATTTGGTTTCTAGCCAACCTCAATATACTAGTGGTGACTCCCTATTAGAAAATTCTTGTAGTGTTAATTTGAATATCCTAATGTCGCACGAGATATAGCTGGGGAAAGCACGTTTTTAAAACGTGGGTTGTAGGTTCGCTTTTTAGGCAATATTCTTGAACTTATGTCTTTTCCCCTCCAGAAGGAAAAGTTAGGTTGCAACATCTACGTTAGCAAATTTAATGATTAAATTTGACAGAAGTTAACGGAGTGTAACTTTATCACAAGTATACCAATTTGAAGTTTTTTGTGGTAAAAGAATTAGTTTGAGACAAATTTACCACATGTATATCAGTTAAGAGTTTTTCGTAGTTAAAAAATTAATTTGAGGTAAATTTGTCAAAAGTGTAATAGTTTAGGATTTTTGATGGTAAAAAAATCCATTCGGAATAAGTTTGTTGGAGGCGTACCAATTTGAGGTTTCTCATAATATTAACCGTCAAAGTGAGATTCTGCACATGAACTCAATAAGTGTTGCAAAACTGATTCTACTTGGTTTGCTTGCAAGGAATATAGCATTCTGATGATGACAAATTCGTTGAACTGGTCTTTGAAACATAGACCATTTGGAAGTATTCGAAGAGCAGGGAGTTGGTTAAACAATTCAAATATGAGCAATGTTTCCACAAAAAAAAAAAAAAAGAGAGAGAGAGAAAAAGTAATAACGATGTGATTTTTGACTTGGAGTAATGTATTTCGCGGCAAAAGAACGCCTTTTGTGCCAAAAGTTAGCACAAAATGACACTTAAGTGTCAAAACTTACAAAAGTGACATTTTTTTTTAATGAAAAATAGGACACTTGAGTGCCACATCCGACGAATCTAGTTGAAAATCTTACGTGGCATTTTTTTTTTTATTAATTTTATCTCTTACGTGGCTTGTTGAAAGACTAACTCAGCAAAACACACGCAAAAACAACATCATTTGGGTATAATTTAAATTTAAATATAAAAATTAATTAAATTAAATTAAAAACAAAATAATAATAATTTATAATTAAAAAAAGGTGGAGGGGGCGGCCGGCAACCCCGGCCGACCCTCCTCCCTTCGTCGCCGGCCTTTTTGGCGGTGGCGAGGGCTCAACCTTCAGCCTCCCTCTTTTTTTTTTTTTTAAATTTAAAAAAAAATGTTTTAAATAAATTTAGTTTTAAATTTAATTTAATTAATTTTTATATTAATTTTTTACCACTTTAGCACCAAAAAATGTCATTTTTGCATTGTCTAGTCACATCAGCTTGTAAAACGACACCGTTTTATACTTACTTCACTGGAAAATATTAGGCCCTGCGTATGGAAACGTTCCAAAAAAATGTTTCGGAACACTTTTGTACTTTTTTTTGTTCCGGGAACAAAAAGGAACAAAAACGCAAAAACGCGTTCGGTTGCGTTTTTGTTCTTTTTTTGTTTTTTTGTTCTTGGAACAAAATTGGAGCAAAAAAAAGAAACACAAAAAAGTTGCTTCTTGTTCTAGAAACAATTTTGAAGAAACGCTTCTTCTCTCTCTTCTCTTTTCTTCTTTTTTTCTTCTTTTTTCTTTGGCTGGTCGCCAGCCTTGACCATGGCCGGCGACCAGCCGTTGAGGGTTGGCGATGCCGTCGAGGGTCGGTGACCTCGCCGGAGCGTCGCCGGCCCTCGGCGAGGCCGAGCCTCGCCTTGGCTGGGCGAGCTCGGCCTCGCCCAGGCAAGGTGAGGCCTGGCCTCGCCGGCGCGGGTGACGCCGAGCCTCGCCTTGTGTTGGGAATAACGAATCCCCGAAAACCGGATTCGACACCAAATCGAACCCCTAAATCAATGCGGAAGACGAAACCCGGGAAAACAACACGCATCACCGATCCTAAAGCACACCACGGATTCGAGCGTACCTTTTAGCCACAGATTAAACACCGACGTTGTTGGAGGAAGAGAAATTGAGCAATCCGATCCGATGAAGCCTTGAATGGAGGAAGATCAAGCCGTATGCTTACTGTCTTTTGTTTTTGGGAGAGAGAGAGCGTGGAGAACGTACGTCTTTTCCTTTTCTGAAAACAACGATATGTATTTCTCTCTCTCTCTCCTCCCTTTTATACCCCATTCTTTCCACGGGCCCTATTCCCATGGGTCGAGCTTTTTGGGCCCAACTTGGGCGGACGGGCCTTAAGCCCAATACCAATAAAAGCCTTCATCTCCCACTCGCACATGGTGGGCCGAATAGGATTCTCTTTACCTCTCTTCAACATTCATAATCGGTGAATAATCCGTGCGACCAAAGATACCTTGAGTGCTCGTTCTATACATCTGTTAGGAATATATAGCAGCTCATAATGGGCATCACACTCCGAGTAGATTTAGTATGTACCCTAGATCGATCGATCACATTTATATCTCCCTTGATCTCTTTTAAACAATGATATATATTGTATTCACAATTATAATTATCACAAAGACAGTTATAATTGGTCGACCAATGAATACAAAACCACAATGTAATTCTCCAAAATCGATCTTCCTCTTTCATTCAAACTCTCAATTTCAGTCAAGCTTGCTTTTCTAGAAATGCCCCATTAGATCGAATCATCTCATGACCATTGGCAACATCCTAAGATAGCAAACACTAAATAGAAATCTCAAGAATAAGTAAGCGTCCTGAGGGAACTAAAAATTAATGAACTCTTTTCCTTAAGAGTCTCACACATCACAAAAGTTGAGATCAAACTTTTTGCCACTCTTATTGGTCGTCTCATGCATACGTAGTATGAAATACGTATTACGGTATTAACTCATTTCCCATGGAGCGTATGTCTACACTTTTCAATACTGTACAGATGATAGTTCAGACATACCCAATGTCTAACTTGAGTTCACGTATCTACTCAATCACAAAATTTATCAGAACTCACATCTGGCATCTTATACAGATAAAGTAAGATATGTGGGTTATTTTACTTTCAGACATCTTTAGTATTATGTCCTCATCTTAACACTCAGTTAAGGCGACATACGTATTTTAAGCTTGCGCTCTCGATTATCACCTAGATAATAAGCTTAAAAACATTCTCATCTCTATTTATCACACAGTAAACAGAGGCGATTACCCGTGTGAGTGGGCTAATCTTATATCTGTCCGACATACTTCTCAACTTAAAATAATGCACTGAGCATTAAGATGCATAAAGATCATACTAAGATTCATAGGCATTAATCAATGAAAAACAAAATTTCATAAATGTGAACAACTCAGGGAAATTACAATTCAGTACATCAGACTCTACGCAATCCTAGAGATTTTACATGACCACAAAACACATCTCTAGGTATTGGCTTTGTCATAGGATCTGCTACCATTCTATGCGTAGATATGTACTGCAAGTTCACATCCTTTCGTGCAACCATATCTTTTACAAAGTTATACTTGGTATCTATATGTTTGGTCTTGCCATGATACTTTGGATCTTTGGTGTACGCTATAGCTGCTTGGCTATCACAGTTAACCAACAATGGATTTGCAGCTTTCTCAATAACACCTAAATGATCCAAAAATCTCTTAAGCCAAACTCCTTCTTGTACCGCTGCTGATAATGCCACGAACTCAGCTTCCATCGTGGACAAGGCTATACACGTTTGCTTTTTACTGCTCCATGATATGGCGCCATTGTTCAGTAAGAAAGCAAATCTAGAGGTAGATTTTTTTTCATCTAAATCTCCTCCCTAATCAGCATCTGAATAGCCTTCAAGTCGCAAATCCTTTCCTTGGTAATTTAACTTGAAATCAGCAGTTCCCTTCAGATACCTCAGTATTCTTTTGACAACTTTCCAATGTGCTGGACCTGGATTGGATTGGTATCTACTCACCATTCCAACTGCAAAATATATGTCGGGTCTTGTACACATCATAGCATACATCAAGCTCCCAATAGCACTAGCATAAGGAACATGTTTCATTTGTTCATTCTCTTGTGGAGTCCCTGGACACAGTCTATGGCTTAATCTTTCACCTTTTGCAATAGGAGTGTCTATGGGTTTACAGTCTTGCATATGAAATCGTTCAAGAACCTTATTTATATAGGTTTCTTGCAAAAGAGACAACGATCTCTTCGAACGATCTCTCGAAATCTTAACTCCAAGAATGTATGCAGCCTCACCCATATCCTTCATCTCAAAGTTAGAAGACAACCATCTCTTGACAGTATTAACCAACTCCATATTGCTTCCGGCAATCAGTATATCATCAACATATAATGATATGATCACAAATTGATCCTTGGATCTTTTGATATATACACAATGATCCTCATCAATCATTGTAAAATCATATGCCACTATGGCATTATGAAAACGTATATATAATTGTCTTGATGACTGCTTAAGACCATATATCGACCTCAAAAGTCGACATACTTTTTCTTCTTGGCCTTTCACTATGAAACCAATAGGTTGTTCCATATATATATTTCTTCCTCTAATTCTCCATTGAGAAAAGCAGTCTTTACATCCATTTGATGTAACTCAAGATCCAGACTAGCCACTATTGCCAGAATAATGCGAATCGAGGTAAATCTCACTACAGGAGAAAACGTATCTTCATAATCAATTCCTTCCTGTTGATTATACCCCTTTGCCACAAGGCGAGCCTTATGCCTTTCTATCGAGCCATCAGCCTTTCGCTTTATTTTGAGAACCCACTTGTTCCCAATAGCTCTGCGTCCTTTTGGAAGATCAACCGGTTCCCAGACTTGGTTTGATTTCATTGACTCCATTTCCTCTTCCATTGCATGAATCCACTTTTCTTTACTAGGGCAATTCAGAGCCTCGTTGATATTTTTTTCGGTCCATCCTCATCTTGTGGAGCAACCATAAAAGTTTCCTCTTCAATGTCAAAACGTCGACGGGGAATACTTTGGCGACTTGTTCGCCGTATGGGAGATTGTACACTTTGCACATCATTCCCTATTATGCTCCCACTTGGATGAACTCCATTAATATCATTGTCTTGATCCAAGGTCTCAAATAGGGAGTGATCTTCCCCTATTTCGCCCTTCTTAGGAAACTCATCCTCTAAGAATGTGACATCTCGTGATTCAAATTCAGTTACACTCTCACTTTCCTGCTCACCAATGAACACATACCCTTTCGAGTGTTCCGAGTATCTTATGAAAATACTCTTATTTCCTCTGGGACCCAATTTCCCAAATTTGTGAGAGGACTCATGTGTATAGGCAGCACAACCCCATGGCTTAAGAAAACTCAAGTCCGATTTTCTACCTGTCCATAACTCATATGGAATCGAAGCAATCGATTTGGAAGGCACCGGTTAAGTATATACGCAGCGAGTTAACAATGCATCACTCCAAAAGGTGATAGGCAAGTTAGCATGCGCCATCATGGACCTAACCATTTCCGAGGGTTCTGTTTCTTCTTTCCGCAACACCATTTTGTTGAGGAGTGTACGGAATAGACAACTGTCTTTCTATTCCCTTTTCATCATATAATTTTCTAAACTCATCAGATAAATATTCTCGACCTCGATCGGATCTCAATGCTTTTATTTTCTTATCTAATTGATTCTCTACCAGGTTCATAAACCTTTTGAAACAACTTATTGCTTCAGACTTATGAGTAATCAAATAGACATATCCGAATCGAGTATAATCATCAATAAAAGTGATAAAATAAACAGCCCCATGCCTTCTTTTCACATTCATTGGACCACAGACATCAGAATGGATTAAATGCAGAGGAAATTCGGCTCTTTTTCCTTTTCCAAATGGTTTCCTTGTCGTTTTCCCTTCTAGGCAATGCTTACATATAGACAAATCGACTTTTTCAATATTGCCCAACAAGCCCTCTTTGGCTAGTCTATTCATACGCTGTTGGCCAATGTGACCAAGTCTAGCATGCCACACATTCACATCATTATCATATTTATTAGGAGACGTGAGAAGGGAATAACTAACATTAGCATTAACATAATCAATATCTAATACAATAAAACCATCCAGAAAATAACTACAACCATAGTAATTTGTCTCCAAAAACAAATTCACACATCTACTGTAGAAGTTCATATTAAAACCTAATTTAACTAACATTAATACAGACACTAAATTCCGACGAATCTCCAGAGCATACAACACATCATGAAGAAACAAAGTGCGTCCACCACGCATATTCAGTTGGCATGTGCCAATTCCTTTCACTTCAGCTCTGGAGTTGTTTCCCATATAGATCCACTTAGTTCCAGTTGGTACTCGTCGGAATTCCACGAAGGATCCTCTATCCTTCGCTACATGGTCTGTCGCTCCTGAATCCACAGTCCACAAAGGATTAGACTCAGTTAAGAACACAGAACTCGACACATAAGCAAAGTTCTGAAAAGTACAAGGGGTGCATACCTTATTTGGCTCACGATTGATCGCGAGCATAGTGACCCTTCTTGTCACGGTTGTAGCATTTCACCCTTGCAAGCTTTTTCATGCGAGGACGCTTCCTCTTCCATGTTGGTTGAATTTGGGTTTCTTCCCCGAAGGACCCGCTTCTTCCTTGCCTTTCCCATTATCAAACCAATTAGGGCGCTTGCGCTTGGAGCTCGAAGCTCCATTTGAGCTAGAACCAGCATAATAGAGTTCAGCATCCGACTTAGCCGCCAACAGGCGGTCCTCTTCCAGCTCAAGGTGACGCATTGCATCCTCAAAGGTTTTGATATTTTCATTATGAGTCAGGTGCACCTTCATATGCTCCCAACTCTGAGGCAAGGAACGAATCATTGCTTGCACTTGCTGCTCGTCTGTGAGGACATGGCCAGCATCTTTCAGCTCAGTTATCATGTTTGACATCTTTCTAAGATGTTGCTTCATGGTCTGACCATGAGGCTTCTTATAAGAGTCAAGCCTGATAGTGAGCTGCCTCAGTTTAGTCACCGAAGTATGACCATATCTAGCTGCCAATGCCTCCCACATTTCCTTGGCATTATCAAAACGCCGAAACTCTCACATGACGTCATTTTCCATGCTGCTCAGCAACGTGATGCGAGCTAGAGAGTTCATTCCTTTCCATGCAGAAAAAGCTTCTTTGTTTCTTTTGTGTTGTGCAGTGGTTCCCTCTTCAGGTTCTACCATGGTCATGACAAGAGCCTCTAGTGCTTCTTGCTCTTCCAGCACATACTGGATTTTCATTTGCCAAATCTCATAGTTGTCTCCATTGAGCTTTTCACCTTTGTTCAGCTCGGCAACTATGCTCTTTGTGGTCAAGCCATTAATCGAACAAATCAGAAAAATATGCACGAATTATTAATGCCTATCATTTATGCATCCCTATTTACATAGACCCATCATATTAATGAATAATTTCAAGTAAGGCTTTAGAATCAAAAGGTCACTACGTTTCCAATCATCCTCCAAAAGTTCTAACTTAAAACTATCATTAATATGATTGTCATATGCAAAATCAATTCTATGAAGCTACAAAAACTTCTAACACTACCCACAACTAATTACCCACAAGAACAAATAATAATGAAAGCAACAGATAATTGACATACAATTAAAAACAATAATGCTTTCAATTAACACAATTAGGTAGTAATCATTACATAATATGTCCACAAATCATACTTAACATATATTAGTCAATACAACTAACACAAAGTCAGCACACGAACTGGGAAAGATCCTCTTTTGTTCAATTTCTTGATCTTTTCCCTTGAAACAATACAGTAATATTCGTTTACAAAATCCATCACAATTTTCTTATAGGAAGCAGCTCCGTTGACATCCCATATGCGATTCAACACATCTTGCCATTCAAGTGGGAGAGTGTTTATGAAAAATCGCACCATCTCTGACTGTGACATAGGACGACCATTCCATATGACTTGTTGAATTTTCCCGTTGACTTCAAGGACATGATTAATTAAGTCACCTCTCTCCCATCGATGATCGGTCATTATCAACTCGCATGTACTCTATCCCTTTGTTCATCTAAGAATCGCGCGAATAAGTGTGCGCAACCTTAGGGGAGGCATAATTCCTGCAACAAATGCAGAACAAATAGGAGATCACATTATAATCCACATAGACTTAATTAAAAAAGAAACACATTCTTTTCCCCCTTTTTTTTTTTTTTTTATCAACGGTCAACGGTCAAAGTCAACGGTCAACGGTCGTCGGTCAACGGTCAACGTGGTCAACGGTCAGAGGGTCACGGTCAACGGTCGTCGGTCGTCGGACCGGTCGGACCGGTTGGCCCCGTCGGACCGCTTGCGCGGACCGAAGCACGTGCCGCGCGCATGCGGGGGATGTCGTCACGCAGACGTCATCTGCACGTGCCGGGCACGTGCTTGCGTCAGCAAGTCAGGTCGGGTCTCCGGTGGGCCGGGTCGCCGGCCGGTGACCGTCCGGCGAAACGTCGTCGGTGATGACGTCATCGGTGACGTCATCCGTACGGTTACCGACCGTTGGATGACGTCACGGTGACGTCATCACGTGACGTCAGCACGTGTCGGTCCGCGGACGGGCGTGCGGTCCTCCCGCCGGCGGGCGGCACGCGGTGCCGAGGCGCCGGGCGCGTCGCGCCCACGCACCGCCGGCACCCGCGCGCCGGGCGCGTCGCGCCCACGCAGACCGCGGTACCGCGCGGGCGCGTCGCGCCCACGCACCGGCCGGTGCCGGCGCTCGGGCGCGTGCGCCACGCACGCGCTTGGGCGCGCCGGCGCGTCGCGCCCACGCACAGCGCCTTCCGGCCGCGCGTGTGGGCGCGCGCGGCGGCGCCCGGCGGCGGTCTACACATCGCCGGACTCGTCTCGACGTCGCCCTTCTTCCTATGTAATCACAATTTTATTTTGACTTACGAAAACTCGGAAAAATGGCCGAAAAGCGCTCGGGTGTCGGGATTTTCGCTTGGTTCCGTACGGCCGAAGTGATTTCGCGAAAAATCAATCAAATTCATCAGAATTGATCGGGAAAAACGTGAACTAGGGCTCTGATACCAATGTTGGGAATAACGGATCCCCGAAAACCGGATTTGACACCGAATCGAACCCCTAAATCAATGCGGAAGACGAAGCCCGGGAAAACAACACGCATCACCGATCCTAAAGCACACCACGGATTCGAGCGTACCTTTTAGCCACAGATTAAACACCGACGTTGATGGAGGAAGAGAAATTGAGCAATCCGATCCGATGAAGCCTTGAATGGAGGAAGATCAAGCCGTATGCTTACTGTCTTTTGTTTTTGGGAGAGAGAGAGCGTGAAGAACGTACGTCTTTTCCTTTTCTGAAAACAACGATATGTATTTCTCTCTCTCTCTCCTCCCTTTTATACCCCCTTCTTTCCACGGGCCCTATTCCCATGGGCCGAGCTTTTTGGGCCCAACTTGGGCGGACGGGCCTTAAGCCCAATACCAATAAAAGCCTTCACCTTGGCTAGGCGAGCTCGGGCTAGCCCAGATTTGGCGAGCCTTGCCATGGCTGGGCGAGGCTACCGGCCCCGTCGGCCGGTCGCCGAAGGCTGGTGACCGGCCGAAAAAAGAAAAAATAAAAAAGTAAGGAAAAAATGAAAAATAAAATAAAAATATTTAAAAAATTAAAAGAAACAAAAAAAGAATAAAATTTACCAAACGTGTTTTATTCATTTTTTATTCTCGGAACAAACGTTACCAAACGCGTTCTTTTGTTCAAAAAATTGTTCCCGCAACGAAACACTTTTTTTTTATTTACGTTCGCTTGGAACAAAAAAGAACGTAAACGTTACCATTCACACCCTTAGTTAGATTTTGGCCGGATCAACACTTAAGTGATCCATTTTCTTCCGATTTTGGCACTTAAGTATCACTTTCGTAATTTTTGTACTTAAGTGTCTATTCGTGCCAACTTTTGGCACTCTAGGGGTCCGGGTGTCTGTATTTCACATATATTCCAATTTGAATGGGTGATACACTTGTCTACATCGATAGGGACTTAGATATTTTAATATACATGCAACCATTTGTGAATGGGACGTGCTAAAGGTGCAAAATGTTCCACCACTGCACAATTCTATCATTATTTGGATAAACCTTGTGGGGCTATCATACCATCACCGACAGTGAATTATATATTTGGACATGTGTGAATTTTCTTCCTGTGTAACCACTTTGACAAGATAGCTATTTTAAGGGATAGTTGTCAAAAAAATTCATAAATCAATCATACAGTGTAATCAAGTCAATTTTAAAGTTTTCAATTTGGTTAATCTAGTTCTAAACATTGTAATAAATATTTAATATAATTCTTTTGGCTAATTTTGGCTTGAAATTAGTGAGATTGTCATGTTTTTTTTTTTTTTTTGCTTTTTATAAATAAAAAAAGATTTATGAATTTTTCTTTCTTTTTTTTTTTTTTTTTTTTCCATTTTCCTTCCCTTCTTTTCACTCACGGCCGGTCACTTGCCAAGGCCATGCTCATCTAGATCTGGGTGAAGCCATCGTGGCCCTTACAAGCCAAGCCTCCCTTGTGGCTAGCGAGCATGGCCCTTGCTTGTGGATAATATTGGTTGCCAACCATTGTCGAGATTTGTCATAAGCAAAAATGAAAAAAAATGAAAAAAAAAATCGTAAAATTGAAAAAAAAATGCGAAAATGATCATTTGTGGTGAGAAAAAAGGATAGGATAACCTACTTCTCTTCAACCATTGATAAAGGACAATGAACTTACCGTGGGAGGAGATTGATGCATTTGATGCCTCCACAAAACAAAGTTTCAAATTGCAAGCAACTCTTCACCAAATTCAATGATTTTCTTGCTTATGCTAATTTATCTGGTTGGAGTACAAAGGAACACACTACGTATCCTTCTTATGCTAATTTGATGGACTCAAAATGGTTTTGTCCTAGAAGGAAGTTTTTCTTGTATGAGATACGAGTGATGATTGAATCTGAATCTTCCTTTCCGATTTGAGAAGCAAGCTTGGTGCACCAGGGGAATTAGATACATATATCCTATTGAAGGCAATTATTCCTTCAAATTAGTGGGCTCTTCATATCCTTTATACATTGGTTGTTTATGAGGTTCAAGTCCACAACTATTAGAATATATAAATAATAAACCACTCACCCATAAAACAATTTAAGCTTTTAAAATAATTAGCAATAGTTAGCAAATTTCACATGATATCAAAATTAGAGGTTGGTGCCTTCGTTGATGAACTCTCACATTTTTCCTAACATCCCATACCCATGTCCCATCTTTGGGACATTTGTCAAGCGTCCAAGTATTCCATTGGGATGCTATATAGCCTTACTGTGCTAGGGACGTTTACTAAATCATCCCAAATAGGCTTGAAAATCGTCTCAATCATCTTGGAACCATTATTATTTTATCTAAGTCTAAAATTTATTTGACGAACCGTGGTTTTGCTGGGCTAGGTGTCTATATATCTAACATGGAATGGAGATAAAAGAGTCATGTTAGTTCAAAGCAAATATTAGTATCAGTCATCAAAGTAACAAACCCCCTCGCTCGGGTTCATGTTCGACCAAATCTAGAACATGCTCTTGACTATACTGCAAGTGGAAAATTTCGGTCTTTTTTTTACGGTAACTATGTACACAATCTCTATTACTGGGTGAGACGGTGAGGCGAGCCCTTGCCAAATCTGGCAAGGGGGACCTTGCCATCGCTAGGTCTAGTGAGCTCACCCTCTCCTAGCAATGGCAAGGTGAGTCCTCACCCAACGATAGAGAGGCGAGCCTTCACCAGATCCGGTGAGGGCTAGCGCCGCTAGTGGCTTGCCCAATCACCTTAGTCCGGCGACCGGCCATCACCCCTTCTAGCCGATCATTGGAGCCAAAGGAAAAATGAGGGAGGAGTGAGGAGGAGGGAGGAGAATAAAAAGAAAAAAAAAATTAAAAAAAAATATTATTAAAAAATTGTCGCCGGTGTCAACTAACAACCACGTTAGCGTCGGCCGGCCAATTTTGGTTGAAAAGACTGAACTTGCACAATTTCAAAAGATTTAGGAGTCAATAGGCCAAACAAATAATAAGTTTATGATTGAATTTGCACAATTGCAATAGATTTATGACTTTTTTTGAACTTTCCTCAAGAATTTCTCTTAGCAAATGTGAATTTTTTCTATTTTTAGTGTGGATGATTGAAGAACAATATGAAAAGAGGGAAAAAGAAATTAAAAGACTTTTATTGGATAAACCGGCAATATGACAAAAAGGTTAATACGCAAGAAGAGTTGGACAAAAGCTTAACAACTCAATTCTAGATGAATATCCCTACAATCGAGACAATCAAGGAAGACTTGGGATTGTCTCTCTCTCACTTTCACACATCACTTTCTCACTCTCACATCCAGATGTACAAGAGCAAAGAGTCTTCGTCCATTCTCCATTTTTTGTGAAGACCACTCTCGAGAGCAAAGAGTCTTCGTCCATTCTCCCTCTTTCGTGAAGACCACTCTCGAGAGCAAAGAGTCTTCATCCATTCTCCCTCTTTCGTGAAGACCACTCTCGAGAGCTCTCTTTCTCTCATCCATTCTCCCTCTTTCGTGAAGACCACTCTCTCTCTCTCTCTCTCTCTCGGTTGAAGGTAAATTTGTGGTCCAAGAAAGTTATTATGCAAAAAAGGTTGAACTGGATGAATATTCATACATTTGAGGAAGACTTGAGGTCATCCCTCTCGCTCTCAAACATCACTCTCGCTCTTACATGCAAACATACAAGAGCAAAAAGTCTTCGTCCCCCTCTTTGGGTTGAAGGTAAATTTGTGATTGATGAAAGTTATTACCCAAGAAAAGTTGAACCAAATCTCACTCAATTTTGGATGAATATTCATACATTTGAGGAAGACTTGGGTTGTCTCTCTCACTCTCAGACATTTATCACGAGCCAATTGATCTGGCGCATTCCCTAACCATGCGGCCTTAGGATTTCTCCCAATTAGCCTTTTCACACTCAATTCACAATGATCTTTTAGAGAGAAACTTTAGAGAAAGAAGCTTTGAACTTGTATTTCACTTGTGAATAAGATGATACAATGAGAGGGGGGAGACCCCTATATATACAAATACATGACAAATTGTATCTGTAGATCTCTCATCGATCTAATGATGGAGATCGTATCTCCCAAATTATCATCTACCCACATTTATTACATAATTGTACAATTAGTGTATCGCTCGCCCCTATGAGTATTCTAAAACACTCGGGAAAACCTTAGGACTCGGGGACACCGGTTGAGGGTTGCTTGCTTCAAGGATGAGTCACGGCCTTTGTTTAGGACCCTCTTGGATCGTCCTTTCCTTCGGGCCATGACACATTACTTTCGCTCTTACATGCAAACATACAAGAGCAAAAAGTCTTCTTCCCCTCTCCCTTTTTTCTTATATAAATGCATGAAGTTAGACCGTTCACTTAACAATCATCTCTCTCTTGCTCCCTTGCTTAGCCAAGTTTTGTTTCACACACTCTAGTTAAAGATCGGAAGATCTCTCTCTCTGTGCGTTGAGCTTGAGATTGAAATGATGATGATTCTCTTCTCGGTTCGATATCTCTTCTTTGTGCTTGTTCTTCTCCATGCTACTAACTTAGCTGCCACCGCCACTCTTCTACCCCCAGATGAAGGTGAAAAAAAAAAAAGACCCACCGATCTTTCATTGCTTTCATCGTACTATTCCTTTACCTTTTGGCTCCGACGTACACCGAGTTTTTATTTTTATTTTTTGTGCTTGTTTTTTATACATATATTCAACCTCAAGTACACGTGAATCTGACATCATTTGTGCTTGTTTTGCATGATATACTGCTGTTCCTACGACTTGTCGGCTCTTTTCTCTTTCAGTGGATGCATTGAAAGAAATAGCAAAGACGTTAGGGAAATCGGACTGGGATTTCGATGCAGACCCATGTGATGTAGAGGGTGGATGGGGCAACATCGTCACCTGCGAAAATTCCACCGACGCCCACAACAAGACACGTTTCCCACATCGTCAGCATGTCTCTTTCTCTCAATTTCATGAATTTTACCATCATAGATTCCTAGCTAGACTTTGATATTAATCACACGATTGCACACCAATCTTTTATCTCTTTACGGACTCTTCTAGGTTGTTGAATTGAATCTCTTTGCACTATATTAGTATTTCATTGAAAAAAGTTAGCCAATTGTCTAGTTGAAATGTAGTGATAATACATAAATCATTTATCATATTAAAAGTACTCATGAAGTAATTATGAGCATAATATTACTTGTTCATGGTATGATTATATAAATTTTCATAATTTTAATTAATACAATCACGTGTTATGTGCTTAGAATTTAATTATATAAATTATATTTTTAGTGATAAATGGAATTGTTAAACTCAAAGATCATGATTGACTATCAAAGTGATGAGAGTTATATTCCCTCTAACTTTAATTGTAGGGTTAATTTCAGAATTTTAATGCTATTCTCTCTTTATTACATATGTCATTCATACTAATGCATGGTAGGGTTGTGTTTTGAGTGATTCGTGCTTTTCACATTAACTATATTCATTTGCTTTGAACAAAACCTTCTCTTTTTGAGGCAATTTTTGAAGAATTTTTTTCATTTAGAGTCAGCTGAGATTTATGTATATATATATCAGTAGATGTAATATAGCCATTTTGTAACATCATTTTGATGCCAAGTTTTAAAGTAAAGCTAGAATAATGCCTTCCTGTCATTGCGAAAATAGAGTTCTTCAGAAGAAATCTCTTGCCGGCACCCTTCCGCCTCGACTGTTCAGATTGCCTTTCCTCCGGACCTTGTAAGCACTCTCTCTCTCTCTCCATTTCCCCTTTCTCCATTTTCGATCTTCTTCTTCTTCTTCATCCTCTCTCTCTATAAACAGTGATGTCTCCCGCAACTACCTGAGCGGCACAGTTCCTAAAGAATGGGGCTCTACGAATTTGTACTTCATGTATGCTCTCTCTCTCTGTCTCTCTCTGTCTCTCTCTCTCTCTCTCTCTCGTATGTTCTATTGATTAATTTGGGGAAACGCGATGATGTGGGTGTAGTATTCTACTCGGAAACCGATTGACTGGTCCAATCCCGAAGGAGCTGGGAAACATATCCACACTTTCGGAATTGTAAGTGACCACTCATCCCGACGCTCGCGTTTGGCCTCTTCGCTGTTTTAAATTTGATTGATAGTTTCCAGATTTTAACTTTCTCATTCTGCTCAGAGACGTCGAGAGCAATTGGCTTTCTGGACCTCTTCCTCCAGAGCTCGGGAACTTGTCCGGGTTAGATCGATTGTGAGTCTCTTGTTGCAAATTTCTGTGTTAGGCATTGAGTTTTTATTCTCTGATGATTTTGTATCTGGCGAGGGAATTTTATCCATTGGAGTGATCGATTGAGAGATCAGCATTCAGGTTCTGTTAACCAATGTGATGTCATGGGTTCTTCTTATTTCAGGTGCCTTACGTCAAATAATTTCACGGGGGAGCTGCCTCAAACATTTGCTAACTTCACGGAATTGTGGGCACTGTTAGTTTCCAGTTTCCACAAACTCAGCTAATATTTAGCCATTTCTGTTCTTTCTTCTTCATGTGAATCTTGTTGTTTAATGCACTGTAGGCGACTTGGTGATAATCAGTTCACAGGAAAGATACCCAATTTTATTCAGAACATGAAAAATCTCAGAATTCTGTAAGGCTTAATGGTTCTTCCCCTTTGAAGTCAATATATAAAGATATACCCCCAAGATAATACAATCTATGAATTGCATTGTCAGGGTTATTCAAGGAAGTGGATTGCAGGGGCCGATTCCTTCTGGCATTGCCGTTTTGGAGAGATTGACCGACTTGTCAGTGTGGAAGTTTGGCATTTCGATCTGATCTCTCTCTCTTTAAGATGTTATCAATTAAATAAAGCTCCCTATTTGATTTTGATATGCAGGAGAATAAGTGACCTCAATGGACCCGAGTCCCTAGTTCCAAAACTTAGGTGTAGAAATATTGTGACACTGTGAGAGCGCTGTTCCTTCACAGATAGTTTACTTTATGCAAAAGAGCCAAATTGTCTTAGCAATGTGATAAATATCAGTGCTATTTTCTTATAGGATTCTGAGGAGCTGCAATCTCATGGGAGAGCTCCCTGCTTATCTAGCAAAAATGACAAACCTAAAAATATTGTGAGTTGAAAACAGCTTTTCCCTTTTGCTATTCCAAGCTGAACAAATAATTTTACCCTTAAGGAGTGAAATAACTACTAGTTTTTGGTTGACTATTGGTTGTAGTTAAAGAACCCATTTAAGATGGCTTGAAGGTCCCTCACTGACTTCAATGGTGTTTTGATATTTTCTGTTGATATTGCTGAATTGTGAATGGTGTGGCATTTAAATTCTTAGTGATTGTGGCCTCCGCTGTAGAATATACAGTTTTGGGTAGAAGTATATGGACCTTTTCTCTCTCTGAGAATTTGTGGGACTATTGCCAACAATTCTAAAAGCTCAAGCTATTAGATGAAAGTGTGGTTTGTTATTTAAATATTCTAACACTCTCTTTGTTTTCACTTTTCCACGAATAGAAACCACAAGAATTCTTACCTTGGTTGTGGTGCCCATTTCGTCTAATTTACTTTTGCTTTGATCTGTTTTCTTAACTTTTTAAGAGCATTAATGCAAAATGGAGGCTTCTGGTGGTTGATTGTCTGGAAAATTTCCTTCTAGTGGTTTACATTCTCAAATCTCAGCCCTACAATATCTAACTGGAGTTTTATGCTTGACTGTTGTACACTTGTCAGCCATAACATTCATAGTTCAAATGAGAGCATGGCTTTAAATGCATCTTTATACAAGTCAATTCTTCTTGTTGATCTGGTCATCTCTGTAAGATTTTATAAATGCTACTTTTAACAGCAACTTTTTGCCATTCTGTTATGGCTCCGTTTGTTCTATAGAAAACATTTTCCGGAGTTTGGTTTGCTTAGGAAAACGAGTCAATGGAAAATGTTTTCATAGTCAACAAAAAATCTGCATCTAAATTCAGGAAATGATTTCCTTTATTTGAAAAAATCGAAACACATTTTCTAAAATATGACTAGGTATGGCGCTTTAACCCGCAACTCTTCGCTTAGACACGGGAACCCCAACACCTGGTTCTTGGTCCTCGGCTCTCAGGACCAGGTCATCAACGCTCGGGCCTGGTTCATCGAGTTGGGCTCGAAGCCTGGGTGCCCAGGCCCAGTGCCTTGGCACTCAAGCCTGAGTACATAAAGGCAGTGTTCGGGTCCTTGACACTCAAGCTCTAGTCCCCAGCACTTAGGTTTGTGTCCTAAAGGCCGTGTGCAGGTCCTTGGCACTCAAGTTTGGATCCTTAGTTAATGAAATGTTGGTTCTTATGAAATTTTAAAAAAAAAAATCGAAATTTTAATTACTTTTTCTTTCTTTTCGTTCTTTTTCCTTTTCCTTCTTCCTTGGTCTGTTATCAACCATGGCGACAACCAGGGTGACTGACCACAGGCAAGGGATGAGCTCGCCCGATTCCGGCAAAGCTTGTGTGAACTCGTCCCTTGCCCGTGGCCCATTGTCGTAGCTAGCAACCTCGGCCAAGGAAGAAGTTTAAAGAAAAGGAGGAAAAATAACTGTAAAAATTTCAAATTTTTTGGTAATTTTTCCCTAGAAAATCAAATCAAATTTTCCGTATTGAACAATGGAAAATATTTTCCTGATATTTTCTAGATTTCAGCCAAACACTAGAAAAAGATTGTCATTTACGTAGAAAATAACTTCCTGGAAAATATTTTCTAAAAACGTCACAGATTCTGCGAAACAAATAGATCTTTAATTCTTTGTTTTTCCGATATTCTTGAATGACCAAATCTCTGTGGTTCTGCTGCGGGTTATCATATACTCTATATTCCCTTTCCTATTTTTGGAAATCCTCATTTTATTCTTTATTTTTTTATTCACGCAAGCTCTTATTTCATTTTCTAAGCACCCTAGTACTGAGTCGGCATCCCTCTATTCATAAATAAAATATTGTGAAGGAGATGTGTTCAACAAATTATGTTTAGCTTTAGATTTGGTCCTATTAGATTAGTGGAATCTCCCAATTTGAACTATAATATGTTGCATTCCTCGGGATGCACTCAACTAAGTGCCCGAATAGTATTTCTAGTTATATAAATTGAAATTCCCATTTTGTAAATTTGATTTACAGCAGTTTTGTATAGTTACAGCATGTGACCAACTTGAAACATGGATTTAGGCAATGAATGCCTCTGGAAATGAATGTCTAGTAGAAAGCATATGCACTAGGCAGTTGACCTGTATGTCTAAACATCTGAACTGGACTTTGTATGTTCATTCATGTTGTATGTGTTTCTACAATCCTCTGAAGTATGCTCAAAGAGTGTCCTGTGGGAGTCAGTTAAAACTATCTTCTCAATATATATTCACATTAAGTTGCTTTGCAGAGACCTCAGCTTCAACAATCTGAGTGGGCAAATCCCTGAATCCTACCGCAGCCTGGAAAAAGTAGGATATATGTAAGTACTTCAATGCTGAACTTAAGCTTCTTTTCGTATTTTGTGGAAGAATCTAGAATCTCAAGTTGTTCTAGTGGTCAAGCTATAGGCAACTTTTACCATAAAGTAGTTGAGCTATCACTAGAACTTAGACCGTGATAACATATCCATTTTTTAACTCTCAAAGTCCTCATGTCATGAATGCTTATTATTTCACCATCCAAATTATATAATGAATTAGGTTATGAATTTATGATTATTGTCAAGTAATTATTTTGGTGGGACTCTAGTCATGGAGCAGGCGTAGATCGCTGATATTTCTGTTGCTTAAAGAGCATGATTCACAAGTTTCAAATAGTTACTTGTTTACGCTGGAAGAGTTAAATGAATCAGCGATACCTAAGTATTTGACAGTTGTATGTGTCCGTACTCAATGCATGTCTTGTGTGCCTATTTTATGATGTATGGGAGATTAAAGATAGCAAAAGTCCTTAGGTTCTCTACTTGGTTCTTTCCACAACAATGGCCCTAGAAGTTTGGTGAGTGCAGTTCTTAAGTGCTATTTAGAAGGTCTGCGGAGGACCTTGGTATCTTGTCCCTAGTTTTGAAAATGATGGGAAACTGTAGTCCTAAGCTTCTTGGACTGTTTTACATTGGTGCATCATCTCATCTTCCTGCCTGACGATTGACAGCTTGACAATAGCACATCTTCCTTAATTATTTATCTTATGTCTTAGAAGGACAAAAACATTACCGCAAGGAAATAGTTGATAACCTAGTTTGGAAGTATCCTTCACTAGTTCAGCTTTGTGTACTAGTGTTATGGTAATTGTTCTCCTTGCACTCCAAGTTTCGCAAGGATCAGGGTTTTCCTCTGTCATTGATTTCCTTGATCTTTCATCTCCAGCTAAAATTTCTACTAAATAATGTGTTGTTGAGGTATAACTCTTAAAAAAATTTCAGTTTGAGTGCATAGAGTACATGAGGAACTGACTCAATCAAATAATTTTGTTTAGCTATCTGACTGGAAACCAGTTGACTGGAGCAGTCCCTGATTGGCTCCTGGTGGAAGGAAAAAATGTGTAAGCTTCGCTGCCTGAAGAAAATATCTTGTTTAATCATGAATTTGCTTCTAGCTCTATCTGGCTAATCTTGCTCTGAACCAAGCAATTATGCATTCCCATCTTGCATCTTTATGGTTAGTAGCCTGTAGAGGTAAATGGAAACATCATAAGTACCTTTCTCGTCGTTGGGATCTGTTAATTGGATTAATATATGTAATAAAGGAGGCTGAACTGTGTGATAAGCATGAAAGAATATTAAGTGGATTTTCTTCGAAGTGCCTAGTTAGCTCCATTTTCCCCTATACAAAAAGCCGTTCCTTCCCAGCTGGAGATCATTTTCAGACCTCTTGGAATGATTAAAATTACGTTTGGAAAATTTTTACTTCCTGTTAATCCTCATTTAAAGTTTGCCTAACGTATCACCTGCACTATATGATTAGTTGCTTGGGCTATTTCTTGCTTCTTCTTTTTTTTGGCTGAAAGCTATTTCTTGCTGTTAACAATGTTTTTATGGGTTTATGTATTTGAGAAACTCTACAACCAAAATGAGTGTACTTAGGAGAAGTTGATATTATCTTATGGGCGTAGGAATGAAGCGCTCATGTGGTAGTTTAAACAGATAAATGGTTGTGTGGATATTTTCTTATTAGAAGACGCGACTTAGTACTAGTTGGAATCACAGTTCTGTTTTAGCCTCTTTGCCTTAGACATCATGACCGTTGTACTGTTACTGGGTAAAAATGTTTTTATACACTATAAATAGTTTTAAAGTCTCCGTTTACTCTAATTAGTCTTTCTCCTTCTCATATTTTAAGATAAGATATTTTCAATAGGAATAAAATATCACTTTCATCATCTTGTCATGTTTTTGTGATGTTTTTGCCTTTCATCTTGCCTTACCTGTCCATATTTTGCAACTGGTCTGCAGTTTGTACATATCATTTGATGGAATTATAAAATCATTTGATGGAATGACTTTCAGTGTATTCTTCAAATTGATGAGATTTTGGAAACGGTTGACTGTTTCTCTGTGTAGTGACTTATCGTACAACGACTTCATTGCTGGAGGCTCACAATGTCAAGAAGGATCTGTGTATGTCCTACTTCCTTCTGTCAGTCCAGGGCTTCCCTCAAATGTGTACTTATTGAGTAACTTATATCCTGTATGTGTATAATATTTCCATTTCTCTGCTGAATGTTGATTTTGTCTTCTCTCTACAGTAACTTGTTCGCGAGCTCTGAGGCTGAGAATGCGTATGTTCACGATTAACTTTTCAACAAGAGACTTGGATTTCCAAGGACCCGCATTTCTATTGTTTATGTACTTGGCACTGAACTTCATTTAGAATGATGATGATTATAACAGTAAAATCTTTGCTGACTTGCTCAGAACCTCATATTCTGCCACAAGTGGATTTGTCTCATGTTTGCAGAGTCACCGTTGTACAAAAAGTAAGTTAATATGCTGTAGAGTCATTGTTGTAGAATAAGTAAGTTGATATGCTGTATATCCTATGAGATTTTGTGGGACCACAGCTAATTGTTTTAAAAGCTTAAGCTGTTAGATGAAGTGTGGATATATTTAATTAGGGAGGCAAATGAGGCCTCGAAAGATTTGAACTCATGAAATCCAGCTTTAATACCATATGGGATTTTATGAGACCACAGTCAACTATTTTAAAAGCTTAAGCTGTTAGATAAATATGGGTTTAATATTTAAATTATTCTAACATATCCTATCATTATCATCATATCCTAATTTGCATCTTATTCTCTATGTAATTTCTCATCAAATTTATCTCCTTGTCAACTCTCCTCTTGGCTATTGTGTCAATCTTTGATGGTTAATGCGTAATTACTCAAATAACTTCAAAAGCCACTCACCCTCATGAAATAATGGGTTGCTCATAAACTGGGGAGTTTCTATGTAATTTTCCAATAAGTGAATGCTAGCTTTTTTAGTGTGTCTGGAAAGTCCACTCCATATTAACAAAAAGAAGAAAAATTGATTTTTCTCTGTGGCTGCTTTTTTACTCCATCTAGATCGGTATAACCTCTTCATAAATTGCGGTGGGAGCAAAGAAAAAATAGGGGGCATCACATATGAAGATGATTCGTGGGAGGCTACACCTTCAAGATTCTTCAGGAGGGATTACTGGGTGTGCAGTAGCACTGGTTACTTCCCCGATTACGATACTGCTAGATATAGCTATACAGTTGAAAATACATCCAGACTGTCCATGAGTAAAACCCAACTTTACGCGAAAGCACGGCGTTCTTCTATCTCTCTAACTTACTACGGTTTTTGTCTGATGGATGGGCCCTACAATGTAACCCTTCATTTTGCGGAGATAATGTTCACAGACGACAAAAGTTATCAAAGCCTTGGGAGGAGAGCTTTTAATATTTATATACAGGTAAACTCAGGGCATTATGTAGTGCTGGTTCTAATATGTAAAGCACATAAAGCGTTCAATATGTTATGGTTGGGAAGTTTATCCAAATATCTCATACTTGCAAATCATGATTTTTTCACAATTTGTACATTCTATGGAGACTAAAAGTTTCACCTTGTTTAGTGTGGAGACACTCAACTTGATTCAGATGAAACATTATTTCAGGGGAAATTGGTGTGGAAAGATTTCAACATAAAGATTGAAGCAGGTGGAGTTGGAAAGGAGGTCATAAGAAATTTTGCTGCCAATGTGACCAAGGGCACTCTGGAGATACGACTATATTGGGCTGGGAAAGGAACCACTTCTATACCTGACAAAGAAGTCTATGGTCCTCTTATATCTGCTATCTCCATCTATCCTGGTATGCAGATGGATGCTTCCATGTTCACTTGGTGCTTCTCTGTTGAGAAAGTTACTCATATTCATGTTGAAAAGAATACCCATATTTTTGTCTTGCACCGGAAGTCATCAATAGGCTATTCAGTTACTTGGTTTGGTTGCAAATGCCTACTGTTGGATTCAGGCCATCGGCATATGTCACTATCGATCAGGTCAATTACGCATAATAGCTGACTAGGGTCTATTATTATTCTCTTAGAGTCGAAAATTGGTTATAGGTTGCTTTGTGCTCTTTCTATCGGAGCATGTTTTCTCTGTGTATCTTTAATCTTTCCATTAGACTATGAAATGATAGCCTTGTTCACTTTTCCGCTATGGATTACAACCATTGCGCCTGTATTATACAGTACAGCCTTGAGAATGAAGAGTAGATTTTTTTTTTTTTTTTTCTTTTTGTTTTTCCCTTTGTATTTTGTATTACATGTTCCATAGATGACATCTTCCCGTGCTCATTTATCTGATAGTTTCTGTGGAGTACTCTGGATGATTTTATGTCCTCTTGATTCTCAATTAGTGTGTTCTCCATCGGTTTCTTTCTGTCTTCAACGAGAATCTACATTAGACTACGAAATGATAGCCTTGTTCACTTTTCCGCTATGGATTGCAACCATTGCGCCTATATTATACAGTACAGCCTTGAGAATGAAGAGTAGATTTTTTTTTTTTTTTTTTTCCTTTTTGTTTTTCCCTTTGTATTTTGTATTACATGTTCCATAGATGACATCTTCCCGTGCTCATTTATCTGATAGTTTCTGTGTACTCTGGGCGGTTTTACGTCCTCTTGATTCTCAATTAGTGTGTTCATCAATTTCTTTCTGTGTTCAACGAGAAGCTACAGATATTTTTCTGCATTTACGTCTATCCCATGTAACTGAACAGTTTTGGGTAAATATTTGTTTGTTCTTTCTTCACTGCAGGCTTTGATCCCCCAGCCAGCAAATCTGCCAACAAATCTGCTGGCACAGTGGCTGGGATTCTGGCTGCTATAGTTTTTGTAGTTTTCCTTATCCTGGTTATCCTTTGGTGGAGAGGATGCCTTGGACGTAAAGATAAAATGGCACAAGGTAGTTGCTTACCTGGAATCTCTGCTATTTAGTCCACGTGTATCTGTCAAGAAATATGAGAATGTTATGCACTCTGAATACATTTTCCCCTTCCGTATTCTGGTTGAGAGGGAGAATAATCACATTGCATAATTTATATTTCCTGGTGGGGAAGGTGTAATCACAATTCATCATTAATGCTGCATCTAGATTTACAGTTCCCGTAAAACTGTTGATGCGTGACATTTGTGCATTCCATAGGGAATTCGATTTGACGCAAAAGGCCAAAGATTATTATTAGGCGATATACAGCCAAAGTGTCATAGAACCATTTGGTTTGCTCAACGAACTAAATTTTCATTTAGAAACCCAAAAAATGAAGGAATAGATAGTTATAGGGAGAGATGGTAGATTGTTTCTCAGATGTGTGTGTGTGTGTACACACTAAGTCTCCATTTCAAGACACCGAAAATAGCTGCCAGAACTTCGCATGTACGAGAAATTAAAACATACAAACCATGCCCTACATTTCCAAGTGGGTTTTCTGTATGGTTTTTCTTTTCCTTCACTACCAAATACCCTGGGGACATTCTCATTTTACTTTTCAAAAATACATACTGCCAACTGATGCCAGACTTTCCCAATTTTCAAGATGCTAAGCTATTCTGTAATGAACTTGCTCAGACCAAAAGGTCACAAAAAGGTTTTCTGGAATATTGAGAAGGAATTGATACGTCTTTGTTAGATAGTGGATTACATACTTTAGCTGTTGACTTTTCCAAATTCTTAGAAGTTCCAAAATGTGTTGCAGATTTGAAGGGTCTAGCATTGCAAATTGGTTTATTTACCTTGCGACAGATTAAAGCCGCCACAAACAATTTTGATGTTGCCAATAAGATAGGAGAAGGTGGTTTTGGTTCTGTATACAAGGTATGCTGGAAAATTGACAAACCAAATTCCCCCATCTCCCAACAGAAAAGATCTGTAGACAGCAGCATTCAATGTAACTCAATTTTCACAGCATAGATCTGATGCCAAAGTTGAATTGCAGGGTTTTCTGTCAGATGGCACCACTATAGCAGTGAAGCAGCTTTCATCCAAATCACAGCAAGGAAATCATGAGTTCCTGACTGAGATTGGGACGATTTCTGCTCTTCAGCATCCACATCTGGTGAAACTCTATGGATGCTGCATTGAAGGAAATCAACTTTTGCTGGTTTACGAGTACATGGAAAATAACAGTCTTGCTCGCGCTTTATTTGGTAATTTGATATCACATTGTGCTTCACTGACTTCAGTTAATGACATGGCAATAAAGCAGTTTTGATGTCTTCTGATACAATTGAAGGTCCTGAAGAATTTCCATTAAAGTTGGATTGGCGGACAAGACACAAGATATGTGTGGGTGTTGCCAGGGGCTTGGCATATCTTCATGAAGAATCAAGGCTGAAGATTGTGCATAGAGACATTAAAGCTACTAATATTTTACTGGATAAGGATCTCAACCCTAAAATATCAGATTTTGGTTTAGCAAAGCTTGATGAGGAAGACAACACACATATTAGCACCAAGATTGCTGGAACTTAGTAAGTTTCTTGCTTTATGTTCCTGTTAACCTAATCAGGAGTCAGTTACAGCATAAAACAATGGAGTTGGAACATATAGTCTAATTTAAGAAAAGTGAGTTGAATGGAGCTTTGTGATCGATTCACGTCATCCCAAAGAATGGAGCTCAACAACTGTGGCTTAACCACAAAACTTTATGCCTGCCCCACCACTCTTCATGTCAAAAAAAATGTTAAGTATGTCACATAACCTACCATTAATAATGTTACTCTGATATTGACTCATGTAATCTTTAATTTGAATATAACTGAATATTATAGGCCAAAGAGCTAATTCACCCACGTTTCTATTTTATACCCATGGAAAAAACATAAATAAGCATGTTCACATGTTTCAAAATTTTGCTTTAACATGTGTGAAAAGTCAACTTGTTTATGGAAAGAATGTGATTAATTAGGGAAAAGGATATAGCTGTAAGTTTGTTCTACTAACTCTAACATTAATTCAACAAAAAAGAACTATAACATTAACTAATTTCCGTTATCTCAACAAACTTAGATAATCTAATACAATTTCTGGAAAGTTCATATCCTCTTATGGGAGATTGATTGATAATATCCTACATGCTCCATTTACTATGTTAAGAACAATTTCAAGATAAATATTTCGTATGGTAATTCAGTGTGCCCTACCTAATGTGTTCACTCAGACAAAAAGCTTTTTTGTGAAACTATTATGATACAATTATGATGCAATACATTTTAACAATGCATATCGACACGTAATATTAAGTGTTTTAATATGTTTGCCCTATAACAATCAACTTAATGCAAAACAATTTAATGAACATTAACTACTCCATGTTAAAATTTCAATATGAATTATCTATATACTCCTTTGTATGAAAAACACAATTTTAGTAGATATGTCTCACATGACATTAACATAGAGGATGCACTTTCAAGTGAGTTACAAACAAAATAAAACCAAAATATACAAAGCAAGCACATGCGTCACAAAGGGTTAGAAAGCTAGCGAGGAAGTGAAAGGCTGTTTTTCTATTGGTACAGCAACAACGATGACAGCAAAACTAAGAAGCTTTTCTGCCCCTAGGCTTGGCTTTACGAATCCTCCTCCGGTCGATGCCCATGTATTCACAGACCTTGGCTCAGCGTGTTTCCAAATCATTTTTCAGTTGGAGTGCCTCTTTTCCAAGTTATGAAATCATATATGAAGCCCGATAATGATATAGAACAACAATGGTCTTTTTCTTTCTTTGAAATATTCGCAGTAAATTCTATTAGAATTGTCACATTTGGGAATCTCTCTTTCTTTTGAATTTTAGGAATATTAAGTATGCACTATTTAAGGGAGTTACCTTGTTGCAAACACAAGCTCTTTCTTGTTATGCAGTGGATATATGGCACCAGAGTACGCGATGCATGGTTACCTCACTGACAAAGCTGACATCTATAGTTTTGGCATCGTTGCCTTAGAAGTTGTTAGTGGCCGGAGCAACAGTAGTTCCCAAAAAAATGAGCAATGCTTTTATCTACTTGATTGGGTAATCAACTCTATCATTTCAATTATGATTGTATCTACATTTGAAAATCTGCTTGTGCTGGTGGAAAATGGATTAAGGAAGCGTGAGCATAGTATGTAATTCCTCACATGCACTTTTAATTGTTGCAAAGGAGTGTTACAGTTACCAGCTATTGAAACTTGCTTAACGAATTGTCTGTGCTGCTAACTGCAATTTGTCATTTCAAATTAATCTAATTCTTCTTATGATGTTGGTCTACACTGAATTTTCATGTAGATTCTTCTTTTGGATTGAAGAAAATTCTATTCCTTGAAGTTTGGGGTAGTTCAGTTTGTCTTTTTGTTTTTATGCTTGACGGTCATACTCCCTGTGTTTTCATTGGTGCCAAACAAGTCCTTTAACTACTATTCAATTTTGGCAATTACTCTTATATTAAAAAAATTTCAAGACCATGTCTTGACCAGAATATCCATATACTTTTGATTGAGGTATAACTTTTTTCACATTCATATAATTTTGAGTCCTTCAGTTAGATTTTGTTTTGCTTTGAGTAAGCAATGATTATTAGTCCCCATTAAATTTGATTGTCACCTGAGTTGTATAATCAAGTATTTCTTGTTAAACTAGAATTGAGAGTAGAAGGCAATGGATGGTGTAAAACATTTCATGTAATGACACTGACAAATATTCTTGCTAATAAAACTCAATAAAAGCTGGCGATTTTAAAGCAGTATTGGTAAGTTTTTGGCAATCAGTGAACCATTAGTAAGTGATGTTGGAGCTTACCAACTTTTAATCAAAATCGGTAAAGTAATCATGTTTGATCCGTATTTGATTCATTTGAGATGAAAAACTAGTGGGTGCTTATCAATTGCATTTGTCACGTAATAATCGACAGAATTAATATACTTCATCCTGTTGTAGTATTTAGAGCATGTTTGCAACTGATCAGTACCTGAAGCTCGAAAAGGAAATATTTTCACTTTTCATTTCTGTTTCTAGGTACGAGTTTTAAAGGAGAGAGGAAATTTGATAGATTTAGTTGATCAGAGGCTCAGTTGTCACTTTGACAAAGAGGAGGCGCTAGTATTGACAAAGGTAGCCCTGATGTGTACTAATGCAACTCCAGCACTCAGGCCGCCAATGTCATCTGTGGTTAGCATGCTTGAAGGCAAGGTCGCTGTTCCGGTGCTGGACTCTGAAGGCGCTGTCATGACTGAGGAGAAAATTGAGGCCATGAGGAAGCATTTTAGAGGTGACAAACATCAGGCAGTTGGTGAGAATATCACCAAGAGTATGTCCACTGATGGGCCATGGACTGGAACCGCTTCGTCTGCATCTGCTAGTGATCTTTATCCAATAATTCTGGATACTGATTACTGACAGAAGAAAGGTTTGTTGTGTTCTAAGTAAAATAGTTCCCCAAAGAACTAGGGCTTTAGCTCTTGAATTTCTCTCCAAAGTTTCTCTTTCGCTTACATTTGAAACTGAAGGTATAGATAATATAAAGAAAACAACGTGTTATGCAGTGCAGTAATTGTGTATTGTGAACTCATTAGTAGGGAAAGCCTGAAGACAATAGTTTGTGGTTTGGTGGTTGTATTTGAGCCGTTTCTTTCCATATTGTTATTCAAACAGAGACGATGTTGCGACTTTTTTCTCTTTACACAATAACGATGCAAGTGGTTGCCACTGCAAGGGAGGGAATCTATTATAGAAGTTCTTCATTTGTTTGAATGGTGAGATGTGCGAAGTGGCACATTCTTGCTTTGGACATGTTTTGTTCCCTAGCTCGACCTATTATATGTTGCTACTCAAAAAAAAATTTCTTAGCAAACGCAAATTTTTTCTGTCCTTAGTATGGATGATGGTTGGCCAACTTCGTCTTTCCCATCTTTGAGAAATGAGGAATGAGAAACTTGATACTTGCATGTCTACACACAAATTTATCTGGAGAAATTTGCATGTTCAGTCACTGTTTCTTCCCGGCGGATTACCACCTCCTCAGCAGACTAATTTCATTCCATCAGCGGTTCTGTATTATGAGTCAATGCCCAAAACGTTCTTAGGTTAATGTCAAAAGAATCAAACAAGTTGAAAACGAAACCGAAACCAAAACCTCAATGGTTTCATTTGCTCCCCCTGAGGTCTGAGAGGTCGGGGCAGAGTGAATATTGACGAAGTTGCAGCAGATCTGCTGCAACTTCTTAAATCCTGATTCCTAAACCGGCAGACCTCCACCAAAAATTTAAACCGAATCCTGTATCCTAAGTAACTAACCGAAAAAGAACGGAAAAGAAGGTGTGCATTAAGTAGAATCTGACAAGCGCCTGTATCTCAGTAAACCATGACCTCTAGGAGTTTTTTTTTTTTTTTTCTCTTTCTTATCGAATTAATACAGAAACTTGACGCAAGTGGAAATGAGTTAATGTCAACAAATTGGCAAATCATAGAAATAGAAATGACTTTTCTTCAAAATAAGTGGCAAACCTCATCCACACAGATTGCCCTTTTCTTTTTCTTTTTTTCGTATGTAAGGTGTATTCCTAAGCTATGGAGTAGTTTTGCGGGCTCCAAGTGGGCCCACCCGAGGAAACCCCGTAAACCCATAAACCCCTGTTCAAAGGAGGGGAGTTTCAAATTCCCCAACTCTCCATTTCCATTGAGAATGGTGGCCACTAGAGCAATCCTCCGGTAGTTATTGGATGATAACATGTACATTTAAGATCCAAATAAAATTAGTAAATACTGAAATTAAAAACATTTAAATTGAATTGGGATATCATAAATGAGAAGAAATTTTACATACATGTGTTTATTGTTAGCCCAAAGAAAAAATGTGGGCTTGAAATTTTAAAATAGGTCATTAGAACCTTCGTCTCATATTCATACGTTGAAAATCATACCTTTCTTGCCTAATGTGATAATTTTTCCTACTTCTTACTCATTCAACAATTGGATGAAGATTCTCTACCCAAATCACACGTATTCTCATTTGTGTCCGAAATAATGTTTAATCGCATTAATGCATGTGGTAATATATTCGTAGTTGGAATGTGAAAAGACATTTATGAAAGTATCGTGTAGGCACAAAAGATCGACATCTTTTTTGAACACGATGAATCATCCCATCAATGAGGAAGTTTCCGATCTCAAGAAAAACTGGGACATGGAAAGTCCAAAAAAGCAACAAGCATAATTTCTCCTCCTTAAGTGTGAAAGCAAAAGCAAATTGCCAAATCACGGAGTAAGGGTTCCTTTTTCTTCGAAATCATGCAAGGAAAAAGCAAAAAGAAAAAAGGCATTTAACCGTCAAAGTGTTGGGCGGCCTGACCGATAAGCAAATTGGGTCCTACTTTTAATGAGTTGATTTATCTTCGTATTACATTAATTCGAATCTCAAAATTATACAAAAATAAAAGAGAGAAAGAAAAAAGAGGCAATTGAGATTGACTTGAATCTTGTTCGAGGGGCATGCCTTTTAGCCAATTTCATATTTGAAATCTTGATTTCTTTAGCTAAAATTAGGTACTTTAAAATTTGAAAAGAAATAAATGGAAGTTAACATTAAAGTTCCCCCCTTTTTTTTTTCCAAAAAATCAAAATACGTATTGATAGTAAAGTAAGCACCACAACGAAAAGGGTAAACATGGATATATTTTATGGGATGCTTGAGTAAAGAGTCCTCCTCTTCAATACTAGGGATGTCATCATTATCACCATTCACCATAGGGACGCCTTTTTAAAATGTATGTACGACGACGTTTTTCTCGCGCTGTGCCACACGCATGATGTTAACATGTACACAAGGTTTTGTGCAATTCTCACGTGGGATACTCTCGAAGATCCAACCTTCGGGCTCATTTGGCTCATGAAAAAGTTTTCAATTTTCGAATATGTTTATTTCATAATAAGGGAAAAATATTTCTATGAAAATCGTTTTTGAAAAAAGGTTTTTCCCCTTTCCAGATTAAAAAATTAATTTTCCTTATATCAAGTAAGAATTTTTTTTCTTTCACCATGAATGATTTTCCGTTGATTAATTATTCTTGACAATAAACGCATGAAAGTCTAGAAAGCTAATTTGCGGGAATTTCTTTTACTCAAACAAACACATTATTCATTTCAGTGATATTCAAAATAAAATATATTTTCAATTTTGTTGTAAAATGAGATTAATCGGTTAAAAAGGATTATTTCTTCTAATTGTTGATAAATGATTAATTTCGTTAAGAAGCAGGAAAACCATCAATTTTGTGTTTACAAAATAAGTTCATTTTTCAATGGATTCATAATAAATTCCGTCTATGATGCATCATCTTTCATTTTTTTTTTATTTTTTATTAAGCTAATATGTAATTAAATCAATTTAAATTGTTATTGCTTAAAACAATATGAAACTAAATATCTACTGTTATTATCAAACGTATTCAATAGTTTTCAATTTTCATTTTCGATTTTTTCTTTTTCTTGATTATATGTTTAATTTGAAAAACCAAAAAAAAAAATCAATAAAAATGGGAATTTTGAAAACATGTTTGGCATGTCTTTGAAATCTCTCCTTTTATATGTTTTTTTTTTTTTATCAATATACTCCATCTTTTTAACATCTGTAAAGACACTAATGCTGGTAAAACGGAATTAGATCAGTAAATACAATATTTTATCTTGATTGATCGAATCGTTGATAAACTATTAACTCCTTGTGAAGCAGAAAAACTACCAAATTGTTGACAATAGTGGTGATTGTGATGAGCCTCTTCATCCGAATTGTGCTTTTGTATCAACTAAAAGTTTCGAGTGGTTGGTCTGCAAAGTGCAAACCCTTTTAGGTAATTGCTGATAATGTCGATTGAAGCCTTTCCAGTAGAAGCATCTTTGCCTTCCTCTCATTAGGAGGCAAAGAAGATGGTGAAAGAGTTGGGGCTTGGATATGAGAAAATTGACTCTTGTCCGAATGGTTGCACTCGATACATAAATGAAAAGATATTGGGAGTTTTGTCCACTTTGTGGTTCTTCGTGAGAAAGATCAAACACGATAATGTCGACGACGCATTTGATGAGGAAAATGTCCGACCAAAGCAGAGAAAAACCGCGAAAGTTTTGAGATACTTTCCTTTGATGAAGGCCGCACAAAGGATGGAATGTTAAGTCATCTGGTTGATATCAATGGCTTGCAAAGCATTCGATTAATGATATCCAGAATATGCAGCAGAATCGCCAAACAACATCAGGTTTAAGCAAGCGATGGCTTCAATGCATTCAGAACCAGGAGTTCTACTGTAGCGCCCAACCAGTTATCGTGAATCGTGATTAAGTACAACACTGAACCGTGGCTTTGCATGAAACAATCTTCAATCATTCCATTGTGATCCATCATGGGGAAAATTATCAAAACGGTCCTAAATCAATTGCAATTTTTCCAATTTAGTCATAAATATTTTTTTTCGGGTCAATTCATTCTTAAATCTTTTGCAATTACGTTAATTCAGTCAATTCAATTCATTCGGCCAAATTTGGCCGACTAGCATTAATGTGGATGTCAATCATCACTAGCCGTCCAGCCGTCATTGACATGGCAATTTTTAATAATATTTTTTTCAAATTTATTTATTTATTTATTTTTCTTCTAGCCAATCGTCAGCCACTGGCGAGGCCTAGCCATCGCGGGTGAGCTCGCCCAACGCCACAACTCACCATGGGTGGGCAAGACCTCACCCAGCTCCGTGATGGCGATGCTCTCCCTCACTAGATCTGGGCAAAGGCAAACTTGCCTAGATGGTGAGGCCTCTTAGTGCCTCGCCAACTGTAGCCTCTAGTCGGTCGATGATCATCCAGAAGAATAAGAAAGAAAAAGGAAAAGAAAAAGAAAAAATAATAAAAAAAATTAAAAAAAATAAAATATTATTAAAAAAATAGCTTTGACCAGACGACCAGCATCCACCTCGGCACCAGCTAGCATCCACAACTAGCGTTGGCTAGCCAAATTTAGCTAGATGGACTGGATAAAGAAGAAGAAGTTACTACGGGCGGGGGTTGATGTGTTTGATGCCTCCACAAAACAAAGTTTTGGATTGCGAGCAACTCTTCTCTAGAAGATCAATGATTTTCCCACTTCTACTAATTTATCTGGCTGGAGTACGAAGGGACACATTGCATGTCCTTCTTGTGCTGGTTCTAACTACTCTAAAATATTTAAGTAATGGAAGAGAGTTTTCTTATGTGATATATTGGAGGCGATAATTGAATCCGAATTATCCTTTTCAATTTGAGAAGCAATCTTGGCTCTTAGTCATCTGTCAAAATATTTTCCTCCCGGACTCTTCACCATTATGGTTCACCTGATTATTCACTTAGAAGATGAAGCAACCATGATGGACTGGTGCAATTTATACATGTATCCTATTGGAAGATAATCCTCTTCTCAATTTAGTAGTCTCCTCATATCTTTATACATGGATACTAATCGAAGCTTATGTTATAGGGTGTTAAAGGCGTTATTGTCTGATGTTCGCAACAAATATCATGCAGAGGGATGGGAGTTACATTGTGAGAGTGTTTGATCTTTTTTTTTTTTTAAAGACATATCGATCACGAAGATACATTGGTCAATTGACCCCATAGTAATGACGCGATAAACTCATGCCGCATGCATGCATCCCATCTTTGGGACATTTGTTGAGGAGCATCCCAAAGGAATTCTGGGACAGTGTAAACTCCAACACGCTTGGCACACAGAACAAATTGTGCCTACTTACTCGGGGACGATCGTTAAACCTCTCAAACATGGCCGAAAATTGTCCCAATCTACATGGTTTTCTCATAGTCAAGAAAGACTTCCAGGTAAGTGACAAGATTACGTGCTTAGAATTCATCATTTAAAGTTAACTTGGAATTTTCAAAGCTGTCCTAAACTTAGGTCCAATATAATTGCATTGGTTGACAACATTGAAATAACCCTCAATGGCTCAACATCAATCTGATTAAACATGCATAGAAATGACATTTTGCCTAAGTCTCGTGCATGACTTCACCCATGGAACCATTAGTATTTGGTCTAAGTCTATACTTTTGTTTACGTGCCGTGATTTTTCTGTGGTTGGTGTCTAGATTTATAAAATGGAATGGAGATGAAAGAGGCCATGTTAGGCCAAAGCAAGTCAAAGTACAAAACCCTCACGCTCCAATTCTAAATTCGATCAAATCTAGAACATGCTCCATCGACGATTCCATGACTCATACTGCGACTGGAAAATTTCAGCCTTTTTTGATGATGACTATGTAAACAGTTAAGAGTTACTTCAAATCTCTAGCTACGGACATAACTTGGCTTTTTTCTAAAATAAATTTATAAGCACTTGAAACTTTGATTTATCTTTCAATAATTTTCAAATATTTGAGTAAAAATTATTGGACTTTATAGAAGCCAAAACAAAGAAAGTCGTGCATGGACACATGCATCTCCACACGTGTCTGATCTACATATATTAGTTGTTCTGGTGTTAGTTAATTGTTGTTATCTCTGGATCAAGTTCAAGAGCTTTCAGAAGCAACTCAAGAAAGAGCATTGCATAGTTGACTTGGATTAATCTATTTCGAATAATTCCACGTTGAATGGGTGGAACACTTGTCAACATCCATAGAGAATTATATATGCTAATGTACAAGCACCTATTAATGAATGGGATAGAATATGGTGCCACATATTTCAGTTCAATTGTTATCCTAAAAAATCCTAAGATATTATTATTTCGTCCATCTAAATTAGATTCCAAACTTGACATATTTGATATTTTTGTTTTGTAACCACTTTAATAGGACAATTTTTTCCATTATTTATATTTAATAGATATGATACCACCAACTGCATGTATTGGGTCAGGGGCTGAAGATTTGGCTTTAATCGATTTGTAGGGCTTGAAGGGTACTTCATTGGCCTCCACATTATCAGGTCTCCACGACCATAACCCTGGATGAGCTAATGAAGTTTCTAAGAATTATGGAATTTGGACTCCACCATTGATAAACTGTATAATAGCCTAAATCTAAGATGAGGTCATAGCAAAATTGTCGCAACCTATCCTTAAGTGGAGCATTAAGGGTTTGATTAATAGATTGATAAGTTTAATCCTAGCTTAGATTCTCCCGAACCCATACCAATTCACGACTTAAGTTCAAGTTTTAAACATGCAAATTACATTCACTTAAGAGTTGTCACTAATTAGTTTATGGTGTCAATTGTATCCAAATAAAGTAATGGGAGGATTACTTTACTCATGCAGCCCAAAGAATCTAAAGTTAGAAATTTGATTATACTAATTAACCAACAACTGCCCTTTCAGTATCTATTCTTATTCAATCACCAAATAAAGTATTCATGTGTGCAGAAATGTATTCTTAACTAGGCTAAAGAAATAGCAATCTATGCATAAAAAGCGCACAATAAAAATAATGGAAATATGCAAATAACAATTCGATATTTATTTTTAAGAACTTAAGCACAATTTATTTATCATGAATTTTCACACATTTTAAGAAAAAAAAACTACTTAAAAACTATTTTTTAAGCTTTATCCTAACTTAGAAAAAAAAAAAAAATAAATATGGATTTTAAAATTTTTTAAAATTTTAAAATATCTTTTAAATAATATATTTTTTAATTACGAAGATAGGCATTTGGGCAGGGCATTAGAGCCCGGTCAGGATGTGGGCTATTGTGGGTCTTCGCATTAGGCTCTGGATATAAGCCTAAAGAAAGAGATGGGCTCAACAATTGAAGCCCAATTCAGCCACAAATAGGACCAAGTCCAAGCCCACTCATCCAAATTAAACCCAAACTCAACAAGCCAAACTAAGCCCACCATTATCAATGCTAAATCACACTCATACTCTCCACATTAAACGAGCCCTGATTCCTCAAACCTAAAGTCTACACCTACTTGTTTCTCAGTGACCAAAGAACACTCATGGACTTAGGGTATGTTTGGTAACGCTTCTATTCTCGAAAATAATTTATAATTAGAAATGATTCTTTTTATTATGTTTCTAAAAATAATTTTGAAGTATTTTAAGCAGTTTAATAACTGTCCAAATTTCAATTCTCGAAATATAATTGCATTTGGTACCCTTCTAAAAAATTTTAAACCAAATCATTTTTTTATTACTTTTTCTTTTCTTTTCTTCTCCTTTAAGGTTTGCCAATCACCGGCCTTGGGATGATTGGCGACCTTGTCAAAGCATCACTAGCCCTCAGCAAGGCTGAGCTCACCCAGCCATAGTTGGGTCGAGCCTCGCCGGTGGTCGAGAGAGGCTCGGGCAAAGCCCGTTGACCATCGGCAAGCTTGCTGGACCTCACCCAACCGATTATTGGTGACCGGCGCGGTGGGCAATGATGATGGACAGCAATGGCAACAACGGCAGTTGAAGAAGAAGAGAGGGAAGAAAAAAAAAAAAAAGCAAAGAGAGAGAATAGGTTGGTTGATTCTATAATTGTTCCCAGAAATAAAAAAAATATTTTTTTAACTTCTCCATTCTATTCCAAATCTACTTCTGAAAACGAAAAAATAAAAATTTGTTTTCAAAAACAAAAAAATTATCAAATAAATTTCTATTCCAAATTTACTCTCAAGAACAAAAGAATAGAAATTATTACTATTTGGCAAATTACCAAATAGAGTCTTACTAACTGACCACCACTTTCGATCCTCAAACGAAAAAAAAAAAAAAAAAAAACTGTACAATCATCGTGAACTCGATTCACAAGGAAGTGAACATAAACCGAGTGAAGTAAGGACGAATGTCATGATTTTTCTAAAAAGAACAAGAAAGTTGCATTGTTTAGGCAATTATCACAAACACATGGTGGTCAGCTCCGATGCATATGTCACGGCTCAAAAGAAAGCATGTCCAAGAGGTTCCTACGGACAGCCATGACACATTTGACCTCGGCTTATCCCGTTTGCTAGGGTTTTCTTGAGTCTTTAGAATACTCATGTGGGCGGAGTGATACAATAATTGTACCATTATATAATAAATGCGGGTAGTTGGTAGTTGGGGAGATTCAATTTCCACCATTAGATCAATGGAAGATTTACGGATACGGTTGCCTTGTATTTGTATATAAAGGGGTCTCCTCCCCTCATTGTAAATCATCTCATTCACGAGTAATAGAAATCCAAAGCTTCTCTCTCTAGAAGTTCCTCTCTCTAAAGATCCTTATGAGTTGAGTGTTGAAAGGTTACTTAGGGGTGAAATCCTAAGGCCACACATGTTAGCCCACATGTGATCAAGAGTTGATCGATTAGCCCGTGACAAGTGGTATCGGAGCGAAAGTTTGTTCCGAGCGCAAGCACAATGGCTGATCCACGATCTGATGGGGCATAAGCCATGGGTGGTGATTGCGTTGATCGTGGGAGGAACGTCGAGAAGGCGAAGGAGAATAAGACTCGTGGTGTTTCAAGTTTGAGGGATCCAACAAGGGATCTTGTGCATTGCATGGCGAAGCTAGAGTTGTTCGTCATCGATGTTCAAGGATCGGTCGATGACCTGACCCAGACCGTGGACAGAGTCGATGCCAAAAGGGAGGAGCTAGTTGCAGAAGTGCAAGAGCTCAAAATCGGCATGGGAGAATTCCGCCACGAGTTGCTGGGGATCCTACAAAAGGAACTCACACAACGATACAAACCCTTGGAGGCCATGATGGCAGCCATGCGCGTGCAGATAGCAGAGCTTAAGAGTAAGCTCACTGAATTGAAAGCTACACGCGTGAATGGGGTGATCACCGTGCAAGGTCCACAAGTGGACATGCCGAAGCCAAAGGAATTCCGTGGCTCGTGGGTGGCCAAGGACGTGGACAACTACCTATGGTACATGGAGCGGTACTTTAAGCCATGGGGATCAACGATGACCAAACATGGGTAAACACTGCTTCGATGTGTTTAGCTGATAATGCATTGTTGTGGTGGCATTGTCGGTTGGATGATAGGTGTGGGAACCTTATCACGACCTGGGGTGGATTCGTCGAGCAGTTCCGACGGAACTACTTTCCTACTTATTCGGAGGAGGAAGCTCGTGACAAGCTAAAGCATCTCAAGCAAAGGGGTGGTGTGCGCGACTACATCAAGCGATTTTCGAAGTTGCTACTCCAAATCCCCTTTATGAATGAAGTTGAGGCGTATCACCAGTTCATGAATGGTCTCAAGCCATGGACCAAGTAAGAGCTGAAACGATTCAACATGGGAGATCTCATGACGGCCATGACGGTAGCCGAATCACTCATGGAATACAAGGCACCTTCCACATCCCGATCGGTCTCATGTCCGAGGGATAAAGCCAATGGTGAGGGAGATCGGGGGAGATACAACCGCTCGACCGAAGGTAGACCATCGGCTAACCCTCACGAAGCTCATGCGAAGTCGAGCGAAGGAAGGCAAAGGAAGGTACGCTTGTACAAATGCTTTTTTTTTGTGATGGTCCGCACATAGCGCGGGATTGCCTAAACAAGGCCAAACTGGCCACCCTGTGTAAGGAGGATGAGCCTAAGGAGGAATCACGGTTGGGTTTGCTGCAACTTCTTAATACCATCAAGTCTAAGAAGGCGAAAAAGTGCAAAGGCTTGATGTTCACGGACTTGAAGATCGGAGAGTCCACAATGAGTGCACTTGTGGACACGGGAGCCTCCAACCTCTTCATATTGAAGCAAGCAACGAAAGACTCAACCTACGGGTTAAGAAGGAAGCTAGGTGGCTCAAAATGGTAAACTCCAAGGAAGTCCCTGCAATCGATGTCACGAGGGACGTGGAGCTACAACTCGGGCCATGGAAGAGCAAAGGGATGCTAGAGGTAATTCCCTTGATGACTATGATTTTGTCATTGGGATAAAATTCCTAGATAAGATCTATGTTGTTATATTGCCATTCGCCGAGTGTATATGCGTATTGGACAAGCATTACCAATGCGTGATCCCAGTCCATTGTGAATTAGACCGTGATCGGAGGATGATTTCGGTTATGCAACTCACCAAGGGAGTAAGGAAAGGTGAGGTTACAATCCTTGCAGCCTTGAAGGTGGAGGACAAGGAGGGTGAAGGGAGCGAAGTCTCGACGAAAGTGACCCACATCCTCAACATGTTCAAGGAAGTGATGCCCTCGGAGTTGCCAAAGAAGTTACCACCTAATAGGGAAGTGGATCATCGGATCGAGCTAGTGCCTGACGCTCGACCGCCTGCCATGGCGCCTTATCGCATGGCACTCCCCGAACTGGAAGAGTTGAGGAGGCAACTCAAGGAGCTGCTTGATGCGTGGTATATTCGACCATCCAAGGCCCTGTTCGATGCGCCGGTCCTATTTTAGAATAAGCACGATGGGTCACTTTGGATGTGCATTGACTACTGAGCGCTGAACAAGCTGATTGTGAAGAACAAGTACCCGATCTCGCTCATCGCGGATCTCTTCGATCAACTCACTAGAGCTCGATGGTTCACCAAGTTGGATTCCGATTGAGCTATTATCAAGTTTGGATCACTGAAGGGGACGAGCCAAAGACCGCATGCGTGACGTGGTATGGATCTTACGAGTTCCTTATGATGCCGTTAAGCTTGACCAATGCTCCAACTACTTTCTGCACAATGATAAACAAGGTACTCCACCCTTTCCTAGATAGGTTTGTAGTAGTTTACCTAGATGATATTGTGGTATATAGTCAGATGTTGGAAGAGCATGTCGAACATTTGAGGTAAGTCTTCAGTCTTGCACGTGAGAACGAGTTATATGTGAAGTGCAAGAAATGTGCATTTGCCCAAGAGGAAGTTCCATTCTTGGGGCACATCGTCGGGGGTGGACGTGTGCGAATGGACAATGCGAAGATTCAATCGATCATCAAATGGGAGCTGCTAACAAAGGTGATGGGGTTGAGATCGTTCATGGGCCTCACCAACTATTACCAACGGTTCATCGGAAGCTATTTGAGCATCACCGTGCCGCTCCCGGACTTGTTGAAGAAAGAGAATGCGTGGGAGTGGACGAATCAATGCCAAAGAGTCTTCGACCGATTGAAGCGAGCTATGACCGAGGAGCAGATGTTGGCGTTGCTCGACCACACCAAGCCTTATGAGGTAGAGACTGATGCATTGGATGATGCTATCGGTGGTGTTCTTATGCAGGATGGTCATCCGGTGGCATACGAGTTTCGGAAGTTGAACGATACCGAGCATCGATATACCGTTCACGAAAAGGAGATGACCGCGGTGGTCCATTGCCTTCGGACATGGAGGCACTATCTCATGGAGTCCAAGTTCGTTGTGAGGACGGACAACGTAGCCACAAGTTATTGCTAGACTCAAAAAAAGTTGAGTCCAAAGTAAGCTCGATGGCAAGATTGTTTTGGCGGAATCCGACTATGTTCTGGAGTACAAGCTAGGGAAGGCCAACTCCATGGCGGATGCACTGAGTTGGAAGATGGAGCTGATGAGTAGCTCGATGAGTCGACCAAGTTGCCCTTGGGTCGACCACGTCAAAGAGGGGCTGAAGCATGATTCAAGAGCCCAAGCCCTCATCAAGTATGCAAAGGAAGGCAAGACTCGACAGTTTTGGTGTGAGAACGAGCTCCTCTGCACTAAAGGAAGGCGACTGTACGTGCCTTTCCATGTGATGTGAATCGTTGCGGAAGGATCGTTCTACGAAGGCCCAGATGGTGCGAATTGAAAACCTCGACCTCCAATCAAACCTGTGATTGGCAACCTCGGTATGAACGTGACTAGTTGACGAACACATGTCAACCAACCGACGTTATAGACGCCACGAGCGAAGGAATTCGCTATCTCGCTCGATAAGTCGAATTGATCGCCACAAGAGAATCTTGATTAGGTCAAGTTCTCAAAAGAATAGTAAAAAGAGAACCCCTCAATTCTTTTCCTCAAAAATAAAATATATCTGTCCCCAAAGAAATTTGGCAAATCCTTTATATAGACTGCCACACAAACCCTAAAAACCAACCTTAAAAATCTAATGCGCTATATTCTAAAATATTCCTATTTTAGAATATTCTTAAACAAGAATATATATAAATTGACTTGGTCAATTATTTGGTAACAAGATAATTAAATTGCACCAAGATTTCCAAGATTCTTCAAGATTTGATCCAAGGTCATCTTCACGCCAAAGATCACGAACCATGACGCCAACAGCTTGCCTGAATTTTTTGGGTTGCGCTCGAGTAATCGAACTAGTAGGAATAGACAATCGGTCCCTAGCACCTCCTCCTTGATATGACTCGATGTCCACATCATTCCCTCCCCCGTGCAAAGGATTTGTCCTCAAATCATCACTTGCATCAAAAAGAGTCAAGTCAGAAACATTAAATGTGGCACTAACGTCATACCTACCTGGAAGATCAAGCTTGTAAGCATTATTGTTAACTCTTTCAAAAACCATAAATGGTCCATCCCCTCACGGTAATAACTTAGAATGTCACTGCTCAGGAAATCTCTCTTTGCGCATATGAACCTAAACCCAATCGCCAGGTTCAAACACCACTTCCTTGCGCCCTTTGTTAGCTTGCCTTGCATATTGCTCAGTCTTGCGCTCAATATTTGTGCGCGTCTTCTCATGCAACGCCTTGACAAATTCAGCTTTCTTTGCTCCATCTAAATCCACACGCTTATCAACAGGTAAAGGGGTTAAATCTAACGGAGTTAATGGATTAAAACCATAGACAACCTCAAATGGTGTAAATTTAGTAGCAGAATGCATGCTCCTATTATATGCAAATTCAACATGTGGTAGACAATCTTCCCAAGATTTTATGTTCTTTTTAATAATAGCACGCAACTATACTCCTAAAGTTCTATTAACTACCTCGGTTTGACCATCGGTCTATGGATGACAAGTAGTAGAAAATAACAATCGTGTTCCTAGTTTTTTCCACAATGTTTTCCAAAAGTAGCTAAGAAATTTAGAATCTCGATCTGAAACAATCGATCTAGGCATGCCATGCAAACGTACAACCTCCTTAAAGAACAAATTAGCAATATGAGATGCATCATCAGTTTTATGACAAGGTATAAAATGAGCCATCTTTGAAAACCGATCAACAACCACATAAATAGAATCTCTACCATACTTAGACCTAAGCAATCCTAGCACAAAATCCATAGAAATATCAATCCAATGATGCGTTGGAATAGGTAATGGTGTATACAAGCCATGCGGTTTAGTTGTAGACTTCGATTGCTTACAAGCAATGCATCTCTCACAAACACGTGTGACATCTCTCTTCATATGTGGCCAATTAAAATGTTCATACAGCACTTCATAAGTCTTATTAATGCCAAAATGCCCTATTAAACCACCACTATGCGCTTCTCGCACCAACAATTCACGCAAAGAACACTTAGGCAAACATAGTTTGTTTTCACGAAAAAGATAACCTTCATGCCTATAAAATTTATCAAATGCAGAGTGTTCACATACTTCATAGACTCTCCCAAATTCATCATCATCAATATATAAGCCCTTGATATGCTCAAAACCTAGACACTTTGTTTCTAAAATAGTTAGAATCGCATACCTTCGAGAAAGTACATCTCCTTATCATAGGTAGGATAATTCAATGTTGCTCCACTCAATTTCTCGCTGAAATAAGCTATGGGACGCCCTCCTTGCATCAACACGGCTCCAATTCCTATACCAGAAGCATCGCACTCTATCTCAAAAGTAGCACTGAAATTCGGCAAAGATAATAAAGGAGCATTAGTTAACTTATCTTTTAGCAGATTAAATGCTTTCTCTTGCTCTTCTCCCCACGTGAAACCCACGTGCTTCTTGGTTACCTCAGTTAATGGTGCGGCAATAGTGCTAAAATTTCTCACAAATCGTTGATAAAAACTCGCCAATCCATGAAAGCTACGCACCTCTCCTATGGTCTTAGGCGTTGGCCATTCACGGATTGCTTTAACCTTTTCTTCATCAACCTGTATACCATTAGCACTAACAACAAATCCTAGAAATACTAATTTGTTGGTAACAAAAGAGCACTTCTTTAGATTAGCATATAATGGCTCAGCCCTTAAAACCTGCAAGACAACTCGTACATGCTCAATATGGTCATCAGGACTTCAGCTATAAATTAAGATGTCATTGAAATAGACAACCACAAATCGACCGATAAAAGCACGCAAAACATTATTCATAAGTCGCATAAACGTGCTCGGTGCATTAGTTAATCCAAATGGCATTATTAACCACTCATATAATCCATACTTGGTCTTAAATGTAGTTTTTCATTCATCACCTTCTTTCATCATAATTTGATGATAACCACTTTTCAAATCAATCTTAGTGAAAGCGCAAGAACCATGCAACTCATCCAACATGTCATCTAACCTAGGAATAGGATGTCGATACTTTACCGTAATATTATTGATTGCTCGGCAATCGACACACATTTGCCAAGTTCCATCCTTCTTTGGCACTAACAAAACAGGGACGACGCATGGGCTAAGACTCTCTCTCACATACCCCCGTTCCAATAGTTCGCTAACTTGCCGCTAAAGTTCCTTTGTCTCCTCGGGATTGCTTCGATATGCGGGTCGATTAGGTAATGGCGCACCAGGAATCAAGTCAATTTGATGTTCTATGCCTCGAATTGGTGGTATCCCTCCAGGAAGTTCATCAGGAAAGACATCTTCAAATTCCTGCAATAAAGATACAACAGGACTAGACAAACTTGGGTCAAGATCGTTAGTAGAAAATAAAACCTCCTTGTACACAAGTACAAGCATTGGTCGATCTAGAACTAAAGCTCTCCTCACTTCAATTGATTTTGCATAAAAATTATTTTGCCTCTTTTCTTTCCTTTCTTCTTTTCCCTCGGTTTTTACCACAATCTTTCTCTCAGCCTCTCCTTTTCCTTGCGTCTCAAACACACCACGCAAGCCCTCGAATTTCTCACCTTTTCTCTCTCTCTCGATTTCTCATTGTAACTTTAGTTGATCTTGATACACCTCACTAGGTGTCATTGGTACCAAGGTATAAGTCTTTCGATTCATCATCAATGAATAACGATTAGTATACCCATCATGATGTACATTTCGATCATATTACCATGGTCTTCCAAGTAAGATATGACCCGCTTGCATAGGTACAACATCACACTTTACCTCGTCCTTATATCTCCCTATCTCAAAAGGAATTCGAACTTGCTTCGATACTTTCACCTCACCACTATCATTTAACCATTAAAGTCTATAAGGCTTAGGGTGCTTTGTTGTCTTCAAGCCCAACTTATCCACCATAATACAACTTGCCACATTCGCACAACTACCTCTATCAATTATCATACTACAGATCTTACCATTCACTACACACCTTGTATGAAATAAATTATCTCTTTGTTGGTGATGCTCCTCCTCCTTTACTTGCACACTCAGAGAACGCCTAACCACCAATAAGTCTCCTTTTATAGCCACTTCTCCATTACTACAATCCTCCAATGGTGGCATCTCATCATCATCTTCTTCCCTTTCACTTTCGGACTCAATAACACCATGTCCAATCATGATCATCACCCTCCTATTAGGGCATTGATTCACCATATGACCCCTGCCCAAACACTTAAAACATTTAATTTCACGAGTTCTAGTGTTAGGATTTTCGGTTTTACTTGAAACTGGATTCGTTCCAACTTTACCGTCCCTCTCCTTCTCCTTTGAAGTTTCGGTTTTTGTGTTGTTTCCTCTCCAATTTGGCTTCTCATCTCTCTTCCAATTGGATCTCCAATTCTGATTTGAACCTCCTCCACTCTTATGATTTCTTAAAACTTCAATTGCCGCTCAACTTTGATGGCTTTGTCCACCAATTCTTCCAATTCAACATAGTGTTGCAGCTCTACCACCCTTGCTATGTCTCGGCTCAAACCACTCAAATATCTTGACATTGTGGCCTCACGATCCTCCATCACATTAGCACGGATCATGGCAATCTCCATCTCCTTATGATACTCTTCCTCGCTCTTATTGCCTTGTGTAAGGTTTTGTAACTTTTGAAACAAATCTCAATGGTAATGACTTGGCACAAAACGCCTCCTCATCACCGCTTTCATATCATCCTGCGTCTTTATCGGTCTTTCACCATTGCGCCTCCTACTAGTCACAAGTTGATCCCACCAAATTATAGCATAATCAGTAAATTCAACAGCTGCAATTTTTACCTTTTTGAGCTCAGAGTATCGTTGGCAATCAAATACCATCTCCATGTGTTTCTCCCACTCTAGATACGCATCGGGATCATTCTTCCCTTGGAATGAAGGAATTTTCATCTTGATGTTGCCAAGTTCATCATCTCCTTGGTGTCTAAACCTTCGGCCTCCATTCCACCTTTCAAATTGAGCATCTCGATCATCCTCCATGCCGGCCTCATCATCATCATATTGCCGTTGCCTTCTATGTTGTGTTCTAGAGGCATCTCGCTGATGTTGCGGCCTTCCTCGAGGTATCTCTTGGTCACCATCAACCCTCATGCCATTATCCATCATTCAGCCACTAAGCTCCTCCACTACAAGTCTCAATTGCTGGATGCTTTCCACGAGCGCTTCATCCCTTCGTATGGAGTCAACCTCCTGTTGATTCACGCTTTCTCCACGCGACATATTTTGGACGTGCAAGTAAACATTAGTCTAAAAAAAAATCCTCACCAATCGCTCCCTCACGTGTTTCTCTCGAGATATTTGTCACTCCTCTCGTGTTTAACTCAAGTCTAGGCTTTTTCCACCCTTAATTAAGCTTACACACTCTTGCCTTTTTTCTCTCTCGTATTCTCTTTTCACAAGCTCTTTATTGGACTCAAACTCTGCCTCTCAACCCCCTCACAACAATCAATCAAACTAATCAAACAAGATTAGATTACTATTGATTTTGTTTCAGCAAGTAACAATTTCAATCCAACAAGTACAACTTTCGAAATTGCAATTGAAACGCAAATCACTACTGATTTTGTTTCAATTTGGTCTACTAACAAACGAGTCGCCTTCTTGATTTTTTTATTTGTTTGGCTTTTTTTTTTGCCGAATCTTTTTTTTTCTCTTGCACACTTTTTTTTATGCGTTTTCTTTCTCTTCTTTTTTTTTTCTTTTTTTTTCCTTTTTTTTTGACGAACTCAGATACAATTTAAGATGCTAGAAAAGAAAATTTAAAACTAACAGCAAACAACTACGTATGGAAGCACAAAAGCAATCGGATCCCTAAATTAACTAGAACCGAAACCCTAACTCAATAAATCTCAAATTATTGAATATCAACAGAAAATTAAAGATAAATAGACCTTGTAGAATCTGGCTCTGATACCAAACTGATGTGAATCATTGCGGAAGGATCGTTCTAGGAAGGCCCAGATGGTGCGAATTGAAAACCTCGACCTCCAATCAAACCCGTGATTGGCAACCTCGGTATGAACGTGACCTGTTGACGAACACATGTCAACCAACCAACCTTATAGATGCCACGAGCGAAGGAATTCACTATCTCGCTCGATAAGTCGAATTGACCGCCACAAGAGAATCTTGATTAGGTCAAATTCTCAAAAGAACAATAAAAAGAGAACCCCTCAATTCTTTTCCTCAAAAATAAAATATATCTGTCCCCAAAGAAATTTGGCAAATCCTTTATATAGATTGCCATACAAACCCTAAAAATCTAATTCGCTATATTCTAAAATATTCCTATTTTAGAATATTCTTAAACAAGAATATATATAAATTGACTTGGTCAATTATTTGGTGACAAGATAATTAAATTGCACCAAGATTTCCAAGATTCTTCAAGATTTGATTCAAGGTCATCTTCACGCCAAAGATCACGAACCATGACGCCAATAGCTTGCCCGAATTGTTTGGCCCGCGCTCGAGTAATCGAACCAGTAGGAATAGACAATGGGTCCCTAGCACCTCCTCCTCGATATGACTCGATGTCCACATTACCATGGGAAGCTAAGGAAGGAGATCTTGCACGAGTGTCACGGCTCAAAATGGGCGGGTCATCCTAGGATCCATTGCACTTTGGTCCTCATTGAAGATCGGTACTACTGGCCACAAATGCGGGACGACGTGGAGGTGTTATGTGAAGACTTGTTTGGTGTGCCATCAAGACAAGCTTGAGCAACGATCGTCGTCAGGCCTGTTGGAACCGCTTCCCATTCCAACTCATCCATGGGAGAGTGTCTCCATGGACTTTATCATCAACCTGCCAAAGTCCGAAGGGTTTTGGACTCTCATGGTCGTGGTGGATAGGTTTTCCAAGTACGTGACCTTTGTGCTTTCAACAAAAGATTGTCCGATCGAGGAGGCGGTCAAGCTGTTCATGAAGCACATAGTCAAGTACTGAGGTGTGCCACAAACGATCGTGAGCGATCGTGATCCTCGCTTCACGGGGCGTTTCTGGTCCGAGTTATTCAAGCTACTGGGGTCGGAGATGAATATGTCAATAAGTTTGTATCCCCAAATCGACGGTTAGATGGAGCGGGTTAATGCACTCTTGGAGATCTACCTTCGGCATTACGTGAGCACAACGCAAGTGAATTGGGCAAAGTTGATTGATGTAACCCAGTTCTCCTACAACTTGTAGCGGAGTGAGTTGATCGGTCAGAGCCCATTCGAGATCGCAACCGGGCAGCAACCAAATACCCCGAGTGCGATTGCATCGGGTTATTGGGGGAGTAGTCCGCCCGTGTACAAGTTTGCCAAGGATTGACAAGAGCAGGCCAACTTGGCAAGGGTGTGTCTACACAAGGCCTCAAAGCGCATGAAGAAATGGGTTAACAAAAAGCGACGGCATGTGGAGTTCCAAGTCGGAGATCAAATGTTGGCCAAGTTGCACGCAGTTCTTCGATACAATGACGTGCACAAGGGATTGATCCGTCGCTATGAAGAGCTATTTCATGTGCTACAACAGGTTGGGAAGGCCGCATACAAGCTAGAATTACCACTAAAGCTAAAGGTACATCCGGTTTTCCATGTGAGTATGTATAAACCTTTTCAGGTTGATGAGAAAGATCCAGATTGAGGGGAGTCTCATCGGGTGCCACTCGGGGCAAAAATCTCATATGATCAAGAAGTTGAGAACATCACGGCGGATCGAGTCATACGGAAGCAGTATTGTGCGCCCAAGCGAGAATATTTGATCCGATGGAAGGGTCTTCCAGAGAGTGAAGCAAGTTGAGAGTCCGCGAAAAGTCTTTGACAATTCAAGAAGGAAATCAAAGCCTTTCATGCCGAAGACGCGACAAGGGCATCACCTGATTGGGTGAGGGAGAATGTCATGACCTGAAAGAAACCATGTCCAAGAGGTTCCTACAGGACGGGCGTGACACATCTGACCCTCAGCTTATCCCATCTGCTAGGGTTTTCTCGAGTCTTCTAGAATACTCCTAGGGGCGAGCGATACAGTAATTATACCGTTATGTAATAAATGCAGGTAGTTGGTAATTTGGGAGATTCAATCTCCACCGTTAAATCAATGGAAGATTTACGGATACGGTTTGTCTTGTATTTGTATATAAAGGAGTCTCCTCCCCCCATTGTAAATCATCTCATTCACGAGTAATAGAAATCCAGAGCTTCTCTCTCTAGAAGTTCCCCTCTCTAAAGATCCTTGTGAGTTGAGTGTTGAAAGGCTGCTTAGGGGTAAAATCCCAAGGCCGCATGAGTCAGCTTACATGTGATCGAGAGTTGATCGATCAGCCCATGACACATAGCACAGAGACAAGTTTACACAAGCTTAGTTCAAGCATTCCATCAAGCAGGTGGTGGGCATGGAGTGAGGAGAAGATAGACATATCCGAAACTCAAACTCAATCCAAAATCTACAAACAATGAACTTGCAAAACTCAACTTCAGCATGGGGACTACTCATTTACGCTCAGTACAAACTTTAAAATTGGCAAGTCTCGGCCATCAACAAAGAACACGAGCGAGCATCTAACGTAGGCTTTTCATCAAACAGGTGGCGTGCACCGTCGAGTAACGAGCAAAAGCTCGAATGGGACCTCAATCGAGGACCGAGACAAATGGCAAGGAAAAACCCAGGGCCTAAGAGCAACGAAGCATAACATCGTCGAGATCGGATCTTGCACGAACCGAACAACGGTAGCCCAGTTCAGCAAACCCAAACCAGGGCACAAAATCATAATGACGAGGGAAAAAAAAAGGGGGCCATTAATGGTGCTCCCTAAATAGCTCAGGGGCGGCAAATGAGGCCGAGCTCGATAGGTCGGACAATGCTCGGTCACCTCGCGCACCTCCAAGCAAAAATCCTCGGGAACTCGACGAACCCAAAAGGAGAACAAACAAGATTCAAGCCAAGACTTACCGTGGGTTCGGCTCGGGAAGGGGGTTGACGTCGGTAGGTTGTCGGTCGAGTTTCGTGTGTGCCCGTCGTCGAGAGGACACTCGCTCGTTCTCTGTTTCTCTCTTGATTTCTCACATCAGATCCTCACTTTTCTCTCTTCTGTCTTGAACCCCTCTGAACTCCCTGGTCAGTGTCCAGAGGCCTCCTTTTATAGGCTCTCGACCTGTGGAAGAGTCCAATCGGCGGAGGCCCATTAGCCTCCAGTCTCTTGCGTGCCAGCTAGTCCTTGGGCTACACTGGCGGTCCTTCTCCTCCTCTATGCTTTGGTGCCGATCTGTGCTCTTCTTTGGACAGATCTACAGCCTTGTCACTTCGTCACCTGCTCTTATCTTTTAACTGGCGGTCCCTTGCGTGCTCTGTCTCTCGCGGGTGAGTGGGGGAGGAGGAGGAGGGAGTATGGAGGGGCCTGGGCCGGGGGAAAGAATAAAGAGACTGGGCTCGGCCCGGGCTGCAAGAAAGGAGAAGAGAGGAGAGTAGGCCGGCTTGGCTCGACTTCCTTTCTATATCAAATTCTTTTAAATTTTTACATTTTTAATTAATAATTTAAAAATTTTTTCTTTTATAAAATTAGTAAATTGAGCACTATTAATGCAAATGATCTTAATGCCTACCTGCCATGTAATTTAATGAAAAATTATTTGTTTATAAGTTAAAATTTAATTTCTAATTTTCTATGCAACTTAAATTTAAGTTAACAGCTAAAATTTAAGTGACAACAGAAATTAGAGGAATAAAAAAGACTATTGTCATTGAAGAACAATATGAAAAGAAGGAAAAAGAAATTAAAAGCCTTTTATTAGATAAACTAGCAATATGAAAATGGTTATTACGCAATAAGAGTTGGACAAAAGCTTAACAACTCTATTCTAGATGAATATCCTTACAATTGAGACAATCGAGGAAGACTTGGGGTCATCTCTCTCTCACTTTCACACATCACTCTCTCACTCTCACATCAAGATATACATGAGCAAAGAGTCTTTGCTTGTTTTCCCTCTTTCGTGAAGACCACTCTCTCCCTCTCTCTTTCTCCCTCTCTCTTGAAGGAAAGTTTGTAGTCCAAGAAAAGTCAAACCAAAGCTCACTCAATTCCGGATGAATATTCTATTCTAGATTAATATCCATACATTCGAGGAAGACTTGGGATTGTCTCTCACTCACTTTCACACATCACTCTCTCACTCTCACATGCAAACATACAAGAGCAAAGAATCTTTGTCCGGTCTCACTCTCTCATGAAGACCACTCCCTCCCTCCCTCCCTCCCTCCCTCTCTCTCTATGCATCAAGCTTGAGAGTGAAATGATGATGATTCTCTTCTCAGCTCGATATCTCTTCTTTGTGCTTGTCATTCTCAATTGAATTTTGGCAATTTTTCTTCTCAACTCACTCTCACATTCATACTCCCTGTAGTTTCATTAGGGTCAAACAAGTACTTCCACTACAAATGAATCTTTTCAATTTCTGTTAAATTAAAAGTTTTCAAGATAATGTCTTGACCCGAATATCCATATACTTCCGATTGAGGTATAACTTTTTTTCACATTCATATAGTTGAGTCCTTAAGTTAGATTTTGTTTTGCTTTAAGTAAGCCAGTCATTAGAAAAAAAAAACAATTATTATTAGTCCTTGTTAAATATGATTGTTACCTGAGTTGCATAATCAAGAACATTGAAGGACGAGTCTATTGTTTCATGTAATGATACCCACAAATAATTCGTGCTGATAAAAGTCATTAAGAGCTGGCAATTTTAAAGCTGTGTTGGTAATTTTTTTGGCAACCGGTTAACCATTAGTGTTACTTACTTTTATTTAAAATCGGTAAAGAAATCATGTTTGATATGTATTTGAGTCATTCGATTCTTTTATCCATTTATAATACCCTATAACGAAGATGAAAAACTATCAGGTGCTTATCAGTCGCATTTATCTCGTAATAATCAAGGGACATAATATACTTCTTCCTGTTTTAGTATTTAGAGCATATTTTGCAGCTGATTAGTACCTGAAGCTTGAGAGGGAAATATTTTCACTTTTCATATCTATTTCTAGGCACGCTTTTTGAAGGAGAGAGGAAATTTGATAGATCTAGTTGATAGGAGGCTCAATTCTCACTTTGACAAAGAGGAGGCGCTGGCATTGATAAAGATAGCTCTGATGTGTACTAATGCGACTCCAGCACTCTGGCCGCTGACGTCATCTGTGGTTAGCATGCTTGAAGGCAAGGTTGCTGTTCCAGTGCTGGACTCTGAGGGCATTGACTGAGGAGAAAATTGAGGCCACAAGGAAGCATTTTAAAGGTGACGAAGATCATTCAGTTGGTGAGAATCTCAACAAGAGTATGTCCATTGATGGGCCATGGATTGGAACCGCTTCGTATGCATCTGCTAGTGATCTCTATCCAATACTTCTAGATACTTATTATTGGCAGAAGAGAGAGTAAGAAATGGTTTGTTGTGTTCTAAGTATATTAGTTCTTCAATGAACTAGAGCTTTATTTGGTAATCCCTGCGATGGAACTCTTAAATTTTGCTTTGAAGTTTCTCTTTTGCTTACGTTTGAAACCGAATGTATAGATAATATAAAGAAAACAAGTGTTATGCAGTGCATTAACTATGTATTGTGAACTAAGTAGTGGGGATAGCCTAAAGACAGTGGCTTGTGGTTTGGTGTTTGTATTCGTGCTGTCTCTTTCCATATTGTTATTCAAAGAGAGATGATTTTGAAAGTTTTTCCTCTTCACACAATAACGATGTGGATGTTGGCCACTGCAAGAATCAATTACAAAAGCTTTTCATTTGTTTGAATGGAGAGATGTGCGAAGTGGCACGTTCTTGCTCTAGACGTGTTTTGTTCAGGAGCTCAACCTGTTACATGTTGCTACACAAAAATTTCTCTTAGCAAATGCGAATTTTTTCTGTCTTTAGTGTGGATGATGGTAGGCCAATTTCATCTTTCCCATCTTCGAGAAATGATGGAAGAGAAACTTGTATTTCTACCCGCAAAAAATTTTTCTAGGGAAACTTGCTTGTCCAATCATTGTTTCTTGCAAATGGTGGATTGCTACCTCATTAGCAGACTACTTCCATTTCTATCCATGGTTCTATATTATGAGTCAATGCCCAAAACAATCTTAGGTTAATGTCAAAAGAATCAAACAAATTGAAACCGAAACCGAAACTGAAAGCTTAATGGGTTCATCTGCTCTACTTGAGATCCGAGAGGTGGGTGCCAAGTGAAGGGAAAAGTGTTAAAAAAAAAAGTCATGAATCTTTTACATTTGTACCAATTGAGTCATAAACCTTTTTTAGGTGCCAATTTAGTTTTAAATCTTTTTATTTGGTGCCAATTCAGTCCTTTTAGGCTAAATTTGGCCGGATTTTGCTGATTGCGCGTTGATCGGTTGATATGGCATGATCGGCGTCAACATGGACAACTTCTAATAATTTCTAAATATTTTTGAATATTTTTATTTTTATTTTCTTTTTTTTAAAATTTTTTTTTTTCCTTATCCTCCTCCTTCCTCTAGTCGGTCACCGAACTTTGGTGAGGCCAATGGCTGCGAGGGTGGCCTCGCGTGGGACGGCTAGGCTCGCCCATGGTCGGCAAGGCTCAACCCTCACCAGCCCAGTGCGAGGCTGCCCTTGTGACCAAGGCCTTGTAAAATCCGACGAGGGCGAGCCTCGCCAGCCTATGGCAAGGCCTTGGCCACACCCATGGCCGGCGAGGCTTGACCCTCGCCAAATCCGATGAGGCTGCCTCGCGGCCATTGGCGAAGCTTGCTAGCTGGAGGAAGTAGAAGGAGAAGGAAAAAATAAAATAAAAGGAAAAATAAAATTATAAAAATTATAAAATTAAAATATTATTAAAAGTTGTATACGTCATCGCTAATTCTGCCACATTAGTTGGCCGGCACCCGTCAGTAAAATCCGATCAAAATTAGTCAAAAATGATTGAATTAACACAAAGTAAAAAAAAGTTTAGGACTAAATTAGTATAAATATAAAAAATTTAAAACTTTTTTAATACTTTTATTGAAGTGTTCCGTCGAAGGCGGGTGATTCGCTGCTGCTACTACAGCTACAACTCAGCAAAGCAAAACAGTAGATCTACTGCAACTTAGCAAATCGTGATTTCTTAACCAGTAGACCTCCATTGAAATTGGAAACCAAATCCTATATCCTAAGTAACTAAACGAAAAAGAACAAAAAAGAAGGGGTGCATTAAGTGGAATCCTACAAGCACCTGTATCTTGGTGGACCATTACCTCTAGGAGGTACTTTTTCACTTTCTTATCGAATAATAAATAGAATCTGACAATCCAAAGCCATGCCATTCCTTCCTTCTCTCTCTCTTAACTCTGTATTAAAAATTTAGTAAAAATGGTTCGTTTTTGTGCAATGCAAAGCAATGAATTTTGGAAACTAAGTGAAGTCAATGCCGCTGTGGAGTTGACATTGACCGTTGGTGTTTGATTTTAACTTTTGCAACTTGGGTGGGTCAGAGAATGCAAGTCGGACCGCGTTCAATGAGCGGGCCATCACTATAAGGTAAGATGACTTATTTTTCCATCTATCTATATTCTTAAATCACTTAGGTTTAGGTTTGATATTGTTGGAGAAATCTTTCCAAAATATTTTGAAGCTGACAAAACGTTTCTTTCAGTCTAGTCTGGATATCTGCAGATCGTCTAGTTTAAAGTCTGAAGACTTTCTGATCACCAGACTCAAGATTCAAGACTCAAGACTCAAGACTATTCTCATTGACAGTCTTTCTGATCCAGTGACGAAGGAAATCCAGAGCCGAAGTATATGGTTGAGGATTTAATCCTATTCTCTGGAGAAGATCTTTTTGGCTGGATAAACATAACGGATTCTTTTGTTCTTATCTAGATCAATTGAAGATCCGATGGTCGACGAAGTATTCTTGGAATGTTCTATTCTTGGAAACCAAGATCCTGATTGTATGGGCGAACATGATTGATGGGCTATCGTCAGGTTCCTTTTATAGCTCGAATGATCTTCTTGATTGATTCCGTCCAATGGGTAGATTGGAGGAATTCCTTTGGTAAGTGCCAACGGTATGATGGCATAAAGGAGTATAAAAAGGAAGACGTTCTAGTTGTGAAAGTATGAAATCGATAGAAAAATTCCAGAGTCTGAAGCACCTTGATTATTAGTCGATTCATTCTGAGCAAATTTGTATACACAGAGAGTGTTCATACTTGGTGATACCTTGAGTGAGTGTGGTAGATCATCTACACCTAGAAATCAAGGAAGATCAACACTGTAACATCTCTTTGTTCATAGTGGAATCCAGCCAAATTGGCTGTCAGTGCAGAAGAGTGGACGTAGGCTTGAATCAAGCCAAACCACTATAAACCGCGTGTTCAATTCTCTCTTTCCCTTACTTAGTCTTGCGTTGATTATTACTTGTTGCGAATTCTTCAATTGTCTAAGTATTGCGTAATTATAAAGAAATTTTCAAGAAAAATCATTTATATACCTATTCACCCCCTCTAGGTACTTGTACTAGCTATATCAATTGGTATCAGAGCTCGTGTTCTTACTTTATTTGAAGTGTTTTACTTCAGAGTAAAAGATCCATGGCTAGTATGTTAGCACCAGGGCTGGTGGAAGGGCAAAGCAATACCAGACCACCCTACTTCGATGGAAAGGATTACAACATCTGGAAGAACAAGATGAAAGCTTTCCTACGATCAAAGGATCCTCTGGAATGGGACGTTGTGGAAAGAGGAATCACTCCTGCTGCTGCATCAATCTCTGAAAGAGGGAAAGAAACTATTGATACCAACGGAATGTCTCAGAAAGAGATAAACAAGAGACAAGCACTCGATGCAAAAGCAATTTACTCTTTATATTGTGCCTTGTCTCCAACTGAATATAACATAATATCTTCTTATGTTACAGCAAAAGGAGTGTGGGACAGATTACATATCACCTATGAAGGAACAGATCGAGTGAAGGAGACCAGAATCAACATTCTCCTCGGTCAATATGAAGCCTTCAAAATGAAACCAGGAGAATCCATAACTGACATGTTTAGTCGTTTTACAGATATTGTCAATGGTCTTGTGAACCAAGGACAAAAAATTTCTGATCCCATGAAGGTGAACAAGTTGCTGCGTGGACTCTCCAAGGATTGGAATCATATAAAGACTTCAATAAGAGAGACGCAAAGAATTATGCCTCTATCTGTCGACGAGCTGATTGGAACTCTTCAGTCTTATGAAGTGGAACGAATTAACGAGGACGAAGATCCAAAAGGTAAGAAATCCATTGCATTAAAATCAAATGATGATTCTGATGATACAGATTCAGAAGATGATATGGACGACGAGGAGCTTGCTCTCATGATAAGAAGATTCAGAAAACTGAATAGAAAAGGAAGAAGGTTCAACTCAAAGAAACAAAGTTTCCAGAGATAGCAGACCAAGTCTGTTGATGATGAAGAACCAAACAAAGATGTAGTCTGCTTCGAGTGTAAGAAAAAGGGACACATCAGACCCAACTGTCCTCTTCTAAAGAAGAAAAGAGGAAAAGCTAAGAAGTCTCGAAAAGCTCTCAAAGCCGAAACCTGGAGTGATACAGAATGTGAAGAAAGTGACAATGAATATGCCAACATATGTCTGATGGCACATTCAGACTCAGACTCAGATTCTGGATCAGACTCAGACAGTGAATTTGAGGTAAATGATTTTAAAATTCCTGTCAAAGTTTCTAAATACATTGATGAACTGTGTTTCAGTCTTAAGACTTCTCTCAAAAGGATTTCCGAACTTAAAAAGGAAAACTCAGCCCTAAAACAAAAGGAAACCATTTTAGAGGAAAAAGTTAAAAGTTTAGACTTGAATGTTTCTACTCTTAAAGAAAAAGAAGATAATCTTTTGAAAGAAAATGTTCTCTTAAAAACGGGCTTATCAAATATTTCAAAGAAATTTTCGATAGGATCCGAAAAGCTTGAAAAAGTTCTTTCGGTTCAAAGACCTTACTTCAATAAGTCTGGTCTAGGCATGACAAGTGAGAAACAATTCCCTTGATTGATTTTCCTAAAGTAAAAGAAAGAATTAAGAAAAGACCGTCGAGAGAGGCTTACAAAAATCATTTTAAGAAAGTTTTTGTAAAGTCTGTAGGACGAAATGCTCTAAGGTGTTCAAAATGTAACAGTAAGGATCACTTTGAAAAAGAGTGTCCTATGGTTTGGAAGCCTGTTAAGAAAGTATGGCCTAATAATGGTTATCCTACTAACATCAAAGGACCCAAGAAAATTTGGGTACCAAAGAAAGCTTGAGACTCTCTTTTGAATGCAGGTCTCCGTCAAGAAAAGGGTAAAGTGGTATCTTGACAGCGGATGTTCAAGACACATGACAGGAGACTCAAAGTGCTTCATAAAGCTTGTTAAAGTAAACGGTGGAAATGTTTCATTTGGAGGAAATGGCAAAGGAAGCATTGTGGGATTTGGAATTGTGAAAATTGGAAATCTCACAATAAGCAACGTTTCTCTAGTGGAAGGACTCAACTACAACCTTCTCAGCATTAGTCAATTGTGTGATACCGGTTTCAAGATCTCTTTTCAAGAAGGAATATGTTCTGGAATCAGTAAAGACTTTACTCAATCTTTCATGGGTCAAAGACATGGTAATATATACCTTTTAGACGTGAAACCGAATGAATCACAATGCTTATTATCAATTCAAGATGAAGCAAGCTTATGGCACAGAAAGCTTGGTCATGTCAATATGAAGCAATTAGCCAAAATCTCATCAAAACAGCTTGTTCGAGGTCTACCCAAATTGCCTTATCAAAAGACCGATCCATGCACACCATGTATTCTGGGAAAGCAGGTAAGAAATTCCTTTAAGCCAATAAATCATGTCTCTACTAATCATGTATTACAGTTGCTGCATATGGATCTCTTCGGACCAACCAGAACCCAGAGTATTGGAGGTAAGAAATATTGCCTAGTAATTGTGGATGATTACTCCCGCTTTACTTGGGTATATTTCCTTGCAAGTAAGTCAGAAACCTTTTCGTATTTTGAAAAATTTGCTAAAAAGGTTCAAAATGAAAAAGGATGTGTTATCTCAGCTATAAGAACAGATCATGGAGGTGAATTTGAAAATCAAGATTTTACAAAATTATGTGATGAATCTGCATTTAAGCATGTGTTTTCCTCTCCATACACTCCTCAGCAAAATGGAGTTGTGGAAAGAAAGAATAGATCTCTTCAAGAAATGGCTAGAACGCTTTTAATTGAAAGTAAAATTTCTTCACGATTTTGGGCTAAAGTTGTTTCAACAGCATGCTATATCATCAATAGAGTCTTCCTAAGACCTATTCTGGAGAAAACCCCCTATGAGATATTCAAAGGTAAGAAACCCATTGTTTCATACTTTCATGTGTTCGGTTGCAAATGCTTTATATTGAAAAATGCAAAAGATCGAGTTGGTAAGTTTTAAGAAAGATTAGATGAAGGCATCTTCCTTGGATATTCTCCATCAAGCAAAGCCTACAGAATCTATAACAAGAAAAGCCAGTCGGTGGAGGAGTCAATGAATGTCAAATTTCAAGACTCTACGCAAGATGAATCCATCAAAGATGAAGAGTCTCGAATCGCTCCGCACTTTCCAAAGCTGACAACTCAAGAAATGTCTCAGACTCTGGAAGACCAGCATCAAGAAGTTCATAAAGATTCAAATAAAGAAAGAGATCATCATCCAGACAAATCAACCAGTAACTGGAAGCATAAATCCAGTCATCCCAAGGATCTTATTATCGGCGAAATTAATGAAGGAATTCGAACCAAATCCAAAAGTCGTGAAGAGTCTAGTGATGTGGCTCTTATTTCTGAAATTGAACCAAAAAGCATAGAAGAAGCCTTATCTGATGAAAGCTGAATCGAAGCTATGCAAGAGGAGCTCAAACAGTTCAACATTAATGATGTCTGGGAATTGACATCTAAACCAAAAGGTAAAACTGTTATTGGAGCCAAATGGGTGTTCAGAAACAAGATGAATGAAAAAGGAAAAGTCGTACGAAATAAAGCAAGACTCGTGGCCAAAGGATACATGCAAGAAGAAGGAATAGACTATGATGAGACTTACGCTCCTGTAGCAAGGTTAGAAGCTATTCGTCTATTACTTGCGTTTGCTTGTTACAAAAATTTCAGGTTATTCCAAATGGACGTCAAAAGTGCTTTCCTAAATGGAGTTATCCAAGAGGAAGTTTATGTGGAACAACCGCCTGGGTTTGAAGACCCAAAGAAACCAGACTCAGTCTTCAGACTGAAAAAGGCCATGTATGGTTTAAAGCAAGCACCTCGAGCTTGGTACGACAGACTAAGTAAGTTTTTATTACAAAATGGTTTTGTCAAAGGTAAAGTAGATACTACTTTATTTATCAAAAAGGAAAACAAAAGCTTTTTACTTGTTCAAATATATGTGGATGATATTATTTTTGGATCCTTTAATGAAAGTCTATGCAAGAAATTTTCTAAGTCTATGCAGAATGAGTTTGAAATGAGTATGATGGGAGAATTAACATTCTTTCTTGGTCTTCAAATAAAGCAATTTAAGGAAGGAACTTTCATTTACCAAGAAAAATATGCTAATGATCTTGTCAAAAGGTTTGGATTGGAAAATTGCAAGAAGACTGACATACCAATGTCAAGCTCTTTGAAGATAGACAAAGATGAAGAAGGGAAGAAAGTTGATCAAAAGCTGTACAGGAGCATCATCGGTTCACTTCTTTATCTAACTGCTTCTAGACCTGACATTTTGTTGAGTGTTTGCATCTGTGCTAGGTTTCAATCAGATCCTAGAGAATCCCATCTCAGTGCTGCAAAACGTATTATTAAATACGTTGCTTCATCTTCAAGCGTCGGTCTTTGGTATCCTAAGAAGGGAGACTTTAATCTTATGGGATACTCAAACGCAGATCTGGCCGGCTGCAGAGTTGATAGAAAGAGTACTTCAGGAAATTGCCAGTTGCTTGGAAGCAGGACAGTGTCTTGGTTTTCAAGGAAACAAAGCACCGTAGCTCTCTCAACAATGAGCAGAGTATGTAGCCCTTGGAAGCTGCTGTTCACAAATTCTATGGATAAAACAACAGCTACAAGACTTTGGGATCGAAGACTCATGCACGAAATCAAATGTGACAACACCAGCGCAATCAATCTCACCAAAAATCCAATTCTTCATTCAAGAGCAAAGCATATAGAAATTTGACATCACTTCATTAGAGATCATATTCAAAGTGGAGAAATCTCGATTCAATTTGTTGATTCAAAAAGTCAACTAGCAGATATATTTACAAAGCCTTTAGAGAAAAATCAATTCGATTTTATCCGTTCCAGACTCAACATTTTGAAGCTCGAAGAAGTTAAAGTCTAGAGACTCTCCAACCTTCAGACTCAGAAAGTTGATGATCGTCAGACTCAAATCAGTCAGACTCTAATCTCTCAGACTCAGACATTGATCACTATAGATTGTAAGTTGTTACTTTATCTAAACTCGAAAAGGTATGATCTCTCGTTCAGTTATTTTGGAGTCTCCGTGAAAAACGAAAACTTGTCTTTTCAAAAGAATTAATTTTGGCAGTTATTGATTTCGAAAAGAGGTATTCGTACACTTTCCTTGTGCCGATTAAACTTCCCTTTTCAAAACTGAGTTATATATATACGGTTTTCATTTTCAATCTTCAAAACCCTAAAAGCATTCTCCTCCCAATCCGGTTTCTACTTCGTGTTCATCCTCGAGAAAGTTGTCATCTTTTCTTGGGAAAGCAAGTAAAGGAATCTCTCAGCGACTAGGAAGAATGTCGTATTCGAGGAAGTCATCAAGAATCGCGAACAAGGGACCACAGAGGATGAAGGAGGGACCTACCCACTTCGATCTCACCGAAGAGGAAGAATTATCGAGTTAGCAACAGAGCCCAACTCACTCTCCACCACGTCATTCAACGCCATCTACCCCACAAGGTGCGGGTCAACATCCGGAGGAAGAGATAATCGAGAACGCAGACCCTGTAAGAGTCCAAAAACCATCTTATATTTACAAACTCTACCGTATGTTGAAAAGTACTAGAACTCCGTTGAAATACGTGGATGATTTTCTCAAAGATAAAAATTATGGGAATGAGTACATTTTTCTGAAGAAAATGGAGGAATTGGGAATTGCTCCCAAAGGTAAAGCAGAGGAAGCGCTTGCGAATATTCCCAGTGACCCTCGTATGTCGGGACCAAATCCGACTGATGGTAACGACGATGATAAAATGTTCAGTGATTTTCAACCTAGAATGGGTGTTGTTGGGAAGGTGAAGGGAAAGAGGATGGAGTTATTTAAATCGAAAGAACAGGAGAATTTGTTTTTTAGACTGCTGAAGCGAGGGGTGATAAACCCTAGGAGTGTCGATTTCGATTTCTTGGATGCTGTGAATGTGAACTTGAGGGAGAAGTTCAGTCTACTACAACTGGAACGTTTTTGCACTGATACCACGGACGGATATGCACAACTGACTGCATATTTCTATTCGAATCTCAGTTTTATAGATGTGAATAGAATATCATTCAGTGTTCGAGATCAGGATTATGTGTTAGACGTGGACATGTTGGCGGACATAATTGGAGTTGAACGAGGACTTTATCAACCAATCAAAGTCTCAGTTGCTTGTGCTTCATTGGAACTTGTCAAGGATAGAAATGTAGAAGGAAAAATCATCTATTCAAGGATGCGTGCCATCAATATTGTGCTGCACAAAATTGTCATCAATTGCATCAGGCCCAAGTCTACATCCAAGACTGATGTGTCAAATTCAGAGGCAAAATTGATGTACGCAATCAACTCAGGGATGAAGTTCTCTCTTCCTCACACTATTCTCTTTCACATGTACAGAGCAATGTCAAAAGACAAGGGACAATTGCCTTATCCAGGTCTGGTGACCAAGATCTTCAGACAAATGAATATTGAACCTCCACACACACTTTGTGTTCGACCGTGCGACAAGATGGTGGTAGGTTTGAAGATGTTAACAAAGATGCGTCTGCAAGAACTTTCAAAGGCAATGGAGAAATTCAAAGTGAAAACTCCAGTTCCATCTGCTTCAAAGAGAAAGGGAAAGGAGGCCATTGGTGCCCCATCCAAAAAGAAGAGAACTCTCATCTTGGAGGATGAAGATGAGGAGGAAGATCCTACAATCACAGCCTTGATAAGGACCAGACGTTCTGTTCTCCAATCGACAGAACATCAGAAGAAATAGAGAGAAGAAGAGGAGCAAGCCAAGATCAGAGAAGAAGAGGAGCGGCGAGAGAGGGAGAAAGAAGCTGAAGAAGAAGAAGAAGAAGAAGAAGAGCAAGAAAAGTCTGCAGCTGCATCTGGAGAAAAGAAGAATCAAGACTCAGAAGAGCATGATCATCACTCTTCCCCTTTTGATGCCCTAGAGACAGGGGGAGTTGGCGAGCAAAGGTCCACACCTCATGCTGCCGATAGTGAAGGTCTAAGACAATCTCCAGCAGACCCAGAAGAAATTCAGGCTTCTCAATTGCCTGAAGAAGGACACGATACGTCGACCCCAAATCTGCAAGACTGTACAGAAGCGCCATCGTCTGCATTCACTCCATCGGAAAAAGCAAATGCAAGTACTCAGACGGACAATTCTGCAGATTTTCGTCGCATCATGGATATTCTTCTGGAAATGCGTGGCCAGATATATGCTCTGGACTGTGAAATTCAAGCCATGAAGAATGCTGGACAAGCATCTTCAGTCACCCTGGAGGATAAAATGAAAGACCTCGCTCTGCAACTTCAAGCCAATGCCAAAGGAGAGGAGGTAGCTCAACTAAGGGAGGACTTGAAGAGGCTAGAAGGCGTAGTCCAGTCCATGGGAGATTTCCAGATTGTGCGCATTCCCAAGCAGACATGACTCCTTTCTCACCTTTTTAATGATGACAAAAAGGGGGAGAAAGCAATTTGAACCAACCAACCAACCAACTTTCTTTGACTTTAAATTTGTTTGAATGTGTTTGTTCTTGAATATGAACTTGGATGTGAACTTGAATCTGACTGAATTGGCTATGGATTTAGATGCTTGACTATTTGACTATTTGCATTTATTTCAAGTATTGTTATATGGTATTACTCATGAAAGACTAACCAATTTTCTGTGGATGCAGAGTCTAGTTGTTTTGTTAAATCTTTATGAGATAGCCATATTGCTTGAGAAATGTTTTTTGCAGGTCAAAGAGGTTCAAATCTACGGGAAAGTTTTGTCACCATCAAAAAGGGGAGATTGTTGGAGAAATCTTTCCAGAATATTTTGAAGCGACAAAACGTTTCTTTCGATCTAGTCCGGATATCTGCAGATCGTCTAGTTTAAAGTCGAAGACTTTCGATCACCGACTCAAGACTCAAGATTCAAGACTCAAGACTCAAGACTCAAGACTATTCTCATTGACAGTCTTTCTGATCCAGTGGCGAAGGAAATCCAGAACCGGAGTATATGGTTGAGGATTTAATCCTATTCTCTGGAGAAGATCTTTTTGGCTGGATAAACATAACGGATTCTTTTGTTCTTATCTAGATCAATTGAAGATCCGATGGTCGATGAAGTATTCTTGGAATGTTCTATTCTTGGAAACCAAGATCCTGATTGTATGGGCGAATAGGATTGCCGGGCTATCGTCAGGTTCCTTTTATAGCTCGAATGATCTTCTTGATTGATTCCGTCCAACGGGTAGATTGGAGGAATTCCTTTGGTAAGTGCCAACGGTATGATGGCATAAAGGAGTATAAAAAGGAAGACGTTCTAGTTGTGAAAGTATGTGATCGATAGAAAAATTCCAGAGTCTGAAGCACCTTGATTATTAGTCGATTCATTCTGAGCAAATTTGTATACACAGAGAGTGTTCATACTTGGTGATACCTTGAGTGAGTGTGGTAGATCATCTACACCTAGAAATCAAGGAAGATCAACACTGTAACATCTCTTTGTTCATAGTGGAATCCAGCCAAATTGGCTGTCAATGCAGAAGAGTGGACGTAGGCTTGAATCAAGCGGAACCACTATAAACCGCGTGTTCAATTCTCTCTTTCCCTTACTTAGTCTTGCGTTGATTATTACTTGTTGCGAATTCTTCAATTGTCTAAGTATTGCGTAATTATAAAGAAATTTTCAAGAAAAATCATTTATATACCTATTCACCCCCCTCTAGGTACTTGTACTAGCTATATCAAATATATGACTATAGATGCAATCATTAGTGAAATTTTATTTAAATAGTGATTTTTGGGAAACTTTTTTTTTTTTGTCAATTTTATAACTATCATCAATTTAATAATTTTTTTTTGGTAACCAAGGATCCACCTGAGCCCCCTTTCCCTTACGCTATTCGGGGGTCACAAAGTCCTCTACTGCACTCGACGGCAATTTCAAACTTTAACAATAACTATATTTGGGTGGAGATTAGCACATGACCCCAACACCATAGCCCCCCACTTACAACGCATTAGCAAACGTGAGTTTCGAACTCTCGACCTTAGCGATGAAGGAGAGACTCTTAACCAAAGCAGCTACCTACGGTTGGGTTCAATTTAATAATTGCGTGTCACTATAAAAAAAATGAACTTAAATTTTAGTTTAAGATAAAAATTGGTGGCAAGCTATAGAGGTAATTTTTCCATGACTCATGAAAGGATAGGTTTTTAAATGAATACTAACGACCAATATCGCTATGGAAAAGCATTAATGGTTCAGAAATTTTTATAGGACATAGGAAGGTTTAGAGATTGGAAAGGAGTTAATGTCAAGAAATTGGCAAAGCATAAAAATGGTTTCTTACAAAATAAGTGGTAGATCTCATCTATTCACATTGTCTTTTAATCTATGTTCCTCTCACCAGATAATGACATGTGCATTTAAGATCAAAATAAAGTTAGAAAATATCAAGATCCGAAACATGTAAATCAAATTGGAACAAATGACTAGATAAATCAAATACGTTTGGGTCATGGGTTTCCATGATTAGACTTAAGGGAGAACGTGGGTCTCAAAATTTAATATGGTTCACATTGGACGCTTCAATTGATATTAATTATATGCTGAAAATCATATTCTGCCTACCTAATATGATAATTTTCCCAAATTTGACACATTCACCGGTTAAATGAAGATCTTCAACCCAACCCACACTTACTCTCATTAGCATCCAAATCAACTAAGCTGCATCAACGCGTGTACTGATACGTTCACAGTGCGATGTGTAAAGACATTCATGGAAGCATCATGTAGATGTGAAAGATTGACATTTCTTGTGAACATGATGAAACATCCGTGTGGAAAGTTTCCTATCACAAAAAGAAAAGAGGTACATCAAAAATTCAAAGAAGCTCATTAGCGTAAATTTTGCATTCTAAAGTATGAATGCAAAAACAAATTGCCAAATCATGGAGGTCGGGTTCTCATTGTCGGCAAGAATGAATAATTGTCTCCGGAGACTCCTGTCGCCAATGCATGCATGCATGTTTCTTGTCGTAGAACTTTACCATCGGTCAATGATGGTCGCCTCGTTGCATGGTTGACTGGGCAGTTCTTGTCCAGTTCAAAAATCACCGTGTCAATAGTAATAAAAGGGTGTAATTAAAAGGCTTTCGACAAAAAAAAAAAAAAAGACAGTAATTAAAAGGTCAAACATAGGAAGCGACGTCATAGTGTAGTCTACTAATAATGCTTCGGGCGGCTAGGCAAGTAAATTGACTAAGTTCTACTATGGAGGAGTTTTTTTTTTTCAATCCAAGTTGAGAATTATAGTGACTGAAAATGTAATATTCTGTACAACATCAAATAAAGAGTACATGAGCCTCTTCAGTAGGCTTAATATAATATCTAAAGTAATAAATTAAGACCAATCAAAGAAAATATACATAACTGCATAATAATAAACAGAATCACAAAATATGTTAAATGTATCTCTAACAATCCAGTTGACTAATTAAAAGATTGAAAAGTGAGGTGATTGAGATTTGACTATTCTCTTATTTGTCTAATTGAGAGATCTAATCCAACCACTTTAGAAAACATTATAAAACCATTATAAATTAATGGCGGGCAAAAGTAGTTATAAATTGTTGATGGTCGAAAATCGTTAAAAAAATAATAACTTTCAAAATTTCAATACTATTGAAATATCCAACAAAAAATGTTTCCAATCTACATGGTTTTCTCATAGTCAAGAAAGACTTCAAAATAAGTGACGAGATTCCATGCTTAGAATGCATTGCTTAAAGTTAACTTGGAATTTTCAAAGCCACCAAACTTGCGTGTTGAATATAATTACTTTGGCTGACAGTATTAAAATAACCCTCAACGACTCAACATTAATCTGATTACATGTGCATAGAAGATGGTCTTGTGCATGACGTCGTCTGTGGAACCATTATTATTTGGTCTAAGTCTAAGTTTTTGTTTTACGTGCCTTGAATTTTCTGCTATTACATTTCTAACATGGAACAGAGATAAAAGAGGCCATGTTAGGCCAAAGCAAAGTCAAAGTACAAAACTCCCACCTCGCTACGATTCCATGACTCGTCCTGTAATTGGAAAATTTCAGCCCTTTTCATCGATGACTATTTAAACAGTTAAAAGTTTCTTTAAATTTCTACGCACATAATTTGGACGTTTGAAAAAAAAAATATAAGCACTTGAAACCTTTCATTTGCCACAACAGTTCTCATAAAATCTTTTTATAATGTTTCAGATATTTGAGTTTAAAAATTATTGGACTTTTTTAGAAGCCAAAAACAAAGACAGTCATGCATGGACACATGCATCTCCACACGTGTCTGATCTATATATCAATATTTCTGGTAGTAATTAATTGTTGTGGTATGTGGAGAAAGTTAAAAGAGCTTTAATGAGCAGCTCAAGAAAGACGGGAAGTAATTATGCACCATTTTAATTCTAAACATTTCAATTATGTTTATTGAGTTATAAACATTTTTAAATTTTACCAATTAAGTTCACTAGTCAATTTTGATCGGAGATTGTTGATGTGAGCTAGTTATCTTACGTGGTACAGCTAGCCATTACGTACACAATTTTTGCAATTTAAAAAAAAAGATCCACATTATTTATTTTATTTTCTTTCCTTTTCTTTTATCTTCTTCCTCTATCGGTCACCATGGCGAGAGCCGGGTGGGCTATATTGATATACTGTAAAAAAGTTTAAGACTAAATTGATACAATTGAAAATTTTATTATTTAATATAATAGGTTTAGATTTTTTTTTTTTTGATAATTTTCTCCAAAAAAGAGTGTTGTATAGTTGACTTGGATTAATTTATTTCGAATAATTCCATGTTGAACGGGTGTAACACCTGTCAACATCGATAGAGACTTAGATATGCTAATGTACAAGCACCCACTAATGAATGTAATAGAGTATGGTGCCTATTGTTCTAAAAAGTCTTAAGATATTGGCTCCCAAACTTGACATATATGAATTTTTTTTTTAACAACTTTGATAGGACAACTTTTTTTATTATTTATATTCAAGATATATGATACCACCAACGGTGTGCAAACTATATCAGGTTGGGGGCCGACGAATCAGACTAAACCAATTTGTAGGTCTTGCGGGGTGTTTCATTGGCCTTTACATAACCGGGTCTTCATGGCCAAAGTCCCTGGATTATTTTTAAAAAGAACAGTAATTTCTTACAATTGAAGTCAAAAGAAAGAGGAGAAAAAAAGTGTCCCGAAAAAGTGAATCTAATTATTTTTCAGACTACTTAATGAGCTGATGAAGTTTCTAAGAATCGTGGAATTTGGACTCCACCTTCGATAAACTATATAATAAGCTAAATCTGAGACGTGATCATAGCAAACTCAGAGCAATGGAAAAGACTATTGTCACTGGAAGAACAAAATTAGGCAAGAAGAGTTAGACAAAAGCTTTACTACTCCATTCTATCCCTACATTTGAGGAAGACTTGTGCTCATCTCTCTCTCTTTCTCACTTTGAGACTTCACTATGTCTCTTACTCGCTCTCGCTCTTGCATGCAGACAATCAGGAGTGAAAATTCTTCGTCCACTCTCCCTATTTTTGTATGTAAATGCATGAAGAAGCTAAGACCACTCACATAACAATCCTCTCTCTCTCTCTGGGTTGATCTTGAGACTGATATTGATGAGGAATCTCTTATCGGCTCCATCTCTCTTGTCTGTGCTCGTCCTTCTCTGCATTATTCACTTTGCTGCTGCCTCCACCCTTCTGCCCAACGACGAAGGTGAAATTGTTTTTAAAAAGAAAATTCACCAATCTTGTACTGCTTTCTTCGTACTGATCCTTTTCCATCTTCTGTTTTCCGCTCGCAAGTGTACCGAGTTTCTTGTGCTTTCTTTTATAGGGTAAAAAACCCACCAATTACTTATGTTCAACCTCGAGTACACGAGAATCTGACCTGGTTTGTGCTTGTTTCGCATGATATATTGCTATCTCGTTTGACTTGTTTTGCTCTTTTCTCTTTCAGTGGATACGTTGACAGAAATAGCAGAGACGTTAGGAAAATTGAACTGGGATTTCAGCGGAGATCCATGCGGGGTCGAGGGTGGATGGGGCGCCAACAAAGTGATTGATGATAAAAATAAAGATGCTGTCACCTGCAAAAATTTCACCGTCGACAACAACACCGTTTCCCATGTCATCAGCATCTCTCTCCCTCTCTCTCTCTCTCTCTCTCTCTCTCTCTCTCAATTTCATGAATTTTTATGATCATAAACTCCTTGCTAGACTTTGATATTAATTGTGCAATCGGGCACCAATCTCTTTATAGAGTTGACCGGTTGACATGCTCAACACCGAACCGAGACTCTTTGCATCGTATCAGCATTTCATCGAAAGAAATTTGGCCCAGTTTTGGGTCGAAATGTATTGACAATAAATAAGTCATTTATCATATCAAAATCACTCATGAAGTAATCAAGAGCATATTATTAATTGCCTACACTATGATTATATAAATTTTCATAATATTTATTGATACAATCGCGTGTTATGTGCTTAACATTTAAATTGAGATCACAAATGAGTTTACCATATTTTTAGTGATTAAAGTGTTAAACTCAAAAATCACAATCAAATATCAAACTAATGATTGTTATGCTCCCTTTAATTGTAGAGGTAAAATGAGAATTATGATTTTATCATTTCCTTATTACCTATATGAGTTTTATCAGTGCACAGAAGGGTTGTGTTTTTAGTGGTGTATGCTTCCCGTGTGTGTGTGTGTGTGTGTGTGTGTGTGTGCATAAACAAAACCTTTTCTCTTTTGAGGCAATTTTCGAAGAGTTTTATCGCATAGAATCGATTGATGTACTATAGCCATTTTTTAACATCATTTTGATGCCTAATTTTTAAGTAAAGATAGAATAAGCCTTCGTGCCATTGCAAAAACAGAATTCTTAAGGAGCAGTCTCTAAACGGTACTCTTCCGCCTCGACTCTTCAGATTGCCTTTCCTCGAGAACTTGTAAGCACTCTCTCTCCATTTCCCCTTTCTCCATTTTTTATCTTCTTCTTTATCATCACCATTATCGTCACCGCCGTCTGTCTCTATAAATAGTGACGTCAGCTGGAACTACCTGAACGGCACGATTCCTAAAGAATGGGGCTCTACGAAGTTGCGCAACATGTATGTGCTTCTCTCTCTCTCTCTCTCTCTCTCTCTCTCTCTCTCTCTCTCTCGCGAGCGTATGTTCTATTTGATTGGGAGAAACGCGATGACGTTGGTGCAGTTCTCTGCTCGGAAACCGATTGACTGGTCCAATCCCGAAGAAGCTGGGAAACATATCCACACTAGAAGGATTGTAAGTGACCACTCATCCCGACGCTCGCGTTTGGCCTCTTCGCTGTTTCAAATTTGATTGATGTTTCGAGATTTTAACATTCTCATTGTGCTCAGAGTCGTCGAGATCAATCAGCTCTCTGGACCTCTGCCTCCAGAGCTCGGGAACTTGTCGCGGTTACTTCGATTGTGAGTCTCTGGATGCAAATTTCTGTATCATTCATTTAGTTATTTATTCGCTGATGATTTTGTGTCTGGCGTGGGGAATTTATCAATCGGAGTGATCTGTTGAGATATCATTATTCAAGTTCAATTGACCAACGTGATACCATTGAGTTTTCTTGTTTCAGGTGCCTTACGTCAAATAATTTCACCAGGGAGCTGCCTCAGAGATTTGTTGAATTGACGGCATTACAGGACCTGTTAGTTCCCAGTTTCCACAAACTCTGCTAATATTTACATATTTCTATTCTTTCTTCCTCATATCAATCTTGTCGTTCGATGCACTATAGGTGACTTGGTGATAATCAGTTCACGGGAAAGATACCCAATTTTATTCAGAACTTGACAAATCTTGAAAAACTGTAAGGCTTAATGCTTCTTCACCTTTTAAGTCGGTCTCTATAGATATACCCTCAAGCTAATTCAATCTATGAATTGTATCTGTTGGCTGTCGAAACGGCTTCCTAGGATCAATGTAGCTAGAAAACTGAACATGTAGGAGGAGAATACAATGATTTGTGTACCTTATTTGGAATTCATCTTTCTTTATGCGGAATGACGATGATCCAACAGCAATCCGAGCCTTCAATGCTGAAGATCTTCTCCTCTATAACCCTCGGTTCCTGGCTCGATGAGATCGCCACTCACAGATTACCTTATGTGAGTCGAGAGACAATTTTGGAAGAGTAAGGGCTAGAGGAGAGACCTTAGTGTTATTTTTAGAGTTTTGGATGAGCCCTCTCATCACAGGTCGGGCCCAACTCAGCCCACACAAGCCAAGCCCATATTCGACTGTTAAGAAACTTTATGCCTTACCTTATTAGACCAACCCTGTAAAACGGTAATTACAATCTCAATTAATGTAGCCCATATAAAGAAAACTCTTACATTCTCCCACTTGGGCTATATTAATTGAAAATATATTGTATGTGCGCACCTTTATGTTGGTCTAGTGGCAATTCTTAATAGTCAATCGTATCCCATAAAGTCTCAAACACCGAATCATGGCGGTAACTGCATGTATGCATACAGAGTCTTCCATGGTCACGAATGCTTTCAACTTTATTGATATGAATTCAATATGATTGTGTGGCAAACGAATAACACCTCATAAAGAGTAATACCTTATATCCCACCAATTTTAACAGCCAATTACATATTTTTTTTGTAAACCTGACTTGATTATTTTTCCATTAATAACCAAAATCAAATAATTTATGAATAAATCCTAAATTCACAATTAATTCAATTCAGCACAAATTAATGCTCAAATAAATAAGCAGACTGCACCACAATAATAAGTATAAAATTAAGTCACCGGCTATCCCGATCAAAATTTCTGGAAAATAATAAATAATTAAATTTATTCCGAAAATTAAATTAAATAATATTATATTATAATAATATAAATTCGAAATCATTATTTAATCCAAAATAATTAATTAATGCTTAAACAAGATTACTTTAATCCAAATATTTACTTAAGCTTAAATAATTATCCACTAAGCTAATCACATCCCTTAATCCACTTAACATTTAAATAAACTAATATAATCACCTAAACCTACTTAGTATAATCTAAACATCCCTTAAGTGTGATTAACCTACTAAGCAGGGATTAGTGAGTTAAACTTATCCGATTAACGAACCGAGCGGCTCAAATCGACGGGCACGGCGCGAGGATCAACTCTTCCCCAAGCACAGCTTGGGTTCGGGGCCCGGAAATGGTCCAAAAGCAGGTCCAAAGGGGTTGGAAACCCACTCAGAAACCTACTGAGTTGCTGCAAAATAGAGGGGAAAATGAGTTCGCTGGGGGCGGTAAGGGGTCAGGAAAACGGGTGGAGCTCCAGGGAGGGCAAACGGTAGCTAGACAAAGCTGGGCGGCAACCAGAGGTGGTTGAATCGAGTTAGACAGAGGCCAAATGGAGCTGGGGTCGCACAGCGGAGACGGCAAGGCGCGAAGGGGGTGGTGGACACACGAACGACGAGGTGCGTGGGCGACGGCGATGGCTACTCCGATCCCAAGCGAGCTGCTACTTCTGTTTTGCTGGCTTCGCCGGTTCGCACAAGAAGAAAGGAGAAGAAAGGGTCAGTCATGAGGGAGTGGGGGGGGGGGAAGAGGAAAGAGAAGAGAGAGAGGGAGAGAGAGAAAAGAAAAAGAAAGAATAAGATAAGAGGGAAAAGAAAAGGTGGCAGAGGGTGGCGTGAGAAATGAGAGGAGAGAGAGAGAGAGAGAGAGAGAGAGAGAGAGAAAAGAAATAGAAAATGATAAAATAATCACATTATTCTTATTACTCTTATTATTTTCCCTTTCTCTTTCCCTTTTTATTTTCTTCTGATCTTTAATTTTTCCTCCAATAATATCTTTCCCGAAATTTCGGACTCGTCAATAATTTGATAGACAATGAGACGAGTTCCTAAAAATGAATTATGACACGCTCAAATATTCGATTCCCGAAACTGAATTAAATTTCATGGTTAAAATCGACCGGACACGATTTCAGTCCAATCCAACTAATTATGTAGCTTTTAGGGAATTTACCGCGAATATATCCCTTAATGGCTTCACCCAATAGGTTAGTTAACTCGTGAGTAATCATATTAGAGAAAAAAAACTATAGGTGCGCCGACGAAATGCACATTCATTTTATCGAAATGGGGTCGAAATTCAAGATGTCACAACTCTTCCCCTCTTATAAAAATTTTGTCCTCGAAATTTAAACCATTACACACTTTGATAAAAAAGGTGGGGGTGTAATTGTCTCATCGACTCTTCAGTCTCCCAAATTGCTCCTTCAGTGCCGTGGTGTTGCCAGACCACTTTGACCAATGGAATGGTCTTTGTATGCAGAACTTGCTCTTTACGATCAACGATCTAGACTGGGCTTTCAATGTATGACACACGGTCATCCATGTCTAATTCCTCGAAATTGAGCACGTGGGTCAGGTTAGGTTCGTACTTCCTTAACATCGACACGTGAAAAGACGTCATGTACTTGTGCCAATTTTGGTAGCAACGCAAGACGATACGCTAGGTTCCCGATCTTTTCAAGAATCTCAAATGGACCTACGTACCTCGGACTCAGTTTGCCTTTCTTACCAAAGCACGAAGTTCCTCTTATTGGTGACACTTTCAGAAAAACGTGATCACCAACTTTGAATTCCAAAGACTTTCGACGCTTATCTGCATAACTTTTCTACCTACTCTACGCTATCTTTAATTTGCCTCTGATCACTGCCACGGCATCTACCGATTGCTGAACCAAATCTAGGCCTGTTATCTTCCTTTCCCCAACTTCATCCCAACACACCGGTGTTCTGCATGCTCTGCCATACAACACTTCGGATGGAGCCATTTGGATACTCTGGAGATAACTATTGTTGTAGGCAAACTCTACCAAGTGAAACTGATCTTCCCAATTTCCTTTGAAGTCTATTACACAAGCTCTCAGCATATCCTCGAGGGTCTGAATTGTCCTCTCAGACTGGCCATCCATTTAAGGATGATAGGCCGTATTGTATTGAAGTTTTGTACCTAGAGCACTCTGCAAGCTTTTCCAAAAAATAACAATAAATCTCGGGTCTCTATATGAAGTTATCGTAATCGGCACTCCATGTAGACGAACTATCTGTCGTACATACATATCTGCGTGTCTATTTAAACTAAGGTCCTTTCGAACTGCAATGAAGTGAGCTGACTTTGTCAATCTGTCGACTACCACCCAAATCAAATCATTACCTCTCTGACTCCTCGGTAGTCCGGTCACAAAATCCATCATGATATGCTCCCATTTCCATTCTGGGATTTCTAGAGGTTGCAAAAGCTCTCCCGTCTTGCAATGCTGAGCTTTTACCTTCTGACACATCAAACACTTAGTGACATGCTTGGCGATGTCCTCCTTCATATCTGACCACCAATAGTGTTGACACATATTCTGATACATCTTCGTACTGCCACAATGAATGATGTAACTACTACGATGAGCCTCTGATAAAATCTCTTCTCTAAGCTCTACATCGTCATGTACACACAATCGTCCTTGGAACCTCAGTGTTCTATCCTCAGAAATTTGAAAATCGGCATTCATCTTTTTTGTATTCTCATGCAGAATCTTTTGAATCTCGGGATCTGTCCACTAAAGCGTCTTGATTCTAATCTGCATTTCCGGTTCAATTCTGAGGGTGGCCATAAGGTTCGAAAGGTGGGCTACTTCAAATTTGAAAATTGAATCTCGAGTGTTCTCATGTAAGCTCCATTCCTTGAGCACCATCTGAGCGATTGAAGACTTCCGACTCAGTGCATCAGCGACTTTATTTGCTTTTCCACGGTGATACAGAATATCATAGTCATAGTCTTTTAGTAATTCCATCCATCGGCGTTGCCTCATGTTTAACTCCTTTTGAGAGAACAAATACTTGAGACTCTAATGGTCAGTGATGATCTGGAATCTTTCTCAGCACAAATAATGTCTCCAAATCTTCAAGGCAAAGATGATCGCCGCGAGTTCTAAGTCATGCATCATATAGTTTTGCTCATGAAATCTCAACTGACAGGAGGCGTATGCAATGACTTTACCATGTTGCATCAGCACGCAACCCAATCCCCTGAATGACACATCACTGTAGATCTCGAATCCTCCAGGGCCAGATAGAATTGTCAACACAGGTGCGGTAGTCGACGTTTCTTTAAGCTCCTGAAAACTATTCTCACACTTGTCTGTCCAGATGAATTTTTCTTCTTTCTTCAGGAGCTTTGTCAAGGGTGATGCTAACGATTAGAAACCTTCCACAAATTGTCTGTAATAACCTACTAATCCCAGAAAACTTATGATCTCTGTCACTGTCGTCGATCTCAACCAATTGATCACGGCTTCTATTTTGCTCGGGTCCACTAAAATTCCTTCGCCTAAAATAACATGACCTAGGAACCCCACACGAGTTAACCAAAACTCACACTTACTAAACCTGACATATAGCTCATGGTCCCTCAGAGTCTGTAGCACTATCCTTAACTGTTTTTCATGTTCCTCTAAACTTCTTGAATACACTAAGATATCGTCAATGAACACGATCACAAACTGATCCAGATACTCCTTGAACACATAGTTCATCAGATCCATAAAAGCAGCTAGGGCATTCGTCAAGCCAAATGGCATTACAGTAAACTCATAATGATCGTATCGAGTATGAAAAGCCGACTTCAATATGTCCTCCTTCTTGATTCTCAACTGATGATACCCTGTCTTCAAGTCGATCTTAGAGAATATCGACACTCCTTGCAACTGATCAAACAAATTGTCGATCCTCGGTAGTGGATATTTGTTCTTGATTGTCACTTGATTGAGTTGCCGGTAGTCGATGCATAAGTGCAATGAACCATCCTTCTTCTTCACAAACAGAACTGGTGCTCCCTAAAGCGATGCACTCGGGCGTATGAATCCCTTATCCAGTAACTCTTGCATCTGAACCTTCAGTTCTTTCAAGTTAGATAACGCCATCCGGTAAGGAGCCTTAGAGATTGGCTCCATCTCGGGTACTAACTGAATCACAAACTCAATCTCTCTCTCAAGTGGCAAACCTGGCAACTCCTTAGGAAACACTTTTGGAAACTCTTGAACCACTGAGATATCCTCGATCTTTAGCTCTTCAATTGTCATGTCTATGACAATCGCCAAGTAACTTTGACAACCCCCGTCTAACAAACAGGTTGCCTCAAACGATGAGATCAGGGCAATCGAGGGTCCTTCTCGACTCCTAGTAAACTCGAAACTTTCACCCCCTAACAAGTTAAACTGAATCGATTTACGATAGCAATCTATCTTAGCTCGTTGCTTGGTGAGCCAGTCCATGCCAATTATCACATCAAAATCATACATGGCTAGGATTATCATATCTATTTTCCTCTCTCGCTCACCAATCACTAACTTGCGACTAGAACAACCCAATGCAATTAACACCTTATCCTTCAATGGTATAGATATGCTAACTACTGACTCCAACAATTCAGGACTTAATACTATTAGCTTAACAAACTGCTCGACTATAAAGTAATGAGTGGCGCCAAGGTCAAACAAAGCATAAGCAGCATGGTCATTCAACAAAACCGTACATGCAATCACATTAGACGCATCCTCAGCCTGTCCTCTCGTGATGGCATACGTCCTTCCCTGAGCTGGAGGTCTGTTCAGTCCACCTTGAGGTGCAATCTGTGACGGGAACCCCCTATTCTGACCCAACAGTGGCGGTGGCGGCAACTGTGGTTGTCCTCTTGGTTGGTTAGGACAATCTCTAATCATGTGGCCCTGCTGGCCACATCCAAAACAAACACCTGGCCTTCAAGGACACGACGATGTACCATGCCGTCTTCCACAAAGGCAACACTGGCCATTTTGACTCGACCATGATTTTCCGATTCCACCCTTCCTGTTGAGCGGGATCTGGAATCTACCTCCAATCATGGGTCTCTTTCCCTGACGGATTGCATCTCTGCTTGGAACAAACCTCGATCCAGATGAGGCGGTTCTTTCGTTCTGATCCTTCTCAATCTTCTGAGCTCTCTAGTATATGTCGTTGTAAGTCCTCAAATCTAGGGAGACCAGTATGCTCCTCAAGTATAGTCTGAATCCATCCCTAAATCCTCTCACTCGGTTTACTGGGTTCTCAATAAGCTCTGGGGCATATCGCAAAAGTTCAGCGAACTTCGCCTCATACTCATCAACAGTTTGGGAACCCTGGCGAAGATGTTGGAATTCGGCCATCTTCACCTCTCTAGCAGTCTTTAAGAAGTACTTGTCATTGAAGGCTTCAAGGAAAGTATTCCACTCCTAGACAACGCCTTGTGGGAAGATAGTTTCACGAGTAGTCATCCACCAAGTATTCGCAACTCTCTCCAGCTAGTAAGTTGCTAAGATTACCTTCTTAATCTCATTGCACATTAGCAGTGCAAACGCTTTCTCAAGCTTCTGAACCCATGAAGACACAGCTTCAGGATCTCCTGTCCCAGTGAACAATGGTGGGTTTAATTTCAAGAATTGCTCCACTAGCTTATGGATTGGTCTTGCAGCGACCACAATCTCCGGTGGACCTTCAACATTCACAGCGGCAGGAACAACGGCAGGTGCAGCAACAGGGGCAGCTCCAGTGGCAGCGGCAACAGCGGCGATTGCGGCGGCCTAAGCGACGGCTTCAACAGTAGCAGCTTGCTGATCTAACCTTATACTCATTGCTTCCAATACACTCATGATCCCATCGAACCTAGGATCACTAGGGGCTTCTACCCCAGCACCAATAGGAGGTGGTGCTTCACCACTAGTGCTAGCCACAATTGGCGCTCTACCATGGCCTCCTCAGGCACTACCTCTTATTTGCGTTCTAGCCCGAGTCACTGAGGATAAGGTCCTTTGCCTAGGAGTTCTCGACTCCTGATCGCTCATGGTGTTGCTTTAATCTACTAACACATGTTTCCAATTCAACACCGAATTAGAAACGAAGTAATTCAAACAACAAGCAATTCTAGCATCTAGCTAACACAGACACATAGACATGCACCAGCATGAATTTGAAGACCTTTTCAACCAACTATCCCATGGTTAATGCTCCTTATCACTACAATTTTGAACTTCGCTCTGATACCACTTAAATGGGGATGTCACGCCCTGATCCTTGGGCGCACACCCATCCCTTATCTAGTCGATTTATTTGTGACGTCCCAATAAGGTCGCCGACCCATTCATTTATATACACATACGGAAGCTTAATAAAATCCCCAGACAATCAAATAATGGGATATAAAAGTAGGATCATATTTTTCAAATCAAGACAAGTCTTTATAGACAAACTGGTTAATTACAAACTTATGCTGTTTACAAAATTGATGGCTTATCAAAAAGGGGATTGTCTTAACATCCACTAGTTAGACCCATTTGACGATTCTTCAGCCTCCACCTTCCGAACTCCAGGACTTTCAGTCCTCCACGATCGTCATCTAGGGACTTGAAATATTTTCCCCAAACTGGGATGAGATTACATCTTAGCAAGTTCTACCCTACTAAGACCTGATTACGAAGCCAATACACCATAAGAGCTGCCTAAGCACAACACAGGTCAAAGGGCTTACCTTAGCATCAGTTTCTTCCTGCACATCAGTTCAATTAATAATATTGATAACTACAGCAATCAATCACATCCACCAATCATATCAACTCAACAATCAATCGACTTAATCAATTACATGCCACCACGATCTTTCCCTGGTTGGTACATTCAATACTATCTATAAAGTCTGACCATAATCTAGGACTGCTCACCCAAGCTGAAAATATATAGTATAACTCGCTCAAAGCTGATAGATATAGTATACTATGTATATGCTCGCCCAAAGCTGATAGATTAGGGCCCCCAGGCCAATTTAGTATACTATATATATGTGCTCACCCAAAGCTGATAATAAGGTATACTGCTCCGATCCCAGGCGAGCTATTGCTTCTGTTTTGATGGCTTCGCTGGTTCGCACAAAGAAGAAAGGAGAAGAAAGGGTCGGTCATGAGGGAGTGGGGGGGAGGGAAGAGGAAAGATAAGAGAGAGAGGGAGAGAGAGAAAAGAAAAAGAAAGAATAAGATAAGAGGGAAAAGAAAAGGTGGCAGAGGGTGGCGTGAGAAATGAGAGGAAAGAAAGAAAGAGAGAGAGAGAGAGAGAGAGAGAGAGAGAGAGAGAGAGAGAAGAAATAAAAAAATGATAAAATAATAAGATAATCACATTATTTTTATTACTCTTATTATTTTCCCTTTCTCTTTCCCTTTTTATTTTCTTCCGGTCTTTAATTTTTCCTCCGATAATTTCTTTCCCGAAATTTCGGACTCGTCAATAATTTGATGGACGATGAAACGAGGTCCTAAAAATAAATTATGACACGCTCGAATATTTGATTCCCGGAACCGAATTAAATTTCATGGTTAAAATCGACCGAACACGATTTTAGTCCAATCCAACCAATTAGGTAGCTTTTAGGGATTTTATCGCGGATATATCCCTTAACGGCTTCACCCAATAGGTTAGTTAACTCGTGAGTGATCAGCTCAAAGAAAAATGACCATAGGCATGCTGACGAAATGCACATTTCATTTTATCGAAACGGGGTCGAAATTCAGGATGTCACACCCTTACACTTGCATTATTATATAGTACAACTTTGAGAATGAAGAGTAGATTTTTTTTTCTTTTCTTTTTGTCCCTTTGTATTTAGTATTATGTTCCAAAGGAGATATCTTCCTTTGCTCATTAATCTGATAGTTTCACTACAGACTTTAAACCCTCACAATGGATTGCCCAATTCACTAGATTCAACCAGCCTATCTGAGGGCACAGTGGTCGGGATTGTGGCTACTATAGTTTTTGTAGATTTTCTTATTCGGGTTATCCTTTGGTGGAGAGGACGTCTTGGACATGAAGATGGAATGACACAAGGTAGTTGCTTCCCTGGAGTCTTTGATATTTAGTTCACATATATCTGTCAAGATAAACATGAATGTTATGCACTATGAATACATTGTCCCTGTTCCCTATTCTGGTGGGGGAGGGGGGTAGTCACGTTGCACCTTTTATATATCAGCTAGATCACACGGTTGTCCTATCAAACTGTTGGCGCGTCACTCCTCTTCTTCTTCTGCACACAGTAGTCCTGTTAAACTGTTGGTGCACCACTGTTCTTCTTACCTTTTGTGGTGGGGAAGGGTCATCACAATGCGTCATTAATAAAGGGTAATCATGATGCATCACTTATACGCAACTAGATTACATGAATCCCCAGTAAATATTGCATGACATTTGTGCATTCCATTGGAAATTTGACTTGACACTAAAGAAAACAAATTATTATTAAGCCATGATACACAAATTATTATTAAGACTAAACTCTTATTTGGAAATCCAAAAAATGAAGGGATAGATAGTCATAGGAAGGGATACCCCGTGTGTGTGCGTCACATCCGTGCGTGTGCGTGTGTGTGTGTTGGGTATACTTGGGGGTGGCAATCGACCATATAAGTACTAAATCTACGTTTCAAGACATCAAAAATAAATAGCAGAACTTTTTATATACAAGACATCGAAACATACAAACCTTGCCTTACTTATCCAAATTGGGCTTTTTCTATGATTTTTCCTTTCCTCCACTACTAAATACCTTGAAGACATTCTTTTTTTTTTTTTTTCAAAGTACATACTGCCAACCAATAATAAAGTATATAAAAAATAAACTTCAAGATGCTAAGATATTCAGTACTGAACTTGCTCAGACCAAATAGTCATTATGAGGTTTACTGGTACATTGAGAATGAATTGCTATGTCTTTGTTAGATGGTAGATTACATACTTTAGTTGTTGACTCCAAATTCTCCAAAGATCCAAAACCTCGTGTAGATTTGAAGGTTCTAGCATTGCAAATTGGTTCATTTACCTTGCGACAGATTAAAGCTGCCACAAACAATTTTGATGCTGCCAATAAGATTGGAGAAGGTGGTTTTGGTTCTGTGTACACGGTATATAGGAATATCGCTGAACCAACTTCCCCGAATTGCTCTCGGAAAGGATTTGAAGAATGTAGCCTTCAAGGTAACCGAATCTTGACGGCATGAATCTAATGCCAAAGTTCAATTGCAGGGTCTTCTGTCAGATGGCACGACTGTAGCAGTGAAGCGGCTTTCATCGAAATCCAAGCAAGGAAATCGTGAGTTTGTGACTGAGATTGGGATGATTTCTGCTCTTCAACATCCGCATCTTGTGAAACTCTATGGATGCTGCATTGAAGGAAATCAACTTTTGTTGGTTTATGAGTACATGGAAAATAACAGTCTTGCTCGTGCTTTATTTGGTAATTTGATATCACACTTTCTTCATTGACTTCAGCTGATGAGACGGGATTAAAGTAGCTTTGATGTCTTTTGATACAAATGAAGGTCCTGAAGAATTTCAGTTAAAATTGGATTGGTGGACAAGGCACAAGATATGTGTGGGTATTGCCAGGGGCTTGGCATATCTTCATGAAGAATCAAGGCTAAAGATTGTGCATAGAGACATCAAAGCTACCAATGTTTTACTGGATAAGGATCTCAACCCTAAAATATCAGATTTTGGTTTAGCAAAGCTTGATGAGGAGGACAACACACATATTAGCACCAAGATTGCTGGAACTTAGTAAGTTTCTTGCCTTTTGTTCCTGTTAACCTAAGTAGGAGCCAGTGACAACATAGAAGCATGGAATAGAAACATTTAGTCTGATTTGAGAAAACTGAATTGAATGGAGCTTTGTGGTGCATTCACATCATCCCAAAGCATGGTGCTCAAAAAATTTGGCTTAACCATAAAGCTTTATGTGTGTCCCACCACTCTTCATAATTAGAAAAAAATATAAGTTATTTCACGTACTCTACCATCAAGTAATGACACTCTGATAATGACTTATGTAAATGTTACTTCGAATATAACTTAGTATTATAGGTATTAGAGCTAATTCACCCATGTTTCTATTGTGTACACACGAAAAAACATAAATAATGTTCACATGTTTCAAACGTTTGCGTTAACACGTGAAAAGTCAACTTGTTTGTGAAAAGAATGTGATTAATTAGGAAAAAGATAATTGTAAGTTCATTCTACTAACTCTAACATTAATTCAACAAAAAAGAACTATAACATTAACTAATTTCCATTATCTCAACAAACTTATATAATCTAATACAATTTCTAGAAAGTTCATATCCTCCTAAAGATTGATAATATCCGATGTGCTCCATTTACTGCAATAAGAACAATTCAAGATAAAACTTTTGTACGTTAATTAAATGTGCCGAACCTAATGCGTTCACTCGGACAAAAAGCTTCTAAAATTATTATGATACAATTATGATGCAAGACATTTTAACAGTCTATATTGACGCATAATTCAATTGTTTTTATTATGTTTCCCCATTGACAAACAACTTAATGCAAAAAATAATATAATGAACAACAACTACTGTAAGTTAAAATTTTCAATATAAATTATCTGTATATCCTCCTATGTATGAAAAACACAATTTTAGTATTTATGTCTCGCATGAGATTAACATAGATGATGCACTTTCAAGTGAATTTCAAAATCATTTTTTGGTCAGAATACCTCTTTTCTAAGTTATAAAGTCATTTATGTAGCCTGATAGCTATATAGAACAACAATGGTCTTTTTTTTTCCTGAAATATTCTCAGTATATTCTATCAGAAAATTTTAGGATGCACTTGTTTTTTTCCTCTACTCTTTAGACCATAGTGCCAGATTTAGCAATGTCTCTTTCTTTTGAATTTTAGGAATATTAAGTATGTGCTATTTAAGGCAGTTATCTTGTTGCAAACACAAGCTCTTTTCTTGTTGTGCAGTAGATATATGGCACCCAAGTACACAATGCATGGTTACCTCACCGACAAAGCTAACATCTATAGTTTTGGCATCGTTGCCTTAGAAGTTGTTAGTGGCCAGAGCAACACTAGTTCCCAAAAAAATTGAGGAATGCTTTTATATACTCAATTGGGTAATCAATTCTATCATTTCAATTATGATCGTATCCATATTCATCCCTACTTGTGCCGGTGGAAAATGGATTATGGAAGCGTGAGCGTAGTATAAAAGTCCTCACATGCACTTTTAATGGTTGCAAAGGAGTTTACAGTTACCAGCTATTGAAAGCTGCTTAAGAATTGTTATGCTGTTAGGTGCAATTTGTCATTTCAAATTAATCCAATTCTTCTTATTATGTTGGTCTACACTGAATTTTCTTGGGGAATCTTTTTTTGGATTGAAGAAAATTCTATTCCTTGAAATTTGGGGTCCTTTAAATTTGTGGTAGTTCAGTCTTAGTTTTTATGTTTTTATGCTTAACATTCATACTCCCTGTAGTTTCATTAGCGTCAAACATGTCCTTCGACTACTATTGAATTTTGGCAATTACGGGTAAATTAAAAAGTTTTCAAGACCATGTCTTGACCAGAATATCCATATACTTTCGATTGAGGTATAACTTTTTTTCACATTCATATAATTGAGAACTTAAGTTAGATTTTGTTTTGCTTTGAGTAAGCGATCATTAGAAAAAAAAATCATTGTAAGTCCTCGTTAAATGTGATTGCCACCTGAGTTGCATAATCGGGTATTCTTGTTAAACTAGAATTGAGAGTAGAAGGCACTGGATGGTGTAAAACATTGAAGGACTTGTCTACCATTTCATGTAACGACACCGGCAAATAATTCGTGCTGATAAAACTAAATAAGAGCTGGCGAATTTAAAACAATGTTGGTAATTTTTTGGCAACCTGTTATCCATTACTAATTGATGTTGGAGTTACTAACTTTTAAAAAAAAAACAATCAGTAAAGAAATCATGTTCGATCCGTATTGACTCATTTGATTCTTTTTATCCATTTATACCCTATAACGAAGATGAAAAACTAGCAGGTGCTTATCAACTGCATTTGTTGCGTAATAATCAAGGGATTAGTTCTTGAAGTCTGGAAAGGGAAATATCTTCACTTTTCATTTCTTTTTCTAGGCACGCTTTTTGAAGGAGAGAGGAAATTTAATAGATCTAGTTGATCGGAGGCTTGGTTCTCACTTTGACAAAGAGGAGGCGCTGGCATTGACAAAGGTAGCTTTAATGTGTACTAATGTGACTCCAGCACTCAGGCCGCCGATGTCGTCTGTGGTTAGCATGCTTGAAGGCAAGGTTGCTGTTCCGGTGTTGGACTCCGAGGGCACTGTGATGACTGAGGAGCAAATTGAGGCCATGAGGAAGCATTTTAAAGGTGACGAACATCAGGCAGTTGGTGAGAATATCACCAAGAGTATGTCCACTGATGGGCCATGGACTGGAACCTCTCCCTCTGCATCCACTATTGATCTCTATCCAATACTCCTGGATATTGATTACTGGCAGAAGGGAGAGTAAGAAATATTTTGTTGCGTTTTAAGTAAATTAGTTCTTGAAAGAACTGGGGCTTTAGTTCTTAAATTTCTCTCCGAAGTTTCTCTTTCGCTTACGTTTGAAATTGAAGGTATAGATAATATAAAGAAAACAACAGTGCTATGCAGTGCAGTAATTGTGTAATGTGAACTCATTAGTTGGGAAAGCCTAAAGATAATGGCTTGTGGTTTGATGGTTGTATTCATGCCATTTCTTTCCATATTGTTATTCGAACAAAGATGATGTTGCAACTTTTTTCTCTTCACACAATAACGATGTAGATGGTTGTTACTGCAGGGGAGGGAAACTTTTATGGAAGTTCTTCATTGTTTGAATAGTGAGATGTGCGAAGTGGCACGTTCTTGCTCTAGACATGTTTTGTTCACAAGCTCGACCCGTTATATGTTGCTACTCAAGAATTTTTCTTAGCAAATGCAAATATTTACTGTCTTTAGTGTTGATGATGGTTGGCCAACTTCATCTTTCCCATCTTTGAGAAATGATGAAGGAGAAACTTGATACTTGCTTGTCTACCCAAACAAAAATTTATCTGGAGGAACTTGCATGTCTAGTCACTGTTTCTTCCAGGTGGTGGATTACTACCTCATCAGCAGACTACTTCGATTCCATCAGTGGTTCTGTATTATGAGTCAATGCTCAAAACGATCTTAGGTTAATGTCAAAAGAATCAAACAAGGAGAAACCGAAACCGAAACCTCAATGGGATCAGCTGCTCACGCGAGATCTGAGAGGTGGGGCCAATTTGATTTAAATGTTTCTAATTAGCAAAAGGATAACGCAAATGCCAAAACTTGGCATGAGACACTTAAATGTTAAAAGTTACGAGTACTGTTGACTTTAGCTATTTTATTAAGGGCTTTATCATACCCAAGTAAAAATTAATTTTCATTAAATTGCATCACATATGAACAGTAGAATATGATCTTGAGTGAATAAAAACTAAAAAATAAAGTGAGAATTAAGGGGGAAAAAGAGGAGCATGATTCTGCAGTCCAATATAATTATCGATGGAGAAATTACAACCTAGTCAAACCGAGAGAAAGGAAAATGGACTATATGATAAGCCACAGCAGAACCACAGAAATTCAGTTACTCAAAATGTCAGAGAACAAACAATAAGCGTTGCTGGCTGATGATGAGAGAATGGCAAAAAATTGTCGTCAAATGTAGCATTTACAAAATTTTACAGAGATGACCAGATGAATAAGAAGACTTGACTAGTATAGAGATGCTCTTGAAGCCATGATCTCTTTCGAACTAAGAACACTATGGCATTGCAGCAAACGGAGACTTTAGAACTAGTTGGAGTGCATAAATACATTTTTACACAGTAACAGGACAACAGACACGATGGTATAAGGCAAAGAGGAAAAAATAGAACTGTGTAATGGGTTGTTAATGAGGTTAAGTCCGATGTTCGCAATTATTGGAATATTTAAATAATAAGCCACACATTCATGTAACAATATAAACTTTTAAAATGATTGGTAATAAAGGTCCGAGTAGGGCTGTTTTCTTAAAAAAAAAAAGAACTGAAGTGGACCTTATCTCAAATAAACGCATGAAGTGGGGCCGTTTTATTAATTTTTTTTTATAAGAAAAAAGGATGTTTAGAGTAGACTTTATCCCAAATAAAAACTTGAATTGGTTAATTTAATTTCAAATAAAGGTTTGAGTTCACTGACTAGCTTGCATGTGTGGCTCACATACCATTTATGTGCAACTCATGTGCGATCTACGTGCCACTCATGAGCGACTCACGTGTGATTTACGTGCTACCCCATCTGACTCATGTGTGATTTATGATAGTGACCTTAAGGAGACAATAACGAAGAACCATCAAAGAACCTCAGTTATTAAGAGAAAATTGCAAAGAGAAGAAGATACCAACACAATAATATGTTGAGATCAAATGAAACACCCACCTTATTTTAGCAATTTATGATGTCTTCAAACTTTTCCATTCCTTAATGTAATCTAGATTGAGCCAGCAAGCAAGCAATTTCTCATAATCCTCATATGTGAAAAACAATAGTTAATGGTAAGCCGCCATAATAAAAAAGAGACAAAAGAAAGATATCAAATATTCATTGTATTGAGCTCACAAAGTCTCTCTCATTTTTTTTTTTTTTTTTGGTAAAAGTAAGAATATATATTGAGCTTTGGACAAGTCTCTCTCATGTTCATATGCTGCAAATTAGGAAAATTCAAGCTTGTACCTTTCAAATTAGATATTATCTTGGACACATATAAAACCGAGAAAAATGCCAAAAAAGTCCTCAACCTTTTGTTTTTGTGCCAATTTAGTCTTAAACCTTTTTTTTTAGTGTCGATTTAGTCTTAAACATTTTTACGTTGTGTCAATTCAGTCCTTTCCGGCCAATTTTGGCTTGATTTTGCTGATTGGATGCCGGCCAACTGACATGGCTTGATCAGCGTTGACATTGACAACTTTTAATAATATTTTAATATTTTAAAAAATTCTTTTTTTTTTTTTTCTTTTTTTATTTATTTCTTTATTTCTTTTTCTTTTTTTCTTATCATCTTCTTCCTCCAACCAATCGCCGGACCTCGGCGACCGGCCAGAGGCGACAACCAGCAAGGTCGAGGTCAACCTCGCCGGCCACCTCGCCAATGGCCACGAGGGTGGCCTTGTGCTTGGCAGCGAGGCTCGCCCTCACCGGCCATGGCGAGGCTCGACCCTTGCCACCCAGTGCGAGACCGCCCTCATGACCACTGGTGAGGTGGCCGGCGAGGTTGACCTCGACCTCACCAGCTAGAGAAAAAAGATGAGAAGAAAAAAGAAAAAAAAATCTAAAAATATTAAAATATTATTAAAAGTTGTCCATGTTAACGCCGATTAGGCCACGTTAGCCGGCTGGCATCTAGTCAGCAAAATCCAGTAAAATTGGTCAGAAAGAACTGAATTGACACAAAGTAAAAATGTTTAGGACTAAATGGGCACCAAAAAAAAGGTTTATGACTAAATCAGCACAAAGACAAAAGGTTTATGACTTTTTTGGCACTTTTCCTATATAAAACCACTCCATCACCTAATATTAACAACCCTTCTACCTTTTTGCGATAAAACACAATCTTACAAGATCATAAGAGATAAAGAACAATTGCACATGATCAAATGCTCAAAACTCCTTCTAGTTTGTCAACAAAGATATGGTTGAAGGAATAGGTACCTCCATAGATGTGCCTTGAATGTCCTTGAAAACTTAATGCCGTAATATAAGAACAACTTTCAAGTATCTCATAAATCATATAAATAAATCTTTTTGGCCCTAATTGCAAAGAATTGAGATACACTCAATATTGTAATTTTGATCCAATTCTTGATAATATGTATCTTTCCTATTAATGTGCTTCCATCTATATGACTACAAGTGGTCTATAAATCAAAATCCCCAAAGGAAATTCAGTATGTTGAGCAATAAAAAGTATTATGATGTCACTTACAGATCTTCTAATTTCTTTGGATTGTCAAAGGATTCATGTATTGTTCCTGTGAAAACATTAGCAAATAGAAGGTTGCAAAAACAAAACTAGGAATCAGAATACTAAAGGATCAAGCCTCAATGTGTAAGCGGACATAACATAGAAAAAAGTGCATTTTCATCTCCCCAAATAAAGAGAAACTTTGTTTCAAGTTAAGTAGGAAGATTAGAGTTAGAACTTTTATTTCATAATCTCCCAATCAAGAGAGCTCACGAACATCAATAAAGGACTTTTGAAATGTGTTATCCAAGCAAAAGTGTGATAATTAATGTATTCCAATTTACTTACAGTCTTGTTGAGTGGCTCAAGTTTCCAAGTTTGGCTCAAGAGCGCCTTCAAGTAGATTGTCCTCTAATACACTAGCATTGCCATAAATTTATCACCATCAAGTCTAACATATTCTCAACACTAGCAAGTCTTATAGCTCTTCAAGGTGCTGATGTTGCCAATTTCTTGGGAATGCCACTTATGTGATTTTCAAGTGTTGACGTGAAGCTAAATACTAAAGTATGCTTCTTTTCAAACTCCTAATTAAATTGTGATGTATGATAAGGTTAACTTATTGAATGGTAAGTGATATCTTAGTGAGAGTGTGGGGAGCGATCCATTGATGTAGTTACAAGCGAGGTTTTTGCTTGCAAAGAATACTCACTTTAGAACTTCTCCAATTCTCAAGCAATATTTTGTTAAACTTCCGACAAATTAGTTGATTTAGATTCACACGAATTTTACATTTCTCAAACAAATACATGCTTAAGAAAATTGATAACCATGTGCTTAAGAAAGATCAATTAACAATTACGGAAAACAATGTCAATAATAAGATGAGGTGGAACAAAGTAGTCTTCACTCAACTTATAAAATGCTTTTCTATAATTTCCTCACAAAAATAAAGAAACATTGCCCATCATACACATTCAAGTCCTCTGGCCTAATTACCTTTTACATGGGAAGATCTCATGTAGTCAAGTCTAACTCACAATTCTGTTAGGTAAGTGAGGTTGTAGAATTCATTAGGAAAAATCATTGTCAAATTAAGTCTCTTCAGCTGGCTGTGAAACAAAGAAGATACTTAGAGAAACAAAAATAAATTGTTGGCTCATACATACATCCTTGTGGCATGGCAAACTATGCTGTTAATGAATGCACTATTGCAAGTCATGCTCTTCTAAGTGCTTATTTTACTTGGCATGTTTTGTAGATAAGCACAAAATGCTTTGGAGCCAGAGGTAGCGCCCCTTGGTTAAGATGATTAAATTGGCTTGACCTTAAGTAAGAAAGGGTTATTCAATCTCAATATTATAAAGTGTAGAACAACAAGTATAGTTCAGGACCCATTGATCGGATGTCCTACTAGCTTTCTTTAACATCATGCCAGCACTACTAGGACGTGACAAAATCGTCCCTAATGAGAAAGATAACTTTCCAAGAGTATAAACAAGCTTTTGCATAAGAGATATTGAGAAAATTTTAGATAGGGAGATCATTTTCTCAAAAAGGAATCGGAGTGGATCTTATCTCAAATGAAGACCTAAAATTGGGCCATTTTTTTCAAAGGAGAGCCCATGGTAGACCTTGACTCAAATAAAAACTTGAATTGGTTAATGTAATCTCAAATATAAGCCCAACTCACCGACAAACTTGCACGTGCCACTCATGTGCCACTAATGTGCCACTCATGTGTGACTCACGTGCAATTTACGCGCGATCACGTATACCTCACATGAGATTTATGTCTAATATCTTGGCATTTAGTTCTTTATCAAGTAGCACATTTGTCACTTTTCTGTTCCTATGAACAATTTTCAATCTATATTCCTCATGAAGCAAATCCCCTTGCTATTCCTAAACATAGCCAATCCAACTCGATCTATTACTCATCTCGTCCTAGGATGAGAAAAAAAAGTTCAATTGAATGCTCACTAATAGCATCTTAGTTAACTTAGGCAAAATCATCTTTTACCAAAAAGTGTATGGGGGACGCTATTGTTCTCCAAATATTCATAAATTAGTAACAATTGATTTCCTTCAATGCACAATCATAAAACTATACAAAATTTGGGTGTTGGAGAGCATATATCATGCCTATCTCATTGAGAAATTCACGATTGTCTTGCTTTGATTTAGACGAAAATTGCTTCACAACAATCATAGTTCCATCCAATAGTATTCCTTGAGATTAATTATACGAATCATAATGTTATTTCATTAAAAAAAAATGATTAGCTTGACAAGATCTTGGTTGGTAAGTCTAAAATAAAGACACATATTGAATTTATCGAACACTTCATGGAGGATGAAGTTATAAACATATTGTGAATTACCTTGTAAGGTGGATCAACCCTCATTCACCAATCTTATTCACAGAGTTGAAGTTACCCATAGCAGCTTTGATTTGTCTTAAAGTGAAATGGTTAATCTTGAGATCTAATCCACATAATTTTGGAAAAAAAAAAAAAAAAACAAGATGTATATTAGGAAAGTCATAATAATAATCAAAGGAAAAGCACAATTCTACAACAAACTCTCAATGATTCACCTATATGGCCATGCCTCATAAAAATGCAATCCTAGTTAGAAGAAAGAGAAAAAGGCCAACTTTTGTGGCATCATATAAGAATTCCATAAAAAACAAAAAAACAAAAAAATAGACAAATACAGTCTTGAATTAAGCTTCATATTTCTACGATGAATCGATGACAATCAGCATATCTGTAAGTATGATAATCTCACTTGAATCTTCAACTTCTCTATCACCTAAAAATCTATTAGCCAAATGACTAGTAATATCAAAACAAGGAGAACCATTGAAGCTGTCACAATTTCAATGATTACTCTAGCTGATATTACATGGCTTCCAACATCAAAGTTTACAAGCAAGAAAAAACAATAGATTTCTACACAAATGCTTCAATGAAAACATGAGAAAAGAATGATAGAAATCTGTGCATTTAACATTGACTTACTCAGTGTCACTGCAATAATAAAAATAAATAGTCTATAGGTACCTCTCATTGGACATGATTCCGTTCTCTAACCAATATAAAGGAATCTCCAAAAAAAAAAAAAGAGGGCAAAGCGAGACCGAGCGGGGGCGGCCCGACCTCTTTTCGTTTTCTCTCCCACTTGGGCCTGGTCCAGCCCAACCCATTCGTTTTCTTTTTTTTAACCCCCAGGCCCGGCCTAATCGTTTTCTCTGGCTCCCTTCCTCCTGTCTTGAACGTTGGCCGAAGAGAGGGGGAGACAGGGAGGAGGGCGAGCTTCTCGTCGGAGTTGGCGGTTGGGGGCAGGCCAGCAACGACAGCTGGCAAAGGACGAGGCCACGCGCGCCCGCTTGAGGGGTTAAGGGAAGGGTGGTTTGAGGATTTTTAAGGGGGGCTCGAGCGAGAGCGAGAGAGGGAGAGAGGGAGAGAGGGAGAGCAACCGAGAGAGCGAGGACCAGAGAGCGAAGAGTGAGGGTCGTGAGTGAAGGGCCTACTCCGCGCCTGGACCTCAACCGCCGACCCCACCGACCCCGCCGACGCACGCCTCTCCCTACAGTAGGACTCGGTGCGTTTCTTTTTTCATTTGTCACGGGCCGTGTCGATTTCCGAGGATCCCGGTTCGTAGGCGTGCGAGGCAATCGGACGTAGCCCGATCTATCGAGCTCTCCCACCGTTCGCCGCCCCCGAGCCGGTTAGGCAGTTCGTGCGAGTTCCGACGCCGTCGGTTCTGTGCTCTGCAGTTTTTGGTGTTTGCTTTTTGATTGTTGAGAGTCTGGCGCGAATCCGAGTTCTCTCCCGTCTGAGGTGCAATGGAACATGAACGAGCGTGCAGTGGAAGAAGGCCGTTCTGTGGCTCCCCTCTCAGGTGACTCACCCCGTGTGTTCGCGTAACGCCTGAACTAGATTTGCATTGGTTTTCTTGGCTTTTGGTCAGCGTTTGTTGGTGGTCGGAGGAGGTGACTCACGGCAGGTGTTGATGTGATCGCCCGAGGAACGGACGGCGTGGACGAGAGGGTCCAGGGTGTTGCTGGAGGCGCAGTCAGTGGCCGGCCATCATGGCTGTCCGCGGAGGCCACGGTTTGGTGGTTTAGGCGTTTGCGTTCGGTGGCCGTGGCTAGAGTCGCCGTGACCGGTGATGATGATCGAACATGGTGGCCGACGGTGGAGGGAACGAGCGTATATTGATTGGCTGCAAAACATAATGTCACGGCTGGAGTTGTAATGTTCTTGAATCAGGAAGCAAATCTTCGGGTGTTCTGGGCGTGCTCGAAGAAGAAGACGTTGAGAAGCAGAAGTTGGAATCTTGGGAACGAGAAGTCGTGGAGGGGGTGGTCAAGAGTAATGAGTTTTGTGGGCTTAGTTAGGCATAGTGGACTTTAGGCTAATTTAGGCTTTTTAAACCTTGGGGTGAAATAGTCATGAAAGCAAAGAGGGCTTCAGCATGGGCTTGGTGTAGCATTAGTGGAAGAGTGGGCTTAATTGGGAGTTTTCCAAATTGGGCTTAAAAGGGTAGAATTAGAGTGGGCCTGAGGATAAGCTCAATTGTGCCCTTTAGCCTAGACCGTGAGTCCAATCTCAGCCCATGGTGCAGCCCGAAGACCAGCGGCAGCCCCAATCCCATTTTTGGAATAAAAAAAATCCCAAAAATTTTAAAAAAATCAGAAAAAGCTTAAAAAATATTTTTTTGGGTAGTCTCCTCTTAGAAAGTAGGAGCCTTTTGATATAAGATTGTGCTCAAAGTTGACTAAGTTTTTAGGGCTCTACCTTAGGTTTCAATTGTCTTTGGAACAAAATGCTTTTAATTGCGCACCTTCGATATGATGGTTTTAGCTTCCCTTTAGCCTAGTTAAGACTGGCATGTATTTATCTCTTAGTGTTGGATGCTTGTTTTGCAATTTATTTAATGCTTTCTTTAGTAACTAATTGTTATTTTAATTATCTCACATGTTAGTAGATAGTTTTAAAATCAATCCAAATTGCCTAACAATTATCTTTTTGAAATGAATAAGATCAAGTATTGAAAGGGCTCAGTTGATCAATTAGCATAAACAAGTTCCTAGTCCTAGATTCTCTAATTGCATAAAAATAAAATATACTTTTACGCTTTATTTGGTTTCTAGTCGATCTCAATAGACTAATGGCGACTTCTTATTAGAAAATTCTTATAGTGTTAATTTGAATATCCCAATGTTGCACAAGATATAACTTGGGAAAGCACATTCTAAAACAAGGGTTGTAGGCTCGCTTTTTAGGCAATACCATTGAATTTATGTCTTTTCCCCTCTGGAAGGAAAATTAGGTCACAACATCTAGGTTAGCAAATTTAATGATTAAATTTGACGAAAGTTAACGGGGTGTAACTTTATTACAAGTATATCAGTTTAAGGTTTTTTGTGGTAAAAGAATTAGTTTAAGACAAATTTATCACAGGTAACCAATTGAGGGTTTTTGTAGTCAAAAAATTAGTTTATGGTAAATTTGTGACAAATGTACCAATTTAAAATTTTTTATGATAAAAAAATCAATTTAGAATAAATTTATTACAGGTGTCCGATTTGAGATTTCTTATAATATTAACCCTCAAAGTGAGATTTGCACATGAACTCAACAAGTGTTGCAAAACTGATTCTACTTGGTTTGCTTGCAAGGAATATAGCATTCTGGTGACGACAAATTCATTGAACCGGTCTTTGAAACATAGACCATTTGGAAGTATTCGAAGAGTGGAGAGTTGGTTAAACAGTTCAAATAAGAGCAATGTTTCCACACAAAAAAAAAAGGGAAAAAGAAAAAGTAAGAAGTGATGTGAGTTTTGACTTGGAGTAATGTATTTCGCATATATTCCAATTTGAATGGGTGATACACTTGTCTACATCGATAGGGACTTAGATATTTTAATTTACATGCAACCATTTGTGAATGGGACGTGCTAGAGGTGCAAAATGTTCATCCACTGCACAACTCTATTATTATCTGGATAAGTCCTATGGGGCTATCATGCTGTCACTGACAATGAATTATTTATTTGAACATGTGTGGATTTTCTTTATGTGTAACCACTTTGACAATATAGCTTTTCTAAGGGATAATTGTCGAAAAATTCGTAAATCAATCATACAATGTAATCAATTCAATTTTAAAGTTTTCAATTTGGTTAATCTAGTTCTAAACATTGTAATATATATATTTAATATAATTCTTTTTGGCTAATTTTGGCTTGAAATTATTGAGATTGTCATTTTTTTTTTCCATTTTTAAAATCTTATGATTTTTTTTTTCCTTTTCCTTCCTTTCTTTTCTTTTTTTTACCTTTTCACTCATGGCAGGTCACTTGCCAAGGCCATGCTCATCTAGATTTGGGTGAAGCCATCGGGGCCCTTACAGGCCAAGCCTCCCTTGTGGCTAGCGAGCATGGCCCTCGCTTGTGGACAATATTGGTTGCCAATCATTGTCAAGACCTATCACAAGCAAAAAAAAAAAAAAAAAAAAAAAATCATAAAATTGAAAAAAAAAATGTGAAAATGGTCATTTGTGGTAAGGAAAAGGGATAGGATGACGACATTGATACTTATCTTCAACCATTGATAGAGGACAATGAACTTACTGTGGGAGGAGAGTGATGCGTTTGATGCCTCCACAAAAAAAGTTTCAAATTGCAAGCGACCCTTCACCGATGGTCAATGATTTTCTTGCTTATGCTAATTTATCTAGTTAGAGTACAAAGGGACGCACTACGTATCCTTCTTGTACTGATTTGATAGACTCAAAATGGTTAGTCATGGAAGGAAGTTTTCTTGTATGAGATATGAGCCATGATTGAATCTAAATCATCCTTTCCGATTTGAGAAGCAAGCTTGGTTTTTAGTCATATAAGAAAAAGATTTTCCTCGATGATTATTCACTACCATTATTGTTCACGTGAAGCAAGCTTGGTGCACCCAGGGAATTAGATACATATATCCTATTGAAGGCAATCATTCATTTAAATTTGTTGACACCTAAATTTTAACGACCCGATCATTCTTTTGTTACATAATAAATTAGAGACTGAACTTTAACCCCTAAAAAAAATATTAAATCACATTACATATAGTTATTAGGAGCATGTTTCAATATACTTGCATATTCATGGACCGGTAGCGGATGGGCTTAAGTTCTGAACATAATTGCATTGGATCGGGTTGGCGGCGGATGAACTTGGGTAAATGGTTTTGAGCTTTATTGAAGTTAAGCCCGCGGTATGTGAAAGATTGGAGTCAGCTTCGTAACATGACCACGTTTGACACGAATTTGGGAAAGCTTGAGTACAATTTTCACATTGGATCTTAACAAGTCGTGGAAAATCTTTGAGGAGGAATAAATATCTTTATTAACATAAGGGAATCTCGGTCAACTAGGTGCAGAAAAGTGTGATATTTATGCTTCATTATTTCTAAGCAAGAATCTGCCAAAAGAAGGATTGGGACATATATTTCTTGTTTTAAAACGAAAAAGAGTGCACCGATAAAGAAAATTTCATGCATCCTACGCATCCATGGGCGTGAGAAGAAAAGGAAAGAATTCGTGGCCGAAAATCATGAATATATGGTCAAGGTTGGGAGGGTCACGCATTTGAGGAAAGGAAAGGAATAGAATATATTATATTTGGTCCTTTCCTTTGAAGGCCTTGGTTGTCATATAAATAAAGAGAACGCTAACACTGGTGGGTGGTCGGCAATTAGAGTCTTCTTACACATAATACATACACGAGAGGAATAGAGAGATAGATGGGACGTCACAATTTAATCAACTGCCGAGAGATATTCGCGCGCTTGGGATTCAATGTGTGCCGAGAGATACTCGCGCGCTCGGGGTTCAATGTGTGACAAGACACGTTGGCTTGTTTGGCAGCGAGACCAACAACATCTGGTCAGTAAGGTCCTTCGAGTTGACCAACAAAATTCACGAGCAGTAAGCGTGCAGAAGGTGAACTCCAGGGATAAAATGTCGGTGATAGACTAGGCAAGACTCAACGTGATTTACGGCAACACGGCAATGGCACGGGAAAGCAGCAACTCAACGTCGAGGCTACATGGTCCAGTGCATCGAGACTTCACGGCTCAAAAGGGCAGCGGCAGGCATGACGACGGCACCGTGCGAAGAGCAGCTCGTTGCGGTGGATCATCAGCAACATCGTTGGGAGGGTGACCCGCGTTGAGACTCGAGTAGTGTTTAGCAAGGTCTCCGCCAAAGGTAGGTTGAGACATTCCCGGACGCATCGCTAACTCATTCTTTTTATCTTTCGATCAAACACATACGGAAGCAACTCAAATAAACACCCATTCAATCAACAAAATATGAATAGAAAAATACAACAAATGATTTCCAAAAGCCGCACATTTATTTATCCACTTGTTAACCCAATGATTTTAACATTTATATGCCTACAACAATATGCAACTTCTACATGATCTATGAGCAAAAAGGGTAAGAAATGTCAGGGTTAACTCTAGTTTGCAAGGCCAGCAAAAAGGTGTCGCATCTCGCACCCACCACAACCGCACTTAGCAGTTCTTCCACGCTACGGTCCTGAAAATAGTTAACAATAACGAGCTGAAATAAAATCTTAACGAGTCAATTTCCTAAAACTCGATTAGGAAGCTAGTTCGCCTCGGATATAGCCTAAACATGCAACGGCATACAATCTTACCTCGCCTTGGCATATCCTTGCATATTAGTACACCTCACATGGAAAAATTAATGCAACAAACATAAATAATAATCAGAACACAATCCATAATAGCCAAGTGCACTGTCAAACATACATGTTCCAATTATTACGACCTCTCGGACCACGATCAACACATAAGTCGGCCGTCTTTCAGCATGACTGGGCATCGTCCTACCCCATCGGGCACCGCATCATCCCCACCTAGATAGCATTCCATAAAAGAGCATTCATTCGGCTTCAACCGTGACTCGGCATCCGGACCTGCGCTGGGTATCGCCCACAAACTCCCGTTGGGTGATAGGTTTGATTAAATGACCACTCAAGCACACCATCAATCAAACCAATTCTTATTTTCATTAATTAACCCATAACAAAAAAGTTCGTTTCCAAATAATTAACTTTGGCAATTTTTTTTCACATTTAAAAATCCCAGTAAAATGTTAGTACGTGATTACGTATTTGAAATCAATCCGTTAAACTTTGCATACTTCTATTTTAAAACCCTATTGTTTTATTTAGTACGTGAAATTTGGCGTCCAAACCCGACACCTAAAAATTCTCTATTTTCTTGCCATTAAACCCCTTTTTTTTTAATAATAAATAAAATCTAAAATTGGGCAATTAATAATATAACATCACACGTGCAAAGACGTGCAGATCCCTAGAGTGTCTTAAGTGTCATAACTTACGAAATGTACGCTTAAGTGCCAAAATCGGAGTAAAATGGATCACTTGAGTGTCAATCCAGCCAAAATTCGGCCAAAATGTCGATGTGGCGTTTTTCCGGCAAACCGAGCCAAAACGACGCCGTTTTAACGCGCTGACGTGGCCAAATAATGCAAAAACGGTGTCATTTTGAGCTGACGTGGTAAAAAAAATAATTAAATTAAATTTAGTTAAAATATTAAAAAATAATAATTTTAAAATTAAATTTAGTTAAGATATTAAAAATTAAAAATTTAAAAATTGAACAAAAAAAAAAAAAGGGGGGGAGGCGGCTAAGGGATCGGCCCTCAGCTGCCATTGCGCGCCGTCCCAGGAAGGGTCGGCGACGGCGGGGGGAGGGTCAGCCAGGGTCGCCGGGCCTTGGCCAGGGGCCAGCGACCCCAGCCAATCGGCGGCGAGGGCTCGCAAGCCCTCGCCACTGGCCACAGATCTAGGGAGGGTCGCAGCCCTCGCCCCAGATCAAGACGAGGGGGGCGAGGGCTTGCGAGCCCTCGCCGCCAGTCGGCCAGGGTTGCCGGCCCTTGGCCAAGGCCCAGCGACCCTAGCCGACCCTCCCCTCGCCGTCGCCGGCCCTTCCCGGTGGCGGCGGCTTTTTGAATTTCGCCGCCCCCCCCCTTTTTTAAATATTTTAACTAATTTTTATTTTATAAATATTTTAACTAAATTTAATTTAATTTATTTATTTTAAATTTTTTACCACGTCAGCCCAAAACGACACCGTTTTTACATTATTTGGCCACATCAACGTGCAAAAAGACGTTGTTTTGGGCACATTTCGCCGGAAAAATGCCACGTTGGCATTTTGACCGGACTTTGGCTAGAGTGGCACTCAAGTGATTCGTTTTTCTTCGAATATGGCACTTAAGTGTGCCGTATTTTCGTAAGTTATTACACTTAACTGTCCCTTTATGCAAAATTATATAAGCGCTTAAAAGCGTTCTTTTGCCCACATGCAAATAGTCGGAATTATGCACAAACTCATCCAAAAAACAGGTATAAAATTCTACTTAACGGCTAATCTGTCATTAATTATAGTAATCGCGATTAATTAAGCTAAACCATGATTAATTAGGCTAATTACAATTAATTAACCTAACTATAATCAATTAAAATTAATCGACATTAACTAATATAACTACGATTAATTAGATAAATAACAAATAAATAAATAAATCATGATTAATTAAACTAAACTCAATTAATTAATCTAACGATTATTAATTAATCTAATCGTAATTACTTAAACTAATTACAATTAAATTTAATCTAAATCATCTATAATCGTAATTAAGAATAAGAATAAACTAAAATTAACTAATATTAATAACCATTAATATTAAACTAACTAGCCATAAACGTAATTAACACCCTAATCCACGATTAGAAAGTTAACTCATAGATTTTCGATGATGGTGAACTCGCAGCAACGGTGGCGTGACGGCGTCGAGAACTTGGGTCTCACGACACCGACGACAGCACAAATGGTACAGCAAAGGCGACGGCTTGGCACTCAAAGCCCATGGCCTCCTTGGAGATGGGGTGTTCGGTGGTGATGGGGGTGGCTCAAGTAGACGACGGTGACGGCAGCTTGCGGCAATGTCAATGACGCCAAGGTTGCCGATGGTGATGAAGATGGTGTTGGTGGAAGGGGTGGAGGTGTGGGTAGTGGTTATGGGGTGGCGTGGGTGACGGTGGTGGGGATGGGGTTGATGGTGGTGGAAAGAAAAACAGAGGAGGTTGAGGAAAAAGAAAAACTAAAGAAGGAGGGGGAGGAATGGACAGAGGATGGGAGAGAAAGGCGTGAGGGAAGGAGGGGGAATGAAGTGGAGGTGGAGAAGAATGGGCGGTCTGCAGAGGGAGGAGGCGTGAGGGAAGGGAGAAGAAAGAGAGAGAAGAAAAAGAAAGAAAGAAAGAAAGTACATCAAGATATTTTCTAAAATCTCATCATACTTTTCACCTACTTGCCCTTAAAACCCTTTTGGCCTAGTATTATGTACCCACTTTTCTTTTTATTTCTAATTTCATAAAAACAATATTTTTGGTCCAAAAATTTCAATTTTGGCTATTGATCCGAATTTCTTATTTTCCTTATTTTTGGTCTAATAATTCATTTTCCAAAAATTTTGGACTCGCTGATAATTCAACGAACAATTAGACGATGTCCAATAATTAAATCTTGAAATTCTCGAAAATTTGATATCGAAATCGAATTAAATTTCGTGGTTAAAAATCGATCGAAAGCAACTTTAGTATGACATAATCTATCGGGTGGTTTTTAGGGGTTTTCGCGCATTTGACTCATGATCGATAATTTTCGATCTACATTTGTGTATCTTTGAATCGCCAACAACCCTCATGTCGCAACCTAAATTTCGGGTGCACCAAAAATTAGGCTAATGGACTACTAAGTCTAACTTAGCTCGGGCTCTCCCAAATTTATATCAATTCGCAACTTAGGTTCAAATATTTAGCATGCAAATGGGAGTCGCCACTAATCATTTTAAGATAGATCGATTATACACCTATGTAAAATAATTGGATAATTATTTTATTTTACGAATTAAAAACTTTGAATACGGAGACTTGGTTACATTAGACTTTTCTAATGCCTTTTCGATACATTTATCTTTTTATTTCGAAAAAATATTTTACAGACAGCTTGAATTAATTTTAATTCACTTCCCTAACATGTAATGTGATCTTACGGGTGCACAAACCACCAATTTAGCACTCAAGAAAGCAAATAATAAAAATGCAGAATTTACCTCATAACAACGAAAGCATTTGCGTTGTTAGATCAGAATTTATAGCAATAGTTCTAGATATGATTTCTAATTAACACGCAATTACTCAATTTTTTTTTTTTTTACTTATTTAATACAATGCTACAATCTAACATGAAATGATATGGCATGGTAATATGACCTAGCATGCAATTTATCTAAAGAAAATAATCTAAAACTATAACTAAGTAGAAAATAAAATTAAACATGCAATCCTACCATAGTATGCAATGACGTGCAAAGAATGTCCTAACTCTAAGTTTTCTTTTTTCCTTTTTCATGAAATTTGAAATGAAAATTGTTCAATAACTAAATGTGCAATCCAAATTAATCAAATGACCTAATTCTAATGATAGCCAATTTCTAATCAAATGAACCTGGCAATAATTACTAAATGACATGCATTTCATGAATCTAATTCTAGATGATATGGACATGATTTGTTTTGTATTTTTATAAAAATTCGAAATTAAAAATTGTTAAAAATAAAAATCTAACCAAAGCAAGATATTATCTAATTTAAGTTAGGAATAGACCAATCTGAATTATATTTTAACTTAGAAAATTATCTCGTCATGCAATCCAATTCAATATATATCTAACCTAGATACCATCTAAACATGCATTTAAAAAAAAAAAAAAAACTAATATTCTATCATGCAATTTTATATAGAAAATTAATCATAATTTACATAATATGCAAATGCAATTTTTTATTTATTTATATTTTTGGGATAAACAAAACAATTACAAGATAAACACCAAATCATCCATGATCATTAAAGATATTATCCATCATTCGAATTTAGATTCAAACTTGATTATTTTGCTAATAAAATCGATAAATTGATCTTAAGCTTTAAAAATCAAGATATCAATTTTACTCTCGCGTGATTAATTATTATATTTAAAGTCTTATAGATAAAATCAGTTGTGAATTACGGTGGTACATCGAGCATTTCAACCATGTATCGAGAAATATTTCAAACAAAGAGACAAAATATCAAAAATTAAAAGAAGGTAAAATAAATCTACCGAATAAAATAAAATAAATCTTTACCTAAATTTGAATTTTTTTCCAAAAATCCGAACGGTAGAACTGACCAACGATGAAGGCTCGGCACGGCTCAAGGACGGTGGCTGTGGTGGTGGGTCACCGTCGGTCGGAGTGTAGGGTTGGTCGTTGGAGCTCCGGCGAGGAGGCTCGGGCAGTAGCTGATGGCGCAGCGAGGGGTAGCAGCAAAACAGGGGAACCGGAACAGAGACAGCACGGTGGTGTTCGGACGGAAGGCAGCTCAGCAGCAGGCTCGAGCGGGCTGGCGGCGCTGCAGCAAAGTGCGGAGGTGCGGCGGAGCTGGACGAGGGCGCTGCCGGCGTCGCGAAGCTAGCGGAGCGCTGTAGCGTCTGTGCGGAAGGCTCGGGCAGCAGGGGACCGGCGTTCAGATCGGGACGCGCTGTCGTCGGGGGCAACGAGCAGCGAGCAAGAAAGGCCACCGTCGCAGGGGCTGCAACGGCGAAGGCAGACGCGACGAGTTGCAGTAGCGTCGCAGGGGGCGGAGTAGAAGCGGGTCGGTCGTCGCGGTCGAGGCGGGTCGCGGCGATGGCTGGCGACCAGACGCGGGCGGTGCAGACGAACGGGATACAGCGTCGTGGCTGGGTCGCAGTAGAGAGAGCAGAATCGGAGCCGGCAGAGGGAGAGCAGAAGCGAGCGGCGAGTGAGGAGAGGGAAGGAGGAAGATAATGAACAGTAACTGTCCAATCACCTTCACCATTTCTGCCGCTCCTGCTTTTTCCCTTCCTCCACGTTTCCCTTTCTTTTTCTTTTCCTTTTGCTTGCCTTTTTTTGGCTTTTTTGTTGCTCTCTTTCACCTCACGTCTCTCTCACCTGTCTCTCTCTCTCTCCTCCCTGCTCACACGTCCACCCTCTCTTTCCTTTTGCTTTTACTTTTTTGACTTTTCCACCGGTTTTTCCCTTTTCTTGTGCTCCTATTTTCCAAAGGGACGAAGGAGAAAAACCGGAAAAGCTTTCCTCTTTTTTTCTTGCGTTGATTTTTCTTTGACTCCAGAAAAAACGAAGAAAAAGCTTCCAAAATTCTAAAATTTTAATTTATTTACAGGTCACGAATTAGAGTTTTAATTTTTTCAAATTAATATCTACAAAGATTTTTTTACGAACGCAATATTTACTTTTCCAAACAATATATTTATTTTTGATACGATTCAGGATCAAGATTGCAAGAGAATTCTTTTCAAATTTGAAATCTCGTACAAATAAATCCGTAAAATCTTGAGAATACGGGCTTAGCCCAACTCATCATTAAAATTTTGAACTATTAATTTGAACTCATCTGTCACCGGCCAAATGTAAATGCAAATAAAAAATAAATGCACGTAAAACTATATGATATGCAACTTAATTGAATAAATTATTTTTTTATCAATAAATAAATGACTAAATGGATTGCCAAAATTTAAGTGTCAAAATTTAGTTGGCGGTGAAGTTATTGGGGTCGGAGATGATGGCCTAGTTAAAGGCTTGGAGGGCAACGTGGGCGTCGCGGAGGCAGGTTTCTTGAAGGAGATGGATGGGTCAATGGTGACTCGCTTGCCGCGGTCACCGACTTAGAACAAGGGAGGACGAAATCGATTTCCTACAGGTATATATTCCCACAGTGGGTAAACAACTCTCGTTCAAGCCTTTTAAGGACAGCCTTTTAGTAGAAAATTACTCTGCCATTTAGTTTAGAGTCTAGAGACACTCAGAGATGCCAGGATGATAACGTTTCTAACTATCCGAACTACATTTATCAGAGGATCCTACTAGGCTAAAAAAGGAGTTTAGAAAGCCATGGAGAGTTTTCACAAAAACACTCACTTTACTTCAAGGGACTCTACTCAACACATTACATCCTCATCGCCTTTTATAGGCAATAAGAAATCACACACAAATAAGGATCAAGCTCACGGGTCCTGAAACAGACAGATGCACCGAAAGCATTCGATAGGGAATTATTCGCACGGTATGAACAGTGACAGTGAACAGTGATTTCCCTAGCTTACTACTACAATAAAAGTGAATAGTAATTTACTACAGTGCTCTTGTATGGACAGTGGTCTAGTATAGTCAATGGTCTCGTCCATCACGAGCATTGTAGTCATAGTTTGAGTTGTTCGTATAATGACTTGCTACAAGGTATTCTTCATATTTCTGCTCAAGTGCTGCAAGTGTATCTAGCGAGATGATCTAGTTTGACGAGGATGCTTTTTTAGGATTCTTGAAAGAGTCTATAGTGTCGGTATGAATACTTGGTTGAGGCCAATTGAATGGTTGAGCATAATAAGATGTGTCTATGCTCTAGGATAAGGACAAATGTCATTGATCATAGGGGTCTTGAGAAAGAATGCCTCCCTATTTAGCATAGGGGTCTTAAGAGGACTATGCATCCTGAGAGGACTAAGCAAAGTTATATATGTTTGCCATTTTGTGCTCCTGTGATGATGCATCTTGTTTGAATTGCTTGAGTGCTTCCTTGACTTCTGGTGCTAGGCTATAATGATCTCATGCAATGAGTACATTATAGTTCCATGCATTTTCAAGAATGGTTTTATTTTTTAGCACAAAACCCTTTGGAGTTTTTGATACTAGTGCTCACAACAACCTACAAGTCTTGGATAGGATTTGTGAATCCGAGCTTCTACATCGTGTGGAATAAGTTTATAGGATGTGATACCTATAACTGTGGGATATTGATAATGTTACCATTATTTGTCAAAAAAACCCATGGACGTCGGAAAAACAAAATGGTATGGACTTCAGGGTTTGGTTGCATGATTCTTAGTTCCTTTTCTAAGAAATATTTCAGTAAGTAGAATGATAGAACCAATTGAGAAAGTTTAAGAGATTTTTGTCACTCTCATTTTCTATGTTTCCTTTGCCAAGTCCGAATATGCTAGTGAGATTGGCAATGAATCTTCTTGTTGGAATTTCAATAGCTATTAAGTACTTATTGATTAAGTACCATAATAACCATCGAAGTTGATCAGTGAAATCATCTTCTTTCCAGATTAGAGAATGTATGAACGGATAGTCCGAATTTAATCCAAAATGATAAAGAATCGACCTCCATTGAGTTTGAATAGATTTGTGTGGCATTGCCTCATAAGATTATCAGATTTTCAATAAGGCTATCATTCTAGATATGCTCAACAATTTCTTGGGGATATTTCCAGCTTGGCCAATCTCGTATCATTTCGATTTTATACTTCTTATTGTGATGGAGAGTATGAAAAACATACCTCATAATGTACATGTTGATCTCAGTTGGTGCTTTTGGTTTTGACAAGAAGTCAGCAAGTACATTCTTTTTTCCGGCAAATACGTTTGGTCTCAAAAGAATATTTCGAGAACCATTCAACCCATCGAAACAATTGAGAATTTGGAACTTGCTTCTGCTTAAACTTGGTCATCTAGGGGAAAGACCATGTCTAATTCCACCAGGAAGTGATGGCTAATGAGGTGGAATTTGAACTTTTTTATTCCATTTTTCACTGTAAAAATTTCTTTGAAAGTGGAATGATAATGCATTTTAGCTTGGGAAAACTTTTCACTCTTGTAGGCACACGAGTGTCTCTTACCATCAATTTTTTCTAACAAAATGGCTGCCAAATATTCATCATTAGCGTTAGTCTAGAAAATTCTCTTCCTTGTTGATGGGATTTGCAATGGAGGAAGAGTCTGCATAATCTCCTTAAATTCAACAACTGCTTTAGTATGAGATTTTCCCTAGGGTGAGGGATTCTTTTTCAGCATTGATTGCAATGGGATTAGCAGTTTTGCAAGATTTGGAACAAAATCCTGAGATAATTAATTGTCCCAAGAACTTGCCGAACTTGCTTTGTTGTGAAATTTTCTTCATGAAATTTCAACAACTTTTGAGCAATATGTGGCCCTGGGTAATATGTACCTTTGTTAAGGTGCATACTAAGAAATTCAATTTCTATCTGGGTGATATTCATCTTTATTTGGAAAAGCATAATCCCATATTTCTTCATGATTTCTGCAAACTATTCAAGAAGTTGACGATGCGATTGCTCATTAGGACTTTAGAGCAGGATATCGTCAATATATATTGTTGAACTTGAGAGTATTGGCTGGAAAATTCGACATATGGCATTTTGGAAAATGGATGATGCTACCTTTAGACCAAAAGGAAGAACCTTCAATTGGAAATGTTAGTTCGGAATAAAGAACTCTATCTTGAGTCTGTCTTCAGGATGGATGTCCAGTTGCCAAAATCCGGCTTTGAGATTAAATTTGGAGTAAATGTAGGCTTTGGTTAGTCTAGTAAAGAGTGGATTTCTGGAGGGTAAAGAGAATTTGTCATATTGGAGAAAAATGTTAAGAGGCTGGTAATTAATTACCAGACTCATATTTCCTCTATTTTGCTCGGCTTGCTTATTGACATAAAAGGACTTCACAAGCTCATTGAGAATTGGAGATTTCACTAAGGCCTTGCTACAATAATTCTGAACATTCCCTTTGAGCTAGAAACAGATGTTCTGACTTCATTCCCATATGACTCGCCTTAGTTGGATTGATATATTCATTCTTTTTTAAAGGAAGGTAAACAAAGAACTTTGGATTTTTCCATAAAGGATAATGGCACTTTTGGGCAAATTCAAAATGAGATTTTGAACAGGATTTCAACAACTTTTGCATGATTGGATCTAAATGACTCATTTGAATGGAAAAAAGTCGAGTTTGGGACCTTTAGAAGTCGTCCATAGCTTTGGAGCGGAGGGACGTTTAAGTCTTTATAATTTCATAAAAGTACACTTAAGTGCCGGTTCCGTAGTAAAGTGGAACACTTAAAAATGCCGCTCAAAATTCAGCCAAATGGCTAACGTGACAATTTTCCAGCGAGTTAGGTGCAAAATGGTGTCGTTTTGCACGTTGACGTGGTGAGAAAATGCAAAAACGACGTCGTTTTATCGATGTGTAAATAATTAATATAAAAATTAATTAAATTAAATTTAAACTTAATTTTATATAAAATATTCTAAACAATAAAAAATTCAAATTAAAAAACTTAAAATTTAAAAACTTAAAATTTTTTAAAAATTAAAAATTTTAAAAACTTAAAATTAAAAAAATTAAATTAAAAATTAAATTAAAAAACCTTAAAATTAAAAAAAAATTAAAATTAAAAAAACTTAAAATTAAAAAAACTTAAAAATTTAAAAACTTAAAAAAACTTAAAATTTAAAAATTAAAATTTAAAAAAATTCCAAATTTAAATTTTAAGTTTTTAAATTTTAAGTTTTTATAAATTTTAAGTTTTTATAAATTTTAAGTTTTTATAAATTTTAAGTTTTTTAAATTTTAAGTTTTTATAAATTTTAAGTTTTTTAAATTTTATTTTTTAAAAATTTAAGTTTTCTAAATTTAAGTTTTTTAAATTTTAATTTTTCTAAAATTTTAAGTTTTTAAAATTTTAAGTTTTGTAAATTTTAAGTTTTTTTTAATTTTAAGTTTTTTTTTTAACTTTAAGTTTTTTAATTTTAAGTTTTTTTAATTTAATTTTTTTAGATTTTATGTTTTTTTAATTTTAATTTTTTTAATTTTTAAGTATTTTAAATTTAATATTTTTTATTTTTTGAATATTTTAAATAAAATTAAGTTTAAATTTAATTTAATTAATTTTTATATTAATTATTTACACATCAGACACAAAAAAACGTCGTTATTGCATTTTTTTTGCGTCGGCGTCAAAAAATGACGCGTTGGATTTTTACCTAACTCATCGGAAAATTCGCGTCGTCGTATTTGGCAGGATTTTGGTTGGAATTGCACTAAAATGTTCCACTTTACTCCGAAACTGGCACTTAAGTATACCTTTTCGAAGTTATGGCACTTAAGTGTTCCTCCGTACCAAGTTATGGCACTTGGGCTGTTCTTCTGTTGAAAAAAGTCTTTGGATATTGATGAATTTAGATAATTGATTCTTATATTTAAAACATTTTACAAAGCTGAAAAATCTGAGTCATGATGTCCTAACTAATGATCAAATCTTTGTTGGGGAGACTGGATTCGAAGATTTTAGTGGTTATAGAACACTGAGGGAAAAATTGAATAGTTACTAGGGCAGTTCTCACATTTGTGGAAAAAGTATCTTCTAAGGCATAATTGAAGTATCGAACATAGGGAGTCCAATATTCTTCAGGAAGAATTTTAGTATTTAGGATTGAACAACTTGCTCCAGTGTCTATGAGGGCAATGGCAATGATAGACTTGACAAACTTTGAGGTGAAGATTTTTACAAGGAAAATGGGGGCAATGAGTTTGGCTCGAAAATATGTTAGCACTTTGTTCTGAAGATGTGAGAGATATGTGAAAAATATCCTCAGGATCGAATTTGAATTAGTTTCACTAGGAGTTTGGTAAAGGGAATAACATAAAAAGTTTGTTAAGATGGTTCTTCATCCGCAGAGAATAAAGATTCGATATTATCACTTTCAAGAGAGATACTTATCTCATTCTCTATATGATGTATCAAATGATTCTGACAATTTCTTGTTTGAGGACAATTTTTAGCAAAATGTCATTTATGATTGCAGATGAAGCATCGGTTGATTTCTTGTGGCCTGTGCAATCTTTCCTCTTGCGTAAGTATCGTCATTTCTTCTTTTTTCGGAAGTGCTTGGAGCCATGCTTGGATTTCTTTATCTAGAGCTTCTTGAAGTGCTTATTTTTCTGGAAGATTTTCCACAAGAACCATCACAATCTTGCTTGGAGCAATTAATCTTTAGGCAACGCATGGTAACCTTTTCATTTCTCACAATTTCTGTTCTTTTGTTCCCTATAACAAAAAAAGAATAGAAACATGTTTGGTAAAACATTGGTTCTCGGAAATAATTTCTCTAATTTTTTGTTTTCGGGAACAGTTTTGAGAAACAAAAAAAAAGTTGCTTCTTATTCCTGGGAACAATTTTTAGAAATAAGCCAATTTTTTTTTTCTTTCGTGTCTCTCTCTTGCCGCGGCCATCTCTAATCGCCCGGAGCCACCGTCGACTGTTGCCACTACCTGCCGTTGCCGCTATCGTCGCCGCTGTTGTCGCCACCGCCGCCGCCTCCTGTCGCCGCCCGTCGCCGCCCGCCGATGCACGATCACCCGCCACCAATCGTCATCAGTGACCGCCATCACAGAGCCCATTGCCCGCCACCAACTGCTAGCCGCTAGGCCGACGGTCGGCGATCCGTGAGCAAGAATAAAAAAATGAATAAATACAAAAAAGAAATTGCTGTGTTACCAAACGTATTTCTATTCTTTTTCTATTTCAATAGTAGAAATTTTGTGTAGTTACCAAACATGTTCTTTTACTCAGAAATTGTTTCTCGAAATAGAAATAGAAAAAAACTAGTTCTTTAAAAAAAAAAAAAAAACTCTTCCCTGGAACAGAAGCATTATCATACGCAGGCTTAGCTTCTAGTGAGAGCAAGGCTGTGTCAAGTTCTCTGTTGTCCTCGATGTAAGTCTGGATCATCTGGCGTTTTATACACAATTCTTCAAGGCATAAATGGATTTCTTGTTGGATTTCTCCCAATGGAATATCTTGGATCCTTCTTTGTCTGCTGAGAAATGTTCTCTCAACCATTTGGGATAATTCTTTGGGGATGGAGGTTAAGAAGACATGCTTCAGATTTGGATAAGTTCTTATTTGATAGAAGAGCTTGAGCATTTCTCGATAATGTTTATCAATATGTTTTTTTGGAGAAAGCAGCATATTCTTTCAAAAAATTCTCTCCATTTTAAGCTCTTGGAGATCAGCAGGTTTTCCAATAAATAAATGGTATAGGAGAGTAACGGTATGGCCAAAGTCAAGTGAAAGTAAGAATTGAAGCTAGTCTTGTTCTGTCACAAATTGCCACCAATGTTTGAGGTTGCCTATAAACCTTGTGACAAAACTAAGAAGGACGTGATACTTATCATGGTTGGTAAGTGTTTGAGCATTTAACCAAGTATGAAATTCCTTAAGTCTTTCTAGCCATTTGTGATAGGGAATATCATTAATAGTAAAAAACTGTTTCAATGTAGTAGACACAGGCTAGGAAGGATTGTTTGGCTGAACCACTTTGGTTTAGAGGGGTTTGATTCCATATCATGGTATGGAGGTTCGGCCATGAATATCAATGAAGTTACTAGTACAATGGAAAATGAATCAATGGTAGGGATTGAGAAAGATGATGAGGATGATGTAGATACTGAATTTGACTCAGCATAAAAAATGTTTGGAAAAGCTGATTCTGTTGGAAATAGAATTTGGTCTGTTGGAATGACAGGATCAGAGTTTTGAGCAATAGGATCAGGTTGTTGTTTTTGATTGCCCAAATTTCTTAAGAAAGATTCTAATGGGTTTGATAGCATCATTTGATCTAGCTTTTCTCTTATGACAAGCGATGATTCCTTAGGCATCTTCTCTTTTCCCTTTTCTTTCCAAATTCTATCCAGTTCTTTAAGACGATTTTGCATTTTATTTACATCGGTCTTATCTTGTTTGACAGGAACATTTGTGAGAGTAGCAAAGATAGATGTCTAAGGTGGTGGAGGAGGGGGATGCTCTGTCCGAAATGTATTCGAAAATGGATTGAGTCTTCCTTCTTCAAGGATCTGGATTTGCCTTTTGAGTTTTTCTATCTCACTTTAGGGCTTTCGGGATAATGATATCCTAAGTGTTGTCTAGACTCTATGGCATGGAGCCTCTTCTAAAAATCTGAAAGCATCTTCTTTGTGGTTTCATCATATCTTTAGAATTCTTGTTGTACATTCACAATCTTGGAATCAATATCTTTGAACGCGTTGTTATTTGCTAAAAAGGTTTCCGATTGCCAATTTAGGATAGTTTCAGCAACATGAGTTCTTTTCTATCTTCCATGCTCACCCACATTAGTGGGGGCAAGTATCTTAGGAACATGTCGATATCTGCCTTGTGGATCAATAAATTCTTTTGGAGCAAGAAACGAGAGTTTGGAACTTTCTCGGACAAGAGGGGAAAAGTTTGTCTCATGAAACATGGCGATGGAAGAGCTGGGTGGTACTCTTGCTGAAGTCTTGAGTGGGTAGGAATGCTTATTCGCCCATTTTAGAATTGGCTTATAAAATGGGGAAAGTGCTGGTTTTTTTGAGGAGGAGATGGGGGAGGTGATGGTGGTAGATCTAGTGAGTCTAGGGGTGAAGTAGTGAACTTTGGTGGTGGAGTTGGTGCATAAGAAACCATAAACTGAAATTTATGCACTCACCAAAAGTATCGATGGAGGGGTCTATATTCAGGTACTTTTGATACATAGGATCCTTCGGTTTCTTGTGCTTTCGTCAGGGTCTAGTAGTTGGGTCTACTTTATAAGGAGAATTTGTGCAATAAGAACATTGACAGAAGGGGTCCCAAAAATAGTGATCGTACTTGTCTTTGTAGTAATGAACAAGATGTCCATCACTGTTGAAATGTCGAATAAGCTTTTTTGGATTTGGCTCGGAAATTGACTTGGGAACACATGGTTCAATCATAAAGAGGGTTTGGAAGATAGAATGACTTTCTTCATTTTCCTTACCAAATTTGATGGAAACAATTCCATATTTCTTTCTGACGAACTCGGAGTCAGATGATTGGAAAAGCTTGTTATTCTGATGCAACTTTTCATAGTTGGTGATCCAAGTTTCTAGAAGAAGCTTGGCCAACTTTTCTTTGGGGATTTGTCTGGGAACATGGATGCATGATGCTTGATCATTTTGCATGAAAATGAATAAAGCATCTTCTTTCCCATTGTGAAAATTTAAGTCAAGAGCATGGTTCTACACTCGATAAACCATATGGTAGTGTAGTGTTGCAGCAACAGAGTCAGCAGTCTGAGGTGCTCCAGTGAGCTGGATTTGGAATTTCAAAAAAGAAAGTAATTGTGGATTTGACAAAGCAATGTTGAAATTTGGATATAAAGTTACAAAGACTATTCCAGCATTCAAAGTGATTTGGACAATACCAATGCAAGCATGCTAATACTCTAGGAATCGAGTAACTAATAATGCTATTCTTGCCACAATTGGCAAGCATTTGCGATCATGGAAGATAAGAGCAAGACGAATAGCTCCATAATGGATATGGGAATATCCTTGTTGGATCCATTGCCTAGGAAATTCTGGAGGAATCTGAAGAGTAATAAAGTACTCCTTTTTAGTAGCAGGAATGGGGTGCCAATCGAACTTGGAGGACTGAACATACTCCTTTACTTCCTTTGGAGTTTGATGAATGAGCTGATGGATAGATCGGATGGGAGAAAATGAGGAAGTGGGTTTAGCAAAAGCAAAATAAGGGTTCATCAAAGGGAGTTGAGTTTTAGAGATCTTGATTTCATCACTAAGAGAGACTTCATAGAGATAGTCTATCTTAGAAGCATTGAAATGCGAAAATTTGAAGGGGTTGAAGAAGATGGAGATGGAGCAAGAGAAACTGGTGCTTCGATTATTTCTAGATTTGTCATGATGTGAAGAGATCTTCTCAGCATTGGATTCACCTACTGAGTGCATGGAACGGATAACATTACAAACGAAACCATGGCTCTGATATCAGTGAATGAACCTAGACTTAGAACCATGGAGGACAAAATCAACACCGCGAGTCGACTATGTTCTTCCGTCGAATCAATTTATATCCATTCGCTAATTGACTTATAACAGTATAGTATTGACCATTGTCGATCCTTATGGTAAGTGATTGATTTCTAATCGAATTCTCTAGTTTTTTGAGTTTTAACCATTTACGACCTTTACTTAATAGATTAATTAACTTGTGAGTAATCAATTCAGAGTAAAGTAACTATAAATGTATCGACAAAATAACCATTTTGTATATTTTGAAGCCAAATTTCAGAATATCACATGTGTTCAACCGGTTTTCTTCTTTTGGAAAAATTTCGGATTGGCTCATGGTGCATGTAATTTCATTGAGTTTTTTACATTCTAGCTGAGCCCCAGTCGTGAACCGTTCACCATTGTGTTTGTGGAGCCCCGACATGAGCCGCTCCTACTACATGCCGAGTTCGCCGCCATCGACGTCCTAGTTTGTGGATTGATGTGCTGCCGCCACTCATTACTTGCCACTGTTGCCGTTCACTGTCGAGGAGCCAATTGTGATCATGGTTCGATTGCGCAAAGTCCAAATTTGGAAGTCAATATTCGGATTAGGTAAAAATTTTATATAATTTGATTTCCGAATATACTGTTTCCTTATTTAAAATATCTCGATGCACATAATCGAAGTTCATGATATATAGTCCTATTCGTAATCTCGAGTAGCTTTCTAAATTGGAAAATCTTCCTAATTTCATAACATGCATACAATTGACATTCCGATTTCATGCTCGAAATATGACTCGCAATTGCATGGAAAAATCATCAATCCGATTTTACACTCAAGATACGATTCACGATTTTGTTAAAATTGGCCAATCCAATCTCATTCGCGAGATACGATTCATCAATTTATAGAGATAGATATTAATCATATCTTGCCTGATTTGCTATCGTATTATTTGAATCGATTTTGTTTCCATAAAAGAAAAACCCAAAAAATAAGTGTATTTGAATTGGATTAGGTTCATTACATTATTTTAGGGTAGTTTGCATCTTTAAGATTATGAAACTTATTTATTTCGAATTTTTAAAATAAAAAATACCAAAAAAATTAATTTAGGATGTTAGATTCTCTTTTCATTAATTTAAATTGCACATTTAATTATTGGACAATTTTAATTTCGAATTTTATAAAAAAGAAAAAGAAAACCTAGAATTAGGGTATTCTTTGCACGTCATCTAGTTATTGCATATTAGGATAAGATTGCATGTTTAATTTAATATAATCTTTCTAATTAATTATAAGTTTAGATAATTTTTTCAGATAGATTGCATTTTAGGTTATTAATTACCTAGTTAAGATAACATTCTAGTTTAAATTAGGATTTGGCCTAATCTAATTTCTAATATAAGTTGGATGATATCTTAATCTAGATAGACAATTTTTGCTATTTTTTTTAATTTCGAATTTTACGTAAAATACAAAAAAAAAAAAAAACCATTGTCTTAGAATAAATTAGTTTTTCTTTAGGATAGATTGCATGCTTATTAAGAAAACATTAAAAATACTATACTTATGTCATACAATTTAGGTTATATTACTATGTCATGTCACGTCATGTTAGATTAGTACAATGCATTATATGAAGCATGATTCTCATTAAATAAGTGAAAATAAAAATCAAGTAATTGCATGTTAACTAGAAATCATACCCGGGACTGTTGATGTGAATTTTGAGCTAATATTGTAGAAACTTTCATTGCTATGAGGTAAGTCTTGTAATTTATTGCTTTTTTTAGGTGTTAAATTGGTGGTTTGTACACTCGTATGATCACATGCTCACATGTTAGGGAAGTAAATTAAAATCAATTCAAGTTGCCTACAAAATATTATTTCGAAATAAAAGAGAAAGATATCGAAAGGGTATTAGAGAAATTTAGCGTAATCAAATCATTGAACTTACAATCTCTAGTTTGTAGGAGTAAAGTAAATCTCCCGTTACTTTACTTGAGTTTATAATCGACCCATGAAAAATAAATTAATGGCGACTCTTAATTGAAAAATCATTTGCATTTTAATAACTTGAACCTAAGTCGTGAATTAGTATAGGTTTGGGAGAGCTCGAGTTAAGTTTAGGCTTATTAATACATTAGCCAAACCTAGGTGGTTCATTCAAAGTTAGGTTGTGACAAAATTAGTGGGCTCTTCATATTTTTTATACATGGGTTGTTTATGAGGTTCAAGTCCGATATTCACAACTATTAGAATATATAAATAATAAACCACTCGCTCATAAAACAATTTAAGCTTTTAAAATAATTGGCAATAGTCATCAAATTTCACGTGATATCAAAATTAGAGGTTGGTGCCTTCGTTGATAAACTCTTACATTTTTCCTAACATCCCATAACCATGTCCCATCTTTGGGACGTTTGTGGAGCGTCCAAGTATTCCATTGGGATGCTATATAGCTTTACCACGCTGGGACATTTCCTAAATCGTCCCAAATAGGCTCGAAAATCGTCTCAATCGTCTTGGAACCATTATTATTTGATCTAAGTCTAAACTTTATTTGACGAGCCATGGTTTTTCTGGGCTTGGTGTCTATATATCTAACATGGAACGGAGATAAAAGAGCCATGTTAGGTCAAAGAAAATATTAGTATCAGTAGTCAAAGTAACAAATCCCCTTGCTCGGGTTCATGTTCAATCAAATCTAAAACATGCTCTTGACTATTCTACAAGTGGAAAATTTCAGCTTTTTTCTAAGGTAACTATGTACACAATCTTTGTCACTAGGCGAGACGGCAAGGCAAGCCCATGCTAGATCCGGCAATGGGGACCTTGTTGTCGCGCTAAGTCTAGCGAGCTTGCCCTCTCCTAGTGATGGCGAAGTGAGTCCTTGCCCAGATAGAGAGGCGAGCCTTCACCAGATTTGGCAAGGGCTCGCCTCGCTAGTGGCTTGCCTAGTCGTCTCAATCCAGCGATCGGGCAACCCTCCTGTAGCTAGTTATTGAAGCCAAAGGAAGGAGGAGGAAGGAGGGAAGGGGAGGAGGAAAAAAAGATAAAAAAAAATTAATAAAAAAATTTTGAAAAAATATAATATTATTAAAAAAAATTGTTGCTAGCATCGGTCAACAGCCATGTTAGTGCCGATTGGCCAATTTTGGTTGAAAAAAATGAACTTGCACAATTTCAAAAGATTTAGGATTTAATTAGAAAAAAATAAGTTTATAATTGAATTTGTATAGTTGCAATAGATTTATGACTTTTTTGATAATTTTCCCCAATAATTTCTCTTAGCAAATGTGATTTTTTTCTATCTTTAGTGTGGATGATTGAAGAACAATATGAAAAGAGGGAAAAAGAAATTAAAAGACTTTTATTGGATAAACCGGCAATATGAAAAAGGTTAATATATAAGAAGAGTTGGACAAAAGCTTAATAGCTCCATTCTAGATGAATATGCTTACAATCAAGACAATTAAGGAAGACAGTTCGACCAAAAAAAAAAAAAAAAAAGGAAGACTTGGAGTCGTTTCTCTCTCACTTTCACACATCACTCTCTTACTCTCACATGCAAATGTACAAAAGCAAAAGATTATCTCACTTTTACACATCACTCTTTTACTCTCACATGCAAATGTACAAAAGCAAAAGATTCTTTGTCCATTCTCCTTGTCTAATCTCCTTTTTTGTGAAGGCCACTCTCAAAAGCAAAGAGTCTTTGTCCATTCTCTCTCTCTCTTTTGCAATTTATTATGCAAGAAAAGTTTTGACCAAAGCTCACTCAATTCTGGATGCATTGAGAAAGACTTGGGTCATCTCTCTCACTCTCATACATCACTCTTGCTCTTATATGCAAACATACAAGACCGTTCACTTAACAATTATCTCTCTCTTGCTCCCTTGCTTAGCCAAGTTTTGTTTTCACACACTCCAGTTAAAGAGCGGGAGATCTCTCTCTCTCTCTCTCTCTCTCTGGGTTGAGCTTGAGACTGAAATGATGACAATTCTCTTCTCGGTTCGATATCTCTTCTTTGTGCTTGTTCTTCTCCACGCTACTAACTTTGTTGCCACCGCCCCTCTTCTACCCCAAGATGAAGGTGAAAAAAAAAACAAAGACCCACCGATCTTTTATTGCTTTCATCGTATTGTTCCTTTACCTTTTGGGCTCCGTTGTACACTGAGTTTTTTTAATTTGTTTGTGCTTTTCTTTCATACATATATTCAACCTCAAGTACACGTGAATCTAACATTGTTTGTGTTTGTTTTGCATGATATGTTGATATCCCTACGATTTGTCGGCTCTTTTCTCTTTCAGTGGATGCGTTGAAAGAAATAACAGAGACGTTAGGGAAATCGAACTTGAATTTCAGTGTAAACCCATGTGATGTAGAGAGTGAATGGGGCAACATCGTCACCTGCGGAAATTTCACCGACGCCCACAACATCACCGCTCCCCACGTCATCAGCATGTCTCTTTCTCTCAATTTCATGAATTTTACCATCATAGATTCCTAGCTAGACTTTGATATTAATCACACGATTGCATACCAATTTTTTTTTTATCTTTTTATAGATCGACTGGCTGCTGAATTGAATCTCTTTGCACTATATTAGTATTTCATCGAAAAAAATTAGCCGATTGTCTAGTCGAAATGTAGTGATAGATAAATCATTTATCATATTAAAATTACTCATGAAGTAATTATGAGCAAAATATTAATTTTCACGGTATGATTATATAAATTTTCATAATTTTAATTAATACAATCACATGTTATGTGCTTATAATTTAATTATATAAATTATATTTTTAATGATAAATGTGTTAAATCATGATTAGATATGAATATCAAATGATGAGAGTTATATTCCCTCTTACTTTAATTGTAGGGTTAATTTCAGAATTTTAACGCTATTCTCTCCTTATTACATATGTCATTCATACTAATACATGGTAGGGCTATGCTTTGAGTGATGCGTGCATTTCACATTAATTATATATTCATTTGCTTTAAACAAAACCTTCTTTTTTTGAGGCAATTTTTGAAGAATTTTTTTCATTTAGAATCAGCTGAGATTTATGTATGTATATCAATAGATATATATCAATAGATGTAATATAGCCATTTGTTAACATCATTTTGATGCCAAGTTTTTAAGTAGAGCTAGAATAAAGCCTTCGTGTCGTTGCGAAAACAGAGATTTTCAGGAGCAGTCTCTAGAAGGCACTCTTCCGCCCCAGCTGTTCAAATTGCCTTTCCTCTATAACTTGTGAGCACTCTTATCTCCATTTTCCCTTTCTCCAATATCATCCATCTTCTTCTTCATCCTCTCTCTCTATAAACAGTGATGTCTCCCGCAACTACCTGAAAGGCACAATTCCTAAAGAATGGGGCTCTACAAATTTGTAGCTACATGTATGCTCTCTCTCTCTCTCTCTCTCTCTGTGGCGAGTGTATGTTCTATTGATTGATTGGGGGAAACGCGATGATGTGGGTGCAGTTATCTACTCGGAAACCAATTGACTGGTCGAATCCCGGAGGAGCTAGGGAACATATCCACACTTTGGGTATTGTAAGTGACCACTCAACCCGACGCTCGCGTTTGGCCTCTTCGCTGTTTTAAATTTGATTGATAGTTTCCAGATTTTAACTTTCTCATTCTGCTCAGAGACGTCGAGAGCAATTGGCTTTATGGACCTCTTCCTCCAGAGCTCGGGAAGTTGTCTGGGTTAGATCGATTGTGAGTCTTGATGCAAATTTCTGTGTTAGGCATCGAGTTTTTATTCTCTGATGATTTTGTATCTGGCGAGGGAATTTTATCCATTGGAGTGATCTGTTGAGAGATCATCATTTAGGTTCTATTAACCAATGTGATGTCATGGGTTCTTCTTGTTTCAGGCGCCTTACGTCAAATAATTTCACGGGGGAGCTGCCTCAAACAATTTTTAACTTAACGGATTTGAACGAACTGTTAGTTTCCAGTTTCCACAAACTCAGCTAATATTTAGCCATTTCTGTTCTTTCTTCTTCATGTGAATCTTGTTGTTTAATGCACTGTAGGCGACTCAGTGATAATCAGTTCACAGGAAAGATACCCAGTTTTATTCAGAACTTGACAAATCTCAAATTCTGTAAGGCTTAATGGTTCTTCCCCTTTTAAGTCAGTCTATAAAGATATACCTCCAAGATAATACAATCTATGAATTGTATTGTCAGGGTTATTCAAGGAAGTGGATTGAAAGGGCCGATTCCCTCTGGGATCGCATTTTTGGAGAGATTGTCCGACTTGTCAGTGTGGAAGTTTGGCATTTCAATCTGATCTCTCTTTCTTTGAGATGTTATCAATCAAATAAAGCTCCCTATTTGATTTTGATGTGCAGGAGATTAAGTGACTTCGATGGACCCAAGTCCCAAGTTCCAAAACTTAGTTGTAGATATATTGAGACACTGTGAGAGTGCTGTTCCTTCACAGATAGTTTACTTTATGCAAAAGAGCCAATTCGTCTTAGCAATGTGAAAAATATCAGTGCTATTTTCTTATAGGATTCTGAGGAGCTGCAATCTCACGGGAGAGCTACCTGCTTTTCTAGCAAAAATGACAAACCTAAAAATATTGTGAGTTGAAAACAGCTTTTCCCTTTTGCTATTCCAAGCTGAACAAATAATTTTATCCTTAAGGAGTGAAATTTCTACTAGTTTTTGGTTGACTATTGGTTGTTGTTAAAGAACCAATTTAAGATGGCTTGAAGGTCCCTTACTGCTTCAATGGTGTTTTGATATTGTTTGTTGATATTGCTGAATTGTGAATGATGTGGCATTTAAATTCTTGGTGATTGTGGCCTCCGCTGTAGAATATAAAGTTTCGGGCAGAAGTATATGGACCTTTACTCTCTTTGAGAATTTGTGGGACTATTGTCAACAGTTCTAAAATCTCAAGCTATTAGATGAAAGCGTGATTCGTTATTTAAATATTCTAACACTCTCTTTGTTTTCACTTTTCCAGGAATAGAACCACAAGAATTCTTACCTTGGTTGTGGTGCCCATTTCGTTTAATTTACTTTTGCTTTGATCTGTTATCTTAACTTCTTAAGAGCATTTATGCAAAATGGAGGCTTCTAGTGGTTGATTGCCTGGAAACTTTCCTTCCAGTGGTTTACATTCTCGAATCTCAGCCCTACAATATCTAACTGGGGTTTTATGATTGACTTTTGTACACTTGTAAGCCATAACATTTATAGTTCAAACGAGAGCATGGCTTCAAATGCATCTCTATGCAAGTCAATTCTTCTTGTTCATCTGGTCATCTCTGTAAGATTTTCTAAATGTTACTTTTAACAGCAACTTTTTCCCATTCTGTTATGGCTCATTTGTTTCGCAGAAAATGTTTTTTGGCGTTTGGTTTGCTTAAGAAAATGAGTTAATGGAAAATGTTTTCCTAGTCAACAAAAAATCTGCATTTAAATTCAGGAAATGTTTTCCCTTTTTTGAAAAAGTTGAAACACATTTTCCAAAATATGACTAGATATCGGCGCTTTAGCCCGTAACTCTTCGCTTGGACACGGGAACCCCAATGCCTGGTTCTTAATCCTCGGCTTTCAGGACCATGTCATCAACGCCCGGGCCTGGTCCATCGAGGTTGGGCCCGAAGCCTTGGTGCCCAGGCCCAATGCCTTGACACCCGAGCCCGAGTACATAAAGGCAGTGTTCGGGTCCTTGACACTCAAGCTCTGGTCCTCTGCACTTAGGTTTGAGTCCTCAAAAGCTGTGCGCAGGTCCTTGGCACTCAAGTTCGGATCATTGGTTAATGAAATGTTGGTTCTTATTTATTTATTCATTTTTAAATCGAATTTTTAATTACTTTTTCTTTCGTTTCTTTCTTTTTCTTTTTCCTTCTTCCTTGGTCTGTTGTCAGCCATGGTGATGACCGATGACTGACCACAGGCAAGGGAGGAGCTCACCCGATTCTGGCAAAGCTTGTGTGAACTTGTCCCTTGCCCATGGCCCATTTTTTTGGTAGCTAGTTTTCCCAAGAAAAGTTTAAAGAAAAGGATTAAAAAAATAAATTAAAAAATTTCGGTTTTTTGGTAATTTTTCAGCCAGAAAATCAAATCAAATTTTCCATATCAAACGTGGAAAATATTTTCTAAAAATGTCACATTTTCTGCAAAACAAACAGAGCTTTAATTCTTTGTTTTTCTGATATTCTTGAATGACCAAATTTCTGTGGTTCTGCTGTGGCTTATCATATATTCTATTCCCTTTCCTGTTTTTTGAAATCCTCATTTTATTCTTTATTTTTTATTCACTCAAGGTCTTCTTTCATTTTCTAAGCACCCCGGTATTGAGTCAGCATCCCTCTATTCATAAATAAAGTATTGTGAAGGAGATGCCTTCAACAAATTATGTTTAGCTTTAGTTTTGGTCCTATTAGATTAGTGGAATCTCCCAATTTGAACTATAATATGTTGCATTCCTCGGGATGCACTCAATTTAGTGCCTGAATAGCATTTCTAGTTATATAAATTGAAATTTCCATTTTGTAAGTTTGATTTACAGCAGTTTTGTATAGTTACAGCATGTGACCAACTTGAGACATGAATTTAGGCGATGAATGCCTCTGGAAATGAATGTCTAGTAGAAAGCATAGGCACTAGGCAGTTGACCTATATGTCTAAACATCTGAACTGGACTTTTTAGGTTCATTCATGTTGTCTGTGTTTCTACAATCCTCTGAAGTATGCTCAAAGAGTGTCCTGTGGGAGTCAGTTAAAACTATATTCTCAATATATATTCACATTAAATTGCTTTGTAGAGACCTCAGCTTCAACAGTCTGAGTGGCAGAATCCCTGAATCCTACCACAGCCTGGAAAACATAGGATATATGTAAGTACTTCAATGCTGAACTTAGGCTTCTTTTCGTATTTTGTGGAAGAATCTAAAATCTCAAGTTGTTTTAGTGGTCAAGCTATAGGCAACTTTTACCATAAAGTAGTTGAGCTATCAATAGAACTTAGACCGTGATAACATATCCATTTTATAACTCTCAAAGTCCTCATGTCATGAATGCTTATTATTTCACCATCCAAATTTTATAATGAATTGGGTTATGAATTTATGATTATTGTCAAGTAATTATTTTGGTGGGACTCTAGTCATGGAGCAGGCGTAGATCGCTGATATTTCTGTTGCTTAAAGAGCATGATTCACAAGTTTCAAATAGTTACTTGTTTATGCTGGAAGAGTTGTATGTGTTCGTACTCAATGCATGTCTTGTGTGCCTATTTTATGATGTATAGGAGATTAAGGATAGCAAAAGTCCTTAGGCTCTCTACTTGGTTCTTTCCACAACAATGGCCCTAGAGGTTTGGTGAGTGCAGTTCTTAAGTGCTATGTAGAAGGTCTGCGGAAGACCTTGGTATCTTGTCCCTAGTTTGAAAATGATGGGAAACTTTAGTCCTAAGCTTCTTGGACTGTTTTACATTGGGGCATCATCTCATCTTCCCGCCTGACGATTGACAGCTTGACAATAGCACATCTTCCTTAATTATTTATCTTATGTCTTAGAAGGACAAAAACATTATTGCGAGGAAATAGTTGATAACTAGTTTGGAAGTATCTTTCACTAGTTCAGCTTTGTGTACTAGTGTTATGGTAATCGTTCTCCTTGCACTCCAAGTTTTGCAAGGATCAGGGTTTTCCTCTGTCATTGATTTCCTTGGTCTTTCATCTCCAGCTAAAAGCTCTATATTGTTATCATGACTTAAACTGATCTTTTTCCACACCAGTAGTAAATAAATGATTTTAATCTGCTAAATAATGAATTGTCGAGGTATAACTCTTAAAAAAATTTCTGTTTGAGTGCATGGAGTACATGAGGAACTGACTCAATCAAATATTTTTGTTTAGCTATCTGACTGGAAACCAGTTGACTGGAGCAGTCCCTAAATGGATCCTGGCGAAAGGAAAAAATGCGTAAGCTTCGCTGCCTGAAGAAAATATCTTGTTTAATCACGAATTTGCTTCTAGCTCTATCTGGCTAATCTTGCTCTGCACCAAGCAATTATGCATTCTCATCTTGCATCTTTATGGTTAGTAGCCTTCAGAGGTAAATGGAAACATCATAAGTACCTTTCTCCTCGTTGGGATCTGTTAATTGGATTAATAACAAAAGAGGCTGAACTGTGTGATATGCATGAAAGAATATAAAGTGGATTTTCTTGGAAGTGCCTGGTTAGCTCCATTTTCCCCTATACAAAAAGCCGTTCCTTCCCAGCTGGAGATCTTTCAGACCTCTTGGAATGATTAAAATTACGTTTGGAAAATTGTTACTTCCTGTTAATCATCTTTGAAAGTTTGTCTAATGTGTCATTAGCACTATATGATTAGTTACTTGGGCTATTTCTTGCTGATAACAATGTTTTTGTGGGTTTGTGTATTTGAGAAACTCTACAACCAAAATGAGTGTACTTAGGAGAAGTTGATATTATCTTATGAGCATAGGAATTAAGCTCTCATGTGGTAGTTTAAACAGATAAATGGTGGTGTGGATATTTTCTTATTAGAAGACGCGACTTAGCACTAGTTGGAATCAGAGTTCTGTTTTAGCCTCTTTGCCTGATACATCGTGACTGTTGTATTGTTACTGGGTAAAAATGTTTTTATACGCTATAAATAAGTTTTAAAGTCTCCGTTTACTCCAATTAGTGTTTCTCCTTTTCATATTTTAAGATAAGACATTTTCAATAGGAATAAAATATCACTTATCATCTTGTGATGTTTTTGCCTTTCATCTTGCCTTACCTGTCCATATTTTGCAACTGGCCTGCATTTTTGTACATATCATTTGATGGAAGTATAAAAAAATAATCATTTGATGGAATGACTTTCAGTGTATTCTTCAAATTGATGAGATTTTGGAAACGGTTGACTGTTTCTCTGTGTAGTGATTTATCATACAACAACTTCACTGCTGGAGGCTCAAAATGTCAAGAAAGATCTGTGTATGTCCTATTTCCTTCAGTCAGTCCAGGGCTCCCCTCAAATGTGTGCTTAATGAGAAACTTATATCCTGTATGTGTATGATATTTCCATTGCTCTGCTGAATGTTGATTTTGTCTTTTCTCTACAGCAACTTGTTCGCAAGCTCCGAGGTTGAGAATGCGTATGTTCGCGATTAAATTTTGAACAAGAGACTTGGATTTCCAAGGACCCGCATTTTTATTGTTTATGTGCTTAGCATTGAACTTCATTTAGAATGATGATGATTATAACAGTAAAATCTTTGCTGACTTGCTCAGAACCTCATATTCTGCCACAAGTGGACTTGTCTCATGTTTGCAGAGTCGCCATTGTACAAAAAGTAAGTTAATATGCTACAAAGTCATTGTTGTAGAATAAGTAAGATGATATGCTGTATATCTTATGAGATTTTGTGGGACCACAACTAACTGTTCTAAAAGTTTAGGTTGTTAGACGAAGTGTGGACATATTTAATTGGGGAGACAAATTGGGCCTCAAAAGATTTGAACTCATGACATCCAGCTCTAACACCATGCAAGATTTTATGAGACCATAGTCAACTGTTTTAAAAGCTTAAACTGTTAGATAAAGATGTGGTTTAATATTTAAGTTATTCTAACATATCTTATGATTATCACCATATCCTAATTTGCATCTTTCTCTCTGTGTAATTTCTCATCAAATTTATCTCCTTGTCAACTCTCCTCTTGGCTATTGTGTCAATCTTTGATGGTTAATGCATCATTACTCAAATAAATTCAATAGCCACCCACCTTCATGAAATAATGGGTTGCTCATAAATTGGGGTGTTTCTATGTAATTTTTCAATAAGTGAATGCTAGCTTATTTAGTGTGTCTGGAAAGTCCACTCCATATTAACAAAAAGAAGAAAACTTGATTTTTCTCTGTGGCTGCTTTTTTACTCCATCCAGATCGGTATAAGCTCTTCATAAATTGCGGTGGGAACAAAGCAGAAATAGGGGGCACCATATACGAAGATGATTCGTGGGAGGCTACACCTTCAAGATGCTTCAGGAGTGATTACTGGGCGTGCAGTAGCACTGGTTACCTTCCCGATTATGATAGCGCTACATATAGCTATACAGTTGAAAATACATCCAGACTGTCCATGAATAATACCCAACTTTACACGAAAGCACGACGTTCTGCTATCTCTCTAACTTATTATGGTTTTTGTCTGATGAATGGGTCCTACGATGTTCACCTTCATTTTGCGGAGATAATTTTCACAGATGACAAAAGTTATCAAAGCCTTGGGAGGAGAGCTTTTAATATTTATATACAGGTAAACTCCGGGCATTATGTAGTGCTGGTTCTAATATGTAAAGCATGTGAGCATTCAATATGTTATGGTTGGAAAGTTTATCCAAATATCTTGTACTTGCAAATCATGATTTTTTCACAATTTGTACATTCTATGGAGACTAAAAAAAGTTTCACCTTACCAAAAAAAAAAAAAAAAAAGTTCAAGTGTGTTCTTTTGTAGACTTTCCTATTTATGTTATTACCTTTTACCAAAAAAAAAAAAAAGTTTCACCTTGTTTAGTGTGGAGACACTCAACTTGATTCAGATGAAACATTATTTCAGGGGAAATTGATGTGGAAAGATTTCAACATTAAGATTGAAGCAGGTGGAATTGGAAAGGAGGTCATAAAAAGTTTTCCTGCCAATGTGACCAATGGCACTCTGGAGATACGATTCTACTGGGCTGGGAAAGGAACCACTGCTATACCTGACACAGGAGTCTATGGTCCTCTTATATCTGCTATCTCCATCTATCCTGGTATGTAGATGGATGCTTCCATGTTCACTTGGTGCTTCTCTGTTGAGAAAGTTACTCATATTCATGTTGAAAAGAATACCCATATCTTCGTCTTGCACCAGAAGTCATCAATAGGCTATTCAGTTACTTGGTTTGGTTGCAAATGCCTACTGTTGGATTCAGGCCATTGGCATATGTCACTATTGATCAGGTCAATTACGCATAATAACTGACTAGGGTCTATTATTATTCTCTTAGAGTCGAAAATTGGTTATAGGTTGCTTTGTGTTCTTTCTATCTGAGCATGTTTTCTCTGTGTATCTTTAATCCTTCCATTAGACTACGAAATGATAGCCTTGTTCACTTTTCCGCTATGGATTACAACCATTGCACCTGTATTATACAGTACAGCCTTGAGAATGAAGAGTAGATTTTTTTTTTTCTTTTTCCCTTTGTATTTTGTATTACATGTTCCATAGATGACATCTTCCTGTACTCATTTATCTGATAGTTTCTGTGGAGTACTCTGGGCGGTTTTATGTCCTCTTGATTCTCAATTAGTGTGTTCTCCATCAATTTCTTTCTGTGTTCAACGAGAAGCTACATATATTTTTCTGCATTAACGTCTACCCCATGTAACTGAACAGTTTTGGGTAAATATTTGTTTGTTCTTTCTTCACTGCAGGCTTTGATCCCCCGGCCAGCAAATCTGCTGGCACAGTGGCTGGGATTCTGGCTGTTATAGTTTTTGTAGTTTTCCTTATCCTGGTTATCCTTTGGTGGAGAGGATGCCTTGGACATAAAGATAAAATGGCACAAGGTAGTTGCTTGCCTGGAATCTCTGCTATTTAGTCCATGTGTATCTGTCAAGAAATATGAGAATGTTATGCACTCTGAATACATTTTCCCCCTTCCGTATTTCTGGTTGAGAGGGAGAATAATCATATTGCATCATTTATATTTCCTGGTGGGGAAGGTGTAATCACAATGCATCATTAATGCTGCATCTAGATTTACAGTTCCCGTAAAATTGTTGACGTGTGACATTTGTCCATTCCATAGGGAATTTGATTCGACGCAAAAAGCCAAAGATCATTATTAGGCGATATACAGCCAAAGTGTCATAGAACCATTTGGTTTGCTCAACGAACTAAATTTTCATTTAGAAATCTGAAAAATGAAGGAATAGATAGTTATAGGGAGAGACGGTAGATTGTTTCTCAGATGTGTGTGTGTGTGTACACACTAAGTCTACATTTCAAGACACCAAAAATAGCTGCCGGAATCTCACATGTACGAGAAATTAAAACATACAAACCATGCCCTACATTTCCAAGTGGGTTTTGTGTATGATTTTTCTTTTCCTTCACTACTAAATACCCTGGGGACATTCTCATTTTTCTTTTCAAAAATATATACTGCCAACTGATGCTAGACTTTCCCAGAAAGTAATTTTCAAGATGCTAAGCTATTCTGTACTGAACTTGCTCAGACCAAAAGGTCACAAAAGGGTTTTCTGGAGTATTGAGAAGGAATTGATATGTCTTTGTTAGATAGTGGATTACATACTTTAGCTGTTGACTTTTCCAAATTCTTAGAAGTTCCAAAACGTGTTGCAGATTTGAGGGGTCTGGCATTGCAAATCGGTTTATTTACCTTGCGACAGATTAAAGCCGCCACAAACAATTTTGACGCTGCCAATAAGATAGGAGAAGGTGGTTTTGGTTCTGTATACAAGGTATGCTGGAAAATTGGCAAGCCAAATTCCCCCAACTCCCAACAGAAAACATCTGTAGAAAGCAGCATTCAATGTAACTCAATTTTCACAGCATAGATCTGATGCCAAAGTTGAATTGCAGGGTTTTCTGTCAGATGGCACCACTATAGCAGTGAAGCAGCTTTCATCCAAATCACAGCAAGGAAATCGTGAGTTCCTGACTGAGATTGGGACGATTTCTGCTCTTCAGCATCCACATCTGGTGAAACTCTATGGATGCTGCATTGAAGGAAATCAACTTTTGCTGGTTTACGAGTACATGGAAAATAACAGTCTTGCTCGCGCTTTATTTGGTAATTTGATGTCACATTGTGCTTCACTGACTTCAGTTAATGACATGGCAATACAGCAGTTTTGATGTCTTCTGATACAATTGAAGGTCCTGAAGAATTTCACTTAAAGTTGGATTGGCGGACAAGACACAAGATATGTGTGGGTATTGCCAGGGGCTTGGCATATCTTCATGAAGAATCAAGGCTGAAGATTGTGCATAGAGACATTAAAGCTACTAATATTTTACTGGATAAGGATCTCAACCCTAAAATATCAGATTTTGGTTTAGCAAAGCTTGATGAGGAAGACAACACACATATTAGCACCAAGATTGCTGGAACTTAGTAAGTTTCTTGCTTTATGTTCCTGTTAACCTAAGTAGGAGTCAGTTACAACATAAAACATTGAAGAGTGGCGGGACAAGCATAAACTTTTGTGGTTAAGCCACATTTGTTGAGCTCCATTCTTTGGGATGATGTGAATCAATCACAAAGCTCCATTCAACTCACTTTTCTTAAGTTAGACTATATGAATCATCCTTAGAACCTATCGCTAAAATACCCCTAGAAGGGGATAGGGCTAAAAAATGTTAAATATGTCACATAACCTACCATTAATAATGTTACTCTGATATTGACTCATGTAATCTTTAATTTGAATATAACAGAGTATTATAGGCAATAGAGCTAATTCACCCATGTTTCTATTTTATACCCAAGGAAAAACATAAATAAGCATGTTCACATGTTTCAAAATTTTGCATTAAGATGTGTGAAAAGTCAACTTGTTTATGAAAAGAATGTGATTAATTAGGGAAAAGGATATTGCTGTAAGTTTGTTCTACTAATTCTAACATTAATTCAACAAAAAAGAACTATAACATTAATTAATTTCCGTTATCTCAACAAACTTAGATAATGTAATACAATCTCTGGAAAGCTCATATCCTCTTACGGGAGATTGATTGATAATATCCTACGTGCTCCATTTACTACATTAAGAACAATTCAAGATAAATATTTTGTACAATAATTCAGTGTGCCCTACCTAATGTGTTTACTCAGACAAAAAGCTTGTTTGTGAAACTATTATGATACAATTATGATGCAATACATTTTAACAATGCATATTGACACGTAATATAAAGTGCTTTAATATGTTTCCCCTATAACAATCAACTTAATGCAAAACAATTTAATGAACATTAACTACTATATGTTAAAATTTCAATATGAATTTATCTATATATACTCCTTTGTATGAAAAACACAATTTTAGTAGATATGTCTCACATGACATTAACATAGAGGATGCTCTTTCAAGTGAGTTACAAACAAAATAAAACCAAAATATACAAAGCAAGCACGTGCGTCGCAAGGGTTAGAAAGCTAGCGAGGAAGTGAAAGGCTGTTTTTCTATTGGTACAGCAACAACAATGACAACAAAACTAAGAAGCTTTTCTGCCCCTAGGCTTGGCTTTACGAATCCTTCTACGGTCGCTGCCCATGTATTCACAGACCTTGGCTCAGCGTGTTTCCAAATCATTTTTCAGTCAGAGTGCCTCTTTTCCAAGTTACGAAATCATATATGAAGTCTGATAATTATATAAAACAACAGTGGTCTTTTTCTTTTTTTGAAATATTCTCAGTAAATTCTATTAGAATTGTCACATTTAGGAATCTCTCTTTCTTTTGAATTTTAGGAATATTAAGTATGCACTATTTAAGGCAGTTACCTTGTTGCAAACACAAGCTTTTTTCTTGTTGTGCAGTGGATATATGGCACCAGAGTATGCGATGCATGGTTACCTCACTGACAAAGCGGACATCTATAGTTTTGGCATCGTTGCCTTAGAAGTTGTTAGTGGCCGGAGCAACAGTAGTTCCAAAAAAAATGAGGAATGCTTTTATCTACTTGATTGGGTAATCAACTCTATCATTTCAATTATGATCGTATCCATATTTAAATCTCTACTTGTGCCGGTGGAAAGAATTAAGGAAGCGTGAGCATAGGATGTAATTCCTCACATGCACTTTTAATTGTTGCAAAGGAGTGTTATAGTTCCCAGCTATTGAAACCTGCTTAACGAATTGTCGTGCTGCTAAGTGCAATTTGTCATTTCAAATTAATCTAATTCTTCTTATTATGTTGGTCTACACTGAATTTTCATGTAGATTCTTTTTTATGATTGAAGAAAATTCTATTCCTTGAAGTTTGGGGCAGTTCAGTTTTAGTCTTTATGTTGTTATGCTTGACGTTCATACTCCCTGTAGTTCCATTGGTGCCAAACAAGTCCTTTGACTACTATTCAATTTTGGTAATTACTGTTATATTAAAAAAATTTCAAGACCATGTCTTGACTAGAATATCCATATACTTTCGATTGAGGTACAACTTTTTTCACATTCATATAATTTTGAGTCCTTTAGTTAGATTTTGTTTTGCTTTGAGTAAGCAATCATTATTAGTCCCCATTAAATTTGATTGTCACTGAGTTGCATAATCAAGTATTTCTTGTTAAACTGGAATTGAGAGTAGAAGGCAATGGATGGTGTAAAACATTTCATGTAATGACACTGACAAATAATTCTTGCTAATAAAACTCAATAAAAGCTGGCGATTTGAAAGCAGTATTGGTAAGTTTTTGGCAACCAGTGAACCATTAGTAATTGATGTTGGACTTTACCAACTTTTAATCAAAATTGGTAAAGAAATCATGTTTGATCCGTATTTGACTCATTTGAGATGAAAAACTGGTGGGTGCATATCGACTGCATTTGTCACATAATAATCAAGAGACATAATATACTTCATCCTGTTGTAGTATTTAGAGCATATTTTGCAACTGATCAGTACCTGAAGCTTGAAAGGGAAATATTTTCACTTTTCATTTCTGTTTCTAGGTACGAGTTTTGAAGGAGAGAGGAAATTTGATAGATTTAGTTGATCAGAGGCTCGGTTGTCACTTTGACAAAGAGGAGGCACTAGTATTGACAAAGGTAGCTCTGATGTGTACTAATGTGACTCCGGCACTCAGGCCGCCGATGTCATCTGTGGTTAGCATGCTTGAAGGCAAGGTTGCTGTTCCGGTGCTGGACTCTGGAGGTGCTGTCATGACTGAGGAGAAAATTGAGGCCATGAGGAAGCATTTTAGAGGTGACAAACATCAGGCAGTTGGTGAGAATATCACCAAGAGTATGTCCATTGATGGGCCATGGATCGGAACCACTTCGTCCGCATCTGCTTAGATATTTATCCAATACTTCTGGATACTGATTTCTGACAGAAGGAAGGTTTGTTTTGTTCTAAGTAAAATAGTTCCCCAAAGAACTAGGACTTTAGCTCTTGAATTTCTCTCTGAAGTTGTTCTAAGTAAAATAGTTCCCCAAAGAACTAGGGCTTTAGCTCTTGAATTTCTCTCCGAAGTCTCTCTTTCGCTTACATTTGAAACTGAAGGTATAGATAATATACAGAAAACGACGTGTTATGCAGTGCAGTAATTGTGTATTGTGAACTCATTAGTAGGGAAAGCCTGAAGACAATAGTTTGTGGTTTGGTGGTTGTATTTGAGCCGTTTCTTTCCATATTGTTATTCAAACAGAGAAGATGTTGCGACTTTTTATCTCTTCACACAATAACGATGCAGATGGTTGCCACTGCAAAGGAGGGAATGTCTTATGGAAGTTCTTCATTTGTTTGGATGGCGAGATGTGCGAAGTGGCACGTTCTTGCTCTGGACATGTTTTGTTCACTAGCTTGACCCGTTATATGTTGCTACTCAAAAAAAATTTCTTAGCAAATGCAAATTTTTTCTGTCTTTAGTATGGATGATGGTCGGCCAACTTCGTCTTTCCCATCTTTGAGAAATGAGGAAAGAGAAACTTGATACTTGCATGTCTACAAAAAAAAAGCTGGAGAAATTTGCATGTCCAGTCACTATTTCTTCCCGGTGGATTACTACCTCATCAGCTTACTTATTCCATTCCATCAGTGGTTCTGTATTATGAGTCAATGCCCAAAACGTTCTTAGATTAATGTCAAAACAATCAAACAAGTTGAAACCGGAATCGAAACCTCAATGGGTTCAGCAGCTCATGCTAAGATTTGAGAGGTGGAGACCTAGTGAATATTGATGAAGTTGACATCCCATGATGAAAATTGAAGTGTTCCGCATCAGAGGCGGGTGGTTTGCTGCTGCCACTACAACTACAACCGAGCAAAGCAAAACAGCTGATCTGCTGCAACTTCGTAAATCCTGATTCCTGTACCAGCGGACCTCCACAGAAAATGGAAACCAAATCCTGTATTTTAAGTAACTAACCGAAAAAGAACAAAAAAGAAGGTGTTTATTAAGAAGAATCCGATAAGCGCCTGTTTCTTAGTGGACCATGACCTCTAGGAGTTATTTATTTACCCTTTCTTATCAAATTAATACATAGACTTGATATAAGTGGAACGGAGTTCATGTCAAGAAATTGGCAAAGAATAGAAATAGGAATGATTTTTCTTCAAAAGAAATGGCAAACCACATCTATTCACATTGCCCTTTTCTTTTTTTTTTCTTTTTTTTGTATGCAATGTATATTCCTAAACTTTGGAGCTCATCTACAAGTAGTTTTGCGGGCCCCTAATGGGCCCACCTGAGGAAATCCCATAAACTCATAAACCCCCATTCAAAGGAGGGGAGTTTTGAATTCTCTACTACCCCATTCCCAAGAGGAAAGGTGGCCACTGGAGCAAGCCTCAATGATTCCTCCATTTGGATGATGACATGTACCTTCAAAATCTAAATAAAGTTAAAAAATAGTAAGATTAAAAAACATTTAAATTGAATTGGGATATTATAAAGGAGTAGAGATTTTACATACATGTGGTTATTGTTTGCCCAATGTGAACTTGAAATTTTAAGACAGGCCATTAGACCCTTGGTCTCGTATTCATATGCTGAAAATCATATCTTTCTTGTCTAATGTGATAAATTTGCCTACATCTTACTCATTCGACAATTGGATGAAGATACTCTACCCGAATCACACGTATTCTTATCTGTGTCCGAATCAATTCTTAATCACGTTAATGCATGTAGTGATATATTTGCAGTTGGAATATGAAAAGACATTCATGGAAGTATCGTGTAGGCATGAAAGATTGACATCTTCTTTGAACACGATGAATCATCCCATCCATGGGGAAGTTTCCGATCTCAAGAAAAAATGGGACATGGAAATTTCAAAAAAGCTAATAAGCAGAAATTTCTCCTCCTTAAGTGCGAAAGCAAAAGCAAATTGCCAAATCATGGAGCAAGGGTTCCTTTATATCATACAATTTTTTTTTTAAAAAAAAGTAAAAAGAAAAAAAGGCATTTGACCATCGAAGTGTTGGGTGGCAAGACCCATAACCTAATTGGGTTTTACTTCTAATGAGTTGATTTTTCTTCGTTTAACATTGCTAATCATTAATTCGAATCTCAAAAGTATTAAAAAAAAAAAAGAAAAAAGGCAATGTAGATTGACTTGAATCTTGTTTGAGGGGCCGTGCCTTTTAGCCAATTTTAGATTTGAAATGTCGATTTCTTTAGCTAAAATTAAGTACTTTAAAATTTGGAAAGAAATAAATGAAAGTTAACATTGAAGTTTTCCTTGTTTAAAAAAAAAAAAAAAAATCAAAATACGTATTGATAAAAAAGTAAGCACCACAGCAAAGTGTAAATATGGATATATTTTATGGGATAATTGAGTAAGGAGTCCTCACTTCTCAATACTAGGGATGCCATCATGATCATCACTCACCATAGGGATGCCTTTTAAATGTACGTATATCTTGCCATACGACGACATTTTTATCTTGTCGTGTCTTATGTTATGGCTACATCTATCACCTAGAGGAGGGGTAAATAGGTGATATTATAAAAATTAAAAGAAATTAAACTAATATTGCGAAGACACAACTTCTGGTGACAGAGAGTGTAGTGGTTAGATCTTACCGATAGACAACTCTATAACAATTAAAATAAAGAGAGTAAATGATAAAGAATTGCATACAAAAGATTTTAGTGGTTCGGCTTTTGCAAGTCTACATTTACTCTCCCATTGAAAACCTATTGGTCGAATTCCATTATTAAGAACCAATCAGAGGTTACAAGATTTGAGCAACGAATACTCAAGCTCGTATGGATACTCCTCGCACACTCTCAATCTTTAAATGGTTACACAATGTTGCTTCTAGAGACAAATGTATTTGATTGGAAAATACTCCTTCAGACTTTGGAATTATAAGTTACAATTCTCTCATTTTACGTTTATGTTGGGGGTTTCTCACTGTAAGGCTTCAATTTTCTCGTGTTACGTTTATGTTGGGGGTTTCTCATTGTCAGGCTTCTTAGTCTTTTCAGATTGCTAAATCTGTTTATTTGAATCTGATGCCTTTCTTTCTATTGATTCTTGAGCTGCTTCAGACGGTTGTTCTCCTTGATCAAAATCTTCAAGTACTTCAAGATTTTCATCAAACTTTACGTCGATGGATTCTTCTACTATGCGAGGTCTTTTATTGTAAACTTTAAATGCCTTGCTTGTGGTTGAGTATCCCAAAAAGATTCCTTTGTCTGATCTTTCATCTAACTTGTCAGGCCAATCATTAGCATTTCTCAAGATAAAACATTTACAACCAAATACTCCGACTTTTACCCAAAAGTATGATGCAATTTTTCTTTCAATGAGAAGGGTTCTTGCCATTTCTTGCAAGAACCTATTTTTCCTCTCTACTACACGGTTTTGTTAAGGTGCATAGGGAGTTGAAAATTGATGCTCAAAACCATTTTATTCACAAGAGTTTATGAAATTTTGAATTTTTCTCCATGATCCATTTTGGTGCAAGAATTGAATATCCTTTTTCATTTTGAATTCTTTTTACAAATTTTGAAAAGTGAGAAACTGATTCATGCTTGTATGCAAGAAAGAAAACTCACGTGTACCTTGTATAATAATCCACTATTATTGTTTGTGTTTTTGTTGGTCCAAAGATGTCTGTATAAAGAAGTTGCAAGGCATGGTTATTAGTTACATAATTAATGGGTTTGAAGGAGTTTCTTACCTGTTTACCAAGGGCACCCACTTAGCAAACTTCAGATCTTTCAAACCTTAGATCTGGTAATCCTCGTACCAGTCTCTTTGAAGAAAGTTCCGAAATTTGCATTGTAGTGATGTGTCCAAGCTTCCTATGCCAAAGACCTTTTTCATTTTCAATTAATACAAGACATTAAATGTCATCAGTTTGTATATCCAGTAAGTATATATTTCCATGTTTCCTTCCAGTGAAAGACTGCTTCCGATGTTGATCAAATTATAATTGAGTCCTTTAACAAGGATACATCTCTTCTGGTCACGTTTCCAATCTCAATTGTTCCTTTACCAATAATCTTTCCTTTGTTGTTCCCTCCAAAAGATATGCTTCTATCATTAAAATTTGTAAGTTCAATGAACTTACTTGGGTCACTGATCATGTGTCTCGAGCATCCGCTATTTGAGTACCACTTGTATTTCTTCTTCTTTGGTATCTCAATTTCTTCCTCAGAATCATAGTTTGCCATCAAACAAGTGTTAGCATAATCTTCGTCGCTTTCCTTACACTCAATGTCACTTCATGTTTCGGCCTTCAACGCTTTCTTTGTTTTCTCGTACTTGTTCTTTCTTTCTTCAAAAGGGGACAATTAAGTTTGATGCGTCCTTGCTTTTTGCACTTGAAACAGACCACGTTTTTGTTTTCATCTCTTCCATTTAAGTTTCTTTTTTGCTTAGATGATCTGAATGGTTTTTTTCTTTGAACTTCCTTCCTTTTCTAGCCATCTTTTGAAGCTTCTTCACGATGAGTGCAATTTCCTCATCATCTTCTTCGTCATCTTCTAAATCCGAATCATCAGAGTCAAGATTAAATTTTAAAGCTATTACTTTCTTACCTCTAGTGTTTTCATTAGTCAGACGTTCTTCTTCATGAGATTGGAGAGTTCCCACGAGTTCATCCATGGAGAGATGATATCCTTTGACTTTCTTGAATGGACGTCTTAATGTTGTTCCATTCTTTTGATAGTCCTCAAGGTATCTTGTTCACTTTCATAGGATTTGATATAGGTTGCCCTTTATACGCTAGCCCGTTGATAATGTCAGTAAATCTGCACAAGATGTCAATTACAGTTTCTTCAGGTTTCATTTTGAAGGCTTCATATTACTAGAAAATAATGTTTACCTTTGTCTTTTTAACCCAATCAGTTCCTTCATACGTCACATGCAACTTGTCCCAAATTTCTTTAGCAGACTCACATGAGGATATGCGGTTATATTCCGAGGGATATAAGGCATAATATAAGAATAAACTGCTTTAGCATATAAAAATTATCTTTTGGTTATTTCTGCCTCAAACATAGCTTCGACTTCAGGCTTTTTGCTATCTGTATCCTTTGAGGAAGAGGCCAAAGGTCTTACACCTTTCAAAACTACGTCTCACTCTAAGGGATCCTTGGATCTGATGAATACTTTTATCTTGTTCTTCCAGATGTTGTAGCCCTTTCCATTAAAGTACGGAGACCTTGTCTAACTTTGTCCTTCCATAAGTCTTGATGCAATATTGCTAGCCTTAGAAAGATCGTTAACTCATAAGTAATGAATCACTTCAATAAAGAATAACCATGCTTTGGTACCAATTGTTATAGCTAGATCTATCACCTAAAGGGGATGAATAGGTGATATTGTGGAAATTAAAAGAAATTAAAGTAACATTACGAAGATACAACTTCTAGTGACAGAGAGTGTGGTGGTCAGATCTTACTGATGTGCATTTCTATCACAGTTAAAATAAAGAGAGTAAATGATAGAGAATTGCACATAAAAGATTATAATGATTCGACTTTTGCAAGCTTACGTCCACTCTTCCACATTATAAACCTGTTGGCCGGATGTCACTATTAAAAACCAATCGGAGGATATAAGATTTGAGCAATGAACACTAAAGCTCGTGTGGATAACTCCTCACAAATTCTCAACCTCTAAATGATTACACAATGTTGCTCACAAAGACAAATGTATTTGATTGGAAAACACTCTTTCAGACTTTGAAATTATAAGCTTCGATTCTCTCGTGTTACGTTTATCCTTTCAACTTCGAGACCTCCTTTTATACTCTTCCCCATACAAGCTGATCGTTGGACATATCTTCAGGTGGATTATCCAACCAATCTACCACTTGGTATGAATCTTGCTTAGAAGATCTACTTCCAAGTTGCTAAGGATGAAGCTTCCCATAGATTTTGCTTTCCATACAATAATTTGGGTTTCCATAATTGAGTGCTTCAACTTGGAAAAAATGCTTTGCTCATGCACAACATTCCAAGAAATCCAAATCTTCAAGAGATATTTTGGAAAATTTCCCTTGGAACTCCTTATATATAAGGCAGGAAATCCAACCAATCACCACTAGTTATGGCATGAGTATATTGTCTCATTCCTAGCTGTTTGACATAACGTATAAGGAAATAAATAATTAAGCCACAACTTTGATTCTGATTTACACCATCTGATCATATCCCATCAGACTTTCCTCCTAAAAAAATACTTATCATCATAATCAAAATTCTTTACTATGGATAAGTTTTGTTAAACTTCAAAATTACTTTAGGGAATGTTTTCTTAACAGCTTACACATGATGTTGACATGGACACAAGGTTTTGTGTGATTCTCATGTGAGATACCCTCGGAGATCCAACCTTGGACCTATTTTGTTTAGGAAAATGTTTTAATTTTGAATATGTTTGTTTCAGAAAAAAATTCATAATAAGGGAAAAAGATTTCCATGAAAATTGATTTTGAAAAAAAAATAAGTTTTCCCCTTTTTAGATTAAGAAATTCATTTTCCTTATGTTATGTATGAATATTTTTCTTTCACCACGAATGATTTTCAAGTAAACACATGAAAGTCCCAAAAATTAATTTACAGGAATTTCTTTTACTCAAATAAACACATTATATATGAATATTTTTCTTCCACCACGAATGATTTTCAAGTAAACGCATGAAAGTCCTGAAAATTAATTTACAATAATTTATTGTTACTCAAATAAACACATTATTCATTTCGATGATATTCAAAATAAAATAAATTTTCAATTTTGTTGTAAAATGAGATTAATCGGTTAAAGGATTATTTTTTCTTGATCGGATTGTTGATGAACTATTAATTTAACAAATCAGGAATCTATCAATTTTTTTTTCTTTTTATACAAAATAAGTTCATTTTTCAATGGATTCATAAGAAATTCCTTCTTTAATTAATCGTCTTTCATTTTATATTTTTTTTGGTGAAAAAAATCTACTACCATTATATTTTTATTAAGCTAATATGTAATTAATTCAATTTATATTTTTATTAAGCTAATATGTAATTAATTCAATTTACTTTGTTATTGCTTAAGACAATATGAAACTAAATATCTACTACTATTATCAAATGTATTCAATAGTTTTCGATTTTTTTTCTTGAATACATGTTTAATTTGAAAAACCAAAAAATTCAATAAGAATGGGAATTTTGAAAACATGTTTGGCATGTCTTTGAAATCTTTCCTTTTATATGCTTTTTTAATCATTATACTCCATCTTTTTAACATCTATAAAGACACCAATGCTGGTAAAACGACATTAGTTCAGTCAATACAGTATTTTATCTTGATCGAATTGTTGATAAACTACTAATTCCTTGTGAAGCAGAAAAACTACCCAATTGTTGACGATGGTGGTGATTGTGATGAACCTCTTCATCCAAATTGTGCTCTTGTATCAACTAAAAGTTTCGAGTGGTTGGTCTGCAAACCCTTTTACGAAATTGATGAAGATGTCGATTGAAGCCTTTCCAACAGGAACATCTTTGCCTTCCTTTCATTAGGAGGCAAAGAAGATGGTGAAAGAGTTGGGGCTTGGATATGAGAAAATCGACTCTTGTCCGAGTGGTTGCACTTGATACGTAAATGAAAAGAGATATTGGGAGTTTTGTCCACTTTGTGGTTCTTTGTGAGGGGGATGAAACAGGATAATGTCGACGACACATTTGATGAGGAAAGCGTCTGACCAAAGCAGGGAAAACCCGCAAAAGTGTTCAGATATTTTCCTTTGATGAAGGCCGCACGAAGGATGGAATGTTAAGACATCCGACTGATAACAATGACTTGCAAAGCATTCAATTGATGATATCCAGAATATGCGGCAAAACCGCCGAACAACATCAGATCAGGTTTAAGCAAGCGATGGCTTCAATGCATTCAGAACCATGAGTTCTACTTGTAGCGCACAACCAGTCATCGTGAATCAATCTTCGACCATTTTGTCACCGTCCATCTTGGCTGAAAATTACCAAAGCAATTCTAAATCTATTGCAATTTTTCCAATTAATCCTAAATCTTTCTTTTTTGTCAATTTAGTCCTAAATTTTTTTACAATTGTGCTAATTCCAGCCATCCGACTAAATTTGGTTAGCCAGCACTCACATGATAGCAGATACTAATGTGGCAATATTTTAATATATATATTTTTTTGAATTTTTTCTTTTTTCTTTGTTTTTATTTTCTTTTTCTTATTCTAGCCCTAAACCAGCCAAACCTCACCGGCCACTGGCGAGGCCTAGCCGTCACGAGTGAGCTTGCCCTTGCCATGGCTAGGTGAGACCTCACCCTTGCCAGATATAAGCGAGGGCGAGCTCGCCCATGATGGCAAGGCCTTGTCAATGCCTTGCTGACCTTAGCCTCTAGTTGGTGTGACGACCAAGAATGAAATTAAAAACAAAAGTTGATAAAAATTTTAAAAGATAAAATATTATTAAAAGTTAACAATGTTTCATGTTGCGAGCAAGTCTTCTATAGAAGATCAATGATTTTCCCGCTTCTGCTAGTTTATCTGGCTGGAGTAAGAATGGACACATTGCACGTCCTTCTTGTGTTGGTTTGACCGACTCCAAAAATTTTAAGTCAAGGAAGAGAGTTTCCCTGTCCCACTTCTGCTAATTTATTTGACCGGGGGTTGATGTGTCTGATGCCTCCAAAACAAAGTTTCTGATCGCAGGTCCAATATAATTGCGTTGGTTGAGATATTAAAATAAGCCACAATGACTCAAGATTAATCTGATTAAACATGCATTAAAGATGACGTTTTGCTTAAGTCTCGTGCATGACTTCACCCGTGAAACCATTAGTATTTGGTCTAAGTCTAAACTTCTGTTTTAGGTGCCGTGATTTTTCTGCTGTTGGTGTCTAGATTTATAACATGGAACGGAGATAAAAGAGGTTATGTTTGGCCAAAGCACGTCAAAGTCAAAGTACAAAACCCTCACGCTCCGGTTCCAAATTCGATCAAACTTAGAACATGCTCCATTGACGATTGCATGACTCACACTGTGATTGGAAAATTTCAGCCTTTTTCAACGATGACTACGTAAACAATTAAAAGTTTCTTCAAATCTCTAGGTACGCACATAACTTGGCTTTTTTTCTAAAATAAATTTATAAGCACTTGAAATTTTGATTTATTTTTCTGTAATGATCAAATATTTGAGTTTAAAAATGAATAGACTTTTTAGAAGCCAAAACAAAGAAAGTCGTGCATGGACATATTTGTTCTGGTATTAATTAATTGTTGTTATCTCTGGACCAGGTTAAAGAGCTTTTATAAGCAACTAAAGAAAGAGCATGGGTTAAACACTTGTCCACATCAATAGAGACTTAGATACCCTAATGTACAAGCACCTATTAATTAATGGGATAGACCATGGTGCCAAATGTTTCAATTTCCACAACCGTGCAATTCAATTATTGTCCTAAAAAATCCTAAGATATTATTATTTTGTCTATCTAAATTAGATTTCAAGCTCAACATATATGATACTTTTGTTTTGTAACTACTTTAATAGGACAACTCTTTCTATTAATTATATTTAACATATATGATACCACCAACGGCATGCAAATAATATTGGGTCGGGCCGAAGATTTGGACTTAACTAGTTTGTAGGGCTTAAAGGGTATTTCATTGGCCTTCACATTATTGGGTCTCCACGGCCATACCGCCGAATGAGGTAAGGAAGTTTCTAAGAATAATGGAATTTGGACTCCACCAACGATAAATTGTATAATAACCTAAATCTAAGATGTGGTCATAGCAAAATTGTCAATGCTAAATCACACTCAAACTCCCCACATTAAACAAGCCTAGAGCGCTCATGGACTTACTAACATATTCGATCCTCAAACTTAAAAAAACGTACAGTCGTGAACTCGAATCACAGGAAAGTGAATGCGAACTGAGTGAACTAAGGGCGAATGTTATGATTTTTCTAAAAAGAGAACATCCAGGCGTTTCGGAAAAAAAAAAATCCTCAAACAAGGAAGTCCTTCGTTTAGGCATTATCACAAACACATGGCGGTCAGCTCCGATGCATAGCACAGAGACAGGTTTACACAAGCTTGGTTCAAGCATTCCGTCGAGCAGGTGGTGGGCATGGAATGAGAAGGTCGACATATCCGAAACTCAAGCTCAGACCAAAATCCGCAAGCAATGAACCAGCAAAACTCGACTTCAATGGGGACGACTCATTTGCGCTCAGTACAAACGTGAAAATCAGCAAGTCTCGGCCATCAATGAAGAACACGAACGAGCATCTAACGTAGTCTTTTCATCGAGCAGGTGGCGTGCACAGCCTGAGTAACAAGCGAAAGCTCAAACGGGACCCAGACAAACCGGAAGGGAAAAACCAGGGCCTAACAGCAACAAAGCATAACATAGTCGGGATCGAAACTCGCACGAACCGGACAACGGTAGCCCGGTCCGGCAAGCGCAAATCAGGGCACAAAAACAGAACGACGAGGGGGAAAAAAAAAGGGGCCGTCGGTGGTGCTCCCTAAACGGCTCGGGGGCGGCGAATGAGGGCAAGCTCGATGTCCGGTCGCCCCGCGCGCCTCCGAGCCAAAATCCTCAGGAACTCGACGCACCCGAAAGAAGAACAAACAAGATTCGAACCAATCGGCCGGGTTTCGAGTCTGTCCGTCGCCAGAGGACACTCGCTGGTTCTCAGTTTCTCTCTCGATTTCTCACCGCGGACCTTTTTTTTCCCTTGCTTTTCTCTCCTGTCCTGAACCCCTCCGAACTCCCCGGTCAGCGTCCAGAGGCCTCCTTTTATATGCTCTCGACCTAGGGAAGAGTCCAATCGGCGGAGGCCCATTAGCCTCCGGTCTCTTGCGTGCCGGCCGGTCCTTGGGCTACACCGGCGGTCCCTTCTCCTCCTCCCTGCTCTGGCGCCGATCTGTGCTCTGCTTTGGACAGATCTGCAGCCTTGTCACGGCGCCGATCTCGCGTGCGAGGGAGAAGGAGGGAGTAAGGAGGGGCCTGGGCCGGGGAAAAAATCTGCTTTGGACAGATCTGCAGCCTTGTCACTTAAATTTCTTTGTTTATAGTTTAAAAATTAATTTCTAATTTTCTATGCAATTTAAATTTAAGTCGACGGCTAAAATTTAAGTATCAACAAAAATTAGAGAAATGGAAAAGACTATTGTCATTGAAGAACAATATGAAAAGAGGGAAAAATAAATTAAAAGACTTTTATTGGATAAACCGACAATATGAAAAAGGTTATTATGCAAGAAGAGTTGGACAAAAGCTTAACAGCTCCGTTCTAGATGAATATCCCTACAATTGAGACAATTGAGGAAGACTTGGGGTCGTCTCTCTCTCACTTTCACACATCACTCTCTCGCTTTCACATGCAAATGTACAAGAACAAAGAGTTTTTGTCCGTTCTCCCTTTTTCATGAAGACCACTCTCTCTCTCTCTCTCTCTCTCTTTAAGGAAAATTTGTAGTCTGAGAAAGTTATTGTGCAAGAAAAGTTGAACCAAAGCTCACTCAATTCCGGATGAATATAAATATATAGAAGACTTGGACAAAAGCTTAACAATTCCATTCTAGATTAATATCTATACATTTGAGGAAGACTTGGGGTCGTCTCTCTCTCACTTTCAAACATCACTCTCTCTCTCTCTCTCTCTCGAAAATTTGTAGTCCAAGAAAGTTATTGTGTAAGAAAAGTCAAAATGAATATAAATACATAGAAGACTTGGACAAAAGCTTAACAATTCTATTCTAGATGAATATCCATACATTCGAGGAAGACTTGGGATTGTCTCTCTCTCTCTCTCACTTTTAGACATCACTCTCTCACTCTCACATGCAAACATACAAGAGTGAAGAATCTTTGTCCGTTCTCACTCTCTCGTAGAGGTGTTAAATGGGTTGCACAACCCATTTATGGACCCATTTAAGCATAAATGGGTTGTTAATGGGTCAGGCTTTGAGAAATAAGGCACCCCGATGGGTTTTAAAAATAAAAGAACTAAAATAAATGGGTAGAGGTGTTAAATGGGTTGTGCAACCCATTTATTTTTTCTCTTCTTTTTTATTTTTATTTTATTTTTTTAATTTTTCTTTTATTTTTTTAATTTTTTAATTTTTCTTTCCTCTTCCTTCGGTTGCCGGCACGGCGATGGCCGACGACCGGCCAGGCGAGCCTCAAGGTCGCTAGCGTCGGGCAAGCTTGAGCTCATCGGATCGGTGAGGCCGCCGACGCCCGGTGAGCTTGAGCTCACCCGACGTCGGCAAGCTCGAGCTCGCCTGACACCGGTGAGCCTCGAGCTCATCGGATCTGGGGAGGCAGAGGCTTCACCGACGTCTGGCGAGGCTCAAGCCTCACCGATTTGGCGAGACTCGAGCTCACCGACGTCGGGCAAGGCTCAAGCCTCGCCAATCTAGCAAGCCTCGAGCTCACTGGATCTGGTGAGCCTCAAGCTCGCCGATGTTGGCGAGCCGGGCAAGCTCGAGGCTCGCCGTGGCCGGCCGCCAATCATCGTCGTGGCTGGCAGTAGCCAAAGAAGAAGAAGAAGAAAAAAAGAAAAATTATATTTAAAAATAAAAATAATTAAAAATTTTATTTTTTTAAAAAAATAAAAATAATTAAAATTCGATTTTTAAAAATAATTATTTAAAAATTTATAAAAAATTTCCATTAAATTTGTGTTGTATAAAATTATTTTAGCAATACCATTTTTTTAAATATATATCTATATATAATAAGTTAAGTTTAGTTAAATTGGTTGGGTATGGGTCGTGGTCGGATATGGGTAAAAATTTTTGCATTGTAATAAACGGGTTAAATGGGTTGATTTGGGTCGGAACATTTATAACCCGACCCAAACCCGACCCGACCCACCCGTTTAACGGGTCTATTCTCTCGTGAAGACCACTCCCTCCCCTCCCTCCCTCCCTCCCTCCCTCCCTCCCTCTCTCTCTATGCATCAAGCTTGAGAGTGAAATGATGATGATTCTCTTCTCGGCTCGATATCTCTTCACTATGCTTGTCATTCTCAATTGAATTTTGGCAATTTTTCTTCTCAGCTGACTCTCCCGTTCATACTCCCTGTAGTTTCATTAGGGTCAAACAAGTACTTCCACTACAATTGAATCTTTTCAATTTCTGTTAAATTTAAAAGTTTTCAAGACCATGTCTTGACCTGAATATCCGTATACTTTCGATTGAGGTATAACTTTTTTTCACATTCACATAGTTGAGTCCTTAAGTTAGATTTTGTTTTGCTTTAAGTAAGCCAGTCATTAGCAAAAACAATCATTATTAGTCCTCGTTAAATCTGATTGTCACCGGAGTTGCATAATCAAGAACATTGAAGGACGAGTCTACCGTTTCATGTAATGATACCCACAAATAATTCGTGCTGATAAAAGTCATTAAGAGCTGGCAATTTATAAGCGGTGTTGGTAATTTTTTTGGCAACCGGTTAACCATTAGTATTACTAACTTTTATTTAAAATGGGTAAAGAAATCATGTTTGATATGTATTTGAGTCATTCGATTCTTTTATCCATTTATAATACCTTGTAACGAAGATGAAAAACTAGCAGGTGCTTATCAGATGCATTTGTCTCGTAATAATCAAGGGACATAATATACTTCTTCATGTTTTAGTATTTAGAGCATATTTTGTAGCTGATCAATACTTGAAGCTTGAGAGGGAAATATTTTCACTTTTCATTTCTATTTCTAGGCACGCTTTTTGAACGAGAGAGGAAATTTGATAGATCTAGTTGATAGGAGGCTCAATTCTCACTTTGACAAAGAGGAGGTGCTGGCATTGATAAAGGTAGCTCTAATGTGTACTAATGCGACTCCAGCACTCCGGCCGCTGACGTCATCTGTGGTTAGCATGCTTGAAGGCAAGGTTGCTGTTCCAGTGCTGGACTCTGAGGGCATTGACTGAGGAGAAAATTGAGGCCATGAGGAAGCATTTTAAAGGTGACGAAGATCATTCAGTTGGTGAGAATATCACCAAGAGTATGTCCATTGATGGGCCATGGATTGGAACCGCATCGTCTGCATCTGCTAATGATCTCTATCCAATACTTCTAGAAACTAATTACTGGCAGAAGAGAGAGTAAGAAATGGTTTGTTGTGTTCTAAGTATATTAGTTCTTCAATGAGCTAGGGCTTTATTTGGTAATCCTTGCAACGGAACTCTTAAATTTTACTTTGAAGTTTCTCTTTTGCTTACGTTTGAAACTGAATGTATAGATAATATAAAGAAAACAAGTGTTATGCAGTGCATTAATTGTGTATTGTGAACTAATTAGTGGGGAAAGCCTAAAGACAATGGCTTGTGGTTTGGTGTTTGTATTTGTGCTGTCTCTTTCCATATTGTTATTCAAAGAGAGACGATGTTGCAAGTTTTCCTCTTCACACAATAATGATGTGGATGGTAGCCACTGCAAGGGAGGGAATCTATTACAAAGCTTTTCATTTGTTTGAATGGAGAGATGTGCGAAGTGGCACGTTCTTGCTCTAGACGTGTTTTGTTCAGGAGCTCAACTTGTTACATGTTGCTACTCAAGAATTTCTCTTAGCAAATGGGAATTTTTTTTCTGTCTTTAGTGTGGATGATGGTTGGCCAATTTCATCTTTCCCATCTTTGAGAAATGATGGAAGAGAAACTTGTATTTCTACCTGCAAAAAAATTATCTAGAGAAACTTGCTTGTCCAATCACTGTTTCTTGCAAATGGTGGATTACTGCCTCATCAGCAGACTACTTCCATTCTGTCCATGGTTTTATATTATGAGTCAATGCCCAAAATGATCTTAGGTTAATGTCAAAAGAATCAAACAAGTTGAAACCGAAACCGAAAGCTTAATGGGTTCATCTACTTCCACCTGAGATCTAAGAGGTGGGCGCCAAGTGAAGGGAAAAGTATTTAAAAAGTCATAAATCTTTTGTATTTGTGGCAATTTAGTCATAAACATTTTTTTGATACCAATTTAGTTTTAAATCTTTTTACTTGGTGCAATTCAATCATTTTCGACTAATTTTAGCTGGATTTTGCTGACTGGGTGTTGATCGATTGACATGGCACGATTAGCATAAACATGGACACTTTCTAATAATATTTTAATATTTTTGAATATTTTTTATTTTTATTTTTATTTTTTTTTTCTCCTCCTCCTTCCTCCTAGTCGGTCGTCGGACCTCGGTGAGGCTAGTGGCCATGAGGGTGGCCTCGCATGGGGCAACAAGGCTCACCCATGGCTGACGAGACTCGACCCTCGCTAGCCCAAACTTGTCTGAGTTAGGAATCCTACTGCTGCTGCCTATGTATTCAGACCTTGTCTCAGCCTGTTTCGAACTCTTTTTTCAAGCCTCTTTTCCAAGTTATAAGGATGCACTTGGTTCCCAACTACAAAGCTATATGTACCCTGAAAGTTATATAAAAACCACAAATGTCTTTTTTTTTTTTTTTTTTTTTTTTGAAATATTCTCAGTGGAATCCTATTAAAAAATTTCTAGAATGCACTTGTTTTTTCCTTGACTCTTGAGACCATGGTGTCATGATTAGGAATATCTCCTTATTTTGTATTTTAGGAAAATAAGAGGGACAATCTTTGGAAGAAAATATTAAGTGCTAGTTAAGACATTTGCCATGTTGAAAACACCAGCTCTTTTCTTGTTATGCAGTGGATATATGGCACTAGAGTATGCAATGCATGGTTACCTCACTGAAAAAGCCGACATCTATAGTTTTGGCATCATTGCCTTAGAAGTTGTTAGTGACCGGAGCAACATCAGTTACCAAAAGAAGGAGAAATGCTTCTATCTACTCGATTGGGTAATTAACTCTAGCGTTCAAAGTTTTCTTATTATGATATTTAAATCTCTGCTTGTACTGGTTGAGAGATGGATTAAGTGTAAACATAGTATAGGATTCATATGCACTTTTAATGGTTGCAAAGGAGAGTTACAGTTACCAGCTATTGAAAACTGTTCAACGAATTGTCAAGCCGTTAAGTGCAATTTGTCATTTAAAATTAATCCAATTATTCTTGTTATGTTAGTCTATACTTTGAAAGGAGCAAGTAACCCTTGCAGTAGCCGCCCTATGTGTTCATGGTCAAGATGAGCGACTTGGGGTGGGGGTGGTCATGGATTATACTGGTTCTAAGAAACTGAAACTGGAATTTACCTAGTGACACGTTGAAACTCGAAACGATGGGCTGCCTCCTGAAAGAAGGAATCATGTAGATTCTTTTTTGGATTGAAGACAATTCTATTCATTGAAATTTGGAGTCCTTAAAATTTGGGTTGGTTTTGTTTTAGTCTTTATAGTTTTATCCGTGACATTCATACTCCCTGTAGTTTCATTAGCGCCAAACAAGTTGGTCGAGTACTTTGCAGTTTGACAATTAGTATTGGATTTAAAAAAATTTCAAGACCATGCTTGACGCAAATATTGATATACTTTCGATTTAGATTTGAGTTTTTCACATCCATGCAATTAAGCCAATCATTAGCTAAAACAATCATTATTAGTCCCCGTTAAATCTGATTTTCACCTAAGCCGCATAATAAGGTAATTCTTGTTAAACTGGAATTGAGAGTAAAAGGCAATGAATGGTGTAAACCATTGATGGACGATTCTCCTGTTTCATGTAATGACAAACTGATAAATAATTCCTGCCAGTAAAACTCAATAAGAGTTGGTAATTTTAAAGCAGTGGTGGTAGTTTTTTGGTGACCGGTGAATGTTAGTAAGTGATTAACAAGTGTTTAAGTTTACTAACTTCTACTTAAAATTGGAAAAGAAATCATGTTTCATCCGAATTGACTTGTTCGATTTTTTCCTTCCAAGTATAACTTATAATGAAAATGAAAAACTAGCAGGTGTTTATCAACTTCATTTGTCATGAAATTATCGAGGGCAGAATATATCTCCTTCTTCCTGTTTTAGTGTTCTGAGCATATTCTACAACTGATCAGTACCTGTAGCTTGAGGGAAATATCTTCCTTTCCATTTCTGTTTCTAGGCACGAGTTTTGAAGGAGAGAGGAAATTTGATGGATCTAGTTGATCATAGGCTGGGTTCTCATTTTGACGAAAAGGAGGTGCTGGCGATGATAAAGGTAGCTCTGCTGTGTACTAATGCGACTGCAGCACTCAGGCCACCGATGTCATCTGTGGTTAGCATGCTTGAAGGCAAGGCTGCTGTTCCAATGCTGGACTCCGAGGGTGCTATCATAATGGAGGAGACAATTGAGGCCATGAGGAAGCGTTTCAAAGGTGACGAAGATCAAGCAGTTGATGAGAATATCACCAAAAGCACGCTCACTGATGGGCCGTGGACTGGAACTGCTTCTTCTACATCTGCTAATAATCTCTATCCGATAAATCCGGATACTGATTACTGGCACAACAGAAAATAAGAAATGGTTTGCTATGTTTCGAGTTAATTTGGTTTGAAAGAACTAGGACTTTATTTGGTAATCCATCCAAAGGAACTCTTAAATTTCGCTTCTAAGTTTCTCTTTTGTTCACATTTGAAACTGAAGGTATAGATACTATGAAGAATACGACGTGCGATTACCTAAATTGTCATAATTTGATTTCGCATTATTCATCGTATAATGATGTTTATTGCTGATTAAATGAATTAATGCTCGAATTGTTATATAATTATCGTTTATCATGCTATTATTTATTTCATCAATTACTATTAATAATAGAATGACATTTTTTTTTATAAAATAAAAATAACAATAGAATAAAGCCTTTTGTGTCATTGTGAAAACAAAGTTCTCAAGGAGCGGTCTCTTTCCGGCACTCTTCCGACTCCAGAACTTGTAAGCCCCTCTCTCTTCATCTTCCCTTTCTCCATTTTCGATCTTCTTCTTCTTCATCGCCGTCGCCGTCGCTTAGTAGATGAAATGTTTAAAAGAAAAAAAAAAAAAAAAAAATCCCTCCCGTAATCTTTACCATTATGGTCACTTGATCATTCACCTAGGAGATGAAGCAAGCTTGACGGACCGGTGCAATTTACATACCTGGATCCTATTGAAAGGTAATCCTTCTCTCAGTTTAGCAATCTTTTCATATCTTTTATTCATGGATGCTACTCGAAAATATATGTCATAGGTTTTTAATGGGGTTCGTGTGCGGTTTTCACAACAAATGTCATGCAGAGGAACGAGGGTTACATTGTGAGAGTATTAGACCTTTTGCTCAAGATATATTAATCAAATAGACACATTGGTCGTTTGACTTCATTGGAATAACACAATAAATTCACGTGTTCATCTGAACGTCCCATACACACGTCCCAAATAGGCTCGAAAATTGTCCCCATCTACACGATGTTATGGATATATTTGTTTCGTGAAAAATGAGTGATTTGGAAAACATTTTTGAAAAATGATCACTTATATCATTTAGAAAAATAAATGAATGGAATCTTTTTTCATTGCCTACGAAAATAATTAGGCATAGATTGTTATCAATTATGAAAATATTTTTTGTTAACTAATTTTTGCAAATGATATAACCGATCATTTTTCAGAAAATATTTTCTGAATCACTTATTATCTGTCAAAACGAACATGCCTTACATACTTAGAATTCTTGGAATTTTCAAAACATGGAATTTTCAAGGCTCTCCTAAACTGTTTTGAATATAATTGCGTTGGTTGACAATATTAAAACAACCCTCAATGACTTGATGTTAATCTGACTAGACATGCATACAAGATGACGTCTTGCTTAAGGCTATAACTTACAAAACTGTATGCACAAAAAATATTTTCATTGTTCATAAACATATTTACATATAAATTATTGTTAATAAAGAACTTTTTTCATTGACTAATTATTTCAAGTGATATAGGCGATTACTTTTAGAAAAATAATTTTTTCATTAAATATTTATTCTTTGTGAAAGAAACATAACTTAGAAGTCTAAATTTTATATCACGTGTTGTGGTTTTTCTGCGGGTCGTGGCTACAACTTCTAACGTGGAACGGAGACAAAAGAGGGCCATGTTAGGCCAAATCAAAGATTAGTGGGCTCTGCCGTCAAATTCGACCAAGTCTTGATCGACGGACTCGTACTCTGATTGGAAAATCTCAGCCTTATTCTACCATGACTATGCAAAAAGTCAAGGTTTTTTCAAAGCTTTAGCGATGGCTTCCAGATGATTTGGCTCTTTTTGAAAAAAGAAATTACAAGCACTTGAAACTTTTCATTTGCCACGACAGTTCTCATATGATCTTTCTATGATTTTTCAATGAGTGAGTTTTAGTTTGAATTTGGTGGGAAATGTCAAAAATTTATTTGTACTTTCGAGAAGCCAAAACAAAGAAAGTCATGCTTGGACACATGCATCTCCACACGTTTGTGATCTGCATAAATATTTTTTGGATTAGTATTATAAAAAATCTCAAATTGATATAGTTATGATAAATTTATTCTAAATTAATTTTTAAATAATAAAAAATTTCATATTGATATATTTGTGATAAATTTATACTCTATTAATTTTCGTTAAATTGAATTAATACCATAAAAAGCCACAAATCCGTATATCCATGAAAAATAGATGATAAAACTCCATAGATATACTAGTTCAGATTTTTTGTGATAAAAAAATTAATTTAGGACATCAATTTGAGATTTTTCATTGTCTTAACTCAAAATTTTTCTAGTAATTCTTTCATGAGCACCTCAAGAAAGAGAGTTGCGGTGTCAACTCGGATTAATCTATTTCGAGTGTGAGTGGGTGGAAGTGAAACTCTTGTCAACATCCATGGAGACTTTAGATATACCGGAGTACAAGCAACCATGGGCACGGTAAGGGACAAACTTTCTTATCCTACAACCGTACAACTCGATTATTGTTTGAAGATCCGGAGATACTATCATACTGTCAAGATAATCTATCCATCATTCATATCCGAGGTATTCAATCTTGCCAATTGCATGCACACTATTCTGAATTGAAACCATTTGTGCATATCAAAATGCTAGATTTGACAGTTCACAAGGTTTGCAAGATGTCTGGCCTACAAATAATCGGGTCTCCATCCCCATTGCTTTTGAATTATTAAGAAATTAATAATTGTTATGACTGAATTAACAAAAAAAAAAAGGAAAAGAAAATTGTCCAAAAAGGTGAATCTAATCCTTTTACAGGACAACTTAATCAATTAATGAAGTTTTCTGACAATCGTGGAATTTGGACTCTACTATCCATGAAGGGTCTACTAACCCAAATCTGAGATGTGTTCATAGAAAAATGAAAACGGTCAAAAAGACCGTTGTCGTTAGGAGAACAAAATGGAGAGGGAAAATGAAAAGAAAGAAAAGACTTTTATTAGGTATATTGATGTTATAAAAAATGTTATTACTTGGACAAAAGCTTGCTACTCCATTTTAGATAAAAGAATAATGATACAAAATAGTTCATGAACTTTTGCTTAATGTATAATGTAGTCTTTGAACTTTACCATAATGTTCAATATAGTCTATGAACTTATAGTTTGTTTAATGTGATCTCTGAATTTTTTATTACTTATTTAATTTATTCTTTAAATTATATGAAAATATTCAATGTTGTTCCTACATTTAAATGATGGAAGAACAATATTGAACATTTCCATATAGTTCATAGGCTAAATTGAACGGTATTGCATACTAAACTAAATTTTAGTGATTATGTTAAACAAATCAATAATAAATAGACCACATTACGTATTAAGTTAAGATTTAGGAATCATTTATGATATTTCTTCATAGATAAATATCTATAAGGGGAAGACTTGGGGTCATCTCCATATAGTTCACGGGCTAAACTAAACAGCATTGCACACTAGACTAAATTTTAGGGACTATATTGCACAAATTAAAAATAAAGAGACTGCATTACATATCAAATTAAAGTTCAAGATCATTTATGACATTTCTTCCAAATAAATATCTATAAGGGGAAGACTTGGGGTCGTCTCTCTTGCTTTCACACATCACTCGTGCTCCTCCATTGCAGACATACAAGAGCGAAAAGTCTTTGTCTGCCCTGCCTCTTTTCCTACATAAATGCATGAGGCTAGACCACTCTCCTAACAATCATATCTCTCTCTCCCTCTCCTTCTCCCTCTCCCTCTCTCTCTTTGGGTAGCTCGAGACCGAAATGACGACGATTCTCTTCTCGGCTCGATCTCTCTTCTCTATGCTCGTCCTTCTACGCGCCGTTAACTCAGCTGCTGCCACCACTCGTTTGCCCATCGAGGAAGGTAAAGAAAATAAAGAAACCCACCAATCTTCTTTTGCTTTCGTCGTACTGTTCCTTTTCCTCCTCCTATTTTTGGCTCTCACCTTCACTGAGCTTGTATTTGCTTGTGCTTTCTTTCTTAAGTTAAAGAAAGATGTTGTGCAGGCATTCAACCTCAAGCGCGCACGCGAATCTGACGTCATTTTGTGCTTGTTACGCATGGTATACTGCGGTCTCTTTTGACTTGTTGGGCTCTTTTCTCTTTCAGTGGAGGCGTTGAGAGAAATAGCAGACGCATTAGGGAAAAGGAACTGGGATTTCGAAACAGATCCATGCAACAAAACAAGTACATGGAGTGACAAAAAGTTGCCTGACGACACTACTAATGACGTCAACTGCAGCTGCACTTCCATCGGCAGCGCCAACAACACCACCGTTTGCCATGTCACCAGCATGTATCTCTCTCTCTCCAAATAAATTGGAAAAAAAATCACAATTTCGTGAATTTTACAATCATAGGTTCCTAGCTATACTTTGACATCAATCACCTGATTGTGCACCAATCTTTTTTTATCTTGTTGTAAGGTTAGCTGGCTGACATGGCAAACCCGAAGCCTATACTTTGGGCACCATGTTAGCAGTTCACCAGAAAAGATCGGCCTGTATTTTTGGGTCAAAATGGATTGAGTACAAAAAAAAGAAATGGAAATTCTTTGGATCAGGGAATTGAAATCACAGTTCGGCTTGCAAAATCCATTGAACTCAAGGATCACAATTGAAACTTACCCATGAAAATAAGCTGCACTTGTGAATGATTATTTTCGTTTTGAAATTCAAAGCCATAAAGATGGAGTTGGTAGAGAAAGAATAGAAGAGATGCCGTCATTTGTAATTTCTATCATGTTGTGGTTATATGATCAACTTCTCGTCAAACTTTCAGTTTTGATGACGATTCACCTCTGAACAAAATATGGGTAGTTTTTATTTGACTCAAGGTGCTTTTTTTGAATATTGAACAAGACAGAAATCTTTAAAGATTTCGGTAATGCAACAAGGTTTCAATTTAAATTAGTGGTATTTACAAATATCATCTTCACATTATATGATCATTTATCATATATTAAAATTATTAATACAATAGTAACAGTTACTTACCGGGAAAGTAAACCGCACTTTCAAATAATTATTCTAGTTTTGAAATTCAAAAACATATAGATGAAATGGGAAGAGAAGGAACAAAAGAGATGTCGCTCACTTGTAATTTCAATCATGTTGTAGTTATATGATCAACTTCTTGTCAAATTTTCAATTTTTGACAATGATTTACCTCAGAACAAAATAGGGATAGTTTTATTTTGGGTAATTGGCTAAAGGTACTATTCTAAATAGCAAACAAGAAGGAGATATTTAAACTTTTTGGTAAAGTGATAACACTCCCAATTTAAATTAGCGGTATTTACAAATGCAATAGGTAAATATCATCTTGATAATATATGATTATTTATTGTATTAAAATTATTAATACAGCAATAACAATCACTTACCATTAAGTGTGGTTATCCAAATTGGCGTAATTTGATTTTGTATTATTCACCGTATAATGATGTTTATTGCTAATTAAATGAATAAATGCTCGAATTTCTATATAATTATCATTTCAATCATGCTATTATTTATTTCATCAATTACTATTAATAATAGAATAACATAATTATTTTTATATTGAAAACAAGTCACGATAGAATAAGCCTCTGTGTCGTTGTGAAATCAGAGTTCTCAATGAGCAGTCTCTAAACGGCACTCTCCCGCCTCACCTGTTCAGATTGCCTTCTCTCGAGAACTTGTAAGCACTCTCTCTCTCTCTCTCTCCATTTTCCCTTTCTCCATTTTCCATCTTCTTCTTCTTCTTCTTCTTCTTCTTCATCGTCGCCGTCGCCGTCGTCTGTCTCTGTAAACAGTGACGTCACCCGGAACTACCTGAACGGCAGGATTCCTACAGAATGGGGCTCTACGAAGTTGCGCAACATGTATGGGCTTCTCTCTCTCTCTCCTCTCTCTCTCTATTGCGAGTGTATCTTCTACTGATTGGGGGAAACGCGGGGTGCAGTTCTGTACTCGGAAACCGATTGACTGGTCCAATCCCGAAGGAGCTGGGAAACATATCCACACTTTTCAAATTGTAAGTGATCACTCATCCCGCCGCTCGCGTTTGGCCTCTTCGCTATGTTAAGTTTGGTTGATGTTTGAAGATATTGACTCTCATTCTTCCGCTCAGAGTCGTCGAGATAAATCAGCTCTCTGGACCTCTGCCTCCAGAGCTCGGGAACTTGTCCCAGCTACATATACTGTGAGTCTCTTCATGCGAATTTCTTCATTAGGCATCCACTTTGTATTCGCTGATGACGTCGTATTTGTTAAGAGATCAGCATACAATTTCTATTAACCAATGTGATGTAACTGGGTTTTCTTGCTCCAGGCACCTTTCGTCAAATAATTTCACTGGGGAGCTGCCTCCGAGATTTGCTGAATTGACGGCATTGCAGGAGCTGTTAGTTTTCAGATTCCATAATCTCTGCTAATATATCTAGATACTTCTATTCTTCTTTCTTCATACGAGTCTTGTGGTTTAATGCACTGTAGGCAACTCAGTGATAATCAGTTCACGGGAAAGATACCTGGTTTTATTCAGAACTGGACAAATCTCAGCAAACTGTAAGGCTTAATGTTTCTTCACCTTTTAAGTCGGTCTCTATAGAGATACCCCCAAGATAATTCAACCTGTCAATTGTATCATCAGGGTTATTCAAGGAAGTGGATTGCAAGGGCCAATTCCCTCCGGGATCTCACTTTTATAGAAATTGTCCGACCTGTCAGTAAGGAAGTTTGGCATTTCAATCTCATCTCTCCTTTCTTTAAAATGGTATCAATCTAACAAAGTTTCCTCTTTGATTTTGATATGCAGGAGAATAAGCGACCTTGATGGACCCGAGTCCCGAGTTCCACAACTTAACTGTAAAAGTATTAAGACATTGTGAGAGCACTGCCCCTCCTTGAATAGTTTACTTAATTCAAGAGAGCCAAATCGTCTTGGCAATGTGACAATATCAGTGCTTTTCCCTTATAGGATTCTGAGGAGCTGCAATCTTAGAGGAGAGCTACCTGGTTATCTAGCATAATTAATGAACTTAGAAACATTGTGAGTGGAAAACGGCTTTCCCCTTTTCCTATTCCAAGCAGAATAAATAATTTTACCCTTAATGACTGAAATTTCTCCTAGTTTATGGTTGGCTATTGGCTGCACTTAAGAAACCCATTTGAGATGGCTTGAAGGTCCCTTACTGACTTCAATGGTGTTTTGATCTTTTCTGTTGATATTGATGAATTATGAATTGTGATGTGGTATTTAAGTGTCTGGTGATTGTGGCCTCTGGCTTGGAATATACAGTTTCGCGCAGAAGTAGATGGACCTTTTCTTTCTTTGTTTTCACTTTGCTAGGAATAGAAACCACAAGAATTCTTACCTTGGTTGTGGTGCCCATTTTGTCTATTTTACTAACTTCAATGGAGGCTTCTAGTGGTTGATCATCTGGAAATCTTCCTTCTAGTGGTTTACATTCTCGAATCTCAACCCCACAATATCTAACTGGAGTTTTATGCTAGACTGTCGTATATTTGTCAACCATTATATTCTTTGTTTGAACAAGATCATGGCTTCAAATGCATCTTTACACAAGTCAATTCTTCTTATTCATCTGGTCATCTCTGTAAGATTTTATAAATGCTACATTTAACAGCAGTCTTTTGCCATTCTGTCATCATCAGCCATCAATGCTTATTCTTTGTTGACATTTTGAATAACCGAATTTATGCAGTTCTGTGTGGCTTATCATATGCTCCATTTCCTTTTCATTAGATTTGACTAGTTTGTAATTTCTCCATCGATAATTATATTGGACTGCAGAATCATGCTTTCCTGTTTTTTGAAATCCTCATTTTATTTTTTATTTTACTATTTTTTTTTCAATATTTTTATTTTATTATTCACTCAAGCTGATATTCTACTCTTTTACCATCCTAGTATTTAGTAATCATCCCTTTATTCATGAATAAAATGTTATGAAGGAGATCTGTTCAATAAATTATGATTAGCTTTAGTTTTGGTCCAATTTGACAAATGGAATCTCCCAATTTGAACTATAATATGTTGCATTCCACGGGATGCATATAATTTGTTGCTAGAGTAGTATTTCTAGTTATATAAATTGAAATTTGCATGTTGCAAATTTGATTTACAGTAGAATTTTTGTATATGTGACCAACTTAATGCACATGGATTTTATGCAATGAATGCCTCTGGAAAGGAATGTCTAGTAGCAAGCATAGGCACCAGGCAGTTGACCTGTATATCTATACATCTGAACTGGACCTGTAGGTTCATTGATGTTGTCTATGTTTGTACAGTCCTCCAAAGTATACTCAAAGAGTGTCCAGTGGTAGTCTCTTAAAACTATCTTCTCATTATTTTTGTCTCCTTTCCATTTCAATTGTTTTGCAGGGACCTCAGTTTCAACAAACTGAGTGGCAAAATCCCTGAGAACTTTAGCAGCCTGGTGAAAGTAGAATATATGTAAGTACTTTGATGCTGGACTTAGGCTTCTTTTTCATATATTAGATAAGAATCTGAATTTGCAAGTAGTTCCAGTGCTATAGGCAACTCTTACTGTAAAGTGGTTGAGCAATAGAACTTACACCATGATAACACATCCAGTTTATATCCCTTAAAGTCCTCGTGTCTCGAATGCTTATAATTTCACCATTCAAATTTTACAATGATTTGGGTTATGAATTTATGTTTGTTGTCAACTAATTATTTTCATGGGACTCTAGTCTTGGAGCAGATGTAGATTGATGATATTCTGTTGCTTAAAGAGCACAATTCACTAGTTTCAATAGAGTTACTTGTTTAAGCTGGAAAAGACGAATGGATCAGTGTTACTTAAATACTTGATAGTTGTATGTGTATGTACTTAATGCATGTCCTGTGCGCCAGTTTTATGATGTATAGGAGATTAAGGATAGCAAAAGTCCTTAGGCTCTCTATTTGGTTCTTTTTACAACAATGGCCATAGGTTGTTAGGTGAGTGCAGTTCTTGCGTGCTATCTAGAAGGTCTGCAGATTGGACCTTGATGTATTGTCCATAGTCTTGCAAATGATGAAAAACTGTAGTCCTAAGCTTCTTGGACCGTTTAACAATGGCACATCTTTTGATCTTTTTGCTCAACGATTGACTGTTTGACATTGGCACATCTTCCCCCATTATTTATTTTGTCTTAGAAGGACAGGAACATTATCGCGAGGAAATAGTTAATAAGCTAGCAAGATAGTATCCTTCATTATGTTCAGCTTTCTGTACCAGTGTTATGGCAACCCATGCTCTCCAAGTTTTGCAAGGATCAAGTTTTTCCTCTGTCATTGATTTCCTTTATCTTTCATATCCAGCTGAAAGCTCTGTATTGATATCATGAGTTAACAGATTTTTTCCTAGACCTCTAATAATTAAATGCTTATAATCTGCTCTGTGATTTTTCGGTTTGAGTTCAAAAAGTACATGAGGAACTGACTCAATTCCAATAATCTTGTTTAGCTATCTGACTGGAAACAAATTGACTGGAGCAGTGCCTAATTGGATCCTGAAGAAAGCAGCAAATGTGTAAGCTTTGCTGCCCGAAGAAAATGGCTTGTTTAATTACTAATTTGCGTCTATCTCTATCTCGCTAATTTTGCAATGTAGTAAGCAATTTTGCACTCCCATCTTGCATCTTTCTAATTTGTAGCCTATGAAGTTAAATTGAGATATCATAAGTACCTTTCTCCTTGTTGGGATCTGTCTTTTGGAAAGTTATATGTAAGACAAGAGGCTGAATGGTATGAAAGAATAAAAATTGGATTTTCTTAGTAGTGCCAAGTTAGCCCCACTTTCCCCTATACAAAAAGCCCTTCACAGCCCTAGATCTTTGTCAAACTTCTTGGAATGATAAAAATGGCATTTGGAAAAATTTTTGCTTCCTATAAATCCTCATTGAAAGTTTGTCTAACACATCACCCGCACAATATGATTAGTTGCTTGGGCATGTTTATAGGTTTGTGTATTTGAGAAACTCTGCAACCAAAATGAGTGTACCTAGGAGAAAGTTGATATTATCTTATGGGCATAAGGATGAAGCTTTTATGAGGTAGTTTTAACGATAAATAGTGGTCTGGATATTTTCTAATAAGAAGATCCAACTTAGGAGTCGTTGGAATCACAGTTCTATTTGTGCCTCTTGCCTTATATCTCATGTCTGTTGTACTGTTACTGTGTAAAAATGTATTTATGCTATCCGAATAGTTCTCAAGTCTCCGTTCACTCCATTAGTCTTTCTCCCTTTAATATTTTAAGATAAGATTTCTTGAATAAAGATGACATATTACTTTCATTACCTTGTGATGTTTTCACCTTTCCACTTGCCTTTCCTGTCCATATTTTGCAACTGGTCTCCCTTTTTGTACATTATAATCATTTGATGGAATGACTTTCCATGTATTTTCCAAATTGATGAGATTTTGGGAACGGTTGGCTATTTCTCTGTGTAGTGATCTATCATATAACAACTTCAATGCTACAAACACAGACTGTGAAGAACGATCTATGTATGTACTACTTCCTTCAGTCTAAGTTGAGGGCTCCCCTCAAATGTGCAGTTATAAGTAACTTATAGTCCTGCAGATGTACAAAATTTTCATTTCTCTACTGAATGTTGATTTTGTCTTTTCTCTACAGCAACTTGTTTGCAAGCTCAGCAGTTGACAATGCGTATGTTTGAGATAAAAAATTTCACCAAGAGTCTTGGATTTCCAAGGACCTGCATTTTAATTTTTTATTGAACTGCATTCAGAATGATGATGATTTTGACATTAAAATCTTTGTTGACTTGCTCAGAACCTCATATCCCGCCACAAGTGGGCTACCCGCATGTTTGCAAAGCCGGCCTTGTCCAGAAAGTAAGTTGATCTGCTGTATATTCTATCATTATCATCAGATCCTGATATTGCATTATACTCTCTGTGCATTTCCTTGTCAACTCTCCTCTTGGCTATCGTGTCAATCTCTGGGGGTTAATGTATAATTATTACTCTAGAAATTCTAAAAGCCACCTCCATGAAATAATGTGTTGCTCATAAACTTGGGAGTTTCTATGTGATTTTCCAATAAACGAATGCTAGTTTATTTAGTGTGTCTGGAAAGTCCGCTCCATATTAACAGAAAGAAGAAAACTTGATTTTTCTCTGTGTGGCTATTTCTTTACTCCATCCAGATCGGCATAACCTCTTCATAAATTGCGGTGGAATGAAGTTAAAATAGGGGACAACACATATGACGATGATTCAGTGTCGCTTGTACCTGCTTCAAGTTCCTTCCTGAGTGGAAAATTCTGGGGCTACAGTAGCACTGGTCACTTCCTGGATGACTCCATTGAAGCAGCTAATTATATATTAGACAATGACAGTACATCCGTACTTTCCAAGGATAGTGCCCAGCTTTACACGAATGCCCGACGTTCTGCTATCTCTCTAACTTATTATGGTTTTTGTCTGATGAATGGGATCTACAATGTAAGCCTTGATTTTGCGGAGATAAGGTTCATGGGCGACAAAAGTTATAAAAGCCTTGGAAGGCGAGTTTTTAACACTTATATACAGGTAAATTTTGGCCATTATCTAGTGCTGCTTCTAATATGAAAAGCATATAAAGCATTCAATGTGTTATGGTTGGGTTGTTTTGTTTTATCTACATATCTCATATTTGCAAATCATGAGCTGATCACAATCTCTACAATTTATAGAGACTGATAGTTCCACCTTGTTCAGTGTGGAGGCATTCAACTTCAACCAGATTAAACGTTATTTCAGGGGAATATGGTGTGGGAAGATTTCAACATTGAGATTGAAGCAGGTGGAGTTGGAAAGCCGGTCACAATAAATTTTACTGCCAATGTGACCAAGCGCACTCTGGAGATACGCTTATATTGGGCTGGGAAAGGAACCAATGCTATACCTACAAGGGGAGTCTATGGTCCTCTTATATCTGCTATCTCCGTCTATCCTAGTATGCAGACAGACCCTTCCATGTTTCACTTGGTGCTTCTCTGTTGAGGAAGTTACCCATATTCACATTGGAAAAAAGTACCATTTTTTTTTTTGGGTCTTGCACCAAAAGTCATCAATAGGCTACTCAGTTACTTGGTTTGGTTGCAAATGTCCACTTTGGATTCAGGCCATTGGCATCTATTACAGTTGATCAGATAAATTTCCATAGTGGCTGACGACGATGAAGAAAAGAATCTATTTTCTTATTTCTCATAGAGTGATTACAATGAGTATAAATACATGAACAGAGAACCTAAATTAGGTAAAGATCCTAAGTTGCCTCTAATATCTATCAATATCTAATTTACAGCTAACGGAATAAAAAACAAATCACATAATATAATCAGGGAGAAATTCTAGAAGATTTCCTGATACATTCCAACGCTCCCCCTCAAGCTGGCTTGAAGATGTCTTCCATAGACAGCTTGTTCACTAGACGAATGAATTGCCTTCTATGTAATCCCTTGGTCAGAATGTCAGCAGCCTGATCATCACTTGAAATATACGGCATACAAATTTGTCCACTATCAAGTTTTTCTTTGATGAACTGTTTATCAATTTCCACATGCTTTGTCCGTTCATGTAACACGAGATTATGAGCAATTGCGATTGCTGCCTTATTGTCGCAATATACTTTCATTGGTATGGAACTTGGAATTTGTAGTTCATCTAAGATACCTTTAATCCACATAACTTCGCATACACCATGTGCTACTGATCGAAATTCAGCTTCAGCACTACTTCTTGCCACCACACTCTGCTTTTTACTCTTCCAAGTGACTAAATTACCACCAACAAATGTGCAGTAGCTTGAAGTAGATCTCTTATCCATATTGCTTCCAGCCCAATCTGCATCGGTGAACACCTCAATTTCCAGATATCCATGTTTTTCAAACATTAAACCCTTACTAGGACTTCCCTTCAAGTAGCGTAAAATCTATATACCGCTTCAAAATGCCTTGGCCCTGGTGAGTGCATGAACTGACTCACCATACTTACAGCAAACGATATATCAGGTCGAGTATGAGATAAGTAAATAAGTCGACCAACAAGCCTTTGATACCTTTCTCGGTCTATTACTTCTTCAGCATTGGCAAGTTCAAGCTTCATATTTGGTTCCACGGGGGTCTCTACCGCTATACATCCTAATAGACCTGTCTCTTTGAGCAGATCAAGAACATATTTGCGTTGGTTTATAAAAATGCCCTTTTTAGATCTCGCAAATTCTATTCCAAGAAAATATTTCAAGACACCCAAATCCTTAACTTCAAACTCCTCAGCCAACTTCACTCGCAAGCTTTCCAACTCAACTTTGTCATCACCAGTTAATATTATATCATCAACGTAGATGATTAGAATTGCACGCTTACCTTCCTTTGAGTGTTTATAGAATAGAGTGTGATCTCCTTGACTCTGGTGATAGCCAAACCTTTTAACCACCTTCCCGAATCGTTCAAACCACGCTCTTGGAGATTGTTTAAGTCCATACAGCGACTTTTTTAATCTGCAAACTTTTCCTTAAGTTTCTGCAAAACCTAGTGGTAAACTCATAAACACTTCTTCCTCCAAGTCACCATTCAAGAATGCATTATTCACGTCTAACTGATGTAAGGGCCAATCAAATGCAGCAGCTAAAGATAGTAAAATTCAAACAGAATTTATCTTGGCAACTGGGGCAAAAGTCTCCTGATAGTCTACTCCATAAGTTTGAGTGAACCCCTTTGCCACCAACCTTGCTTTATATCGATCAACACTCCCATCGGGTTTACATTTTACAGTAAATACCCATTTACAGCCAACAATCTTTTTTTTTCCTGGTGCATCAACCAACTCCCATGTGCCATTTTTCTTAAGTGCAAGCATTTCATCCTCAACAGTCATCTTCCACTTTGAATCCTTCAAAGCTTCATGGATATTTTTAGGAATAGATATGTGAGAGATTTGACACAAATGCTCTATGATGATGAGACAACTTTTGAAATGACACATATTTTGATATAGGATGCTTAGTACATGATCTAACTCATTTTCTAAGAGCTATAGGCATATCAAGATTAGAAGCATTAGTATCAGAATTTAAGACAGGAATGGAGGGAAAATGAGTACTACTAGGATCACCTAATGACGAAGGCAAGAGATCATCTCTCGAGACTGCAGACGGATGAGGCTCCAAGACAAAGTTCTGATCTGCAATATTTTGAAGAGTTTTCCTTCTAGTATAAACCTGAAGCTCGGGCTTGTTGATCACATTATGATCTGGAACTTTTTCTCCCCCTATCCTTGACACATTAAGATTTGGCAGAGGTGTTTTCGAAGATTCAAACAAAGGAGTAGGAAGGACAGGAGAGTTAATCTCTTCACTAACTTCGCCATTCTCCCCCTAAAGAGATTTGTTAGAAAAAAACAGTTGTGACTCGATAAAGGTTACATCCATAGTGATATGAGTTTTACCAGTATGTGGATTGTAACACTTGTAACCTCTTTGATTAGGTGCATACCCTATAAACACACACTTTTCAGCCCAAGGATCTAATTTAGATCAACACTGAATTGGGAGATGGACAAATGTAGTGCAACCAAACACTCTTAGAGGAATATCAGAAAAAATACAAGCTGTGGAGTACACTTTTTTGAAACAATTTAAGGGAGTAGTGTAATTTAATACCCGAGTAGGCAACCTATTAATTAGATAAGATGTTGTTAGCACAGCTTCCCCCCATAAGTATTTAGGTACATGCATTGAAAAACAGAGGGCACACGATACTTTAAGGAGATGGCGATTTTTGCGTTCAACAATGCCATTCTGTTGGGGTGTAGTACGGCAAGTCGATTGGTGAAGGATGCTTTTTTCTATCAAAAAACTCCCCAAAAATTGGTTATAATATTCAATACCATTATCGGTACGAAGAATACTAATAGTAGTACGGAATTGAGTCATAACCATTTGATAAAATTTTTTGAACAATGACTCAACTTCAGATTTGGCGCTCATCAAGTATGTCCAACATAAACGGGTATGATCATCTATAAAGGTAACAAACCATCGTTTTCCGGTTTTTGTTGGCATGGGTGAAGGACCCCAAATATCACTATGGATTAAGTAAAAGGAGATGATGCACGATACTATTTTGGATTATAATAAGTACGATGACTTTTAGAAAAAAGACAATTGTCACAATGTAGTGAAGAAACATCCACATGTTTGAACAAATAAGAAAACAAATGTTTCAAATATCCAAAGCTAGGATGGCCTAATCTATGATGCCAAACCATTATTTGTTCTTGAACAGGGGAAGAACTAAAAGTTCCATACGCCTAAGCTTTTTTATTAAAGACAAACTCTTCAAAATAGTAGAGACCATCCCTCATCCTAGCATTGCCAATTGTCTTCCCCGAGATCTGATCCTGAAACTCACAATAGGAAGCAAAAAAGACAACACGGCAATTAGACTCTTTAGAAAGTTTACTAACAGACAAGAGGTTGCAGGCTAACTTAGGAACATGCAGTACATTATGAAGTTTAATAGACTCAGAAAGTGGAACTAATCCTTTGCCTGCAATAGATGAAAAACTCCCATCGGCAATCCGAATTTTTTGGTTGCCAGGACAAGGAATATAGGATTTGAACAAATATGGAAGATTAGTCATATGATCGGATGCCCCTGAATCAATGATCCAAGGTATAGATTGTGAACAACAAGAGAGGGCATTTAGATTTCTACCTTGGTGGGCAATCGAAGCAGTAGGATTACCCAATACAGACCCAGCCTGAAGTAGTTGCAAAAGATGGTTTAGTTGTTCTTTGCTGAGAGAGAATGTAGTGGCCTCATTAGCTGTAGGAGGCATACGCTGAGAAGACTTATTATCACGGCTAAATGAAGTTGGTCTCCTTGCTTCACTAGTTGTAGAAGTTGGATGGCCATGAATCCCCCAATAGGTCTCCCGTGTATGATGGGGTTTGTTGCAAAAATCACACCAAATACGAGGTTTCCCATCTGATCTTCGCAAATTAATGGGGATCTTGCTTACATTTGCCTCGGAAACTATTGTTGTAGGAACATGGCCCTTCTTGTCTTCAAATATAGTTAATGCAGAACCTTCCAATGATCCATCCTTTCCGCCGGTAGCTGACTTGCCCAGCATTATTCCTCATCTACTTTCTTCTCTCCGAACCTTTGAGAAGACCTCTCCAATAGGTGGAAGAGGCTGCTTCCCAAGTATTCTACCGCGTACTTCATCAAACTCATCTTTAAGCCCTGCTAGGAAAGCATAAATACGTTCTGCTTCTACAATTTTCCTGTATCGATTACCATCTTCAATACACGTCTACTCATGATCATTGAATACATCCAATTCCTACCACAAACGTTTCAAGGAGCGACAGTATTTTGTGACAGTTTCCTCTCCTTGTTGCATCTTCCCCAGCTTCAAGGTTAACTCGTAGATTTGAGATTGATTACCCAAATCTGAATACATCTCACACACCGCATCCCAGAGTTCCTTTGCGGTATAATAGCCCAGATAATTTGCACCAATATCTTTTTCCATGGAGTTGGTCAGCCACGCCATAATCGCTGAATTCTCTGCATCCCAGACAGCCCAAGTGGGGTCATCTATTGCTGGTTCTGCATTATCTCCAGTTAGATAGCCAATTTTTCCTCTACTCCATATATACATTCGAACGAATTGAGACCACCGGAAAAAAATTATCACCATTCAATTTTATGGAAGTGATCTGAATGGGATGAGCTTCGGTGGACTTTGTAAGAAGTGATAGAGGGTTAGACTGGGTGGTTGATGATTCGTCCGACATAGTGAACGAACGAAAAAAAAAAAAAATTACTCGAGGTGAATAGATGAAGGACCTTTGGGCTCTGATACCATGAAGAAAAGAATCTATTTTCTTATTTCTCATAGAGTGATTACAATGAGTATAAATACATGAACAGAGAACCTAAATTAGGTAAGAAACCTATTTAGGTAAAGATCCTAAGTTGCCTCTAATATCTATCAATATCTAATTTACAGCTAACGGAATAAAAAACAAATCACATAATATCACGTAATATAATCACGTAATATAATTAGGGAGAAATTCTAGAAGATTTCCTAATACATTCCAACAAACAATCTATTATTTGTCTCTTAAGAGGAGAAAATTGGCTATGGTTTGCTTTGTTTTCTTTCTATCTGAGCATGTTTTCACTATGTATCTTTAATCCTTCCTTTCAGACTATGAAACTGTATAACCTCATTCGCTTTCCTGCTGTGAATCAACGACCATTGCGCCTGTATTATATAGTACAGCCTGGAGAATGAAGAATATGTTTCTTTTTCTTATTCTTTTCCCTTTGTATTTATCACATGTTCCAAGGTGCTTATTGATCTGATAGTTTCTGTGAAGTGTTCTGAGCAGTTCTTATTTCCTCTTGATTCTCAATTAGTTTGCTGTCCCATCTGTTGTTTTCTGTGTTCACCAAGAAGCTACGGATATTTTTCTGCATGTATGTCTACCCCATTTACTTGAATAGTTGTGGGTAAACATATGTTGTTCTTTCTTCACCGCAGACTTTAAAATCCCAGGAGAGTCAACCAGCATATCTGCTGGCACTGTAGTCGGGATTGTGGCTGCTATAGTTTTTGTAGTTTTTCTTATCCTGGTTATCCTTTGGTGGAGAGGATGTCTTGGACGTGGAGATGAAATGGCACAAGGTAATTGTATACCTCTGTTATATTGTTCACATATATCTGTCTAGAATTAGAATGTTATGTGTTCTGAATACATTTCTCCATTCCCTAATCTCTTTTTTTCTGTTTTATCAGTTTTTTTTTTTTTTTTTTTTTTTGGTAATGGAGGGGTAATCACATCTCATCATTTATATTTCACACAGTTGTCCTTTCAAACTGTTGGCGCGTCCTTTTCTGGTGGGGGAAGGGGTAATCACAATGAATCATTAATACTGCAACTAGCTTACACTATTCTCCTGTATAACTATTGATGCATGACATTTGTGCATTGCATTGGAAATTCTATTTGACACAAAAAGAAAACAATTTATTGCTAAGCCATAATACAGCTAAAGTGTCATTGATCCATTTGTTTCTTAGATGTGTGTGTGTGTGTATTGGGTCTCCTTTGGGGTGCAATCGACCATATATATTCTAAATCTGTGTTTCAAGATGTTGAAATAAAATGCTGGAACTTCGGATATACAAGATATTGAAACATACAAACCTTGCCTTATGTTCCCAAAGTGAGTTTTTCCTATGATTTTTCTTTCCCCCCACTACTAAATACCCGGAGGGCATTCTCATTTCATTTTTCAAAGTACATACTGCCAACCGAAGCCGGAGTTTCCTAGAAAATAAATTTCAAGATGTTAAGATACACTGTCTGAACTTGCTCAGACAAAATAGTTATAATAAGGTTTTCTGGCACATTGAGAAGGAATTGCCACGTCTTTGTTAGATAGTATATTACATACTTTAGCTGTTAATTCCTCCAAATTCTTGAAAGTTCCAAAATGTCGTGCAGATTTGAAGGTTCTAGCATTGCAAATTGGTTCATTTACCTTGCGACAGATTAAAGCTGCCACAAACAATTTTGATGCCGCCAATAAGATTGGAGAAGGTGGTTTTGGTTCTGTGTACAAGGTATGCTGGAAAATCGGTAAATAAACTTCCCCCAATTCCCAACAAAAAGGAATTGTAGAAAGCATCATTCAATGTATCTAAATCTTCACAGCATAAATCTTATGCCAAAGTTCAATCGCAGGGTCTTTTGTTAGACGGCACCACTATAGCAGTGAAGCAGCTTTCATCCACATCAAAGCAAGGAAATCGTGAGTTCGTGATTGAGCTTAGGATGATTTCTGCTCTTCAGCATCCACATCTTGTGAAACTCTATGGATGCTGCATTGAAGGAAATCAATTTTTGCTGGTTTACGAGTACATGGAAAATAACAGTCTTGCTCGTGCTTTGTTTGGTAATTTGATATCACATTGTGCTTCACTGACTTCAGTTAATGACATGGTAGTAAAGCAGTTTTGATGTCTTCTGATACAATTGAAGGTCCTAAAGAATTTCAGTTAAGGTTGGATTGGGCGACAAGACGCAAGATATGTGTGGGTATTGCCAAGGGGTTAGCATATCTTCATGAAGAGTCAAGGCTAAAGATTGTGCATAGAGACATTAAAGCTACTAATATTTTACTGGATAAGGATCTTAACTCTAAAATATCAGATTTTGGTATAGCAAAGCTTGATGAGGAGGACAACACACATATTAGCACCAAGATTGCTGGAACTCAGTAAGTTTCTTGTTTTATGTTCCTGTTAACCTAATTAGGAGTCAGTGACAATATAGAAGAATGGAGTAGAAAAATCTCTGTCTAATTTAAGAAAAGTGAGTTGAATGGAGCTTTGTGGTTGACTCACATCATCCCAAAGCATGGTGCTCAACAAATGGGGCTTAATCGCAAAGCTCCACGCCTCTCTCACCGCTCTTCGTGTTAATTAGGAATAAATGTTAATGATATTTCATAATCTATTATTAATATTAACTTATGCAATTGTTAATTTGGCTATAAGTTGATATTATAGGCAATAGAGCTAATTCGCCTATGTTTCTGTTGATTATTTTATAAAAAATTATTTTTTTGCATATAGAAGTTGTACACACACAGAAAAATATATAGTAAGCATGTTCAAATGTTTCAAACGTTTGCCTTGACAAGTGTAGAAAGTCAACCTGTTCATGAAAAAAATGTGATTGATTAGGGAAAAGATAGAACTGTAAGTTCCTTCTACTAACTCTAATAGTAATTGCTTAACAAAAAATAACCATAACATTAAACAATTCCATTATCTCAACAAACTTAAATGATCTAGTACAGTTTTCTGGAAAAATTTTATCCACCTACCTGATATATTAATCAAAAGATTGATCGTATTATACACACTTCATTTAATACATTAAGAATAGTCAAGAAAAACATTTCGGAAGGTAATTCAGCATGCCCTACCTAATATATTCTCTCATGCAAAAAGTATATGAAAATATTACGATACATTTATGACGCAATACTTTTTAACAACCTATATTGACATGTAATTTAATTGTTTTTATTATGTTTTTCCAATAACAATCTACTTAATGTAAAACAATTTAATGAATAAGAACAACTACTATATGTTAACGATTTCAATGTAAATTATCTATATATATTCCTTTGCATGAAAAGTGCAATTTTTTGTAAATATATTTCACATGACATAAACATAGATGGTGCACTTTCAAGTGAATTACAAAAGAATAAAACCAAAATTATAAAGCAAGCACATGAATTGCAGGGTTTAGAAAGCTACTGAGAAAATGTAAGGCTGTTTTTCTATTGCTACAGCAACATCAACAACAACAATATTAAGGCTGTTTTTCTATTGCTACAGCAACATCAACAACAACAATATTAAGATGTTTTCTTGCCCCTAGGCTTAGATTTAGGAATCCTCCCACTGCTGCTGCCTATTTATTCAGACCTTGTCTCAGCCTGTTTCCAACTCTTTTTTCTTCTAATGAGCCTCTTTTCCAAGTTATAGGGATGCACTTGTTTTCCAACTACGAAGCTATATGTATGCTGAAAGTTATATAAAAAACACAAATTTTCTTTTTTATTTTGAAATATTCTCAGTGGAATCCTATTAAAAAATCTCTAAAATGCACTTGTTTTTTCCTTGACTCTGGAGACCATGGTGTCATGATTAGGAATATCTCCTTATTTTGTATTTTAGGAAGACGAGGGACGATCTTTGGAAGAAAATATTAAGTACTATTTAAGATATTTGCCATGTTGCAAACACCAGCTCTTTTCTTGTTATGCAGTGGATATATGGCACCAGAGTATGCAATGCATGGTTACCTCACTGAAAAAGCCGACGTCTATGGTTTTGGCATTGTTGCCTTGGAAGTTGTTAGTGGCCGGAGCAACACCAGTTACCAAAAGAAGGAGAAATGCTTTTATCTACTCGATTGGGTAATTAACTCTAGCGTTCAAAAGTTTCTTATTATGATATTTAAATCTCTGCTTGTGCCGGTTGAGAGATGGATTAAGGAAGTGTGAACATAGTATCGAACTCCTTGTATGCACTTTTAATGGTTGAAAAGGAGAGTTACAGTTACCAGCTACTGAATCCTGTTTAACAAATTGTAATGCCGTTAAGTGCAATTTGTCATTTAAAATTAATCCAATTATTCTTGTTATATTGGTCTATACTGAATTTGAAAGGAGCAAGTAATCCTTGCAGTAGCCGGCCTATGGTGTTCGTGCTCAAGATGAGCGACTTGGGGTGAGGTTGGTCACGGATTAGTCTGGTTCTTAAGGAAATGAAACTGGAATTTACCTACTGACACAGTTAAACTCAAACAATGGGCTGCCTCCTGAAAGAAGGAATCATGTAGATTCTTTCTTGGATCAAAGACAATTCTATTCATTGAAATTTGGGTTGTTTTGTTTTAGAATTTATAGTTTTATGCGTGACATTCATACTCCCTGTAGTTTCATTAGCGCCAAACAAGTTGGTCGAGTACTTTACAGTTTTGACAATTAGAATTGGATTTAAAAAGTTCTCAAGACCTTGCTTGACCCAAATATTGATATACTTTCGATTTAGACTTAGACTTTTTTACATCCATGTAATTGAGTCCAAAAATTAGATTTTATTGTGCTTTGAGTAAGCCAATCATTAGCTTAAAAAAATCATTGTTAGTCCCTGTTACATCTGATTTAAACCTAAGTTGCATAATCAGGCAGGTAATTCTTGTTAAACTAGAATTGAGAGTAAAAGGCAATGAATGGTGTAAACCATGGATGGACAATTCTCCTGTTTCATGTAATGACAAACTGACAAATAATTCCTGCCATTAAAACTCAATAAGAGCTGGTAATTTTAAAGCAGTGGTGGTAATTTTTTTTTGCGACCGGTGAATGTTAGTAAGTGATCAACTAGTGTTTAAATTTACTAACTTTTACTTAAAATTGGTAAAGAAATCATGTTTCATCTGTATTGACTTGTTCAATTTTTTCCTTCCAAATATAACTTATGATGAAGATGAAAAACTAGCAGGTGTTTATCAACTGCATTTGTCATGAAATTACCGAGGGCAGAATATATTTCCTTTTTCCTGTTTTAGTATTCTGAGCATATTCTACAGCTGATCAGTACCTGTAGCTTGAGGGAAATATCTTCCTTTCCATTTCTGTTTCTAGGCGCGAGTTTTGAAGGACAGAGGAAATTTGATAGATCTAGTTGATTGGAGGCTGGGTTCTCATTTTGATGAAAAGGAGGTGCTGGTGATGATAAAGGTAGCTCTGCTGTGTACTAATGCGACTCCAGCACTCAGGCCGCCAATGTCGTCTGTGGTTAGCATGCTTGAAGGCAAGGTTGCTGTTCCAGTGCTGGACCCTGAGGGCGCTATCATAACGGAGGAGACGATTGAGGCCATGAGGAAGCATTTCAAAGGTGACGAAGATCAGGTAGTGGATGAGAATATCACCAAGAGCATGCGCACTGATGGGCCGTGGACTAGAACCGCTTCTTCTACATCTGCTAATGATCTCTATCCGATAAATCCGGATATTGATTACTGGCAGAACAGGAAATAAGAAATGGTTTGCTATGTTTTGAGTTAGTGTGGTTTTGAAAGAACTAGGGCCTTTTTTGGTAATCCATCGAAAGGAACTCCTAAATTTTGCTTCGAAGTTTATCTTTTGTTCACATTTGAAACTGAAATGGATACTATAAAGAATACAACGACTATTATGCGGTGCAGTAATTGTGTATTGTAAACTTCTTACTAGGAACGATGGCTTGTTGTTTGATGGTTGTATTCGTGCCACTTCTTTCGATATTGTTAATCATACAATGACGATGTTGCGACTTCTACATGCAATTATGATGTGGATGGTTGCCACTGCAAAGGTGGGAATCTACTATGGAAGCTTTTCATTGTTTGAATGGCGAGATGTGTGGAGTGGCGGATTCTTGCTCTTGATGTGTTTCAATCCCCGAGCTAGGCTTGTTATACGTTGCTCCTCAAGAATTATTTTGAGGAAGTGCTAGGTTTTTTCTCTTTAGTGTGGATGATGCTCCGCCAACTTCATCTATCCCATCTGTGAGAAATGATGATACAGAATACTACATCCACAAAAAATTTTATCCTTAAAAACTTGCACGTGAAGTCATTGTTTCTTACAAATGGTAGATTATTGCCTCGTCAGCACACTACTTCATTTCTATTAATTGTCTTATTCTAATCCTTTGCCTTCGATTCTCGGTGACGGTTAAGCGTGTAAGCTCACCAAAGGAAGGGAGCTTTCATTCATATGAAGGTCTTCATTTCCAGTCCATTAGATTTATAAAGATGTTAGGTTTTATGGATGTATTCCTTATTTTTGCATTATCCTGTACTCGCAATAGGTTAGTATCTTTATCGAGTCCTATACCCGGCTTTACCTTCTTGATTCTTACATTTAGGAGATATCGATGTGCAAACTAAATCCCAATTGAAATCTTTTAAGGACGTGTTCTTAGGTCGCCAAAACAGTCTTACGTTAATGTTAGGGGTGAGTGCGGTTCCCAAGTCTACTTGTGAACCGCATAACCTAGTTCTAAAGAGATCAGTCCCGGTTCGCGCTTTCTTTCTTTTTGGGAACTAGAACCGGTTATGAAACCGGAACTGATTATAGAAGGAAAAGATTTTGAGAAACACAAAAAGGGAAGAAAACCTGCTGAGGAAAAACAATAAAAGAAAAAGGAAGGAAAAGTTCTTGAGAAAATGGGAGGTCAGCAAGAGAAACAGCTGCAGGAGAGGAAGTCACGTGAGAGAGACGTGAGAGCAGAGGGAAAAAAAGAAAAATGCAGAAAAGCAGAGAAGCAGAGAGACTGTTCATCTTCGTCGCTTCGCCCCGCAGCCGCTCGAGGGCTCCGCAACGCCGGCCGCTGCACGGCGTCGTGCTCGTCCGCGAACACTGCGCCGCGTCTCCGTGCCAAGCTTCACCGCGGGCAGCCTAGCCCCCGGCCACCGCCGCTGCTGGTCTGTCGCTTCCCTCTGCCGGACTTCCGCACGAGCACCCTTCCGCAACGCCAGAACCGGTCGCCGAGCCACCACGCTCCTCCGCCTCTTCTCCGACGCCCAATAGGCCTCGCCTGTGCTGCTCTCCGTCTGAAGTTCCACCCCGAGCAACCTGCGCTCTGCCCAACACCACAGCAGCTCGCCTCTGTCGCCGGCGCCCCTGTCGCAGCACCTCTGCACGCCGGACGCCGCGTTGTTGCCACACCAGCAGGTCCAGCACCACAGCTCGACGACCCGACGCCCCTTCTACCCGAGTGTCTCACCGTCTCGCCGCACCAGCCTCGCCTGCACTACCAGCTAGTTTTCATATTCTCTTCCTAAATGTTTGCCATGTGATTTTAATGTTAGCAGCAGTAGAGATTTCAAGATTATTCTTTTATGGGCAATTTATTTTTTTGATGGGTTATGACCAATTTGCTTCTAGTGCTAACTGTTACTCTGTAAAATGCTTAGATTTGCATTTTCATTCTACCGTACCATTTTCTGTACGTGGAAAATGTCATCTAGAATTATGTGACGATTTAAGTTTTAGTGCACATATATTCATATATGTGGATATAATAATTATAGTTAATCAAACATTTTATTTCTTCTTTGAAAACTTCTTATTGGTTTTGATTATGTATGTCAATATTCTTGGCACCAGTATATTTGTTAAGACGTGAAAAGTTACTGTAGAGTATACGCATACATAATAATTTAAATCTGAAAATGAAATGAAAAAAAAAAAAGAAAAAACTGTTGGAACCTAAAATGGTCTCTAAAATTTGTGAAGTAGCCTAGAATCCAACAATGGCCTTTTATCTCAGTGGACCCATGACCTCTGGTTCTCTCAATTCCCCACCCACCTACGTTAAATGTAACCCAGAATCCAAAGACTCTCTCTCTCTCTTTGTGCAAAAAGAGCCTTTTGGGTTGCTACGTTGCAGTGAGAGCAAAATGGGTTGGGGTAGGTGGGTACAGAGGCAATGCAGATGGGCTCCTCCTCCTCCTCCTTCACATTCTTTTCACTGGAAGCTGGCTCTTTTGACGTTGATGGTATGGGGTGCCGAAGCAGCCCGGGGAGGCAGCAACAAAGACCCCCCAAGGTGTGATGTGTTCCAAGGGAGCTGGGTGGCGGACCCATCCTACCCTCTCTACGACTCCTCCGTCTGCCCCTTCATTGAGCATGAGTTCGCCTCCCTCCGGAACGGCTGCCCCGACGTCACCTTCGCCAAGTACCGGTGGCAGCTCCTCGGCGCCGGCTGCTCCTTGTCCAAGTACTGCTCTCTCTCTCCCCACTTGCCTTTAATTGCTTCCTTAGGTGCAGAAAAGGTGGAACCCGTTATGGCATTGATTTGATTAGTCCACGGGCATCTCTATGTTCTGTAAAGGTCCCATGGTCCCCATTCCGGTGCAGCTGCACAGCTCCCTCGCAACAACTTATTTCGTGATGCAAAAAAAAGAAAAAAGAAAAAAAGAAAATGTCTTTTCAAGGATTACTGTGCACACAAATGTTCCCGCCAACAGTAGACAGCAGCAACAATCTATTCATACTAAACTTTCGAGTGATATTGCGCCCCTATCGTAAAAGCCACTCACCTTAAATCTTATAACAAAGTACATATTACTCCAGGTTCAATAGTAAATAGCGGATTTGCATGAGATCCTGACATTTGACCTTCAATAAAATCGCACAATAAATAAAGATTTTGCTTTCTATTTGACAATTTCACCCATCGTAAAATATCTTATCAATTTGTCAATATAATGTTGTTATATATGTTGCCATTTCAATTATTATCAAACATCATTTTTGCATATCCCATAAGCTTTAATAGTTTTTTTTCAATATATAAATTAGATTATGCTCCAAATAAGAAAAATTTTTGTTTTTGATTTATATATATATTATGTTAGTAATCCATATTTACATATCCTTGTTTTTTTAATTGACTATTTACGTTCCTTGTCAGACATTATTTTTAAATTAGTAATTAATATTCTTATTTTATTAAGTAAGGGATTTATCAACAAAATTTTCAATATATGATTGCTCTATTTCAATAGGACGATATTAGATTACGCGTGGTAGAGTGCGTGGGAGTAGATAGAGCCAAAAAAATGATAAAAATAAGAAAATTTTACTGACAAAATTTTTTTAAATTTGTGGTACTAATCAACAATTAAATATATTTTAAACAAAAAATTTCAATATATATATATATATATATATATATAACATTTCGATAGAAAGACTCTTAAACTTTCCAACGACACCCGAATCATGTCAATGAACGTAATGATTAATGAATTTTATGACCCATTTCAATAAATTAATTAAGTGACCTGTTATTAATTCACTAATTTTGTTTGATTAATCCATATTTACATTAATTACTTGTTGAAGGAATTTTTAATTGACTATTTATCCGTTCCTTGATATGGACCACTGTTTTGTAAATACAAATTTGATTATCATTCACCTGAACCATGATTTACTTGTTTGTTCTTGTTTGCTATTGTTTTGAATCAACAACTTGTTTCATTCAAGTTTGTAATAAATATCATTGAATCTGATCTCTTTTTGTACCCAATTTGTCACCTAACCATGTTTTAGGTTTTCAATTCAAGTTTGTAATAAATACTCAATAAGTTGTAGGGTTTTCTATGTTCTTGCACTTTGAATAGTTTACTTTCAACAATGCACTTTCCTTTTTTCACTTGTTTCCTTTATTAAATGCTAGAATTATAACTAGTTTAGATTCCTTAATGAACTATCCACGCATGATCACCTAATGAGATTCTAAACATCATGAAAATGGTAAAGAACAAATGCATGATCATTTAGATAACTCAACTGATAAGGTACCCAAAATGTGCTAATAAAAATATTAGCGTAACCCCGATCCTTAAATTTATTGAATTCTGGTTCCGTAGGAATTAAGAAAATGCTTCGATTTCTCAATTGGGTAATCTAGCCGATCCTCATAAACGAGACTAGTGGTGACTCTTAATTGATATTTAAGGTGTCTAAAGAACTCTAAAATAAATACTTGTCATGCAAGGTATGAACTTGAAAGAACCCCATTCATAATTAATGAGGCAAGTGTGGATCACCAACTAAACGATGTGTTCAAGTCATCTCTTATAGAAATGCCTACTTGGATTGTTTTATGAACAAATATTTCTGAATTTACTCCATTGGAATTGGCCCTCGAGGCAAGTAGGTCACAACATGGATGAACAAGTTCTTTGTGACACCAAGTCCCATGGAGAATGGGTGAGAAGTAATGCTTGAGCTAACAAGAGGAAAGCTCTTAATGACCAACCCAGTAATTTAAACACAACGAGGCATTTGTGTTGGGACATTTAACCTGTGCATAACCAAGGGATGCAAAATCCTCCACCTCAAGGCAACATGTCCCCCTCCCAAGGTGAGAGGGTGTCTCTCCACGATAAGCACTAGCTCTTCTTTATGTATAAGCCAAAGGGCCTTCCTACTAAGTATGAGATCATTGATATTTATAGTGAAATGCTTGCACACGCTAGATGGTAAGTAGTTTGAGGTGTGATCTTATTTGTTTGCTGTGTTCTATGGTAATTTGTTTGTTTGTAGTCATTGATCATCTTGATTTATTGTTGTCCCTTTTCTTTTGTCTAACCATGATTTGTTGCTATTACGGTGAAGAAGAAGCCAAATTAAGATCTATCAAACTTCCACCAAAGATTACTTCTTCCTTCAATTTGAAGCCAAAATATCTCAAAAGGGTGCTATCAAGCTCCAAGGTGTTCGTGTCTGTGTAGCAAAAGAAAACTCATTAGCACAACTTTCCGAAAACAGAAGAGAACCAAACAAAAAGCTTTACCATTGAGTTTGACAACATCCTTCCTAGATATTTTGCCTCCAAATCTAAATATAAATCTGACATGAACACCAAATTTTTTATTAATATAGATATGACAAAACAACATTGAAAGAGTGACTATTCTTGTCGAGAAATGAATTTATTAAGAAAGACCTAAAATTAATAGAACACGAACAAGATTGGCTTAAAGCTGCCATTGAGAGCCTCTAAATATGGGCTTGATGAGAAAGGGAGCAACTTTTCCAACTAGTAATCTGGTAGCCTATACACTTAATCTTAAACAACACATAAATGATACTACAAGCTAATGCGGTTAAAGATGTGTTTGGTTCAACATTTCAAAAGTTTATTAAAAAAATGCAAAGTAGTTTAGCCTAAATGGCTTTGGGCAAATATAAAGTCCATTTGGTAAATTATGCTTTCAAAAATAACTTTGAGAGAAATACTATTTGGTAGAAAATACATTTGAAAAGCCATATGAGTGATTAGAATTAAAATTTTAAATTATTTTGTTTAAAATTGAAATAAAATAAAAGTATATATAATTAAAAAGAAGAAGAAGAAGAAGAAGAAGAAGAAGAAGAAGAAGAAGAAGAAGAAGAAGACTAAACCCTTTGCTAGTTTGGCAAAGAACTACACCCCCGATGAACCAAATTTGGTGTCGGCGGCCGTCGATCGAGGTCGAGCGGCCTTAACCAATGACCACTAGTGCTAGATCTGGGTCACTAGTGACCATAGCCCTTCGTTGGACAGGTGAAGGATTTAGTCTTCTTTGTCTCTCTGTCTCTCTCTTAATTGTGTGTGTGTGTGTGTGTGTGTGTGTGTGTGTGAAATAACAAAAAACAAATTTGGAAATTTGAAGGATTGATGAGAGTAGTTTGGGAAGAAAAAAATGAGTTTCAGCATTTGAATGCTGAAAGCCTTACTAATATTGAGCTTTCAGCCTTCCCAATACTCTTTCAAAATAATTATCAAATAGTCTAGCATTTCCTCAAAGAAATTTGGAGATCGAAAACCCCTTGGAAATGCTGAACCAAATACACCCTAATTAAGGTGGACTCCAATTTGTCAATCCTAAGCATTTTTGTTTTTACATAAAAAGTCTACTCATATTTTGGATAGTGGAAAAATTTGATGGTAATCAGCACATAATTGAGCTATCTACATTTAGAGAGATATTAAAAATTTGACTTATGTGAATGATTTAAAGTGTCGGAAGTTTGTCACACCAGCAGAACAAAAATAGTGCCACTTTGGACTATGCTATTCCAACTCCATTTAAGATCTATAGGGAGTCTAAAGATCGTAATGTTATCGTACACTAGTAGCCTCTCTCAATTACTCCAATCATATATCAAATTGAAGGTCATTGTAACTATCACGACCCTCCTAAACGATTTTTGGGGATCCTCGGGAATAGTTTAGAGGTATTGCCCCAAGGCTAGCCAATGGCCCTCAATTAGTCACGGCCTCTCTTAAGTCCAAACTTCGCACGATGTTGGATTTCATTTAATTTTTTTTTTTTTGTGTTCTTAAACATTTTAAGTATTTTCTAGGAGTCATCATTAGCTTGTTAGGGTCAACTAGAAACCAAGTAAGACACTGGAATATGTGTGACATCCCGATTTTTCTAATTCTAATTTCAATAAATTTAGATGAGCATTTCGTTGGCACGCATATAGTTCCTTTTCTTGAGTCGGCCACTCATGTGAAAACTAGTCTATCCGGTGAAGCCGTTAAGAAATTTTAATGCATAAGACTCAAGAATTTGATCAGGAAGCGACCTTTCGACCGAGATAATCTGCAAAGGTCATTACGGCACAAATAAAAATCAATTAAAGAGTGGAGATAGGTCGGCTCGACAAAGGCATGTGATCAGGTGTGGGTGATTCCACTGGATCGCACAATTCTTGCCGATCGACACTGGACCGACTTTTCTAACGATTGGGTACCCTATGCCTGTATTTGAAATCTTGAAATTACCCCGACAACCGAAAGTTGCCAATGTGTCAAAGATGTATATGGTGGCTTGAATTGATCAACCACAGGTCAAGTGCACAAAAATTTCTAAAGGCTACTCGGTAGGTTGGGCCGTGCTAGTATCGTGCCAAAGTGAAATTAACCGTAAAATTGAGATCGAATTCTGAAATTGGAAGTTATTATTAGGGACATTGGATTAATTCATGGACTTTAATTTAGACTCAATTGGAAGGGAATTGATGGGAGTTGAAGTAATTGGGGGTACAAGAATTTGGACCCTGGCGAAAAATGAAATTGAACATATCGGACTAAAGTTGTGGAAGGTTGGAGTTAGTGGATGGTGACATCACAAGTGATGTCATGGAGGAGGCAAGATTGGCTAGGGTGGTGACGAGTGAAGGGAGGAGATGGGCTCTTGAAAAGGATGGGCTCTTGAAAAGGTGGGCTTTCACTTCATCTTCTTCCTTGAATCAAGGGAAATTGTTGGATTTTGAAAAGAGGAGAGAGAGAGTGGAGAAAAACCGACCAGTTGTGCCGTCGACGCCCCCCTTCGTCCGCCCTTTGTCGGTTTGCTCACCGCCGCCTACCGTTCGTTGCTGAAGCTCGCCGTCGCCGCCCGCTCGCGTGCAACCGCGCACCGTCCCGCGTCGAGCTGTTCCATCCTCGCTAGTGAGCTCCAGCCGTCGTCCGCCATCCCGCAGCTGCTGCTCAACGTCGCCGCGCCTCGCTGAAGCCTCCGTCATTGCCGTTCCTCCGCTCGAGCCACCGCCCGTTGTTGCTCGAGCTGCCGCCGATCTTCCTCCGCACGTTCAGCCGCCGTGCCATCTCCTTTCAAGCTCGGTTAGTTGCTGGAAAAACCAGCAAGACCAGCCCCTTCCAAGCTCGATTTGGTCCCCTATTAGTTCTCATTTGGTGTTGATCCGTGTAGGTTTGTCGTCAGCGTCATTGTACTCTTCGCCAGAGACTAATCGGAAAGCGATTCCGGTGAGTTTAGCTTACTAAACCTTGATTAGTGGGTTAATCATGCCCTAAGTGTGTTTAGCTTAGGTTGATTGAGATTATATTGTTAGGTTAGTTTATTTAGATGTGGATTAGATTAAGTTGTTTAATTAAAGTAAAGCATGCTTAGTTTAAGGGTTAAGTAGGTTTATTTTAAAATAATCCTTGATGTGACTTAAAGGGATTTATTTATGATTTAAATAAACGTTTCGAAATTTTTGGATTATTTAATAACATATCATATTCCGAAAATCATTAAAATATTATTTATAAAATTTTAAAAAAAAACTCGAAAAATTATTTTTGATTCTAATTGCTCAGAATTTCGTGCCGATCGCTGTATGGTTAGAATTTGAAATTGATGAATGATTAACGCAAATTGAGTGTTGATTGTGGAAAATATGGATTTTACTTAGAAAATCTCAAATGTCGGGTTTAACATCGAAATTGGATTTTTAAGGATTAATATTGAAATTGAGGTATGTGAGTGATGTGCGAAATGCCTTGAGTTGATTATGAGTTGCTGCATGATAATCATGAGGAATTGTCTTGAGCTATTGAGCTGGAATTGCCCCTATATGGGATGCCCCATACAACGGATGCAAGTCGCAGTTGATTCTGGGCCCATGCTCCTTCGGGAACGCCGTCGATGTACTGACGAAGCCGCGCTCCAAGATAGGGAGGCAATGCCTGGCTATATGTTAATAGATAGCCGAACTGCGAGTAGGCTATGCCATTGTGTGGCACTAATTAATGATGATTTGAAACACTTGCTGTGATTGCGAAATTAAGTGAAATTGATTGTATTCCAATGGTTTACATGCTTATTATTACTTGTGATTGAGTGATATAAATTGTACTAATCTGCAGGGACGCAAGAAGGCGAGGTAAGTCTTCTGTGCTGTGTGGCTAGACCACTCTAGGGTGTATTTTCTTTCTAATAGGGGTTTAGGAGGGATGAACTTGCTGAGACAGAGTCTTATACTGGTTTGGGGAAAATATTACAGGACCGTACATGGCGGTACCCCCGGAGATGAATGGCCTGTCGACAAAAATTGACCAGACGACAGAGAGTGCTCCTGACCCTAGGAGTCCTTGGGTCTATTAGTTGGTTAGGACTCTTATCTGGGTCCAGGTGACTGTGCATGACAGAGTACCATATATGTTTAGGGCTTGGTTTTGTTCAGGAGTAGATGGCGTTAGGGTTGGCCCCTTGGATAGCATGGATATTCCGTTGGTGGTGATGAACGCCATTTTGGGTGAAGGCGTGGCAGATCTTCCTGATGGTGGAGTAATCAACGCTTCGCCCCCAGCCTCTTGGGTGACAGATCCTGAGGATGTGGGATCGTCAAACGGAGCTGACCAGTAGTCCTAGGACTGTTGCTTTCCTTTTTTTTGGCAGACCGATCCATGCTGTGTAGGCTAACCCCCTTTTTTTGATGCACATAAACTCTAACCCATTTTTGGTGCATATAGTCTATGGATCCTGTTGGTGTATGTAAACCATGGATTGATAATGATATATGAAAGTATGTTTTTTTGATTTTGAATTGATTTTCCTGCTATCCTATCCCGTACATTTTTGTCAGGGGGTTTCTTAGCACGTTCCACTTGCGCATAATAATCATAAAAATTGGGGTCGGCGACATTACCTGGGGATTTCGCAATTACATGACCATGGCGGGTTGTTCACGTGTCTCGGGGTTCGGGGCGTGACAATATGCCTCACATTCTACACAACTAGAAATTCTAAACTCGAGAACTTAATTACATTAATGTCTATTAATGCCTTTTCAATACCACTAAATTAATTCGTTGTTTACCTAAGTGATCATGCAAATGTTGATTACCAATTGATCATAAAGGTGTCACCAATGCTGAGTGATCATGCAAATAGTTTTGTGGGCTTGATTTAGAAAAGAAATTAACAATTGAAGTGCGATGCAATAAGGAAACACACAAGTATTGAAAACTCCTAAGTAAAAGTATGCGAAAGGAAAACCAGATGCAAGTGCGATTTCCTATAGAACTTTGCTTAAGCTTCGCTTCTTCTATGATTATCCAGCAAGTGCTGAAGATTTTTGGGCAATAACGTGGGACAATGAGGAATGTTTAATAGATGGTGGGAGAAATAGTCAAAGTGGAAAAAAGAAATTAACTTAATAGGAAAAGAAGGAATAATGTGGAAGAGGAAATAGGATGGCTTAATCTTGTTAGGGCATGAGAGGTTTTAATTTGAGTCCTCTGGGATAGTCTTTAGTTGACAGATATGGGCTTAACTTCGTTTCGATAAGTATGGGCTGGCGTTTTTTTTTTTTTTTAATAAGTAAAGTGGGTATAAAGAAATTAAGAGGACCTAGTGCAAGAGCCCAATTTTGGTATCGATAGCATAGATCCATGAGACTATCTCGAATGGGTCCAAGGGCCTAACCCGAGTTCCCATTTTCATAATTAAAAAAATTTACAATATATATATATAAAGTGGTTTAGAAAACAAGCTTGACTAAGTTATAGCTTTGATACTTTAACATTATATTAGCTTAGTTTCCTTGACTAAGTAATATCCCATTTGATACTAGGCTCTCCATTCATTCATATCCTCCAAAATAGAACACGGCCAAAAAGCACTCAATATGGCCGACAAAGACAAAAATCAAGTTCTCTTAAGTTGCAAGAAACAATATTAGAGCACACTCTCACCAAGTACTCTCCCATTTGATGCTAGGCTCTCCATTTATTCATATCCAGTAAAATAAAACACGGCCAATAAGCACCAACATAGCTAGCAAAGACAAAAATCAAGCTCTCTTAAGTTGCAAGAAATAATATCAGAGCGCACTCTCACCAAATAATCTCTCATTTGATGCTAGGCTCTCCATTATCCATTCATTCATATCCTCCAAAATAGAACACGGCTAAGAAGCACCTAACATAGCCAACAAAGACAAAAATCAAGCTGTTGCAAGAAACAATATTAGAGCGCACTCTCACCAAGTACTCTCTCATTTGATACTAGGCTCTCCATTCATTCATATCCTCCAAAATGAAATACGGCAAAAAAGCACCCAACATAGCCAACAAAGATAAAAATCAAGCTCTCTTAAGTTGCAAGAAACAATATTAGAGCGTGCTCTCACCAAGTACCCTCTCATTCGATGCTAGGCTCTCCATTCATTCATATCCTCCAAAACAGAAGACGGCCAAGAAGCACCCAACATAGCCAACAAATACCAAAATTAAGCTCTCTTAAGTTGCAAGAAACAATATTAGAGTGCACTTTCACAATAAAGTTAATATAGTCATTGGGTAAGACTTTGGTGGCGACCAATGAATCGAATGTTCATCTACCAATGATGGCGAATCATGTTCTACATATCGGTGTTGGTCAAAGATAAACTGTGCGATTTCTAGCAGATCTTTGCTTAAGCTTAAGTTATTTTGTGGTTGTCTAGCAATTATTGAAGGTTTTTGGGCAATAAGGTTGGGCAACGAGGAATGTTCTTAGAATAGATGGTGGGAGTAACAGGTAAAGTAGAAAATAGAAATTAATTTCATAGGAAAAGAAGGAAAAATGTGGAAGACAAAATAAGATGGGCTTTAGGTCTTTAGTTGGCAATTATGAGCTTAGTTTCGTTAAGATGAGCGTGGGTTGGTGTTTTTTTTAACAAAAATGAAACAGGTCTAGAGAAATTGAGAGGGCTTGGTGCAAGAGCCTAGTATGGGTATTAACGGCAGCAATACGTGAGACTAGATCCTAGCCCGTTATCAGATTAAGTCCGAGGGCCCAACTCGAGTCTCCATTTTTGGAATTTAAAAATTAATTTAACTTTTTTAAAGAATAGATATTGGTTCTGGAAAACGGGCTTGACTAAGTTGTTAAGACTTTAAAATTAGGTTAGCTTAGTTTTCTTTAATTACCACATATAGATTAGATAATTTAGTGAATTACCTTTGATGTAAGTTCAATCTTAATAGTTTTATCCAATAGAAAAGATTTTGAGCTAGACTTCCATCTCCCTACTTTAACATAGGGGCAGACAATAGTTCTTAAGCTTTTGGGCTAGTACTTTTTGGCCAAGGGCATTTTCCACAACGAATCGACGTATATGTACGATATACCTATCGCAACCAATCTTTTCCATCTAGAGGGAAAAAGACAAAGGTTTAGGGGTAATGCTTAAGAGGTGAGCCTACACCCCTCAATTAGGCACGAGCTATCCCAAACCCATCCCCATGTGACATTGAATATTCAATTTTAGCTTCAATTGATGCTATAAAAATTTTCTTATAAAAATTTTCTAATGAAGAGTCATTGGTAGCTTAAGCAGTATGGATTGATTTTAAACATATTCACTAACATATTAAGTGATCATGAATTATCAATCAACAACTAAAAAAGTATTAATAAATTGCAAGGAAGAACAAGAATTTAAAACTAAGAAACAAAAAAAAAAAATGCCGTTCCTAACTAGGCCAAAGAAAATCATAATTAAGTGCACAATCAAGAGCCTTCATCTCAGAAAAACAAATATTCAAACCCTATTATAAAGTTCAAAAGAATTTGTTCAATTTTGAGCAAGATTTTTAATCAACGATTTTCCTAGAAAAATTACCCAAAATACAATTTTCTAATTAATTTTTAACTTTTTGACCTTTTAAATATTAAAAATTAATTTTTAAAATTAATGTAATCCGAAAATAAGGAGCTAGGTATCCGGATCCGACCCGGGTCCGTCGGCCCGGGTCCAAGGGCACTAGGCCCTCGGCCAGACTGGGCTTAGCGCACGGGCGCAGTCCGGCCAAGCCAGGACTCTCATTTAAAAAAGACAAAACCCAGCCCAACTTACCCTAATTTTTTTAGCCTGGCCCATCTAAAAATAAAACCGTAGCCCAAAATGCTCAAACCAACATAGAAACAGACGAACCGGATCACTCAGATTAGCGAGCCGGCCCGATCCGGATCTAGCCGAACCGACCCGGTTCGCAGCTTCTCTGCCATGACGGAGACGAGGAGGCTGCGCAACGCCTCTCGTCTCCACCCGAACGGGCGGTGTACCTAGGCGTTGCCTTAGGTGACACGGAATGGGTGATCAGCTTTGATGGGACCAGTGACGCGGCGGCAGGCTCTCGTGGGATACCCGAACCACCATTGCCGGGGGCTTCCGCGGACAACCGGATGGCAGCCGCCGACCGGCCACCTCACGGTCAACCGACTGAGACGCCTTGGCCTTGGCGGTTCTCTTCACTCGGTCCTGACTCGTGATGTAGCCGACCGAGACATTACTCTCCTTGGTTGAAAACAAAAACAGCGGAGGGGATGGCGCGGGCGTGTTGAACTGGCCAAGCAGTCGACGCCCGGGGGTGCCGACACCTCGGGAGCAACTCGACAAGGCGGGGCTCAGTACAGATGGCTTCGACCAAAGAGGGCGAATTGAAAACGGATCTCATTCAGGCATCTTACCGAACAGGTGGAGTGCGCTACGAAAACGAGTGGTTTTTGACTTGACCGTAGCTCAAACCCGGGCCGAGACTCTCGCCAAATGAACAACAACCAACACAGCAGCCAAACAAAGGACGGTCGGGGCCGGAGTTCGCGTGAGCCGGACGGTCGCGAGCTCCGGCCCGTCGTGCCCAAAAACAGGGCAGAAAAAGAGGAAAAAAGAAAGGTTTAGCTGTTTGGCTTGAGGATGTCGACCGGCCGTGGTCGTTGGACAGGGTTCGTGCGCGGCGGCAGTATCGGCCGAGGCTCCCTCTCGTTCCCCGCTCTCGCTCTCGATCTTTACGCATCTGCCTCTCTCTCTCTCTCTCTAGGCTCACTCTCTCCCACCGATTTCAATCTGTCCGAACCCCTCATCAACTCACACCGCTCTCTCGCTTTTAAGCTTGGTCGACCGACGGGCGCGCATGGCTCCTGCCACCCCCAGCTGTCCTGCCGGCTTGGCCCCGACCACCAATTCCGGTCGGACGGTTCCTGCGTCTGCTCAGCCTCGTACGTCCTTCCCTGTCCCCTCCTCGTCCAATGGGTATTCCACAAACATCCACGAAAATTACATATCGATTGACACCGGAAACATTGGCCTATATTTTTCGCGTCAAAATTTATTGAGGGCAAAAAGAAAATGGAAATTCATTGGGTTAGGGAATTGAAATCAAAGTTCGGCTGTTTGATTGCAAAATCCACTAAATTCAAAGGTCGTGATCAAGACTTACCCCATGAAAATAAGACCACATTTGCAAATAGTTATTTTCGTTTTAAAATTCAAAACCATCAAGATGAAATCGGAAGGAAAAACAATAAAAGAGTTGTCGCCGTGTCGTGGTTATACAATCAACTTGTTGCCAAACTTTCAGTTTTTACAATGATTTACTGGGTAGTGTTATTAGGGTAATTGGGTAAAGGTGTTTTCTGAACAATGCAATAGGAATGAGATCTTTAAAGTTTTTGGTAAAGCAACAACATTCCGATTTAAATTAGTCGTGTTTACGAGTGCATCAATGGCTACTCGAGTTTCCTATTAAAATATTAAATAATAACAAATATCATCTTAACCGCATGCAATCATTTTATTGTATTAAATTATTATTAGTAAATTATAATGTTTGCTCACCATTAAGTACGATTATCTAAATTGTCGTAATTGATTTTTTATTATTCAATGATGTTTATTGCTAATTAAATGAATTATTACTCGAATTGTTATATAATTATCATTTTAGTCATGCTATTACTTATTTCATCATTTACTATTAATAATAGAATAATATTTTTTTATAAAATAAAAATAACAATAGAACAAAGCCTTTTGTGTCATTGTGAAAACAGAGTTCTCAATGAGCAGTCTCTTTCCGACACTCTTCCGCCTCCTTAACTTTTAAGTCCCTCTCTCTCCATCTTCCCTTTCTCCATTTTCGATCTTCTTCTTCTTCTTCATCGCCGTTGCTTAGTAGATGAAATGCACAAAAAAATATTTTTTTCCAGAATCTTCACCATTATGGTTCGCTTGATTATTCACTTAGTAGATGAAGCAAGCTTGACGGATTGGTGTAATTTTTATACATGGATCCTATTGAAAGGTAATCCTTCTCTCAGTTTAGTAGTCTCTTCATATCTTTTATTCATGGACGCCATCAAAGCTATATGTCATAGGCTTTTAATGGGGTTCAAGCGCGGTTTTCACAACTAATGTCATGCAGAGGAACAAGGGTTACATTGTGAGAGTGTTTGACCTTTTGCTCAAGATATATTAATCATATAGATACATTGGTCGATCGACTTCATAAGAATAACATGATGGGCTTGAAAATTGTCTACATCTGCACGATATTATGGGTACACTTGTTTCATAAAAAATGAGTGATTTGAAAAACATTTTTCAAAAAATGATCGCTTACATTATTTAGAAAAATAAATGAATAGAAAAATTTTTCATCGCCTAAGAAAATAATTAGGCATTGATTGTTATTAATTATGAAAATATTTTTCATTGATTAATTTTTCTAAATGATATAAGCGATCATTTTTCAGAATATATTTTTTGAATCACTTATTTTGTCAAAACAAACACACCTTACATACTTAGAATTCATGGAATTTTCAAAACTCTCCTAAACTGTTTTAAATATAATTGCGTTGGTTGACAATATTAAAACAACTCTCAATGACTTGTTAATTTGACTAGACATGCGTACAAGATGACGTCTTGCATAAGGCTATCACTTACAAAACTGTAGAAGCAAAGAATATTTTCATCACCCAAAAACATATTTAGATATAAATTGATGTTAGTAAAGAAAATGCTTTTAATTGGTTAATTATTTCAAACGATATAAACGATTATTTTTAGAAAAATATTTTTTAAAATACTTATTCTTCGCAAAACTAGCATAACTTAAAAATCTAAATTTGATATCACGTGTCGTGGCTTTTCTGCGGGTCGTGGCTACAACTTCTAACGTGGAACGGAGATAAAAGAGGGCCATGTTAGGCCAAAGCAATAATTAGTATTCTCTGCCATCAAATTCGACCAAGTCTAGATCGACGGCTCCATGACTAGTACTCTGATTGGAAAATCTCAGCCTTTTACTATGACTATGCAAAAAGTCATAGTTTTTCCAAATCTTCACCGGCGGCTATGCAGATGATTTGGCTCTTTCTGAAAAATAAAAATTACAAGCACGTGAAACTTTTCGTTTGCCACAACAGTTCTCAAATGATTTGATTTGGTATAAGTTTGGTGGAAAAGGTCAAAATTATTGTGCTTTCGAGAAGCCAAAACAAAGAGTTGTGTGTGGATACATGCATCTCCACATGTTTTGGATGTGCATATATATTTTTTAGATTGATATTATGAAAAATTTCAAATTGATATAGTTATGATAAATTTATTTTAAACTAATTTTTTAATCATTAAAAATCTCAAACCGATATATTCATGATAAATTTATCCTCCGTTAATTTCCGTTAAATTGAATTGATACCATAAGAAGCCACAAATCAATATATTTGTGACAAACAAATGGTAAAACCCCATAGATATATCATTTGGAATGTTCATGGGCTAAATTGAATGACATCACATACTAAACTAAATTTTATGAATTATATTGAATAAATCAAAAGTAGATAGACTACATTACACATTAAGCTAAAATTTATGAATCGTTTATGACATTTCTCCCTAGACAAATATCTATGAGGGGAAGACTTGGGGTCGTCTCTCTCACTTTCACACATCACTGTCGCTCTCCCATGCAGATGTACAAAAGCAAAGAGTCTTTGTCCTCCCTCCCTTTTTTCCTATGTAAATGCATGAAGTTGGACCACTCACTTAACAATCATCTCTTCGTCTTGGTTGAGCTTGGGATCAAAATGATATGTAATATAACCCCTGAATTTTTAATCTATTCAGTGCCATCCATGAACTTTACCATAATGTTAAATATAGTCAACGAACTTATGATTTGTTCAATGTAATCTCTGAACTTGAATTAATAGAATGATGATATTGAACATTTCCATATAGTTCATGGGTTAAACTAAACAGCATTGCACACTAGACTAAATTTTAGGGACTATATTGAACAAATTAATTAGTGTTCAGGATCATTTATGACACTTACTCCCACATAAATATCTATAAGGGGAAGACCTTGGGTCATCTCTCTTGCTTTCACACGTCACTCTTGCTCCTCCTTTGCTGATGTACGAGAAGTCTTTGTCCCCCCTTCCTCTTTTCCTACATAAATGCATGAAACTAGACCGCTCACTTAACAATCATCTCTCTCTCTTGGAATGATGGCAATTCTCTTCTTAGCTCGATCTCTCTTCTCGGTGCTTGTCCTTCTATGCACTACTAATTGCTGCTGCCACCACTTGTCTGCCCGACGATGAAGGTGAAACCCACCAATCTTTGGATTGCTTTCCTCGTACTGTTCTTTGTTCCTCCTCCTATTTTTGGCTGGCACCTTCACCAAGCTGTATTTGCTTGTGCTTCCTTTCTTAACGGATAGAAAGATGTTCATGCATGCATTCAACCTCAAGTGCACGCAGGCAAATCTGACATCGTTTTGTGCTTCTTACGCATGATATATTGGGCGGTCTCTTTGCCTTGTTTGCCTCTTTTCTCTTCCAGTGGCTGCATTGAAAGAAATAGCAGAGACTCTTCGGGGAATCAGGTTGAACATAAACTGTCCCACTCTTTCACACTTCTTATTTGCAGATGACTCGATCTTTTTCCTAGATGGTACAATCTTGGAATGTCAAAACTTGGCGTCTATCCTTCATCAGTATTGTTATGCATCAGGCCAAGCTATCAACCTTAACAAATCAAGGATATTCTTTAGTAAAGGTTGTCCAGAACAACTGCAGGAAAATATGGCGTCTGAGTTGAGAGTTCCGGTTATTAAGAAAACAGGGAAATACCTAGGATTCCCTTCGGATTGGGGTGCCTCCAAAAAAGAAGTCTTCGCGTGGATTCTAGCTAGAATAAATATAAAGTTGGAAAGTTGGAAGGAAAACTTGCTATCAAAAGCGGGAAAGGAGACACTTCTCAAATCAGTTGTACAAGCCATACCCCAGTATGCTATGTCTATTTTTAAAATTCCGGCATCTATTATAAGAGACATAGAAAGGAAGATTGCTAACTTCTGGTGGAGAAACAACAACAAGACGAAGGGTCTTCATTGGAGAAAATGGGAACTCCTTAAGCTCACAAAAAAGGAAGGGGGACTTGGATTCAAAGACCTTCTCACGTTCAATGTTGCAATGTTAGGAAAACAAGCATGGCGCCTTTCTCAACACCCAGACAATTTATGGAGCCGACTTATGAAAGGTCTATATTTTCCTAATTGTGACTTCTGGCAAGCAGGAAAAGGATCGCGCCCATCCTGGGTATGGCAAAGTATATTAGCTGGGAGAGAAGCAATAGCCCCTCAAGCAATGTGGGCTGTGGGAAATGGGCAGAAAATCTCAATCAGAACAGATAAGTGGTTGAAAATAGGTGTATTAGAAGGACCCACGTTAAGGAATGAACCTTCCAAAGTTGCAGATTTGATAGACTTTGAAAATGCCGAATGGAAAGAAGACCTATTGCGAGATATGTTTGATCATAACATAGTGACGGAAATTCTAGCCACCCCTTTCGGCCTACCATCTACGGAAGATAAACTGGTTTGGATGAATAATAAATCAGGAAGATATACGGTGAAGAGTGGATATTTGTGGCATAGAAAAAACACAATGATTCATCGACATCAATAGCCAACAACATCCTACCAGGTTAGCCCCGACTTGTGGAAACGAATATGGAACGCAAATATACAACCTAAGATAAAATTTTTCCTATGGAGTGCTTGTCAGAATGCTTTGCCTACAATGGAGAACTTGTATAAAAGGAAAATAGTACCTGCGCCTACATGTTCAATATGTGGATTGGAACCGGAGACGATAGAACATATATTTCTCCTCTGCCCATGGATTACGCAGATATGGACTGAGCCACCCCTGCAAATTCAAGTGAATCGAGTAGGATTAACAAGCTTTGATGATTGGTTATGTCAGGAGCACATAAGATCAAGACTATCACATAACTTTGAACTGCTTGCGAATGTATTATGGTGCATATGGAAGGATCGAAATCACCATATATTCAGAAAGAGTCCCCTCAACTCACATCATACCCTTTTTAGAGCCATCAGTTCTCAAGAAAGTTTCATCATATGGAATCCCAAACCTAAGAATCGAAAGAAAGAAACCGACTTACACAACAAATGGCAACCCCCGAAAGCCGGTACTCTCAAAATCAACATCGATGCATCTTTTGAGCCTGCCTGCATAGATAGATCACAGTTGCATTCAAACCAAGAGCTTTCATTGCACATAATTGAAGGTTTTTCAGAATCAACCCGGGAGCTACAACCAGCAATCAAAGAAATTCAATAGGGAAAAGCAAGTGGAATTTTGATGTGGATCCGTGTAGTCAAACAGGGGAATGGAGTGACGGATTACCGCTTGATAAAACTACTAACGACGTCGCCTGTGACTGCACTTCCACCTGCAGCGTCGACAACACCACCGTTTGCCATGTCACCAGCATGTATCTCTCTCTCTCTCTCTCTCTCTCTCTCTCTCTCTCTCTCTCTCTCAATAAATTGGAGAGAAGGTTAGCTGGCTGACGTGGCGAACACGGAGCCAATATTTTGGGCACCATTTTAGCATTTCACTGAAAAGATCAGCCTATATATGTAGGTCAAAATGTATTGAATACAACAAAGAAAGTAGAAATTCATCGGATTGGGGAACCGAAATGAAATTCGGCCTGCAAAAGCCAGTGAATTCAAGGATTGCCGTTTGAAACTTACCCGTGAAAGTAATCCACACTTTTGAATAGTTATACTCGTTTTTGAAATTCAAAATCATACGGATGAGATGAAATGCGAAGAGAAAGAATATAAGAGACATCGCCACTTGTTTTTTCTATCATGTCCTAGTTATGTGATCAATTTCTCATCAAACTTTCAATTTTGACAATGAATTACCTCTAAACAAAATAGGGTTAGTTTTATTAAGGGTAATTGGCTAAAAGTGCTTTTTGAACAATAAGGAGATCTTTAAAGTTTTCGATAAAGTAATAAAGTTTCAATTTAAATTAGTGATATTCACAAGTGGCTGCTCGATTTTGTACTAAAACATTAAATGATAGGTAAATGTCATCTTGACAATATATGATCATTTATTCTATTAAAATTATTATTTCCAAAATCATTTTGTCATTGTGAAAACAGAGTTCTCAAGGGGCAGTCTCTTCCCGGTACTCTTCCACCTCGACTGTTCAGATTGCCTTACCTCCAAAACTTGTAAGCCTCTCTATTCTCCCTTTCTCCATTATCATCAATCCTCTTCTTGTTCTTTGTGGTCATCGTCGTCTTCATCTCTCTCTGTAAACAGTGATGTCACACGCAACTACCTAAGCGGCACAATTCCTAAAGAATGGGGCTCTACGAAGTTGGTCAACATGTATGTGCTCTCTCTCTCTCTCTCTCTCTCTCTCTCTGACGCACACACATGCACACACTACGGCACACAAACATAGAGATGCGAGTGTGTCTTCTCTTGATTGGGGGAACGCGATGATATGGGTGCAGTTCTCTGCTTGGAAACCGGTTGACTGGTCCAATCCCAAAGGAGCTGGGGAATATATCCACACTTTGGAAATTGTAAGTGATCACTCATCCGGCCGCTCGCGTTTGGCCTCTTCGCTGTGTTAAATTTGATTGATGTTGGAGATATTAACTCTCTCCTGCTCAGAGTTGTCGAGATCAACCAGCTTTCTGGAGCTGTCCCTCCAGAGCTCGGGAACTTGTCCCAGCTACATCAACTGTGAGTCTCTTGATGCAAATTTCTGCATCATTAATTGAGTCATTATTCGCTGATGATTTTGTATCTGGGAAGGGAATTCTTTTTCACTGGAGTGATCTATTGAGAGATTAGCATTCATGTTCAATTTAACAATGTGATACCATTGGTATTTTCTTGTTCCAGGCACCTCACGTCAAATAATTTCACCGGGGAGCTACCAAAAACATTTGCTAAATTGACGACATTACAGGAGCTGTTAGTTTCCAGTTTCCACAAACTCTGCTAATATTTAGATACTTCTATTCTTTCTTCTTCATATGAATCTTGTTGTTTAACGCACTGTAGGCGACTTAGTGATAATCAGTTCACTGGAAAGATACCTGATTTTATTCAGAACTTGACAAATCTCTATATGCTGTAAGGCTTAATGCTTCTTCTCCTTTTAAGTCGGTCTATATAGATATACCCCAAAGATAATTCAATCTATGAATTGTATCATCAGGGTTATTCAAGGAAGTGGATTGCAAGGGCCAATTCCCTCCGGGATCGCACTTTTGGAGAAATTGTCCGACTTGTCAGTATGGAAGTTTGGCATTTTGATCTGATCTCTCCTTTCTTTAATATGGTTTCAATCTAACAGAGTTCCCTATCCCTATTTGATTTTGCTATGCAGGAGAATAAGTGACCTCAATGGATCCGAGTCCCAAGTTCCACGACTTAGGTGTACAAATATTACGACATTGTGAGAGCACTGCTCCTTCTCAAATAGTTTACTTAATGCAAGAGAGCCAAATCATCTTGGCAATGTGACGATATCAGTGCTTTTTCCTTATAGGATTCTGAGGAGCTGCAATCTCATAGGAGAGCTACCTGGTTATCTAGCAAAAATGATAACCTTAAAAATATTGTGAGTGGAAAATGACTTTTTCCCTTTCCTATTCCAGGCAGAATAGATAATTTTACCCTTAATGAGTGAAATATATACTAGTTTATGGTTGACCATTGATTGCAGTTAAAGAACCCATTTAAGATGGCTTGACGCTCCCTTACTAAATTCAATGGTGTTTTGATCTTTTCTGTTGATAATGCTAAAATGTGAATCGTGATGTGGCATTTAAGTTTCTAGTGATTGTGGCCTCTGCCATAGAATATACAGTTTCGCACATAAGTGTATGGACCTTTTCTCTCTTTGTTTTCATTTCGCCGGGAATAGAAACCACAAGAATGGAGTTTTATTTACTTTGGTTTGGGTGCCCATTTCATCTAATTTACTTTTGCTTTGATTTGTTTTCTTAACTTCTTCAGAGCATTGATGCAGAATGGAGGCTTTTAGTGGTTGATTGTCTGGAAACTTTCCTTCTAGTGGTTTACATTCTCAAATCTCAGCCCCACAATATCTAAGTAGAGTATCATGCTTGACCGTCATATAGTTGTCAGCCATAACGTTCTTAGTTCAAAAGAGAGCATGGCTTCAAGTGCATCTCTATACAAGTCAAGTCTTCTTATTCACCTCTGTAAGATTTTGTAAATGCTACATTTAAAAACATTTTTTTGCTGTTCTGTCGTCATCAGCCAGCAGCGCTTATTTTTTGTTTTCTGACATTTTAAATAACCGAATTTCTGTGGTTCTGCTTTGGCTTATCATATAGTCCATTTCCTTTTCTCTAGGTTCAACTAGGTTGTACTTTCTCCATCGATTATATTGGACTGCAGACTCATTCTTTCCTTTTTTTTTTTTTATTTTTCAAATCCTCACTTAATTTTTTATTCACTCATGATCATATTCTACTTTCCAATCACCCTAGTATTTAGTTGTCATCCATTTATTCATGAATAAAATGTTATGAAGGAAATCTGTTCAGTACATTATGATTTGCTTTAGTTTTAGTCCTTTTAGATAAACGAAATCCCCTGATTGAACTATACTATGTTGCATTCCAAGGGACGCATTCAATTTAGTGCATGAGTAGCATTTCTAGTTACACATATTGAAACTTCCATGCAGCACATTTGATTTATAGCAGCATGTTTGTATATTAACAGTGTGCGACCAACTCGATGAACATGGATTTTTTGCGATGAATGCCTCTGGAAATGAATGTCTAGTAGAAAGCATAGGCACGGGGCAGTTGACCTATATGTCTAAACTTCTGAATTGGACCTGTAGGTTCATTGATATAGCCTGTGTTTGTACAATCCTCCAAAGTATACTCAAAGAGTGTCCAGTGTGAGTCAGTTAAAACTATCTTCTCATTATATCGCTTCTTTTTCATTCAATTGTTTTGCAGAGACCTCAGCTTCAACAAACTGAGGGGCGAAATCCCTCCTTCCTTTAGCAGCCTCTGGGGAGTTGATTATATGTAAGTATTTTGATGCTGGACCTAAGCTTCTTTTTCGTATTTTGTATAATAATCTAAAATCTCTATTCGTTTCTGTGGCCAAGCTGTAGACATCTCTTGCTGTAAAGTAGTTGAGCTATCAATAGAACTTAGACTGCAATAACGTGTCCAGTTTATAAGCCTTAAAATCCTCGTCTCTGAAGGCTTATTATTTCACCATCCAAATTTTACAATGATTTGGGTTATGAATTTATGATTATTATCAACTAATTAGTTTTTGTTGGACTCTAGTCTTCGAGCAGACATAAATCGATGATATTCTGTTGCTTATTGAGCATGATTGACAAGTATCAATTGAGTTACTTGTTTATGCTGGAAGAGGTTAAATGGATCAATGTTACTTAAGTATTTGGCAGTTAAATGTGTATGTACTTAATGCATGTCCTGTGCGCCTGTTTTATGATGTATGGGAGATTTAACATAGCAAAGTCCTTAGTCTCTCTATTTGGTTCTTTCCACAACAATGGCCCTAGATTGTTTGGTGAGTGCAGTTCTTACGTGGTATTTAGAAGGTCTGCAGATAGGACCTTGATGTCTTATCCCTAGTCTTGAAAATGATGAGAAATTGTAGTCCTAAGCTTCTTGGACTGTTGAACAACGGCACAATCTTTTCATCTTTCTGCCCAACAATTGACTGTTTGACATTGGCACGTCTTCCCTCATTATGTCTTGTAAGGAAAAGAACATTATAGTGAGGAAATAGTTAATAACGAGGTTGATAGTATTCTTCATTATGTTCAACTTTGTGTACTAGTATTTTGGTAACCCATGCACTCCAACTTTTGCAAGGATCAAGTTTTTCCTCTGTCACTGATTTCTTTATCTTTCTTCTCCGGCCAAAAGCTCTATATTGATATCATGACTTAACTGATTTTTTTCTACACTTCTAATAATTAAATGTTTTAATCTGCTAACTAATGCATTTTTGAGGCTCTATAGTTTTTCAGTTTGAGTGCGTAAAGTACATGAGGAACTGACTCAGTCAAATAATCCTATTTAGCTATCTGACTGGAAACCACTTGACTGGAGCAGTCCCTGGTTGGATCCTGGATCAAGCAGAATATGTGTAAGCTTCGCTACCTGAAGAAAAATGTCTTGTTTAATTTCGAATTTGCTTCTAGCTCTATCTGGCTAATCTTGCACTGTAGTAACCAATTAGGCATTCCCATCTTGAATCTTTATGGTTTGTAGCCGATGGACTTAAAAGGAAACATCACAAGTACCTTTTTTCCTTGTTGGGATCTGTTAATTGGAATGTTATATGTAAGACAAGAGGCTGAATTGTATGGTATGCATGAAAGAACAGAAAGCAGATTTTCTTGGAAGTGCCAAGTTAGCCCCACTTTCCCCTGTACAAAAGGCCCTTCCCAGTTTAGATCTTTTTCAAGCCTCTGGAATGATAAAAATAACACTCGGAAAATCTTTACTTCCCCTAAATCCTCTTTGAAAGTTTGTCTAACACATTACCCTCACGGTATGATTAATTGCTCAGGCTATTTCTTGCTGATAATAATGTTTATGGGTTTGCGTGTCTGAGAAACTCTCCAAGCAAAATGAGCATGCCATGGAGAAAGTTGTTATTACCTTATGGGCGTAAGAATGAAGCTCTTATGAGGTAGTTTAAACATTTGAATGGTGGTCTGGATATTTTCTAATAAGAAGATCCAACTTTGCGGTCGTTTGAATCACAGTTCTATTTTTGTGTCTTTGCCTTATATATCACGTCTGATATACTGTTACTAGGTGAAAATGTATTTATGCACTCCAACTAGTTATAAAGTCTCCATTGACTCCAATTAGTCTTTCTCCTATTGAATTAAGTTGAGAAAAGATATCTTTAATAAAGATAAAATATTACTTTCATCACCTTGTGATGTTTTGCCTTTCAACTTGCCTTACCTGTCCATATTTTGCAACTGGTCTGCATTTTTGTACACAATAATCATTTGATGGAATGACTTTCTGTGTATTCTTCAAATTGATTATATTTTGGAAACGGTTGACTATTTCTCTGTGTAGTGACCTATCATACAACAACTTCACTGTGGGAGGCTCTGAGTGTCAAGAACGAGATGTGTATGTACTACTTCCTTCAGTCTAAATCAGGGATCCCCTCAAATGTGCAATTATGATTAGCCTATAATACTGCTCGCATACGAGATTTCTATTTATCTACTGAATATTGATTTTGTCTTTTCTCTGCAGCAACTTGTTCGCAAGCTCGGCAGTTGACAATGCGTATGTTTATGATTAAATGTTTCACCAAGAGATTTGAATTTCCAAGGACCTGCATTTTAATTGTTTATGTATGTAGCATGGAACTTCATTCAGAATGATGATGATTGTAACATTAAAATCTTTGTTGACTTGCTCAGAACCTCATATCCTACAACAAGTGAGCTTGCCTCATGTTTGAAAAGTCAGCAATGTCCAGGAAGTAAGTTGATCTGTTGTGTATCCTATCATTATCATCAGATCCTAATATTGCGTTGTACTCTGTGTATTTTCTCATCAAAACTCTCCTCTGGGCTATTGGTATCATTATTTGATGACTAATGCATAATTACTCTAGATATTTTAAAAGCCGCCTCCATGAAATGTCTTTTTTGTAAACTCGGGAGTTTCCATGTGATCTTTTAATAAGGGAATGCTAGATAACAGAAAGAAGACTTGATTTTTCTGTTTGTGGCTGTTTCATTACTCCATCCAGATCGGTATAACCTCTTCATAAATTACAGTGGGAGTGAAGTAACAGTAGGGGACATCACATACACCGAGGATAAAGAGCCGCCTTCAGCTTCAAAATCCTTCCCGACTGGACATTACTGGGCCTACAGTAGCACTGGCCACTTCCTTGATGACAATACTGATTCAGATACATATATAGTCAGCAATAAATCTGAACTATCCATGGATAATGCGCAACTTTACATGAATGCACGGCTTTCTCCTATCTCTCTAACTTATTATGGTTTTTGTCTGATGAATGGGACGTACAATGTAAGCCTTCATTTTGCGGAGATAATGTTCACAGGCAACAAAAATTATACAAGCCTTGGAAGGCGAGCTTTTAATGTTTATATACAGGTAAATTTTGGGCATCATGTAGTGCTGGTTCTTAGATGTAAAGCATATAAAGCGTTTAACATGTTATGATTGGATTGTTTTATCTAAATATCTCATATTTGCAAATCATGATTTTTGCACAATTGGTCCAGTCTGTTGAGGCTGAATGTTTCACCTTGTTCCGTGTAAAGACACTCAAGTTGAATCAGATTAAATATTATCTCAGGGGAAATTGGTGTGGGAAGATTTCAATATTGAGATTGAAGCAGGTGGAGTTGGAAAGGCGGTCATAAGAAATTTTACTACCATGGTGACTGAGGGCACTCTGGAGATACGCTTCTATTGGGCTGGGAAAGGAACCTATGCTATACCTGTCCGAGGAGTCTATGGTCCTCTTGTATCTGCCATCTCCGTCTATCCTGGTATGCAGATAGACACTTCCATGTTTCACTTGGTGCTTCTCTATTGCGAAAGTTACTCGTATTCATATTAGGAAAACTACCCATATTTTGTCTAGATTCAGTTACTTGATTTGGTTGCAAATGTCCTCTCTTAGATTCAGGCCATCTGTTACAGTTGTTCAGATAAATTTCCAATGTAGCTGGCTAGGATTTATCCTTCTTCTCTTAAGAGGCAAAAATTGGCTATGGTTTGCTTTGTTTTCTTTCTATCTGAGCATGTGTTCTGTGTGTATCTTTAATCCTTCTATTCAGACTATGAAACAACAGCCTCGTTCACTTTTCTATTATGGATCAATGACCATTGCGCCTGTATTATATAGTACAGCCTTGAGAATGAAGAATATATTTCTATTTCTTTTTCTTGTTCCCTTTGTATTTAGTATTAAATGTTCCAAAGATGATATCTTCCTGTGCTCATTAATCTGATGGTTTTTGTGGAGTGTTCTGAGCAGTTCTCATGTCCTCCTGATTCTCAATTAGTGCTGTCCCATCTGTTGGTTTCTGTGATTACCAAGAAGCTACCGATATATTTCCGCACGTGTGCTTACCCCATTTACTTGAACAGTTTTGGGTAAACATATGTTGTTCTATCTTCACTGCAGATTTTGAAATCCCACGAGAGTCGGCCATAATATCTGCTGGTACAGTGGTCGGGATTGTGGCTGCTATAGCTTTTGTAGTTTTTCTTATCCTGGGCATCCTTTGGTGGAGAGGATGTCTTGGGCGTGAAGATGAACTGGCAGAAGGTAGTTGCTTACCTGAAGTCTCTGTCATTTAGTTCACATAAATATGTCAAGAAATATGAGAATGTTATGCACTCTGAATACATTGTCCCCCTTCCCTATTCTGGTGGGGGTGGGGGGTAATCACATTGCATCTTTTATATATCAGCTAGATCACACGGTTGTCCTGTCAAACTGTTGGTGCATGACTCTTCTTCTTACCTTTTCTGGTGGGGGAACAGGTAATCTCAATGCATCATTAATACTGCAACTAGGTTACACAGTTCCCCTGTAAAACTGTTGATGCATGACATTTGTGTATTCCATTGGAGATTTGATTTGACGTATAAAGAAAATCAGTTATTATTAAGCCATGATACGGCTGAAGGGTCATAGATCCATTTGGCTCACTAAACTTTTAAATGGAAATCCGAGAAATGAAGGGATAGATAGTTTATAGGAAGAGGACAGTAGATTTCCTAGTGAGTGTGTGAGTGAGTGTGTGTGTATGTGGGGTCTTCTTGGGGGCACGATTGACCATATATATACTGAATCTATGTTTCAAGACATTGAAAACAAATGCCCGCTTCGCATATATGAGACATTGAAACATACAACCCTGTGTTATGTTTCCAAAGTGGGCTTTCTCTATGATTTTTCTTTTCCCCTACTACTAAGTACCCTGAAAACACTTTTTTTTTTTCTTTTTTAAGTACATACTGAACCAATACCAGAGTTTCCTAGAAAATAAATTTCAAGATGCTAAGATATTCTGTGATAATAATGTTTTTTGGTACATCGAGAAGGAATTGCTCCATTTTTGTTAGATGGTAGGTTACATACTATAGCTGTTGACTCCTCCAAATTCTGAGAAGTTCCAAACCATGGTGCAGATTTGAAGGGTCTAGCATTGCAAATTGGTTCATTTACCTTGCGACAGATTAAAGCTGCCACAAACAATTTTGATGCTGCCAATAAGATCGGAGAAGGTGGTTTTGGTTCTGTGTACAAGGTATACAGGAAAACCGGTGAACCCATTTCCCTCAATTCCCAATAGAAAAGCTGTGTAGAAAGCAGCATTCAATGTAACTGAATCTTCACAGCATAAATCTGATGCGAAAGTGCATATGCAGGGTCTTTTGTCAGATGGCACCACTATAGCAGTGAAGCAGCTTTCATCAAAATCAAAGCAAGGAAATCGTGAGTTTGTGACTGAGCTTGGGATGATTTCTGCTCTTCAACATCCACATCTTGTGAAACTATATGGATGCTGCATTGAAGGAAATCAACTTTTGCTGGTTTACGAGTACATGGAAAATAACAGTCTTGCTCGTGCTTTATTTGGTAATTTGATATCACACCGTGCTTCTCTGGCTTTAGTTAATGACATGGGACTAATGTAGCTTTGATGTCTTCTGATACAATTGAAGGTCCTGAAGAATTTCAGTTAAAGTTGGATTGGTGGACAAGACACAAGATATGTGTGGGTATTGCCAGGGGCTTGGCATATCTTCATGAAGAATCCAGGCTGAAGATTGTGCATAGAGACATCAAAGCTACTAATGTTTTACTAGATAAGGATCTCAACCCTAAAATATCAGATTTTGGTTTAGCAAAGCTTGATGAAGAGGACAACACACATATTAGCACCAAGATTGCTGGAACTTAGTAAGTTTATTGCTTTATGTTCCTGTTAGCCTAATTAGGAGTTGGTCAGCGGCAACATAAAAGAATGGAGTAGAGATATCCCATCTAATTTAAGAAAAGTGAGTTGAAAGGAGCTTTGTGGTTGACTCACATCATCCCAAAGTATGGTGCTCAACAAATGGGGCTTAACCGCAAAGCTTTATGCCTGTCCCACCAATCTTCACGGTAATTACGGAAAAATTGTTAATTATGTCTCGTACTCTACCATTAAATAATGATACTCTGATATTATGTAAATCTTAATTTGAATACAACTCAGTATTATACGCAATAGAGCTAATTCGCCCATGTTTCCGTTGTATACACACGGAAAAACGTAAATAAGCATGTTCACGTATTTGAGACGTTTGCATTAACATGTGTGAAAAGTCAACTTGTTTATGAAAAGAATGTGATTAGTTAGGGAAAAGATAAAACTGTAAGTTCATTCTACTAACTCTAACAATAATTCAACAAAAAAAGAACTATAACATCAACTAATTTCCATGATCTCAACAAACTTAGATAATCTGATACAATTTCTGGAACGTTCATATCCTCCTACCTGAGATTTTACTCAAAAAGATTGATAATACCCTATGTGCTCCATTTACTACTTTAAGAACAATTCAAGATAAACATTTCATACGGTAATTCAGTGTGCCCTACCTAATGCGTTCACTCAGACAAAAAGCTTGTGAAATTATCATGATACAATTATAATGCAATACATTTTAATAGTCTATATTGATGCGTAATTTAATTGTTTTTATTATGTTTCCCCATTGACGAGCAACTTAATGCAAAAAAATATAATGAACAACAACAACTACTATATGTTAAAAATTTCACTATAAATTATCTATATATGCTCCTTTGTATGAAAAACACAGTTTTAGTAAATATGTCTCACATGACATTGACATAGATGTTGCACTTGCAAGTGAATTTAAAAATCATTTTTTGGTCAGATTGCCTCTTTTCCATGTCATAAAGTCACATATGTAGCCTGATAATTAAATAGAACATCAATGGTCTTTTTTTCTCTGAGATATCCTCGGTAAATTCTATCAGAAAATTTTAGGATGCACTTGTTTTTTTATCTACTCTTGAGACCATAGTGTCACATTTAGGAACGTCTCTTTCTTTTGAATTTTAGAAATATTAAGTATGTTCTATATGAGACAGTTACCTTGTTGCAAACACAAGCGCTTTTCTTATTGTGCAGCGGATATATGGCACCGGAGTACGCAATGCATGGTTACCTCACTGACAAAGCTGACATCTATAGTTTTGGCGTCGTTGCTTTAGAAGTTGTTAGTGGCCGGAGCAACACTAGCTCCAAGAAAACTGAGGAATGCTTTAATCTACTTGATTGGGTAATCAACTCTATCATTTCAATTATGATCATATCCGTATTTAAATCTCTGCTTGTGCTGGTGGAAAATGGATTACGAAGGTGTAAGCGTAGTGTGTGACTCCTCACATGCACTTTTAATGGTTGCAAAGGAGTGTTACGGTTACCAGCTATTGAAATCTGCTCAACGAATTATCATGCTGTTAATTACAATTTGTCATTTCAAATTAATCCAGTTCTTCTTATTATGTTGGTCTACACTGAATTTTCATGTAAAATCTTTTTTTGGATTGAAGAAAATTCTATTCCTTGAAATTTGGCGTAGTTCAGTTTTAGTCTTTATGTTTTTATGCTTGACATTCATACTCCCTGAAGTTTCATTAGCACCAAACAAGTCCTTCGACCACTATGGAATTTGGCAATTACTGTCAAATTATAAAGTTTTCAGGACCATGTCTTGACTAGAATATTCATATACTTTTAATTGAGGCATAACTTTTTTCACATTCATCTAATTGAGTCCTTCAGTTAGATTTTGTTTTGCTTTGATTAAGCAATCATTAGAAAAAATAATCATTGTAAAATAACCTTGAGGAAAACGTTTTCTGAAATTTTCCGGTGGTCATTTCACGGAAAATGAACTAGTCAGAAAAAACATTTTCCATCAACAGAAAAAAAGTCTTCTAAAATAGGTGAAATTGTTTTCCTATTGAGAAAGAGGAAAATATTTTCCATTTCTTCTTTCACCTCGCTATTTTTCACCAAATACCTTTTCCTTTTATTTTGCTTTGTGTAAGCAATCATTTTTAGTCCTCGTGAAATCTGATTGTCGCCCGGGTTGCATAATCAGGTATTTCTTGCTAAACTAGAATCGAGAGTAGAAGGCAATGGATGGTGTAAAACATTGAAGAACGAGTCTACCATTTCATGTAATGACCCCGACAAATAATTCGTGCTGATAAAACTCGACAAGAGCTGGGGATTTTCTTTCATTTATACCCTATAACAAAGATGAAAAACTAGCAGGTGCTTATCAATTGCATTTGTCACGTAATAATCAAGGGACATAATATACTTCTTCCTGTTTTAGTATTTAGAGCATATTTTGCAACTGATCAGTACCTGAAGCTTGAGAGGGAAATATCTTCACTTTTTATTTCTGTTTCTAGGCACGCTTTCTAAAGGAGAGAGGAAATTTGATTGAACTAGTTGATTGGAGGCTTGGTTCTCACTTTGACAAAGAGGAGGCGCTGGCATTAATAAAGGTAGCTCTGATGTGTACTAATGCAACTCCAGCACTCAGGCCTCCAATGTCGTCTGTGGTTAGCATGCTTGAAGGCAAGGTTGCTGTTCCAGTGCTGGACTCTGAGGGCACTATCATGACAGAGGAGAAAATTGAGGCCATGAGGAAGCATTTTAGAGGTGGCGAACATCAGGCAGTTATTGAGAATATCACCAAGAGCATGTCCACTGATAGGCCATGGACTGGAACCGCTTCGTCTGCATCTGGTAACGATCTCTATCCAATACTTCTGGATACTGATTACTGGCAGAAGAGAGAGTAATAAATGGTTTGTTGCGTTCTAAGTAAATTAGTTCTTGAAAGAACTAGGGCTTTATTTGGTAATCCTCTCACCGGAACTCCTAAATTTTGCTTCGAAGTTTCTCTTTCGCTCACGTTTGGAACAAAAGGTATAGATTATATAAAGAAAACAGCGACTGTTATGCAATGCAGTAATTGTGTATTGTGAATTAATTATTGGGGAAAGGCATAAAACAATTGCTTGTGGTTGGTGGTTTTATTCGTACTGTTTCTTTCGATGTTGTTATTCGAACAGACGATGTTGCTACTTTTCCTCTTCAATCAATAGCCGTGTGGATGGTTGTCGCTGCAAGGGTGGGAATCTATTATGGAAGCTTATCTTTGTTTGAATGGCGAGATGTGCAAAGTGGTGCATTCTTGCTCTGTGTGTGTTTTGTTCCCGAGCTCGACCTGTTATATTGGTACCTGAGAACTATTCTAAGAAAATGCGAGTTTTTTTCTCTTCGGTGTGGATGACGCATCGCCCAGTTCATCTGTCCTATCTTTAAGAAATGATGAAAGGGGCAGGTTCTCTAATGAATACCAACGACCAATTTTGCAATGGAAAAGCATTGAATGGTTTAAGACTTTTTTTTATTAGGACATAGGATGGAAAGGAGCTAATATCAAGAAATTGGCAAACCATAGAAATGGTTTTTCTTGTCCTCATCTCTTCACATCGTCTTTACATGTGCATTTAATATCAAAATAAAGCTAGATAATATCGGGATTAGAAACATGTAAATTGAATTAGGATATTATAAAGGAATAGATAATTCACATAAGCATGGTTATTGTTAGGCCAAAGAAAATACAGGTTTCAAAATTTAAGATAGGTTATTAGATTCTTCGTCTCTGTTGACATCCAAAATTATTGTTACTGATGCATGCTGGCCACAAGGGCGTTGACGTTAAAAATCACTCTCCCTATCGCATGTGGGTACCTAGCCCGTGTCAGTCATAAAAGCAAGGATGTCCAAGGTTTTCAAGAGCCCTTGGGCTGAATTTGGATGGGCCTACAAGTGGAGATGCATGATTTGATGATAAAGTAGTTGATTGCCACGTGTCTTAGGTCAAGAGATATTACTGAAGACATAAAATTCAGATAAAATTGGCATCAAGATTTAAGTAGGAATAGTTGGTGCTCAAGAAGGCATGCAAAATCAAAGGAGTGGTTATTACTTGCTAGACAAGTCATGTGAGCATTGTCAACAAGTTAGGAAACAACAAGATATGGATAAAGTAGTTAAGCAAAGAATGTGGGATAAGTTAGGAGCGACTTTCAAGGAAAGATCAACTGATTGATGATTACTAGATTGTCCTATAAAAACCGTAGACAATCCAACGAAGAGCCCCCCAAACAATACATCAAAATCATTTATCTTATCCTTTAGTTATCTTAGCCTAGCCTAGTTTAGTTGTCATCTTGGATTCTTGTCGTTGATTCAATTCCCACAAGTGTCTATATTCTAGGTAGTGTTGTTAATTAGATTTCAATGTTGTCCTACCATTCAGCGTCATCGATTAAATTCCAATGTTGTGTCCTCATATCCATCTAGAAACAATACCTACCTTGTGTTATTTCCACTGTCTAGCATTGTCGATTAAATTCTAATGTCTCAATCTAGGAGTAGTACCTATCCGGTATTGTTTCCACAATCCAGTGTCATTGATTAGATTTTGATATTGTGTTCTCATATCCATCTAGGAGCAAAACCTACCCGGTGTTGTTTCTACTATTTAGCATCATCGATTAGATTCCGACGTTATGTCCTCATATCTATTTAGGAGCAGTACCTACCCGGTGTTGTTTTTATGTCTAGCGTCATCGATTAAATTTCAACTTTGAGTCCTCATATCCATCTAGGAGTAGTACCTACCTGATGTTGTTTTTACTATCCAGCGTGTCGATTAGATTCTACCGTTATGTCATCATATCCATCTAGGAGTAGTACTTACCTGTGTTGTTCCCAACGTCTAGCATCATCGATTAGGTTCCGACATTGTGTCTTCAAACCCATCTAGGAGTAGTGCATTTCCGGTGTTGTTTTCATTGTTGAGTGCTGTCGAACAAGTCTTGATGTTGTATAAACCACTTGATCTTAATGGGCTTTCATTAGCGTATTGAATTGTGTTTGAATTAAGCTGTTGATTAGATTTTGACACTTGTTATAATTGATTCCAAGCTTGTACTGAACGATTCAATTAGATTTTAGACTATGTAATATATTTTTCTATTAATATTTGACCTTCTCTGTTCAATAGTAGCACACAACCTAAGTCCCTTTAAATAAAAATCAAAACATAACACTTGATGAAAAATATTTCATTGCGGGATCCAAAATTGGCAAAACTGGCTCATATTCATATGCTAAAAATCATATCTTTCTTGCCTAATGTGTTAATTTTTCCCACATCTTACTCATTCGATAATTGGATGTAGATGCTTTGGTCAGTCCACACATATTCTCATCAGTTTGAATAAATTATAAATCATGTTAACGCATGTACTAATATATTTGCGGTCGGAACGAGAAGGACATTCATGAAAGTATAGGCACGAAAGACTAACATCATTTCTCAACACGATGAAACATTTCATCCATGAAGTTTCCTATCAAACAAAAAATAATTTAAAGAAAAAAAGGCGTTTGACCGTGGTACTATAGTCTGCTAAAAAGTCATATAGCCTTTTTCTTTGTCAGGTGGCTAGACCAGGTTTGGCTTTTAACAAGTTGATTTTTCTTCGTTTAACATTGCTTCTCATTAATTCGAACCTCCAAAACATTAAAAAAAATAGGTAATTGAGATTGGCTTGAATCTTGTTCGAGGGGCTCTGCCTTTTAGCCAAATTTAGACTTGAAATCTTGGTTTTTTTGGCTAAAATTTAGTAATTTAAAGTTTGAAAGGAGATAAATGAAAGTTAACAAACACACCCTCCATTTAACCTAATTCAAAATAAATTCACTTTTCGATTTTGTTGTAAAATGAGATTAACCTGTTAAAGACATTTTTTTTGACCGGATTGTTGATAAACTATTAATTTCGTTATGAAGCAGGGTAACTATCATTTTCTTTTTACAAAATTAGTTCATTTTTAATGGATTCATAAGAAGTTCCTGCTATTTAAGTATATATATTTTTAATTTAACCGTATTATAATGATTTATCTTTCATTTTGTATTTTTATTTAACAAATGTGTACTTAAATCAATTTACTTTATTATTGCTTGATACAATATGAAACTAAATATCTACTGCTACTATCAAATGTATTGGATGGTTTTCTATTTTCATTTTCGATTTTTTTTTTCTTTTCTTGAATACATGTTTAATTTGAAAAACCAAAAACATTCAATAAGAATGGGAATTTTGATAACATGTTTGGCATGTCTTTGAAATCCATCCTTTTATATTCCTTTTTCAATCAGTATACTCCATCTTTTTAACATCTGTAAAGACACTAATGCTGGTAAAACGACATTAGTTGGGTAAATAAAATATTTTATCTCAATCAAAATTGTTAATAAACTATTAATTCCTTGCTAAGCAGAAAAACTACAAAATTGTTGACAGCAGTGGGGATTGTGATGAACCTCTTCATCCAAATTGTGCTCTTGTATCAACTAGAAGTTTCGAGTGGTTGGTCTGCAAACCCTTTTGCTGAAAATGTCGATTGAAGCCTTTCCAACAGGAACATCTTTGCCTTCCTCTCAGTAGGGGGCAAAGAAGGTGGTGAAAGAGTTGGGGCTTGGATATGAGAAAATCGACACTTGTCCGAGTGGTTGCACTTGATACATAAATGAAAAGAGATATTGGGAGTTTTGTCCACTCTGTGGTTCTTCGTGAGGGAGATCAAACAGGATAATGTCAACGACGCATTTGATGAGGAAAGCGTCCGACCAAAGCAGAGAAAACCCGTGAAAGTGATGAGATATTTTCCTTTGGTGAAGGCCGCACAAAGGATGGAATGTTGAGGCATCCTGCTGATATCAATGGCTTGGAAAGCTTTCGATCAATGAATATGCAGCAGAACTGCCAAACAATATCAGATTAGGTTTAAGCAAGCGACAGCATCAATGCATTCAGAACCATGAGTTCTACTTGTGGTGCCCAGCCAGTTGCCGAGAATCGCGATTAGCTACAACATTTAACCGTGGCCTTGCATGAAACAATCTTCAATCATTCCATCGATGGTCCATCCTGGTGAAGAGGAACCAGGAAACAATATTGACGCTTATCTTTGACCATCAATAGAGGAGAATGAAGTTACGGTGAGAGGGGGCTGATGTGTTTGATGACTCCACGAAACGAATTGTCAGACTTCGAGTAACTCTTCTCTGGAAATCAATGATTTTCCCACATATGCAAATTTATCTGGCTGGAGTACGAAGGAATTCACTGCACGTCCTTCTTGACCAACTAAAAATGGTTAAGTCATGGAAGAAAGTTTTCCCCAAAAAAATAAATAATAAAAATTCTTCCCGGATTCTTCACCATTTTGGTTCACTTGATCATTCACTTAATAGATGAAGCAAGCTTGGTGGGTCAATGCAATTTATATACATGTATCCTATTGAAAGGTAATCCTTCTCTCAATTTAGTAGTCCATATCTTTTATACATGGATTCTAATTGAAGCTATAGGTTATCGGTTGTTGATTGGGTTAAATTCCAATGTTCACGACAAATATCTTGCAAAGGGATGAGGGTTATATTGTGATAGTGTTTGACCTTTTTCTCAAGACATATTGATCATGAGGATATATTGGGCGATTTACTATGGGAATGACACAATAAATTCACATGTCTTATAATGTTGCATGCACACATCCCATTTGGGAGGTTTGTTGAGTGTTGGGGAGAACTTAGGATAACAACTCATCATGAGCCAAACACAATTTAGGATCAATTTCTCTCCTAAAAGTAAACTGACCAAAATCAGCTTAGCCCCAACAACCGGCCTATATAACTTGGGAATAAGCAATATAACGCCAAATCGATAAGGAAATAAATCCAACAATAACACCAAGGATTTAATGTGGAAACTCAATATAGGAAAAAATGTGAACCGCCCTAAAACTTCAACTAATCACTAAGAATAATAGAATACACAAAGTAGTCTTCTTTAGTCACACACTAAGGATAAACATCAATACTACAAGCTCATTTCCTCACCACAAAAGTGGATAAATATAACGGGGCTAGAAAACCCTAGCCACAAGCAGAGAATTTGGAGGTGGTGCTTGATGAACAAAAACCATCAACTCGTAGTTCTTAGTCTCATGAACAACATACTCAAATTTGAGCCGATTCTATCAATATTTAGCCTTCAAATAGGGACAACAAAAGTTGCAACTATCTTCTTCTTCTTCTTTCTCCCCTGTTTCTTTGGTGCTCTCGGGTGAGGGGGCTCACTTTTGCTCTTCTCTCTCCGGTGGTCTCTTGCACGAAGTAGCCAATTACTTTTTTTTTTTTTGATTTTTTTCTTTTCTTTTGATGTTTCTTCCTTTTTCTCTTTTGTTTCTCTTTTGTTTTGTTTTATGTGAGCTAGGTCCCAAGAGATGGACGCAACCAACAAATCTCTCTGTCCACCTAATGTGGGAAGATCCATCATGCCCGTTTTTCTTCTACAAGAGTCAAGCTTTATCCTAAGTAACACCGACATCCATACATGACATGCGGCACAACACAAAACAACATGCCAACATGTCATTTCTAAAAAAATACAGAATTTCGATACGTTGGGACACGTAGTATAGTAAATGTATATTTTTATATATACATAGTAAATTATCATTAAATTAATTTGATTCAAATTCACAAATAAATAAATAATAAAAAAAGCCTAGAATGAATTTATGCTAAAAATATTAGTCCATCATTTATTAATATCATTCATTGTTTCAATTTGACAAATTCAATTCCATTCTAATAATCTATAAAACTTGGAGAAAAAAGAGTAGTTTACATTTTGAACTTGCGTGTCAAATGTGCCGGAAGAGAAAAGGAAAAGAAAACTTGGGGGTTGAATTGTGTATCATAGGAAGGAAAGTTAGAATAGAAGAAAAAAATTAGATTTTTCTTTTTTCCCAATTTATTATTTTTATTTATATTTATTTTTTTTTTATTTTTTCATATATATACATTTTAACCCTTCATTTATTGAAAATTTTTAAAATTGACCTCGTATGTTGAAATAGGTATTGGAAATTCGCATGTCAAAATTTCGACTCGAGTGTCGAAGAGTATCGAGAAAGTTTGACCAAGTGTTGGATTTTCCGACATGTGTTGATTGAATATCCGAGAGTATTCAAGTGTATCGGAGAGTGTCGAACTCCGACATGACATGAAAGTTTCTGGAGAGTGTCGGTGCTGCCTAGGCTTTATCATAGACAACACCTTGGTCATCATATCGAATCTATTGTTGTTGATGTCGATTTTCTCAAATAGGAAAAGCTTCTCTTCTAACTTCTCTTGGATCCAATGATACTTCATGTTAACATGCTTTGATCTTGAATGCAACACCAGATTTTTGCTAAGATAGATAGCGCTCATGCTATTGCAATATAGAATAAACTTCTTTTGCTTCAAGTCCAACTCTTGTAAGAATTTTTGCGTCCACAAGAATATTTTACCTTATTTGGTAATAGTAATATACTCCGCTTCAAGTGTAAATAAACCAATACATTTTTGTAATCTTAATTGCTATGAAACAACTCCCCCTACAAAGATCATCATATAACCCAATGTAAATTTTTGAGAACCATCATCACCTGCATAAATCCACATCCGAGTAGCCACTTAACTCAGGTTTCCACTTCCACAACACAAACAAAATCTAGAAATGCCTGTAAGATACCTCAAAATTCATTTAATAGCGATCCAATATTGCTTACCTAGATTTGAGAGAAACATACTCATGAGCAATATTAGGTCTTGTACTGATCATTGGAATACATTAAACTATCTACAGCTGATGTTTAAGGAATTTTCTTCATTTCTTCATTCTCTTTCTCACTTGAAAGACACTTATTACTACTCAACTTGAAATGGCTTGCAAGTGGAGTATTCACCGGTTTACATATGCTCATGTTGAATCTTTCAAATACCTTTTCAATGTATCTCTCTTGAGATAGCCAAAATTTCTTCTTCTCCCTATCACGAGTAATTCTCATCCCTAAGATTTGCTTAACCGAGCCTAGGTCCTTCATTGCAAAAGCTTCACTCAATTCATTTTTCAAGCTTTTGATTTTCTTAGCATCATGCCCAATAGTCAATAAATCATCCACATAGAGTAGGAGAATAAGAAAATCATTATCCGAGAATCTTTTTATAAAGACACAAGAATCGGAATTAGTTTTTCCATATCTATGTTCTTTCATAAATAATTCAAACTTCATGTGTTATTGCCTTGGCGCTTACTTGAGACCATATAAGCTTCTCGTTAATCTACATGCAAGGCGCTCATCGCCTTCAACTTCAAAATCCTCCAATTGATCCATATACATTTCTTCTTTTAAGTCTCCATGAAGAAAAGTTGTCTTTATATCTAGTTGTTCAGTTTTTAAATTCAAATTGGCGGCTAACCCAATAACAACTCGAATAAAAGGCATCTTTATAATCAATGAAAAAATCTCTTCAAAGTCAATGCCCTTATTTTGACGAAAGCCCTTCATAACAAGTTTAGTCTTGTATCATGGTTGCAAACTATTTTCTTCCGCCTTCAACTTGTACACCCACTTATTTGTGAGTGGTCTTTTACCCTTAGGTAATTTCATTAATTTAAATGCATGGCTCTCATGCAAGGATTTAAGCTCGTCTTGCATAATTTCATGCCACTCATTCTTTGTCCACATGAATTAAATTTTTTCATAAATTTCTGGTACTCTTGCATTAGTGAGTAACACATACTCATGCAGCAAATATTTTTGGGAATATTTACACTCTCTTTTAGATCTTCCAACTTGAGCTAGGATAGGTTATTCTTGCTCAATCGGCTCAACTGGCTCAACAAGCTGCTCTTGCTCAATTATTTCACCTATCTCAATTGAAGAATCAACCTTATATGAAGATTCACCATCTTCATGATTTTCGTGCACTTCTCTCCCATGATTTCCACCCACGCTAAGAAGATTTTGACTGAAACTAACCAAACACTTAGCTATGCTTTTTTGGTCTCTTTAGCTTCTCGATGTCTTCAATAATTTGATGCTCAAAGAACATCACATCTCGACTTCTAATGACTTTCTTTACAACTGAATCTCATAACCTGCGGCCAGACTCTTTATGTCCATAACCCAAAAAGATATACTGCTTAGACTTGTCATCAAATTTGGACCTTTCATCTCTTGGAACATGCACGAATGCTCCGCAATTGAACACTTTTAGATGATTATAGGAAACATCTTTCCCATTCGAAAACTCTTTAAGGAACATCCCCCTTAAGAGGAATCGATTGAAAAAGACTTATCATTTCCACTACTATTCTTATCGTTTCACCCTAAAATAGTTTAGGCAACTTCACATGAGAGAGCATACACCGAATCTGATTATTTATTGTTCGGATCATTGTCTCCACTACTCTATTTTTGTTATGGTGTCTTCAAAACAATCTTCTCAAGTTTAATAACATATTCCTTGCAATAATGTTCAAATGGGCTTCTATATTCACCACCATTGTCAACTCGAAAACATTTAAGGTTCTTACTGGTTTCTCTTTTTATGTTTGAGATGAAATTGCTTGAAAGCCGCAAACACCTGATCTTTAGATTTCAAAACAACAGCCCACACTTTTCAAGAGCAATCATATATGAATGTCACTAAGTATAATGCACCACTAAGGGTTTTAACATCCATACAATAAACATAGTATGAACTAAATCAAGTATATTTGATTTCACGTGTGGAGAGGAATTATGGAATGAGAATCCATGTCGCTTATCCGTAAGGCAATGATTACATTCCTTCAAATTTCTCTCATTCAATGGTAGTAGATTCTTCCTAGTAAGAGTGTCAAACTCTTTCTCACTAAGATGACCAAGCCTCATATGCCATAAATCAACTAAGGAATCCTCTACTGCATTTACCTATTCTTTAATCAAATTAGCTCTCATGGTATGGAGAGAGTTTGTCTTCTTATCATTTTCCACTACCATGAAACCTTTAGTCAACTTTTATTTGCCATCGAATAAAGAATTGTGATAACCATCATCAATTAAGGCACCCTTGGAGATCAAGTGAAATCGAATATCCGGAACATGTCTCACATTTTTCAAAACCAAATTACATTCGACATTGGTTTCCAAATAAACAATGCCAATAAATTTGGAAATACCACTATTTCCCATCCTAACACAATCAAAATCACCATTGTGATGAGAAACAAACTAGTTACTCTGTGGAGTGACATGAAACGAAGCTGTGAAATTAACAATCAAAGAAGAGTCTTAGCATGTAAAGTTCACACATCTGTCGTCACATACTAACACAATATCGCCATCGAATGCAATCGCTATTGTAGCATGTTTTTCTTCTTTCTTTGGATCTCCATTTTTATCATAGGATTTATCTCTCTTTGACAACCAACATTCTTTTGCATAATGTTCCATCTTACCATAATTGTAACACTTCACATTCCTCTTGATTTAGACCTTTCTCTTGACTTGCCCTAATTATCATTATTATGAAACTTTCTTGATTGAATTCTTACCTTGTTTTCTATGACAAGAACCTCCGATTTAGAAACATAATTCAAGCATTTTCTTTTTGTTTATTCATTGAAAAAGCTTTCTTTAACCATACTCATAGAAAGCACATGAAAAGAAGCCGAGTTGTTTAACGCCACAACCAAGGTGTCCCAACTATCGGGAAAAGTACTAAATAATAAACATGATTACAATTCATCACCAAGGTCAATCTCAAGATTTATCAATTGATTTATAACATCTTGAAATTCACTCAAGTTTTCCAATATGCACTCCCTTCCTTATATCTCAAATTCACCAATCGTTTAATTAGAAGAAATTTATTTTGTGGAGTTCTCATCTCGTAGAGATCTTGTAATTTCTTCCACAAAGTGTCTGCCTTTGTTTCTTAAGCAATGTAATGAAACATACTATCATCAATCTATTGTCAAATAAATCCAACCATTTTCTAATTCATTTGCTCACACTCTGTTTTTTTTATCTCCTTTAGCTTCATCACCCTCAATTAAATTAAACAAATTTTTGCAATATAACTTATCATCCATCCAAGGCTTCCAAATAGAGTAATTCAAGGCATTTACTTTAACATTATGCTGCTAATTTCCTCCATGAATAACTAGAATCTCAACTCTAGCTTTGATACCACTTTGTTAGGGAGAACTCAAGACAACAATTCACCATGAATCAAATACAATCCAGGATCAATTTCTCTCCTAAAGCTAAATTGACCAAAATCAACTTAACCCCAACAACAACCAGCTAATATAACCTCTAAATAAGCAATATAGCGCCAAATCGACAAGGAAATAAAGTCAACAATAACACCAAAGATTTAAAATGGAAACCCAATGTGGGAAAAATCACGAACCGTCCAAAAATTTCTACTAATCAATAAGAATAATAGAATACACAAAGTACTATTCTCTAGTCACATACTAGAGGATAAACATCAATAATACAAGTTCATTTCCTCATCACAAAGTAGATAAACATAAACGAGATTAGAAAACCCTAATCACAATAGGAGAATTTGAATGTGGTTCTCGACAAACAAAAACCATCAACTCACAGTTCTCGGTCTCACAAATAATATACTCAAATTTGAGTCGATTCCATCCATGTTTAACCTTCGAATGGGGGCAATAAAGTTGCAGCCCTCTTCTTCTTCTTCTTTCTCCCCTCTTCCTATGGTGCTCTTGGGTGAGTGGGGCTCACTTTTGCTCCTCTCTCCTCTCCTCTGGTCTCTTGCACGAAGCAGCCACTCACTATTTCTTTTTCTTCTTTTTTGTTTTAGACTTTTCTCTTTTGTTTTGCTTTTATTTTGTTTTATGTTAGCAGGGCCTCACAAGAGGTGGACCCAGCCAAAGGAATACCGGGACGATGTAAACCCCGACACACACGGCACATTTAACAAATTGCCCCTAATTACTCTGGGACGATTATTAGACGTCCCAAATAGGCTTGAAAATTGTCCCAATCTACATGGTTTTCTCGTAGTCTAGAAAAGACTCCAAGTAAGCGGCAAGATAACATCCTGAGAATTCATCGTTTAAAGTTAATTTGGAATTTTCAAAGCTCTCCTAAATTGTGTTCTTGAAAAGATTAAAACACCGCTGATAACTTGACATTAATCTGATTAGACATGCCTGGAAAACGACGTTTGGCTTAAGTCTTGTGCATGACGTAGTCCGTGCAACCATTATTATTTGGTCAAAGTCAGAACTTTATTTCACGTGCCGTGGTTTTTTCTGCGGTTGGTTTTGCATTTATTACGTGGAATGGAGACAAAAGACGCCACGTTAGGCCAAGGCAAAGAGTAGTATCTGCGGTGAAAGTACAAAACCCACCTCGCGCTGGTTCCAAATTCGACCAAATCTAGAACATGCTCCATCGACGACTCCATGACTCGTAATGTGATTGGAAAATTTCAGCCTTTTTCGACAATGGCTATGTAAACAGTTGAAAGTTTCTTTACGTCTCTGTTACGCGCATAATTTGGCTTTTTTTTTTATAAATAAAAAATTATAAGCACTTGACATTTGCCCCTACTTTCTATAATTTTTGAAATATTTGAGTTTAAAAATTATTAGACTTTTTAGAAGCCAAAGCAAGAAAGTCGCGCATGGACACATGCATCTCCACATGTGTCTGATCTAAATATATTAATTGTTCTGATATTAATTAAGTGTTGTTATCTCTGGACCAAGTTAAAGAGCTTGTAGAAGCAACTCAAGAATGAACGTTGCATGGTTGACTTGGACAAATCTATTTTGAATAATTTCATGTTGAATGGGTGAAACACTTGTCAACATCGATAGAGACTTAGATATGCTAATGTACAAGCACCCATTAATGAATGGAATAGACTATGATGCTAAATATTTCAATTTCCACGATTGTACAATTTAGTTATTGTCCTAAAAAATCTTAAGATATTATTATTTCGTTGTTGACATATAAATTTTGGCGATCCGGTTATTCATTTATTTTATACAAAATTAGGGATTAATTTTTAATCCCTAAACAAAAATAATAGAATTAAATTGCATATCATATAATTTTTGAGCATATATTTAATTAGTTTATTGCCTTCGCATTGAACGGCAACTGAAAAATTTGAGTGAATGGCTCTAAAATTAATTGCATGCTATGCATGTGGATTGTTCTGAAATTGGAAAGATCATGAGCAGTAGGGTTATTATTCCATTAAAATCTCATATATATGGAGAATTGGTGTCGTGACCTCGATGTAGGAAAGGATCTTCTCTGAAAGATGAGAAAGACTAGTCATCTACGCGGACAATATTTGCAAGAGATTTTTTTTGTTAGATTGGAAAAATCAATAGAGAGAGAAAGAATCACGGCCTGGCCATGGACGAAATCAAGCCAAATATACTGGGACGTCCTCAAGATGAAATAAAATCTCGCCCCTTTCCTTCGGTGCTAAAATTGTTACGTCTATATAATGGGACGTTGTGGAAAGAGGAATCACTCCCGCCGCCGCATCAATCTCGAAAGAGGGAAAGACACTATTGAAACCGGAATGTCTCGGGAAGAGATAAACAAGAGACAAGCTTTCGATGCAAAAGCAATTTACTCTTTATATTGTGCTTTATCTCCAACTGAATATAATAGAATATCTTCTTGTGTTACAGCAAAAGAAGTATGGGATAGATTACACATCACCTATGAAGGGACGAACAGTGAAGGAGACCAGGAGAATTAACATTCTCCTTGGTCAATATGAAGCCTTCAAAATGAAACCAGGAGAATCTATAATCGACATGTTTAGTCGTTTTACAGATATTGTCAATGGTCTTGAGAACCAAGGACAAAAATTTCTGATCCCATGAAGGTGAACAAGCTTCTCGTGGACTCTCCAAGGATTGGAATCATATAAAGACTTCAATAAGAGAGACGCAAAGAATCATGCCATTATCGTAGACGAGAGATTGGAACTCTTCAGTCTTACGAAGTGGAACGAATTAATGAAGACGAAGATCCAAGAGGTAAGAAATCTATTGCACTAAAATCAAATGACGATTCGATGATGCAGATTCGAAGATGATATGGATGATGAGGAGCTCGCTCTCATGATAAGAAGATTCAGAAAACTGAATAGAAAAGGCGGAAGGTTCATCCCAAGGAAACAAAGTTTTCGAGAGACGAGACTAAGTCTCAAGTGATGATGAGGAACCAAACAAAGATGTAGTTTGCTTCGAATGTAAAAAGAAGGGACACATCGAGACCCAACTGTCCTCTTCGAAAAGAAAAGAGGAAAAGCGAGAAGTTTCGAAAAGCTCTCAAAGTTTGAAACCCGGAGTGATACGAATGTGAAGAGAGTGATAATGAATATGCCAACATATGTTTGATGGCACATTCAGATTCAGACTCGATTCTGCCGACTTCAGACATGTGAATTTGAGGTAAGTGATTTTAAAATTCCTGTCAAAGTCTCTAAATATATTGATGAACCGTGTTTCAATCTTAAGACTTCTCTCAAAAGAATTTCCGAACTTAAAAAGGAAAACTCAATTCTGAAACAAAAGGAAGTTATTTTAGAAGAAAGAGTTAAAAGTCTAGACCTAAATGTTTCGCTCTTAAAGAAAAAGAAGATGATCTTTTGAAAGAAAATGTTTTCTTAAAAACAGACTTATCAAATATTTCAAAGAAGTTTTCGATAGGATCCGAAAAGCTTGAAAAAGTGCTTTCAGTCAAAGACCCTATTTCAATAAGTCCGGGTTAGGCATGACAGCGGAAACAATTCCCTTGATTGATTTTCCTAAAGTTAAAGAAAGAATTAAGAAAAGACCGTCAAGAGAAGCTTACAAAAATCATTTCAAGAAAGTTTTCATAAAGTCTCGTTGGTCGAAATGCTCTAAGGTGTTCAAAGTGTAACGAGTCTAGATCATTTTGAAAAAGACTGTCCTATGGTTTGGAAACTGTTAAGAAAGCATGGCCCAATAATGCTTATCCTACTAACTCCAAAGGACCCAAGAAAATTTGGGTACCAAAGAAAGCTTGAGACTCTCACTTGAATGCAGGTCTCCGTCAAGAAAAAGATAAAATGGTATCTTGAAAGCGGATGCTCAAGACACATGACGGGAGACTCAAAGTGCTTCATAAAGCTTGTTCAAGTAAACGGCGGAAATGTTTCATTTGGAGGAAACGGCAAAGGAAGCATCGTGGGATTTGGAGCGTGAGAATTGGAAATCTCACAATAAGCAATGTTTCTCTAGTAGAAGGACTCAACTATAACCTTCTCAAAGCATTAGCCAATTGTGTGATACCGGTTTCAAGATCTCCTTTCAAGAAGGAATTTGCTATGGAATTAGTAAAGATTCTACGAGTCTTTCATGGGTCGAAGACATGGAAACATCTACCTCTTAGACATGAAATTGAATAAATCTCAATATCTAATTTCAATCCAAGATGAAGCAAGCATATGGCACGTAGAAAGCTTGGCCATGTCAATATGAAGCAATTAGCCAAAATCTCATCAAAGCGGCTTGTTCGAGGTCTACCCAAATTGCCATACCAAAGTCTGATTCATGCACTCCATGCATTCTGGGAAAGCAGGTAAGAAATTCATTTAAGCAAACAAATCATGTATCTACTAATCATGAACTCGAGTTGCTTCATATGGATCCTTCGGACCAACAAGAACCGAGCATTGGAGGTAAGAAGTATTGTCTAGTAATTGTAGACGATTACTCTCGATTTACACTGGGTATATTTTCTTGCAAGTAAGTCGAAACATTTTCGTACTTTGAGAAGTTTGCTAAAAAGGTTCAAAATGAAAAAGGATGTGCTATTTCAAGTATAAGAACAGATCATGGAGGTGAATTTGAAAATCAAGATTTCACAAAATTGTGTGATGAATCTGGTTTTAAACATGTATTCTCCTCTCCATACACTCCTCAGCAAAATGGAGTTGTGGAAAGAAAGAATAGATCGCTTCAAGAAATGGCTAGAACACTTTTAATTGAAAGCAAAATTTCTTCACGGTTTTGGGCTGAATTTGTTTCAACAAAGCATGCTATATCATCAATAGAGTCTTCCTAAGACCTATTCTTGAGAAAACCCCTTATGAACTATTCAAAGGTAAGAAACCTATTGTTTCATACTTTCATGTGTTTGGTTGCAAATGCTTTATTTTGAAAAATGCAAGCGATCGAGTTGGTAAGTTTGAAGAAAGATCGATGAAGGCATCTTCCTTGGATATTCTACATCAAGCAAAGCCTACGAGTCTATAACAAGAAAAGCCAGTACTGTGGAAGAATCAATGAATGTCAAATTCCAAGACTCGAGCGCAAGATGAATACAGCCGAGACTCAATATGAAGAGTCTCGAACTCACTCTAGACCTTCCAAAGTCTTCAACTCAAGAAGCATCTCGACTGGAAGTCCAACATCAAGAAGCTCATGAAGATTCAAATAAAGAAAGAGATCATCATCCAAGCAAATCAACCAAGAATGGAAACACAAATCCGGTCATCCTAAAGATCTCATTATTGGCGAAATCAATGAAGGAATCCGCACCAGATCAAAAAGGCGTGAAGAGTCTAGTCTTTGTTGCTCTCATTTCGAAATTGAACCAAAAAGCATAGAAGAAGCTTTATCTCGATGAAAGCTGGATCGAAGCTATGCAAGAGGAGCTCAGACAGTTCAATATTAATGATGTCTGGGAATTGACATCTAAACCGAAAGGTAAAACTGTTATTGGAGCCAAATGGGTGTTCAGAAACAAGATGAACGAAGAAGGAAAAGTTGTACGTAATAAAGCAAGACTCGTGGCCAAGGGATACACGCAAGAAGAAGGAATAGACTATGACGAGACTTATGCACCAGTTGCAAGGTTAGAAGCTATTCGTCTATTACTTGCGTTTGCTTGTTACAAAAATTTCAGGTTATTCCAAATGGACGTCAAAAGTGCTTTCCCGAATGGATTTATCCAAGAGGAAGTTTATGTGGAACAACCGCCTGGATTTGAAGACCCAAAGAAGCGAGACTCGGTTTCAGATCGAAAAAGGCTGTATGGTCTAAAGCAAGCACCTCGAGCTTGGTACGACAGACTAAGTAAGTTCTTATTACGTAACGGATTTGTCAAAGGTAAAGTAGATACTACTCTGTTCATCAAAAAGGAAAACAAAAGTTTCTTACTCGTTCAAATATATGTTGATGACATTATTTTTGGATCCTCTAATGAAAGTCTTTGCAAGAAATTTTCTAAGTCTATGCGGGACGAATTTGAAATGAGTATGATGGGAGAATTAACATTCTTTCTTGGCCTTCAAATAAAGCAATTGAAGGAAGGAACTTTTATCTTCCAAGAAAAATATGCTAATGATCTTGTCAAAAGATTTGGATTGGAAAGGTGCAAAAAGACCGACATACCAATGTCATGTTCTCGAGAAGATAGACATGGATGAAGAAGGGAAGAAAGTAGATCAAAAGCTGTACAGAGCATGATCGGTTCACTTATTTATCTTACATCGCTTCTAGACCGATATTTTGTTGAGTGTTTGCATCCGTGCTAGGTTTCAATCAGATCCTAGAGAATCACATCTCATTGCCGTGAAACGTATTATCAAATACGTTGCCTCATCTTCAAGCATCAGTCTTTGGTATCCAAAGAGGGGAGACTTTAATCTTCTAGGATACTCGGATGCAGATCTGCCGGTTGCGTAGTCGATAGAAAGAGCACTTCGGAACTTGTCAATGGAAACAGGACAGTGTCTTGGTTCTCAAGGAAGCAAAGCACCGTAGCTCTCTCAACGACGAAGCGAGTATGTAGCTCTTGGAAGCCGCTGTTCGCAAATTCTATGGATAAAACAACAGCTACAAGACTTTGGCATTGAAGACTCATGCACGTAAATCAGATGTGACAACACCAGCGATCAATCTCACCAAAAATCCAATTCTTCATTCAAGAGCAAAGCATATTGAGATTCGACATCACTTCATTAGAGATCATATTCAAAATGGAGAAATCTCAATTCAATTTGTTGATTCAAAGAGTCAACTAGCGGATATATTCACAAAGCCCTTGGAGAAAAATCAATTCGACTTTATCCGCTCAAGACTCAACATTTTGAAGCTTGAAGAAGTTAAAGTCTAGAGACTCACCAACTCTAAGACTCTGATCTCTCAGACTTTAAATCATGAGACTCAACATTCTTGGCTAAAGACTGTAAGTTGCTATTTTATCTCGAAAATGTACGTTCTTTCATTCAGATATAATTCGTGTGAAATTTGAAAACTTGTCTTTTTCAAGGAATTAATTTTGGCAGTTATTGATTTTGAAAAGAAGTGTTCGTACACTTTCCTTGTACCGATTAAACTTCTCTTTTCAAATCCGAGGTATATATACAGTTTTTTCTTCGCCCAATTTTCAAAACCCTAAAAGGCACTCTCCTCCCGATACTGTTTCTATTTGTTGTTCATCGTCGAGAAAGTGGTCATTTTTCTTGGGAAAAGCAAGTGAAGGAATCTTCCAATAGACAAAGAAAGATGTCGTCTTCGAGGAAATCATCAAGAATCGCAAACAGGGGACCACAAAGAATGGAGAAGGGACCGACTCACTTCGATCATACTGAGGAAGAAGACTTATCAAGTCAGCGACAAAGTCCGATTCGCTCTCCTCCACGTCATTCATCGTCTCCCGCCCCACAAGGTGCAAGTCAACATCTACGGGAAGAAGAGATAATCGAGGAAGCCGACCCGGTAAAGAGTCCAAAGACCCTCCTTTATCTATAAGCTTTATCGTGCGTTGAAAAGCTCCGGTTCTTCGTTAAAATATATAGATGACTTCCTTAAGGACAAAAATTATGGGAATGAGTATCTTTTTCTGCGGAAAATGGAGGAATTAGGAATTGCTCCTAAAGGAAGGGCGAGAGGAGGCTCTTGAGAACATTCCGAGTGATCCTCGTATGCCGGACAAAATCTCGATTGACGGAACGATGATGACAAAATGTTCCTTGAATTTAAACCTAGACGGGTGTGGCAGCAAAGGTGAAAGGAAATCGGATGGATTTGTTTAAATCCAAGGATCGGGAAAAAGCGTATTTCGGGTTGTTGAAAAGAGGGGTGATAAACCCTAGAAGTGTCGATTTTGACTTCTGGACACCATCAACGTGAACTTAAGAGAAAAGTTGAATTTGCTTCAACTTGAGACTTTTTGCTCGACTCTACGGACGGGTATGTTCAATCGACCGCTTATTTCTATTCAAATCTTAGCTTTTTGGATGAGAATAGAATTTCATTCAAGTGTTTGAGACCAAGTCTACGTGGTAGATGTGAATATGTTGGCGGATATAGTTGGAGTTGAACGAGGACGTTATCTTCCAATCAAAGTCTCACCTGCTCGTACTGCTCTGGATCTTGTCAAAGATAGGGACGTAGAGAAGAAAATTACCTATTCCAGGATGAATGCCATCAACATTGTGATTCATAAGATTGTGATCAATGTCTCGGACCGAAGTCTACATCAAAGACTTCGTGTCTCTTTCGAAGCAAAGTTGATGTATGCGATCAACTCAGACGGAAGTTTTCTCTCCCGCACACTATTCTCTTCCATATGTACGGAAGCGGTGTCAAAAGATAAAGGACAATTGCCTTATCCCGGTCCGGGTGACCAAGATCTTCGACATCTCGAACATTGATCGCACATACATTTTGTGTTCGACCGTGTGATAAGATGGTGGTAGGGTTGAAAATGTTAATGAAGATGCGTCGCAAGAACTCTCCAAGGCAATGGAGAAATTCAAAGTGAAATCTCCAGTCCGGTACCGCTTCAAAAAGGAAAGGAAAGGAGGCCATGGGTGCCCCATCGAAGAAGAAGAAAAGAACTCTCATCCTTGAGGATGAAGATGAAGATGATGAAGATCCCACTATCCAAGCGCTGACAAGAACAAGACGTTCTGTGTCTCATCCGATAGATCTTCAGCAGAACGAGAAGAAGGAGAACAGACGAGAGAAGAGGAAGAACAAGAGAGAGAAGAAGAACGAAGTTGAAGAAGAAGGAAAAGGAGAAAAAGAAAAGTCTCGTCGACAAATCGGGAGAGAAGGGAAATAAAGAGCATGATCATCACTTTTCCCCTCTCAATGTCCTAGAGACAGGGGGAGTTAGAGAGCAAGAGAGGTCTACACCTCATGCTGTCGTGAAGATCTAAGACAATCTCCGAAGACCGGAAGAAGTTCAGTCTCTCAATTGCCCGAAGAAGGTGATACGTCGATTCCAAATTTGCCAGACTATACTGAAGCGCCATCGTCTGCATTTACTCAATCAAAGAAAGCTCATGCCAGTACACAGACGGATGATTCTGCAGATTTTCGTAGCATCATGAGTATTCTTCTGGAAATGCGTAGCCAGATATATGTTCTGGACTGTGAAATCCAAGCTTTGAAGAATGTTGGACAAGCATCTTCAGTCTCTCTGGAGGATAAATTCAAAGACCTCGCTCTGCAACTTCAAGCCAATGCTAAGGGAGAAGAGGTAGCTCATCTGAGAGAAGACCTGAAGAAGCTCGAAGGAGTAGTCCAGTCCATTGGGGATTTCCAGATCGTGCGCATTCCCAAGCAGACATGACTCCTTTCTCACCCTTTTCAATGCTGACAAAAAGGGGGAGAACCAACCAATTTGAACCAACATCTTTTAAAAAAATTTTAGTGGTTATGTTTATTTTTGAGTATGACTTGAGAACTTGAACTTTGGTGTGAATTTGACTGAATTGAGACTGAATTGACTGTGGATTGTGATGCTTGACTGGTTGCATTTATTCAAGTGTGTTATATGGTGTTTCTCATGAAAGTCTAACCAATTTTCGTGGATGCAGAGTCCGGTTGCTTTATTAATCTTTTTGAGTTAGCCATATTGCTTGAGAAATGTTTTTGCAGGTCAAAGTTGTTCAAATCTACAAGAAAGTTTTGTCACCATCAAAAAGGGGGAGATTGTTGAAGAAATCTTTCCAGAATATTTTGAAGCTGACAAAACGTTTCTATCAGTCTAAGTCTGGATGTTCGGAGACCGACAGTTTAAAGTCTGAAGACTTTGTATTCTCGAGACTCAAGATCCAAGACTCAAGACTTAAGATCCAAGACTCAAGACTTAAGACTCAAGACTCAAGACTTAAGTCTCGTTCTCACCGACGTCTTTCCAATCCGTGTGAAGGAAATCCAAAGCCGAGGTTTATGGTTGAGGATTCGATCCTATCCTCTCGGAATAGATTCTTTGGTTGGATAATCATTTCGGATTCTTTAATTCTTATCTAAGATCGATTGAAGATCCGATGGTCGACGAAGTATTCTTGGAATGTTCTATTCTTGGAAACCAAGATCCTGATTGTATGGGCGAACAGGATTGATGGGCTATCATCGGATTCCTTAAATAGCTCGGATGATCTTCTTGATTGATTCCGTCAACGGGTAGATTGGAGGAATTCCTTTGGTAAGTGCCAACGGCTATGATGGCATGAAGGAGTATAAAAGGAAGACGTTCTAGTTGTTTTAAGTGTGTGATTGATAGAAAAATTCAGTCCGAAGACCCTTGATTATTAGTCGAGACATTCGAGCGAAATTGTATACACACAGAGTGTTTATATTTGGTGACACCTTGAGAGAGTGTGGTAGATCATCTACACCTAGAATTCAAGGAAGATCAACACCGTAACAGCTCTTTGATTATAGTGGAATCCAGCCAATCGGTCGGTGCGTAAGAGTGGACGTAGGCTTGAATCAAGCCGAACCACTATAAACCGAGTGTTCAATTCTCTCTTTCCCTTACTCGTCTCTCGATTGATATTTAATTATTGCAAATTCTTTAACTGTCTAAATTATTGTGCAATCTTCAAGAAAATTCGTTGTATACCTATTCACCCCCCTCTAGGTACTCATACTAGCAATATCATATATAACAGACAAAAAACGGGGGTTGGCTAATTTTTTCTCGGAGCTCATAATATAGAGACACATAGAGATTAACATTCTGCCAGAAGAGAGAAAAGGAAGACGATGGGTTTGTCTTCTTAGGTGATCCCATTGTGAGTTAGAGGGGAAATCGTGGAGTTCCTCTGGCAATCGCACGTGGTCTTCACATGATGGCATTGTGCACCTTTGCCATCAAGCTCACTTATTCCGAAGACCCAGCCCTGACGACCAACAAAGCACCAGCACCCACCAATTTCCCAACATGTCAGAGATTGTCCTTGCCATGTCATTACTTTAGCCCCACCTGAAGCCAATCTCGACGCTGCATTAAAAGTTTGTTCAGCAACTTCAACTGGAACCGCCCACCTTCCGACAATAACTGCTGTTCTTGTTCGCATCCGAACCGAGTCAATTCTACGAAGTTCTTATTTTTGCAGGTTTGTTGACCGTGAGCCCATCCTTTACCAAGGAGCACCACCATGCCGAGCTTCACCCATGGGCCATTACCAGTCATCCATTGAGCTGATTCCGTTAAGTTCAAATTTAGGAATATTACTTGCGAAATTAGGTAATTATCTTATTTAAATTTGATTTAGATATTTTATTGTCTAATATATGTCTATTAATATCTCACGTGCATATTTATGAGTGATAGACATATCTCCCAATCAAGATTTATTTCTTGATTCGCAACTGCATATAATCTTTGACAAAAAGAAAAAAAAAAAATGATTCTAATATTTATATTGTTATTTTGATCTTTAAGGCTTACGATCAACTGATCAATTTCATTCACGAAATTTCAAGTTGGTTGGATATTATTTCCTTATTCGCATTGATTGGATGATATATGATCTTGAGTGATTTGGTGCTTATCTTACTTTAATTGTTTTATTTATCCCAAAAATACAAAAAATATTACATTTGCATATCATGTAAATTAGAATCGATTTCCTAGATAGAATTGCATGATAGAATAGTTAGATACATTTCCTATTATATTAGAATTAGGGGTGAGCATAGTCCGGGTTGGGTCAGTCCACCCCCTAACTCTAGGATCAACCCACACAGTGCTGATCCTCAATTTTTGGGACCGAGGACCAACCCTATTGAGCTTGGGACCGAGGACCAGACTGACCCAATGGGTTTGGTCCAGTTCCAAGGTCAACCTGGGACCAACTGATAATTTTTCATTTCATTTTTTGTACTCCTTAAAAAAGTGATTGAGGATTTGACTGACCCAATGGATTCGATCCAATTTCAAGGTCAACTTAATACTAACCAATAATTTTTTATTTCATTTTTTGTACTGCTTGAAAGAGCAACCAAGAATCGTACCGACCCAATGGGTTCGATGATAAGTAAGGTTAGCTAAGAAAGGCAAGCGGTGAGGGTCAACTAGGGGTGAGCGTTGAACAGAATGAGCATTGAATGTTGGGCGGAGAGCAATAAGCCAAGTAAGCATCAAGCGGCGAAAGGCACGAGTGACCCAAAGCAAGCGAGGCGAGTGTCGAGTAGCGATCGGAGAAGTTGTTTTTTTTTTTCAATTTTAGCAAATTGAAGACTAAGAAGACAAATAAGACAGAAAATAATGAATACTAGAGGAGGATGCCATAAAGTGCCTTTTTGGACGCCGTGAGGACTCCTCACAAAAACATTTTCCTCCTTTGTAAATTATGACTATTGACGTCATAAAAGACATTAAAAACCTAAGTTATTAAAGAATAATATAAAATTACTTGAATTACTCACTAAAGAGTTGTTTAATGTTGTTAACGCTTTAAGGTTTTTTCTATATAAAAAAATTATAAATAATATTATATATATATTTAGTATATATATTTAGTCAGGGTTGGTCCAGGTTGGATTGACCCAAAACTCTTAGGACTGAGGATCGACTTGCAAAGTTCTGGTCTAGGAATTTTAGGACCAAGGATCGACCCACTCTCCCTAGGAATTGGATTAGGACCGGCAAGGTTGGGCCAATCCAGGGTCGGTCCAGGGTTGACCCTAGACCGATGCTCACCCCTAATTAGAATGCATGTTTATATGATATCTAGGTTAAATAATATATTGGAATTAAACTGCATGTCGAGATAAATTTCAAAGTTAAGATATGATTCAGATTAGTTTATTTCCTATATTAAAATAGATAATATCTCACTTTAGTTAGATTTTTATTGTTAATAATTTTTATTACGAATTTTTATTTAAAAAAAAACACACAAAAATAGCATGTGCATGTAATATATAATTAGGTTAATGAAATGCATGTCATTTAGTAATTGTTGCTAGGTCAATTTAATTAGAAATTGCTAGTCATTAGAATTAGGCCATTTAGTTAAATTGCATGACATATAGCTTAGATTTCATTAAATAAGAGAAAATCCTAAAAAAATTGAGTGACTATGTGTTAATTAGAAATCATATATAGAGTTGTTGATGTGAATTCTAACATAACATTGTAGATGATTTCTTACAAGGTAAGTCTCGTAACTTATTTATTGCTTTCTTGAGTGTTAAATTGGTGGTTTGTGCATCCGCATAATCGAAAGCAAATTAAAATCAATTCAAGCTGTGTACAAAATATTTTTTCGAGATAAAAAAGAAAATGTACATTTCAGAAAAATTTAGCGTAATCAAGTTTCTAAACTCACAATCTCTAGTTCGCGGGAATAAAGTAAATCTCTTGTTACTTTATTTGGTTTTTAATCGACCCACCATAGAATAGATTCGTGGCAACTCTTAGATAATAATCTTTTGCATGCTAAATACTTGAAGCTAAGTCGCGAATTGGTATGAGCTTGGAGAGCCCGACTTAAGTTTAGACTTAGTAATCCATTAGCCAAACCCTAGGTGGTTTATCGGAGGTTAGGTCACGACATCCATTCATAGACGTTTGATTCCAAACTCGACATCTATGATATATATTATTTTGATAAGACAACATTTTCTATTATTTATATTCAATATGAATCAGGGTCAAAGAATTGGACTTAATCGATTTGTATGATTTGCAAAGTGTTTCATCGGCCTCAATAATTAGGTTTGCACGGTGATACCCCTTAAAAACAATAATTTGTTACAATTGAAGTAAAAAGAAAGAGGAGATAAAAGATTTATCCGATGAAAGTGAATCTACTTAATTTCCAAACTAATTTCCAAACTACTTAAAGAGCTAATGAAGTTTCTAAGAATGGCAGAATTTGGACTCCACCATCAATAAACTGTATAATAACCTAAATCTGAGATGTGGTCATAGCAAACTTAGAGCAATGGAAAAGACAATTGTAAGTGGAAGAACAAAATTATGCAAGAAGAGTTGGACAGAGCTTTACTACTCCATTCTAGATGGAATATCCCTACATTTATCTCTTGCTTTCACACATCACTCTCCCGCTCTCCCATGTAGAAGTACAAGAGCGAAAAGTCTTTGTCCGCTCTCCCGACTTTCGCACATAAATACATGAAGCTAAGAGCACTCACTTAACAATCATCTCTCTTGGCCAAGTTTTCTTTACCAAACTCCTATTAAAGAGCATTCTCTCTCTCTCTCTCTCTCTCTCTCTCTCTCTCTCTCTCTCTCAGGGTTGAGCTCAAGATTGAAATGATGACGATTCTCTTCTCGACTCGATCTCTCTTCTCTATGCTCGTCCTTCTCAGCGCTACTTACTTAGCTACTGCCACCACCACTCTTCTGCCTAACGACGAAGGTGAGGGGAAAAAAAGAAAAGAAAAGAAACCCACCGATCTTGTATTGCTTTCATCGTAATGTTCTTTTTCCTTCTTCTGTTTTTGGCTGGCACGTACACCAAGTTGTATTTGTTTGTGCTTCCTTTCACAGGTAAAGAAAGATGCTATACATATATTCAACCTCAAGTACATGCGAATTTGACATCGCTTGTGCTTTTTCTACATGAGATATGGTTGTTCCTTTGACTCGTTGGCTTTCTCTTTTAGTGGATGCGTTGAAAGAAATAGCAGCGGCCCTAGGGAAAACGGACTGGAATTTCAGTGTGGATCCATGCAGTAAAGAGGGTCAATGGAGTGACAACTTACCGCTTGAAGACACTCTTAGCCATGTCAATTGTGGCTACAATTTCACCAACGCCAATAACAAGACGGTTAGCCATGTCACCTGGATGTCTCTCTCTCTCTCTCTCTCTCTCTCTCTCAAATAAATAAGCAACTTAAAGTGTTTTTTTTTGTCAAACAAGTTCATGTATCAACTAACTAACGTGGTGAACTATTTTATTATTATACAAAAAAAAAAAAAAGGTTGATATCCTAAAAAGCCCCAAACTTGTACACTTGTGACAAATTTATCCCAAACTATTTCTTTAACCACCAAAAACCCCAAACTGGTATATCTTTGACAAATTTACCCCAAATTAGTACACTTGTGACAAATTTACCCTCTGTTAATTTTCATTAAATTTTACTATCAAATTATTAAGTTAAATGACACGTGACAGTTAACTGGTATATCAATTTAGGATTTTACGCTCTGTTTGTCATAGTTTACAATTTTTGTGATTTTTTTGTGGTATTAATTCAATTTAGCGGATGGCATATTTGTCACAAAAATACTAATTTGGGGTTTTTTGCAATTGAATAAATTAGTTTGGGGGTAAATCTGTCATAAATGTACAAGTTTATGATATTTTATGGTCAGTTAGGATAAATTTGTCACAAATGTACCAGTTTGGGGTTTTTTTCATGGTCAAAAAAATAGTTTATGGTAAATTTGTTACAAGTGTATCAATTTGGGATTTTTCAGGGTATTAACCAAAAAAAAAAAAAATATGGCCAATTTTTTAAGAGAAAATTATCAAAAAAATTCTAAACTTATTGCAATTTTTTTGAATTAGTCCTAAACCATTTTTTTTTTATCAATTCAGTCTTAAACCTTTTGTAATTGCGTAAATTCAGTCCATTCGATTAATTTTGGTTGGTCGATACTGACATGGACGTTGGCCAATTGACACTGACGTGGCTATGAATAATATTTTATTCTTTCGAATTTTTTATTTCTTTTTTCTATTTTCTTTTCTTTTATTTTCTTTCTACTTTTCTTAGGCCCCGTTTGGTTCGGCATTTGGAAGGCCCTTTTGGGCTCTAAGGGGGGTTTGGCCAAATACAAACACGCTTGGTTCAATTTTTTGATGACTTTGGCAAGATGCAATTGCATCTCCAAATGGCTCTAAGGACCTTTAGCTCAAAGTAGCTCTGGAGGTATTTTGGGAAGTTGCATCTTTGGAATGCAAATCCCATGATAATATTCATCTTCTTCGGAGAAACAAACAGAGGCCGACGATTGCTGGCCAAGAAGTTGTCTACACCAGCGATTGTCACCTAAGGCGTCGCCCGACCGCGGAGACTATTGCCGGGGGGTTGCGGCCACCCAACAACCGCCATCTGAGGTCATGCGACCCCAGGCGTTGCCTGGGTTGCACGACCCAATCATTGCCTGAGGTCCGGCCACCTTAGGCAATGGTCGCCTAGGTTCGCACGACCCAAGCGACGGTGGCTTGAGGTTGCCAGACCTCAGGCAACACCTGGGTTTGCGTGACCCAAGCGATGGCTGCATGACCCAAGCAACAACGCATGGGGTTCGCGACCAGGCGACCGTCGCCTGGGTCATGTGTCGCCACTTGAGGTTCGCGACCTAGGCGTCGCTTGAGGTTTGGCGGCAATAGGCGACTGTCACCTAGGTCGCACAAACCCAGGTGACCACCACTTGAGGTTGCCAACCCAAACAGCCACTTGGGTCGTAAGCCCAGGTGTCGCTTGAGGTCTAGTGACCTCAGGCAAGGCTATTCGATTGCTAGATTAAAAAGTAATTATAAAACTTTTAAATGACAATTTACCAAACGCTATTTGCATTTTCACAAAACCCTTTAACTCAAAGGTTTTTGCATTTTCCTAATAACATTTGCCCAAAGCCGAATCAAATGGGGCCTTATTCTCTTCCCTCATAGTAGCCAATGAGGCTTTGGCGAGGCTCACCGATGACTAGCAACCCTTGCCTGGCCTCGCCAAATTTGGAAGAGGCATGGGAGCCACAAGCAAGGTGGCTTCACCCAAATTTGGGCAAGGCCGCATTTGCCCACAGAGAGGTTAGGCGAAGGCCACTAATTGTCGGTGAGGGCTTCACGGCCCTCGCCTAGTGGCTGGTGAGGACCAGTAAGCCACTATGGGGGGAGAGAAGAAGAAAACCAAAAAGAGAAAAAAAAAAAAAGAATTAAAAAATTGAAAAAAAAATAATAAATTGCCACATTAGCGTTGGCCAACTAGCTAGCGCTGAGATGTTAGTCCGACTTGCTAAAAAATTGGTCGGATGAACTAAATTTATACAATTGCAAAATGTTTAAAATCGAATTGGCAAAAAAAAAAAAGATTTATGATTTATTTGAAAAAAAATTGCAATAGGTCTAAGACTTTTTTGATAATTTTCTTGATTTTTGGGTCAAAGTGTATTGAGCACAAAAAAAATGGAAATTCATTGGATGAGGGCATGGAAATCAAAATTTGGCTTTTCGATTGCAAAAACTATTGAAATTCAAGGATCCTTAGTGTAATTAATCCATATGAGCAAGCCACGCAAGCAAATACCATTTTCCGTTTCGCATGCAGAAACATAACAAAGGAAGGGGAAGAAAAGGAGTAAAAGATATGTCGTTTTATGTGATCGACTTCTTGTCAAACTTTCGATTCAACAACGATTTACCTGTAAAGAAAACGGTGGTAGTTTTGTTAGGCTAATTCCCTGCTTGAATTTCGTCAAACTTGAAAATGGTCACCGAGTTTTCACTCTCTTTGTTTTACCGTGATTAAGGCCTTCTTCACCGCTTATGCAGCATATTATCATCCTTAAGAAGTTATCAACCTATGCAACTCCGTTTCAACCATATGCTAAAAGAAATCTTATTAAACAAATGAAATTCGTGACACATCCGGTTTCATTTCTTCGAACCGATCGAGAGGCCATGGCCAAGCTTGATGAAGAAGATGGACAATAAAAATAATCCCATTCAAGTGATGTAAGCTTGATGAAGAAGATGAACAATAAAATTTTCTTACCTCTCTCTTTTTTTTTAAAAAAAAATTATACCCACTTTTGCTTTTTTAATATAAAAACTCAATTTTTTTTCATAGTGTAGTGCTTGATGGGCACCACATTGGTGCCATGTGTCTCAAGAAAGTAATAAAAAAAGCACGTAAGCTTTTTCTTTAGCCAAATTGGACTATAAAGTAGGAACTTGATTTCCCCATTTTGATTAATTTTAACACTTGTGATACACTTATCCCAATTTCACATTCGTCATTTTTCACTAAAATTGAATTTGTTATGGGCTATCATTTGTCCATAAATTGACAGGATTGTTCGGTTATTTTCTTTTAAGCAAACATAATCACTTATGTAATGTTAACTCTAATCTTGTATTTTGCCTCATGTTGTGTTAAATAAGATCGAAGTAATTTTACTCTCTGCATTATAGTATCGATTCATGTTAATAATTTATAGATTAATTCTAAATCACTTAACATATTGTGCATAGTATGGTCAACTCTATTTTAAAACAATTTCGATATATTGTTTCGCATCAATCTATTTTGCATGTTATTGAAAGAGAAAAAGTCAATTTTTCTCTTTACAATATACATATATGTGTTTATGATTTTCTCTCTCCACTACATAATATATGTCGTGCATGATAGAGTCGATATATATATTAATTTACTACTTATTACTTGAGATATTATTTGATAATGTAGTATTTATAGCCTTGTTAATTTTTTTCTCTTAAATTTTCGTTGAAAAAATAAGAGACTTCTCTATTAATTACCATTTACATTGAACTCATTATGTAAATATTAACTTTACCAATGGTTGTACAGATAAAAGTATAAAATCATCACAGACATATATTTCTAATAGAGATTCAGTCTACAACATGGTTATTTGCATCGAATTCACTTCATGTATAAAGAATTTATAATGCATTTTATGCATTTAAATTAACATTCAAGAGATCTTCGTCAAAATTTACTTTCTTGAAAAAAAAAAAAAAAAAAAAAAAAAAGCATAGACTTTTGTTTGGAAAAGAATCCTCTCATGTAAATTTAACGCAGCTAGCTTTTATTATAAAACAAATAGATTCTTCGTCGATGCCCAAATTTGTTGAGGGCTACAAGTATCATATACACTCAATTATCTATCTAGAAAAGAAAATATAAACGAAAAAAATATAATCATTAGTTACTTTCTTTTCTCGAAAATTGGATGGTGTTGAAAAATGTGATTTGAGAATCTTAAATGTAAGAGAAAGTAATACAATTCTTTCCTATTGCTTTTTTAATCAAACTACCAATCATTTCTTTTTCATTTTTAGATATTAAACAAATCATGAAAAAATGTTTAAGATCAGCATACGACCTAAGGACCTCTAGACTTAGAATCTCAATGCCCAAACCTTGGCCCATGGGAGGGGAGCACAATACCCTAAGGGCCAAGCACTTGGGCTGCAAATCCTACTCTTCTGGTCCTTGGCTTGAGAACTTGGGTCTCGACTGCAGGCATTGAGGTCCCGAGTTCAACCTCCAAACATAGGTTCGGGCTTCTAGGCCTAGATCTGGCATGCTTTTTCTTTTTTCTTTAAAAGAAGAAGAAGAAGAAGTCCTATTTATGATAGAGAGAGAGCACGCGATCGTGATAATGGTATAATGATTTAATTCACTTTTTTAGTTAGAATTTCGTCCATCTTTATATTATATAAATCTAATGGACGAAACACCTGATGTAGATGTTGACTAATCCTAGGACTTCATTGGGTTATAATCTACACTAAGGAGAAGAGAAACTCTAATGTGGGACAAAAATCTCACATTTGAAGAAGTTAACTGAGTAGTCAGGTATTTAATCAGGATGTAAAAGATATTCTATTTAAATCACAATTAATCCTTTGCAGAGTAACTTTGGAGGCCAAAAATGGTCACTCTATGGTTTATATGACACTTAGTTGAGCAAAATATTTGAAACATTCCATATGAAAAAATAAAAAGATAAGAATTTAATGCCAAAGCCCCCAATGACGAAGGCCAACCTATTTCATGAGTTAAGCTTCAATAAACGTGGTCCTTTTGAGAGAAAAAATGGTTTAGTATATTGCTTTATGGTCGTAGATTGAGCTTATGGCAACGAACTCAATTCCGTTGCCTTGGCTTTAATTTTGCTACAAAGTATTGTGCCATCTCTATAATTTCATCCCCAGAAAGCTATTTTGTCGTACCATTGTAATAGCTCTCTCAATTTTATTTATGAAATACTTGTATCTATTACCTCGATTTAGATTAAAAGTTTGAAATCAAGGAAAACTGATAATGTTGAAAACGGATACTATATCGAACGACAAAAACGAAAACTATTCAAGGAGTACCTATCGCATTTTTTTAAAGAATAACTTTTTTTGTGGGGGCTGAATGGATGTTTAAAAGGAAAACATCATTAGACAAATCTCAAGCAATAAGATTACCCAATTATGTGTGTATTCAATTAATAAAATCTCATCGTCTTTCTTATACATGTATTCAAATAATACATTTAGGTTACGCAATAAGGAAGAATATAAATAAATTTTAAGAATGAGGAAAAAAAATGTAGTTGGCTAATAAATCCTCAAGTAATCACGTTGTTTATTCTGTTCACAATCCACTTTCTCTATTATTATTACTTCAATCATACTGTTTATCGTGTAATAGATTATATTTGTTTTGATAATAAATCACATTAATGCTTAAATCTATCATACTTTTGACCATAAATCATACTAATAAGTTAAATTTTGAATAATAGATAAAAATGCATATATTAATTGTAATATCTTGAATATATATGGGGTATTACATTTTATGATTGGATGCTAAAGTTATAATTACTATAAAATTATGTTTATCTCAATAAATTATATATCTAGTGATTGGTATGAGTGTTAAACTCATGGACTATGATTGAGTATTAAAGTAATAATTAATTATTTTCTTTAACTCTGGTTTTAGGGGTATTTTAAAAATTCCGTTTCCCCTGATTACAAATGTCTTTCATGAAAGTAAATAGCGTGATGGTATTATAGTTATTTAAACAAAACATTTCAATTTCAATGACATTACAATCTTATTTCATCTTTACAACCAAATGAGCGATATTATAATTGTCATGCACGAAATCACACTTGTATAAGTCATGCTTGTTTTTTTTCCCGTTAGCTATATTTCCTTTTTGTGGGGCGATTCTAAATTTTTTTTTTTTTCAATTTGAATCAATTGGTGTATAGATGTATAATGTATGTAGCCAATTCTCCAAAATCATTCTTGTCATGTGAAAACAGAGTACTCAAATCTCAGTCGCTTCCCGGCACTCTCCCACCGCGACTATTCAGATTGCCTTACCTCGAAAAGTTGTAAGCCTCTTTATTCTCCTTTCTCCGTTATCCATTCTTCTTCTTCTTCTTCACAAGCATCTGTCTATGTAAACAGTGATGTCACCCGCAACTACCTGAGCGGCACAATTCCGATAGAATGGGGCTCTACGAACCTGGTCTACATGTATTTGCTCTCTCTTTCTCTCTCTCTCTCTGACACGCGCATTGCGGCATAGAGATGCGAGTGTCTCTTCTATTGATTGGGGGAAACGGGATGATGTGGGTGCAGTTCTCTACTTGGAAACCGATTGACTGGTCCAATCCCGAAGCAACTAGGAAACATATCCACACTTCAGGAATTGTAAGTGATCACTCATCCCGCCTCTCGCATTTGGCTTCTTCGCTGTGTTAAAGTTGACTGATGCTGAAGATATCAACTCTCTTCTGCTCAGAAACGTCGAGATCAATTGGCTTTTTGGACCTCTACCTCCAGAGCTGGGTAACCTGTCCCTGTTAAATAAATTGTGAGTCTCTTGATTCAAATTCCTGTGTTAGGCATCGAGTTTTTATTCGCTGATGATTTTGTGTCTGGCGTGGGAATTATATCCATTGGTTTGTTGAGAGATTAGCATTCAAGTTCAATTAACCAATGTGATACCATCGGTTTTTCTTGTTTCAGGTACCTTACGTCAAATAATTTCACCGGGGAGCTGCCCAAAACATTTGTTAAATTGATGGCATTGCAGGACCTGTTAGTTTCCACTTTCCACAAACTCTACTGATATTTACACATTTCTATCCTTTCTTCTTCATATCAATCTTGTAGTTTAATGCACTGTAGGCGACTCGGTGATAATCAGTTCATGGGAAAGATACCTGATTTTATTCAAAACTTGACAAATCTCGAAAAACTGTAAGGCTTAACGCTTCTTCACCTCTTAAGTCGGTCAATATAGATATACTCCTAAGATAATATAATCTGTGAATTGTATCATCAGGGTCATTCAAGGAAGTGGATTGCAAGGGCCAATTCCCTCTGGGATTGAACTTTTGAAGAAATTGTCTGACTTGTCAGTATGGAGCTTTGGCAGTTCGAATTGATCTCTCTTTCTTTAAGATGGTATTGATCAAATAAAGTTCCCTATTTGATTTTGATATGCAGGAGAATAAGTGACCTCGATGGACCCGAGTCCCGAGTTCCACAACTTAACAGTGCAAATATCAAGACATTGTGAGACCGATGTTCCTTCACAGATAGTTTACTTTATGCAAAAGAGCCAAACTGTCTTAGCAATGTGACAATATCAGTGCCATTTTCTTATAGGATTATGAGGAACTGCAATCTCACAGGAGAGCTACCTGGTTATCTAGCAGCAATGACAAATCTACAAGTATTGTGAGTGGAAAACGGCTTTCTCCTGTTCCTGTTCCTATTCCTAGGAGAATAGATAATTTTACCCTTAATGAGTGATTTTCTACTAGTTTATAATTGACTATAGGTTGCAGTTATATTTAAGATGGCTTGAAGGTCCCTTACCGACTTCAATGGAGTTTTGATCTTTTCTATTGATATTGCTGAATTTGTGAATTGCGAATTGTGATGTGGCATTTAACTCTCTGGTGATTGTGGTCTCTGCTGTAGAATATAAAGTTTCACTCAGAAGTATATGGACCTTTTCTCTCTTTGTTTTCGCTTTTCCAGGAAGAGAAACCACAAGAATTCTTACCTCAGCTATGGTGCCCATCTCGTCTAATTCACTTTTCCTTTGATTTGTTATCTTATCTTCTTAAGATCATTAATGCAAAACGGAGACTTCTAGTGGTTGATTGTCTGGACTCTTTCCTTCTAGTGGTTTACATTATCGAATCTCAGCCTTAACTGGAGTTTCATGCTCGACTGCCGTATATTTGTCAGCCATGACGTTCTTATTTCAAACAAGAGTATGGCTTCATGTGCATCTCTATATAAGCCAATTCTTCTCTTTCATCTGGTCATCTCTGTAAGATTTTATAAATGCTACATTAAACAACACTTTTTTGCCATTCTGTCATCATCAGCAAGCAGCGGTTATTCTTTGCTTTTTTGCCATTTTGGATAACCGGATTTCTGTGGTTCTGCAGTGGTTTATCATATACTCCATTTCCTTTTCTTTAGGTTCGACTGGGTTTTAATTTCTCCATTGATATTTATATCGGATTGCAGAATCATGCTTTCCTGTATTTTGAAATCCTCACTTTATTTTTATTTTTTATTTTTTATTCACTCAAGCTGATATTGTACTTTCTAAGCACCCTAATATTTAGTCGTCATCCCTTTATTCATGAATAAATTGTTATGAAGGAGATCTGCTCAGTAGATTATGATTTGCTTTAGTTTTGGTCCTATTAGATAAATCTCCCGATTTAAACTATAATATGTTACATTCCTCGGGATGCATTCAATTTAGCGCTCAAGTAGCATTTCTAGTTATATGAATTGACATTTCCAATTTGTAAATTTGATTTACGTCAGAAAATTTACAGCAGAAGTTTTGTATGGCTACAGAATGTGACAACTTGAAACTTGGATTTTAGTGATGAATGCCTCTGGAAATGAATGTCCAGTAGAAAGCGTAGGCACTAGGCAGTTGACCTGTATGTCTAATCATCTGAACTGGACATGTATGTTCATTGATGGAGTCTGTGTTTGTACAATCCTCTGAAGTATGCACAAAGAGTGTCCAGTAGGAGTCGGTTAAAACTATCTTCTCATTATAATTGTCTCCTTCACATTAAATTGCTTTGCAGAGACCTCAGCTTCAATAAACTGAGTGGCATAATCCCTAGCTCCTTCAGCAGTCTGGAAGTGGTGGATTATATGTAAGTACTTCGATGCAGAACTGAGGCTTCTTTTCCGTATTTTGTAGAAGAATCTAAAATCCCAAATTGTTCTAGTGGCCAAGCTATAGGCAGCTTTTTACTGTAAAGTAGTCGAGCTATCAGTAGAACTCAGACCATGATAATAAATCCAGTTTACAACTCTCAAAGTCCTCGTGTTGCGAATACTTATCATTGCACCATCTTAAGTTTACAATAAATTGGGTTATGAAGTTATGATTATTGTCAAGTAATTATTTTGGTGGGACTCTAGTCTTGGAGCAGGCATAGATCAATGTTATTGTGTTGCTTAAAGGGCATGATTCACAAGTTTCAATAGAGTTACTTGTTTAGGCTGGAAAAGATTAAATGGATCAGTGTTACTTAAGTATTTGACAGATTGAATGTGTATGTACTTAATGCTTGTGCGGTGCACCTGTTTTATGATGAATAGGAGATTTAACATAGCAAAAGTCCTTAGGCTCTCTCTTTGGTTCTTTCCATAACAATGGCCCTAGATTGTTTGGTGAGTGCAATTCTCACGTGGTGATTAGAACGTCTGCAGCTAGGAGCTCGATGTCTTGTCCCTATTCTTGAAAATGACTGTTTTGACATTGGCACATCTTCCCTCATTATTTATTTTATGTCTTAGAAGGACAAGAACATTATCGCGAGGAAATATTTAATAAGCTAGTATGAGTGTATCCTTCATTATGTTTAGCTTTCTGTACTAGTGTTATGGTAATTCTTTCCCATGCACTCCAAGTTTTGCTAGGATCTAGTGTTTCCTCTGTCATTGATTTCCTTTATCTTTCATCTCTAGCTGAAAGCTCTATATTGATATTACTAGTTAATTGATTTTTTTTTCTACACCACTAATAATTAAATGCTTTTAATCTGCTAAATAATGCGTTTTCAAGGTATAACTCTATAAGTTTTCAGTTTGAGTGCATAGAGTACACGAGGAACTGACTCAATCAAATAATCTTGTTTAGCTATCTGACTGGAAACCAATTGACTGGAGCAGTCCCTGATTGGATCCTGAAGAGTGAAAAAAATGTGTAAGCTTCGCTGTTTGAAAAATTGTCTTGTTTAATCCCGCATTTGCTTCTAGCTCTTTCTTGCTAATCTTGCACTGTAGTAAGCAATTGTGCATTCCCATCTTGCATCTTTATAGTTTGTAGCCTAAGGAGTTTAACAGAAACATCATAAGTACCTTTCTCCTTGTTGGGATCTGTTTTTTGAAATGCTACAGGCAAGACAAGAGGCTGAATTGTATGGTAAGCATGACAGAAAATAAAGTGGATTTTCTTGGAAGTGCCAAGTTGGCCCCACTTTCCCCCTCTACAAAAAACCCCTCCCAGCTCTAGATTTTTTCAAACCTCTTGGAATGATAAAACTAACATTTGGAAAACCTTTGCTTCCCATAAATTCTCTTTGAAAATTTGCACAACGCATCACCTGCACAGTATGATTACTTGCTTGAGCTATTTCTTTATGATAACAATGATTATGGGTTTGTGTATTTGAGAAACTCTACAACCAAAATAAGTGTGCCTAGGAGAAAGTTGATATTATCTTATGGGCGCCAGAATGAAGCTCTTATGAGGAAGTTTAAACTTTTAAAGGGTGGTCTGCATATTCCTTAATAAGAAGATTCGACTTTGTAGTCGTTGGAATCATAATTCTATTTTTGCCTCTTTTCCTTATACATCATGTCCGTTCTACTATTACTATGTAAACATGCATTTGTGCACTCCGACTAGATCTAAAGTCTCTGTTCACTCCAATTAGTCTTTCTCTGTTACTGTGTAACAATCTTTGGACTATTGTTAAAATAAGAGTATATTGTGAGTTCAAATTCTTAAATAAGTGAACCCCACAACTTTCTAATTATTTGTTATTTATATTTTTTTGCTCAAAACAAATTGTTATTCTCATAGTAAATTAAAAATATTCACATAAGCAGTTCTCCGAAATAAAATATCTTGAATAAAGATGGACTATTGCTTTCATCATCTTGTGATGCTTTCGCCTTTCAACTTGCCTTACCTGTCCATATTTTGCAACTGGTCTGCATTTTTGTACATAATAATCATTTGATAAAATGTCTTTTAGTGTATTTTTCAAAAACGGCTGACTATTTCTCTGTGTAGTGATCTATCATACAACAACTTTGAAGCTACAGACTCAGGATGTGAAGAAGGATCTGTGTATGTACTATTTCCTTCAGTTTAAGTCTGGGCTCCCCTCAAATGTGCGGTTACGAGTGACTTATAATCCTGCAAGTGCACAAAATTTTCATTTCTCTACTGAACGTTGATTTTGTCTTTTCTCTACAGCAACTTGTTCGCAAGCTTGGCGGTTGACAATATGTATGTTTGAGATTAATTTTTTCACCAAGAGACTTGGATTTCGAAGGACCTGCATTTTAGTTGTTTATGTACATAGCATGGAACTTCATTCAGAATGATGATGATGGTAACATTAAAATCTTTGTTGACTTGCTCAGAACCTCATATCCTGTCACAAGTGGGCTTGCCGCATGTTCGAAAGGTCAACATTGTTTAAAATGTAAGTTGATCTGCTGTATATCCTATCATTATCATCAAACCCTGATACTGCATCGTACTCTGTATTTTCTTATCAAATTGATTTCCTTATCAACTCTCCTCTGGGCTATTGTGTCAATATTTGATGATTAATGCATCATTACTCTAGATATTTTAAAAGCTGCCTCCATGAAATAATGTCTTGCTCAAAAACCTGGGGGTTTCTATGTGATCTTTTGATAAGGGAATGCTAGTTTACCTAGCGTGTCTGGAAAGTCCACTCCGTATTAAGAAAAAGAAAAAACTTGATTTTTCTCTTTGTGGCTGTACTCCTTCCAGATTTGCATAATCTCTTCATAAATTGTGGTGGGAGCGAAGTAACAATAGGGAACAACACGTACAGTGCTGATCGAGGGCCTCTTGCAGCTGCTTTCAGTTCCTTCCCAAGTGGACGTTACTGGGGCTACAGTGGCACTGGCCACTTCCTTGATGACAAAATTGAATCAGAGATATATATAGCTGACAATGTATCCGTACTGTCCACAAACAATGCCCAGCTTTACATAAATGCACGGCTTTCTCCAATATCTCTAACTTATTATGCTTTTTGTCTGATGAACGGGACCTACAATGTAAGCCTTCATTTTGCCGAGATAATGTTCACCGGCAGTAAAAGTTATACAAGCCTTGGAAGGCGAGCTTTTAATGTTTATATACAGGTAAATTTGGGCATTATGTACAGCTGATTCTAATATGTAAAGCATATAAAGCGTTCAATGTGTTACGGTTGGGTTGTTTTATCTAAATACCTTGTATTTGCAAATCATGATCTTTTCACAACTTGTACATTCTATTGAAACCGAAAGTTTACCTTGTTCAGTGTGGAGACACTCAACAAATCTATTAAACATTATTTCAGGGAAAATTGGTGTGGAAAGATTTCAACATTGCGATTGAAGCAGGTGGAGTTGGAAAGGAGGTCATAAGAAATTTCACTGCCAACGTGAACAAGAGCACTCTGGAGATACGCTTATATTGGGCTGGGAAAGGAACCAACGCTATACTTAGGAAAGTCGTCTATGGTCCTCTTATAGCTGCTATCTCTGTCTATCCTGGTATGCAGATAGACAATTCCATGTTTCACTTGGTGCTTCTCTATTGAGAAAGTTACTCGCATTCATATTGGAAACAAATACGTGTGTTTTGTCTTGCACCAGAAGTCATCAATAGGCTATTCAGCTACTTGGTTTGGTTGCAAATGTCCACTGTTGGATTCAGGCCATTGGCATCTGTTACAATTGATCAGATAAATTTCTACAGTAGCTGACCAGGATCTATTATTGTTCTCTTAAGAGTCAAAAATTGGCTATGGTTTGCTTTGTTTTCTTTCTCTCTGAGAATGTTTGCTCTGTGTATCTTTAATCCTTCTATTCAGACTATGAAACAATAGCCTTGTTCACTTTTCTGCTATGGATCAGTGACCATTGCACCTGCATTATTATATAGTACAGCTTTGAGAATGAAGAGTAGATTTTTTTTCTTTTCTTTTTGTCCCTTTGTATTTAGTATTATGTTCCAAAGGAGATATCTTCCTTTGCTCATTAATCTGATAGTTTCACTGCAGACTTTGAACCCTCACAAGAATTGCCCAATTCACCAGATTCAACCAGCATATCTGCGGGCACAGTGGTCGGGATTGTGGCTACTATAGTTTTTGTAGTTTTTCTTATCCGGGTTATCCTTTGGTGGAGAGGACGTCTTGGACGTAAAGATGGAATGACACAAGGTAGTTGCTTCCCTGGAGTCTTTGATATTTAGTTCACATATATCTGTCAAGATATACAAGAATGTTATGCACTGTGAATACATTGTCCCTGTTCCCTATTCTGGTGGGGGAGGGGGGTAGTCACGTTGCACCTTTTATATATCAGCTAGATCACACAGTTGTCCTATCAAACTGTTGGCGCGTCACTCCTCCTCTTCTTCTTCTTCTGCACACAGTTGTCCTGTTAAACTGTTGGTGCACCACTGTTCTTCTTACCTTTTGTGGTGGGGAAGGGTAATCACAATGCGTCATTAATACTGCAACAAGGTTACATGGATCCCCAGTAAAACTGTTGTTGCATGACATTTGTGCATCGTCACTCTTCCTTTCCTCCTCCTAGTGGGGGGAAGGGTAATCATGATGCATCATTAATACGCAACTAGATTACATGAATCCCTAGTAAATATTGCATGACATTTGTGCATTCCATTGGAAATTTGACTTGACACTGAAGAAAACAAATTATTATTAAGCCATGATACAGCTAAAGAGTCCTTGATCCATTTGGTTCACTAAACTCTTATTTGGAAATCCAAAAAATGAAGGGATAGATAGTCATAGGAAGGGATACCCCGTGTGTGTGTGTGTGTGTGTGTGTGTGTGTGTGTGTGTGTGTGTGTGTGTGTGTGTGTGTGTGTGTGTGTGTTGGGTATACTTGGGGGTGGCAATCGACCATATATGTACTAAATCTACGTTTCAAGACATCAAAAATAAATACCAGAACTTTTTATATACAAGACATCGAAACATACAAACCTTGCCTTACTTATCCAAATTGGGCTTTTTCTATGATTTTTCCTTTCCCCCACTACTAAATACCCTGAAGACATTCTTTCTTCTTTTTTTTTTCAAAGTACATACTGCCAACCAATGCCAAAGTATATAAAAAATAAATTTCAAGATGCTAAAATATTCAGTACTGAACTTGCTCAGACCAAATAGTCATTATGAGGTTTTCTGGTACATTGAGAATGAATTGCTACGTCTTTGTTAGATGGTAGATTACATACTTTAGCTGTTGACTCCAAATTCTTAAAAGATCCAAAACCTTGTGCAGATTTGAAGGTTCTAGCATTGCAAATTGGTTCATTTACCTTGCGACAGATTAAAGCTGCCACAAACAATTTTGATGCTGCCAATAAGATTGGAGAAGGTGGTTTTGGTTCTGTGTACAAGGTATATAGGAATATCGCTGAACCAACTTCCCCGAATTGCTCTCGGAAAAGATTTGAAGAAGGCAGCCTTCAATGTAACCGAATCTTGACAGCATGGATCTGATGCCAAAGTTCAATTGCAGGGTCTTCTGTCAGATGGCACGACTGTAGCAGTGAAGCAGCTTTCATCGAAATCCAAGCAAGGAAATCGTGAGTTTGTGACTGAGATTGGGATGATTTCTGCTCTTCAACATCCGCATCTTGTGAAACTCTATGGATGCTGCATTGAAGGAAATCAACTTTTGTTGGTTTATGAGTACATGGAAAATAACAGTCTTGCTCGTGCTTTATTTGGTAATTTGATATCACACTTTCTTCATTGACTTCAGCTGATGAGACAGGATTAAAGTAGCTTTGATGTCTTTTGATACAAATGAAGGTCCTGAAGAATTTCAGTTAAAATTGGATTGGTGGACAAGGCACAAGATATGTGTGGGTATTGCCAGGGGCTTGGCATATCTTCATGAAGAATCAAGGCTAAAGATTGTGCATAGAGACATCAAAGCTACCAATGTTTTACTGGATAAGGATCTCAACCCTAAAATATCAGATTTTGGTTTAGCAAAGCTTGATGAGGAGGACAACACACATATTAGCACCAAGATTGCTGGAACTTAGTAAGTTTCTTGCCTTTTGTTCCTGTTAACCTAAGTAGGAGCCAGTGACAACATAGAAACATGGAATAGAAACATTTAGTCTGATTTGAGAAAAGTGAATTGAATGGAGCTTTGTGGTGCATTCACATCATCCCAAAGCATGGTGCTCAACAAATTTGGCTTAACCACAAAACTTTATGTGTGTCCCACCACTCTTCACGTTAATTAAGGAAAAAATATAAGTTATTTCCCATACTCTACCATTAAGTAATGACACTCTGATAATGACTTATGTAAATGTTACTTTGAATATAACTTAGTATTATAGGTAATAGAGCTAATTCACCCATGTTTCTATTGTGTACGCACGAAAAAACATAAATAATGTTCACATGTTTCAAACGTTTGCGTTAACACATGTGAAAAGTCAACTTGTTTGTGAAAAGAATGTGATTAATTAGGGAAAAGATAATTGTAAGTTCATTCTACTAACTCTAACATTAATTCAACAAAAAAGAACTATAACATTAACTAATTTCCATTATCTCAACAAACTCATATAATCTAATGCAATTTCCGGAAAGTTCATATCCTCCTAAAGATTGATAATATCCCATGTGCTCCATTTACTGCAATAAGAACAATTCAAGATAAACATTTCGTATGGTAATTCAATGTGCCCTACTTAATGCGTTCACTCGGACAAAAAGCTTGTGAAATTATTATGAGACAATTATGATGCAGTACATTTTAACAGTCTATATTGATGCATAATTTAATTGTTTTTATTATGTTTCCCATTGACAAACAACTTAATGCAAAACAATTTAATGAACAACAACTACTGTAAGTTAAAAATTTCAATATAAATTATCTGTATATCCTCCTATGTATGAAAAACACAATTTTAGTAAATATGTCTCACATGACATTAACATAGATGATGCACTTTCAAGTGAATTTCAAAATCATTTTTCGGTCAGAATACCTCTTTTCCAAGTTATAAAGTCATCTATGTAGCCTGATAACCATATAGAACAACAATGGTCTTTTTTTTTTTCCTGAAATATTCTCAGTATATTCTATCAGAAAATTTTAGGATGCGCTTGTTTTTTTCCTCTATAGCGTCAAATTTAGGAATGTCTCTTTCTTTTGAATTTTAGGAATATTAAGTATGTGCTATTTAAGGTAGTTACCTCGTTACAAACACAAGCTCTTTTCTTGTTGTGCAGTGGATATATGGCACCTGAGTATGCAATGCATGGTTACCTCACTGACAAAGCTGACATCTATAGTTTTGGCATCGTTGCCTTAGAAGTTGTTAGTGGCCAGAGCAACACTGGTTCCCAAAAAAATGAGGAATGCTTTTATATACTTGATTGGGTAATCAACTCTATCATTTCAATTATGATCGTATCCATATCTATATCTGCTTGTGCCGGTGGAAAATGGATTATGGAAGCGTGAGCGTAGTATAAAAGTCCTCACATGCACTTTTAATGGTTACAAAGGAGTTTACAATTACCAGCTATTGAAACCTACTTAAGAATTGTTATGCTGTTAAGTGCAATTTGTCATTTCAAATTAATCCAATTCTTCTTATTATGTTGATCTACACTGAATTTTCATGTAGAATCTTTTTTTGGATCCTTGAAATTTGGGGTCCTTTAAATTTGGGGTAGTTCAGTCTTAGTTTTTATATTTTTATGCTTGACATTCATGCTCCCTGTAGTTTCATTAGCGTCAAACAAGTCCTTCGACTACTATTGAATTTTGGCAATTACGGGTAAATTAAAAAGTTTTCAAGACCATGTCTTGACCAGAATATCCATGTACTTTCGATTGAGGTATAACTTTTTTCACATTCATATAATTGAGTCCTTAAGTTAGATTTTGTATTGCTTTGAGTAAACAATCATTAGAAACAACAATCATTGTAAGTCGTCGTTAAATCTGATTGCCGCCTGAGTTGCATAATCAGGTATTCTTGTTAAACTAGAATTGAGAGTAGAAGGCAATGGATGGTGTAAAACATTGAAGGGCTTGTCTACCATTTCATGTAACGACACTGGAAAATAATTAGTGCCGATAAAACTCAATAAGAGCTGGCGAATTTAAAGCAATGTTGGTAATTTTTTGGCAACCTGTTATCCATTAATAAGTGATGTTGGAGTTACTAACTTCTTTTTTTTTTTTTTTTAATCAGTAAAGAAATTATGTTCGATCCGCATTGACTCATTCAATTCTTTTTATCCATTTATACCCTATAACGAAGATGAAAAACTAGCAGGTGCTCCTTACCAAAAATAAAAAAACTAGCAGGTGCTTATCAACTGCATTTGTTGTGTAATAATCAAGGGACATAATATATTTCCTTCTTCGTGTTTTATTATTTAGAACATATTTTGCAACTGGTCATTACTTGAAGTCTGGAAAGGGAAATATCTTCACTTTTCATTTATTTTTCTAGGCATGCTTTTTGAAGGAGAGAGGAAATTTGATTGATCTAGTTGATCGGAGGCTCGGTTCTCACTTTGACAAAGAGGAGGCGCTGGCATTGATAAAGGTAGCTCTGATGTGCACTAATGTGACTCCAGCACTTAGGCCACTGATGTCGTCTGTGGTTAGCATGCTTGAAGGCAAGGTTGCTATTCCGGTGCTGGACTCGGAGGGCGCTATCATGACCGAGGAGAAAATTGACGCCATGATGAAGCATTTTAGAGGTGACGAACATCAGGCACTTGGTGAGAATATCACCAAGAGTATGTCCCCCGATGGGCTATGGACTGGAACCGCTTCGTCTGCATCCGCTAATGATCTCTATCCAATACTTCTGGATACTGATTGGCAGAAGAGAGAGTAAGAAATGGTTTGTTGTGTTCTAAGTAAATTAGTTCTCGAAAGAACTGGGGCTTTAGCTCTTAAATTTCTCTTCGAAGTTTCTGGTTCGCTTACGTTTGAAACTGAAGGTATATATAATATAAAGAAAACAAGTAGTCTATGCAGCTCAGTAATTGTGCATTGTGAACTTATTAGTGGGGAAAGCCTAAAGACAGTGGCTTGTGGTTTGGTGGTTTTATTCGTGCTGTTTCTTTCCATATTGTTGTTCGAACAGAGATGATGTTGCGACTTTTTCCTCTTTACACAATAACAATGGGGATGGTTGCCACTGCAAGGGAGGGAATCTATTATGGAAGTTCTTCATTCGTTTGAATGGCGAATGTGCAAAGTGGCACATTCTTGCTCTGGACGTGTTTTGTTCGCGAGCTCGACCTGTTATATGTTGTTACTCAAGAATTTTTCTTAGCAACACGAATTTTTTCTGTCTTTAGTGTGGATGATGGTTGGCCAACTTCACCTTTCCCATCTTTGAGAAATGATGAAAGAGAAACTCGATACTTGCATGTCTACCCACATCAGCAGACTTCTTCCATTCCATCAGTGGATCTGAATCATGAGTCAATGCCCTAAACGATCCTAGGTTAATATCAAAAGAATCAAACAAGTTGAAACTGAAACCTCAATGGGTTCATCTGCTCACCCTGAGATCTGAGAGGTGGGGGCCAAGTAAATATTGATAAAGTTGACGTCCCACGACGAAAATTGAAGTGTTCCGCATCAAAGGCGGGTGATTCGCTGCTGCTACTACAACTACAACCCGGCAAAGCAAAACAGCAGATCTGCTGCAACTTCGTAAATCCTCATTTCTAAACCAGCAGACTTCCACCGAAAACGAAAACCAAATTCTGTATCCCAAGTAACTAACTGAAAAAGAACAAAGAAGGTGTGCATTAAGTAGAATTCGACAAGCGCCTACCATAACCACTGGGATTTATTATTATTTGTTTTAACTTTCTTATCAACTTAATAAATAGAGTCAATTCGTTTCGGGTTCATATTACGGAAAACTCAAAATTGATATAATTGTGACAAATCTACTATTAGTTAGTTTACACTACATTTTACTGTCGAATTGTTAAGTTAAATAACACGTGACAGTTGATGAGTGCACCAATTTGGGGTTCTACTTTCCAATTGCAGTTTGGAGCTTTTTGTGGTAGTAACCCAATTTAATGAAAACTGATAGAGGGTAAGTTCATTACAAACATACCAGTTTATGGTTTTTAGTGATAAAAAAATTAGTTTTGGATAAATTTGTCAAAATTGTACCAGTTTTGAGTTTTTAGTAATTAAAAAAATTATTTTTTGATAAATTTATCACATGTGATCCAATTTGAAGTTTTTTACAATATTAACTCTTTTTTTTTTAACTCTCTATTAGTAAAAATTAATTCGTTTTCATGCAATACAAAGCATTGGATTATGGGAAATAAGTGAAGTCAACGCCACTATGGAGCCTGCAGGGTCACATCAACGGTTGGTTTTTGGTTTTAACTTTTATTTATTTACTGTCAATCCTAGCAAGTTTTATATTTACAAACCTCTACAAAAACCAATAGAAGTTTAGGGTTAATTTAAAATTTCTCTAACGCAAGGCCAACCCGTGTCTCCAGAGGGACCCAAATTGAACATGAAGGTTCTCCATACTACGTATTTGGAAATAATAAATAACAATAGGGTAAGATATAAATCTCAGCAAGTCAACCTTCTAAACTTTGATTAAGACGGTAATTCGCCTTGAAGGCAACCTAAGCATGCAACAACATAGAATCTTACCTCGACTTGGCATACTTCTGCATATTAATACATCACATATACTAATATCAATGTATCAAGCATAGCCAATAATCAAAATACACAACTCTCATGCACCAAGTGGACACATGGGTCCCGATTATAAGGTAAAACCTGTTTTGACCCGTCCCATATTGTACCTTACAGTTTTATCGCATAATAGGTGCAGTGCAATACAATCATTTACACGTGTTCTGATTATTATGACCCATCGGGTTATGGCCAATACAAGAGTTGGCGGTCTTCTGGCATGACTGGACATCTTCTTGCTCTATCGGGCATGGCATCGTCTAGAACCCCTACCTAGATAGTATATCATAAAAGGAGTATTGGTCTAACCTCAATTGCAACTCGGCATCAAATAAACATCGGGCATCATCTCCAAACTCCCGTTGGTTGATAGGTTCAATTAGGTGACTACTCAAGCACGTCAACATTCAAGCCAATTTTATTTGCCATCAATTGGCCCAATGCAAAAGAATTTGTGCTCAAATAACAAATCTCAGAATATCTTTACATTTAAAATTCCGATGAAATAATTGCACATGGTGACGTACTTAAAATCAACTCACCAAACTTTGCATGCTTTCATTTTAAAACCCTATCATTCCATTTAGCACATAGAACACAACGTCTAACCATGACACCTCAAAATTTGTCATTTTCTTGCCAATAAAACCTTCTTTGAAAATAGTACTTAAAACATGATTTGGCCAATCATCCATATGGCATTACAAGCTTAGACAATCATAATCATGCATAATCTCATCTAATAAATCAAGCATAAAATTGTACTTTTACGACCAATTCATCATTAATTATTGCTAATCGCGATTAATTAAGCTAACAACAATTAATTACACTAACCGAGATTAATTAAGACTAATTAAAACTAATTAAAGCATCGTCGTTAATTAGTCTAACTACGATTAATGAAAATAACATTGCAATTAATTAAGCTAACCATGATCAACTAAGCTAATTGTCCTTAACTAACACTAATTACAATTAGCCTTAATCTAATCCATCCTTAACCATAGTTAGGGCTAAACCATCATTATAGGCCACTAACTACCATTAGCCCTAAACTAAACTTAACTCTAAACACAATTAACTCCCTAATCAAGGATCAAGAGTTAACTCATGGTTTATTGGTGGCGGCAAGTTCACAACAATGGTGTCAAGACGGAGACAAGAACTCAGGTCTTATGGCATCAATGGCGGCGGTGGTGTGGTGAGCTTTGAGACTCACGACCACCTTGCTTAAGGGTTCGGTGGTGGCGATGAATTGACATAACAATGGCAACAGTGGATGACGTGTGAGACATGGGCAAGCGACGGCGGTGAAGGATGGTGCAGTGGTGGCGGTCGAATGGCGATATAGGGGGCGGTTATGGAGATGGCGTGGTGATAGTGCCGAGCAGCTTGAGGTCACAAGCAGCGGCAAACGAGGCGCGGACAGGAGGCAAAACATGGTGGCCTAAGTGGCGGTGAAAAAGGGGGGGATGGCAGTGGTGAATGGCGATGGTAATGAAGATGGGGAGAAGAAGAAGATGAAGAAGATGAAGAAGATGAAAAGTGAAAAAGAAGGTGGAGGGGGAGTGCTCGACTGAAAGGGGAAGGCGTGAGGGGGAGAGGGGAAGGCGAAGGGGAGGGGGGAGAGAGATAGATATTTTTTAGGATTTTTCCCAAAATCCATCATTAGCAAATCCAACATAATTTCTCAAATTCCTCTCCTCCCATTGCAAAGGCATTTTTGCACATTTCACACATTTTTTTCCCAAACATTCCAATTCTTTCCTTGGGCTCGTTTGCTTGAATTGGGCTTGAAATGGGCTTGGTGGCTCATTTGGCCCTCACTTGGGTCTCCTTGGCCGATCCACATGGGTGTGAGGCCCAACAGCCTTTGCTTGGCTCGGCTTCTCTTTCTGACATCAATTTCTCATCCAATTAACCCTTTTTCAAAAATTTTAAACTTGTCAATAAATTTGACAAACAATGGGGCAACGTCCAATGGGTTAGTGTCGAAATCCTAGAAAGTTTGATACCCAAAATTGAAATAAATTTCATAGTTAAAGTCATTGGTACGGCCTAAACTATCGGATGACTTTTAGGAGTTTTCATGCAGTTGACCTGTGATCGATAATATTTCTATCCACGTTTGTGCCTTTTCAAATCATGGATGACCTTCAATTGTCATTTAATTGTAAGGGTTTAATTACGTATCCTGAGTACAAGGTCAATAGGGAATCGGTTTATCATCGTTCAATGTGAATATCGTAATAATGTAGAACCACTCGCAAACTGACGATGTTCTTCTGTTAAATCGATTTATATCTATTCGTTAATTGACTTATAACAGCGTAGAATTGACCCTTGTTGATCCTTTAAGTCAAGCGATCGATCCCTAATTAAATTCTCTAATCTTTCTCATTTTAACCCTTTACAGCATCACCCAATGGATTAATTAACTTATGAGTGATCAGTTCCGAGTAAATTAATCATCGGCACATTGATGAAATAACTATTTCATATATTTTGAAATGGATCAAATTTCAGGATGTCAGAACTTTTTCTCTTTTGCAAAAATTTCGTCCTTGAAATTTAAACTATTACAACACTTCCTCAAATAGGTGGGGATGTTGACGCCTCATCATCTCTTCGCTTTCCCCTATGGCTCCATCCGTCCCATGGTGTTGCCAAACAACTTTGACTAAATGAATCATCTTATTCCATAACACTTGCTCGATTCACTATCCACATTGTCGTCCACGTCTATTTTCTTGAAATTCAGCACGTGGGTCGAATCAAGTTCATACTTCCTTGGCATTGACACGTGAAAGACGTCATGTACTTTAGTAAGTCTCGGTGGCAACATGAGACAATAGGCCAAAGTTCCAATTTGCTATAAAATCTTGAAGGGGCCAACGTACCTCAGATTTAGCTTCCCATTCTTGCCAAATCTTGAAGTGCCTTGCATCAGTAATACCTCCAGGAATACGTGTTCACCCACTTGGAATTCCAAAGGCTTGTGCCATTTATTTGCATAACTTTAGGTGGGAAAGAGCTTGACTCTTTGACTGCATAAGGAAAATCCATGTAGCACGAGTATAATCATCTATAATGGTAAGAAAGAATCAAAATTCATCATGATGTGGGGTGTGATAAGGACCCCATATATCTGCATGAATTAAAGAAAAAATATCCGTAGCTCGAGATTTTCTTATGGTAAAATAAGCACATGATTATTTAGCAAGAGGACAAATTTTGCATTGGGGATGCTGAAAAGAAGTGCTATGGCCCAAACGTTGACAGGAAAGAATAATTTTATCATTGGTAGTAACATTACACAATGATTCTTTATTCATGGAAAATTGCGATAAATCAAAATTTTTGGGAAAACTAGTCTAAAAATACAATCCTTGTGAAAGACTATCCAAACCCATCAGTTTGCCAATCGAAAGGGCTTGAAAGAGACAAGTGTCGGAATTAAAAAGAATACGACAAGGATTGTCCTCACAAGCTTTTGATACTAAGATAAGATTGAATTGAAACTGAGAAACATAAAGGACATTTTGAAGGGTAATCAAAGGACTAAGATTTACCGTCCTTATTTTAGTGACATTTATGATATTTCTGTTTGGAAGCTTCACAGTTATAGGGAAATGATTTTTATGGGTATGAGCAAAAAGACTTTCATCACAGACAATGTGTCACTAGCACCTGAATCAATAATTCATACATCATGAGAAATAGAGTTGAGGCAATAAGAAGTACCTAAAATGCTTGCCCTTTTATCAGAAATTTCCAACTGTCTCAATGCTCTCATGATTTTGATACTGATTTTAGGTAATTGACTGATTGTGCCCAGTGACTTGATTAGCTAATGATTCCTTCTTTCCTTTCTTCCTAGGTTTGCCATGTAATTTCCAACAGGTTTCCACCGTATGGTGTAGCCGCTTGCAATAATCGCAGTATAATTTCCCTTTTCCTTTAATATTTCCTTCTAACGATGATGTGGCATTGCGAGGGTCGTGCAATGGTTTAAAATTAGGTGCCATCATGGCTTGTTGAGAGCCATTGGATTCAACTAAAGCCATGGCTAAATAATAGCCGTTGGATCTTTGGAGTCCATAATAGTCCATCCCAAAAGAATTAGGGCTTCCTTCTCCTCCTTGAGTTGCAGCAACAAAACGACGGCCCCATTCTCCATGGAGACCAAGATGCTTCTTGGTTGAACCTAGGATAGGAGGAAGGCCGCCAATCGGTGGTTGCCCAGATCCGAAATCGGCAAAGCCCCAGCAAGAAGAGGCTAGTTGAAGATGGTCTAAACTCGAGAACAGCAAGGGCGATCCCTTCTCTAGTTCGTGCATGCTCGGTTGCAATTGCCCTTTGGCTCTCTTCTTGGACCGCCAATTGGTAGATCCGCCCGAGTGGAGGCGCCGGCTCCATCGCAAGGATTTGGGACTTGAAATGTGAGTAGCTTTCATTTAATTTTAGTATAAAATAGGTTGCTTTTTCCCTTTCTTGTATCGCTTGATATTGTCAAAGCATTTCCTCTAGCCCCTTGAGCTGCTCTTCGGCGGCCTCGAGTTCATTCCACAAGGTTGAGAGTCAATTGAAACACGTTGTCACGAACTGATTTCCTTGCTTCAACTTCGAGATGGCTAGGGTGAGGGAGAAGATTTTGGTCTAGTCGAGCTTTCCATACATCTCACGGATGTTATCCCAAATTGTCTTTGAGTCTTCAGTTGGTGGAAGCCCGGTGTCCACCTAGGAGCCAAGCAATTACCAATCCACGTCCGCATGAGCTGGTTATATCTTCACCAATGTTCCATCAAGGAACCCTTCTTTATCTTTCGTGACCAACACCCGTCGGAGATCTTGAGCCCAGATACTGTAGTTTTTGGGTCCACTGAGCTGTAAGGAGATGAGTTTCAATTCGGGGCCGTTCCCCGAAGACGTATAGAGTGGGTTGCCAAGCTCTAGTCGACCACCGTTAACCGGAACAGGATACGGCACAAAGTTGGGTGCCACAGTCGGGTAAGGATTCACTCCTTGTCCTTGTAAAATGGGTTCAGGGCCTGGACCAATCCACCCCGTCCCGACACTAGCATTTCCTTCGTCTCCAAATGCGCCATATGAGGCACATGTCTGGTTTGACCCAACAGTCCATGGACCTTGAACAGAAACCACTATATAGAAGCCCATTGGGTTGGGTCGGAAACATGAACTGGAGAAAGAGTGGTTTGGCAAGAATGTTGAGCTGCAGAATGCTGGTCTTTGGTGGGATCAATTTGATCCGATTCTTTGTTTTGTGGTGAGTTCGGATTTTCCTCCATTGAAGAGTTTCCTCTGTCAATTGTGTTCTTATTATTAGCCATGATGTGAGAAACAAATTCCAACCAAATGCTGATTTGTTTTGCACAGCTTAATTTGCGATAACATATAATAAAAATAAAAATGGAGGCAATTTGAGTGATTTGCGGAAGCTAGGTCAGAAAATATGGCTTTGATACCGTGTTAGAGCTTGAGGAATAGGCCAAGAAGATGGAAACGACTAGTTTTTGTATATTTAGTCGTATGTTTTACATTGTACAAGCTCTTATATGTAGTAGAACGAATGTCTAGCTGTGGAAAAAATAAATGAAGATACATTAAATCAAATCCAATTTCGGATTAATATAATCTGTCAATTATAACCGCTTGTAATCTTGGATTGATACCAATCACAATCTTCTCGATCCAATCACAATCTCAGGTTCGATCCTCGTATATCTCCAACAATTCAAGCATTCCATCGAGCAGGTGGTGGGCATGGAATGAGGAGAAGGTAGACATATCCGAAACTCAAGCTCAGACCATGGGGACGACTCATTTACGCACAGTACAAACGTGAAAATCAGCAAGTCTCGGCCATCAACAAAGAACACGAACGAGCATCTAACGTAGGCCATTCATCAAGCAGGTGGCGTGCATAGTCTGAGTAATAAGCGAAAGCTCAAACGGGACCCAGACAAACCGCAAGGGACAAACCAGGGCCTAACAGCAACAAAGCATAACATAGTCGGGATCGGAACTCGCACGAACCGGACAACGGTAGCCCGGTCCGGCAAGCCCAAACCAGGGCACAAAAACAGAACGACGAGGAAAAAAAAGGGGCCGTCGGTGGTGCTCCCTAACCGGCTAGGGGGCGGCAAATGAGAGCGAGCTCGATAGATCGGACAATGCCCGGTCGCCTCGCGCGCCTTCCGAGCCAGAATCCTCGGGAACTCGACGCACTCGAAAGGAGAACAAACAAGATTCGAACCAAGACCTACCGTGGGTTCGGCTCGGGAAGGGGCCAAGGGACGTGGAAAGCCGAGGAAGGAGATCCGTAGGTTGTCGGCTGGGTTTCGCTACAAATGTGTGTGTTTGTCGCCGGAGGACACTCGCTCGTTCTCGTTTCTCAAGTTATTCTGAAGATTTCTCACCGCAAAGGACCTTTTTTTCCTCTCTTTTCTCTCTTCGTCCCGAAACCCCTCCGAACTCCAAGTTTGCCAAGAACATGCAAGAAGAGGCGGACGGCCCGGCGTCCAGCCTCTAAGCGCCTCCGTGGAGTTCCAAGTTTATAGGCTCTCAACCTGCGTAAGAGTCCAATCGCATGCGGAGGCCCCATTAGCCTCCGGATCGGTCTCTTGCGCGGCCAAACGAGAATACTTGCGCTTGGGAGCCCGAAGAGAGTCTTTGGCAATTCGGTCCTTGACGAGGGGGCTGGGGGAGAACACGCCCGAAAGTTAGCATGTCCAAGAGGTGGCCCCTTCTCCTCCTCCCATATACTGGTAGTTGGTTATAAATGCCGTTAGATCTAAGGGAGATCTACGGATAGGGGCGCCGATTCTACGTGTTTCTCTCTAAGAATTGTTTCTCTCTACAAAGTCCGCTTAGGGGTTTGAATCGAGAGGACAGATCTCGCAGCCTTGTCACTTCGCCGCCTGCTCTTATCTTTTAGCCGGCGGTCCCTTCAACAATGTGTTTGGTGAAGCCCAAAACTCTGCAGAAAACACAGCGCACGAACGCCGGTCCCCTCTCGTTTTCTAGCAAATCCAAAAAGCAAACGCATCCCGTCCTCAAGCTTCTGTCTCGCGCGGGTGAGCGAGGGAGAAGGAGGAGGGAGTAAGGAGGGGCCTGGGCCGGGGAAAAAAATAAAGAGAATGGGCCCGACCCGGGCTGCAAGAAAGGAGAAGAGAGGGGAGTAGGCCGGCCCGGCCCGGCTTCCTTTCTATTTCAAATTCTTTTTAAATTTGTAAGTTTTTAATTAATATTTATAAAATTTTCTTTTTTATAAAATTAGTAAAATTTAGCACTATTAATGCGCAGGATCTTAATGCCTACCTGATGTGTAATTTAATGAAAATTTCTTTGTTTATAGTTTAAAAGTTAATCCCTTAATTTTTTATGCAACTTAAATTTAAGTCAATAGCTAAAATTTAAGTGTCAACAGAAATTAGAGAAATGGAAAAGACTATTGTCATTGAAGAACAATATGAAAAGAGGGAAAAATAAATTAAAAGACTTTTTTGGATAAATCGGCAATATGAAAATGTTTATTACGCAAGACAACTCCTTTTTAGATGAATATCCCTACAATTAAGACAAACGAGGAAGACTTGGGGTCATCTCTCTCTCACTTTCACACACCACTCTCTCACTCTTACATCAAGATGTACAAGAGCAAAGAGTCTTTGTCCGTTCTTCCTCTTTCGTGAAGACCACTCTCTCTCTCTCTCTCTCTCTCTCTCTCTCTCTCTCTCTCGGGAAAATTTGTAGTCAAAGAAAGTTATTGTGCAAGAAAAGTCGAACCAAAGCTCACTCAATTCCAGATGAATATAAATACATAGAAGACTTGGACAAAAGCTTAACAATTCCATTCTAGATAAATGTCCATACATTCAAGGAAGATTTGGGGTCGTCTCTCTCTTACTTTGACATCACTCTCACTCTCACATGAAAATGTACAAGAGCAAAGAGTCTTTGTCCATTCTCACTCTTTCGTGAAGACCACTCTCCCCCCCTCTTTCTCTCTCTCTCTCTCTCTCTCTCTCTCTCTCTCTCTCTCTTGAAGGAATATTTGTAGTCCAAGAAAAGTCAAGCCAAAGCTCACTCAATTCCGAATGAATATAAATACATAGAAGACTTGGACAAAAGCTTAACAATTCCATTCTAGATGAATATCCATACATTTGAATTCGAGGAAGACTTGGGGTCATCTCTCTCTCACTTTCAAACATCACTCTCTCACTCTCACATGCAAACATACAAGAGCAAAGAGTCTTTGTCCGTTCTCCCTCTTTCATGAAGTTAAGACCACTCACTTAACAATCACATCTCTCTCTCTCTCTCTCTCTCTCTCTCTCTCGGGGTTGAAGGAAAATTTGTGGTCAAAGAATGTTATTACGCAAGAAAAGTTGAACCAAAGGTCACTCATACATAGAAGAGTTGGACAAAAACTTAACAATTCCATTCTAGATGAATATCCCTACATTCGAGGAAGACTTGGGGTCATCTCTCTCTCTCTCTCTCTCACTTTCAGACATCACTCTCTCACTATCACATGCAGATGTACAAGAGTAAAGAGCCTTTGTCCATTCTCCTTCTTTCATGAAGCTAAGACCACTCACTTAACAATCACATCTCTCTCTCTCTCTCTCTCTCTCTCTCTCTCTCTCTCTCTCTCTCTCTCTCTCTATGCATCAAGCTTGAGAGTGAAATGATGATTATTCTCTTCTCGGCTTGATGCATCAAGCTTTAGAGTGAAATGATGATGATTCTCTTTTCGGCTCACTCTCACATTCATACTCCTTGTAGTTTCATTAGGGTCAAACAATTACTTCCACTACAATTGAATCTTTTCAATTTTTGTTAAATTAAAAAGTTTTCGAGACCAATCTTGACCCGAATATCCATATACTTTCAGTTGAGGTATAACTTTTTTTTCACATTCATATAGTTGAGTCCTTAAGTTAGGATTTTGTTTTGCTTTAAGTAAGCTAGTCATTAGCAAAAACAATCATTATTAGTCCTCGTTAAATCTGATTGTCACCTGAGTTGCATAATCAAGAACATTGAAGGACGAGTTTACCATTTCATGTAATGATACCCACAAATAATTCGTGCTGATAAAACTCAATAAGAACTGGCAATTTTAAAGTGGTGTTTGTAATTTTTTTGGCAACCGGTTAACCATTAGTATTACTAACTTTTATTTAAAATCGGTAAAGAAATCATGTTTGATATGTATTTGAGTCATTCGATTATTTTATCCATTTATAATACCCTATAACGAAGATGAAAAACTAGCAGGTGCTTATCAGCTACATTTGTCTTGTAATAATCAAGGGACATAATAAACTTCTTCTTGTTTTAGTATTTAGAGCATATTTTGCAGCTGATTAGTACCTGAAGCTTGAGAGGGAAATATTTTCGCTTTTCATTTCTGTTTCTAGGCACACTTTTTGAAGAGAGAGGAAATTTGATAGATCTAGTTGATAAAGGTAGCTATGATGTGTACTAATGCGACTCAAGCACTCTAGCCGCTGATGTCATATGTGGTTAGCATGCTTGAAGGCAAGGTTGCTACTCTAGTGCTGGACTCTGAGGGCGTTATCATGACTGAGGAGAAAATTGAGGCCATGTGGAAGCATTTTAAAGGTGATGAAGATCATTCAGTTGGTGAGAATATCACCAAGAGTATGTCCATTGATGGGCCATGGATTGGAACCCCTTCGTCTACATCTGCTAATGATCTCTATCCAATACTTCTGGATACTGATTACTGGCAGAACTGAGAGTAAGAAATGGTTTGTTGTGTTCTAAGTATATTAGTTCTTGAATGAACTAGGGCTTTATTTGGTAATCCTTGCAACGGAACACTTTAATTTTGCTTTGAAGTTTCTCTTTCGCTTACGTTTGAAACTGAAGGTATAGATAATATAAAGAAAACAAGTGTTATGCAGTGCATTAACTGTGTATTGTGAACTAATTAGTGGGGAAAGCCTAAAGAAACAAGTTTCTCTTTCCATATTGTTATTCAAAGAGAGACGATGTTGCAAGTTTTTCCTCTTCACACAATAACGATGTGGATGGTGGCCACTGCAAGGGAGGGAATCTATTACGGAAGCTTTTAATTTTTTTGATGGAGAGACGTGCGAAGTGGCACGTTCTTGCTCTGGACGTGTTTTGTTCACAAGCTCAACCTGTTACATGTTGCTACTCAAGAATTTCTCTTACCAAATGCAAATTTTTTCTGTGTTTAGTGTGGATGATGGTCAGCCAATTTCATCTTTCCCATCTTTGAGAAATGATGGCAGAGAAACTTGTATATCTACCCACAACAAATTTATCTAGAGAAACTTGCTTGTCCAATCGCTGTTTCTTGCAAATGGTGGATTACTACCTCATCAGCAAACTACTTCCATTCCATCGATGGTTCTATATTATGAGTCAATGCCCAAAATGATCTTAGGTTAATGTCAAAAGAATCAAACAAGTTGAAACCGAAACTGAAAGCTTAATGGGTTCATCTACTCTACTCGAGATCTAAGAGGTGGGCATTGAGCGAAGGAAAAGTGTTTAAAAAGTCATGAACCTTTTACATTTGTACTAATTTAGTGTTAAACATTTTTTTGTACTAATTTAGTCATAAATCTTTTTGCTTTGTGTCAATTCAATCATTTTCGGCTAATTTTGGCTAGATTTTGCTGACAAGACGCTGGTCAACTAACGTGGAACGATCAGCATTGATGTGAATAACTTTTAATAATATTTTTTAATTTTTCCTTTTCTTTCTTTTTTTTTTTCTTTTTTCCTTCTCCTCCTCCCTCCAGCTTGTCGCCGGACCTCGGCGACAAGCTAGAGGCGATGGCTGGTGAGCTCCTTGGCCACTAGTGAGGTGAGTGGCCACGAGGGCAGCCTTGCGTGGGGCGGCAAGGCTCACCCATGGCTAGCGAGGCTTGACTCTTGCTAGATCCGACAAGGGCGAGCCTCATCACCTCGCAAGAGGCTGCCCTCACGGCCACTGACGAGGCTTGCCGGCCATTGCCTCTGGCCGATCGCCGAGGTCCGGCGACCGGCTAAAAGAAGGAGGAGGAGAAAGAAAAAATAAAAAAACAAAAAAATAAAAAAAATAAAAATATATTAAAATATTATTAAAAGTTGTACACATCGCGCATTGATTGTGCCAAGTCACCGAACAGTGTATAATCAGCAAAATTCAATCAAAATTAGCCGGAAATGATTGAATTGGTACAAAGTAAAAAAAGTTTAAGATTAAATTGACATCAAAAAAAGGGTTTAGGACTAAATTGGTATAAATGTAAAATGTTTAAGACTTTTTTAACACTTTTCCCACCGAGTGAATATTGATCAAGTCGACACTTAACATCCCACAACAAAAATTGAAGTGTCCACATCAAAGGCGGGTGGGTGATTCGCCGCTGCTACTACAACTACAACCCAGCAAAGCAAAATAGTAGATCTGCTGCAACTTCGTTAATCATGATTCCTTAACCGGCAGACCTCCATCGAAATTGGAAACCAAATCTTGTCTCCTAAGTAACTAATCGAAAAAGAACAAAAAAGAATGGGTGCATTAAGTGGAATCTGACAAGCACCTGTATGTTGGTAGACCATTACCTCTAGTAGTTACTTTTTCACTTCCTTATCAAATTAATAAATAGAATCTGACAGTTCAATGCCATGCCATTCCTCCCCTCTCTCTCTCTTAACTCTGTATTAAAAATTTAGTAAAAATGGTTTGTTTTTGTGCAATGCAAAGCAATGAATTTTGGGAACTAAGTGAAGTCAATACCACTGTGGAGTTGACATTGACCGCTGCTATTTGATTTTAACTTTTGCAACTTGGGTGGGTCAGAGAATGCAAGTTGGACTGTGTTCAATGAGCAAGCCATCACTATAAGGTAAGATGACTTATTTTTCCATCTATCTATATTTCTTAAATCACTTAGGTCCAGGTTTGATTTATGACTATAGGTGCAATTGTTAGTGAAATTTTTGGGAATTTTTTTTTGTCAATTTTATAACTATCATCAATTTAATAATTGTGTGTCACTATGAAAAAAATGAACTTAAATTTTAGTTTAAGATAAAATTGGTGGCAAGCTATAGAGGTAATTTTTCCATGATTCATGAAAGGGTAGGTTTTCAAATGAATACTAATGACCGATATCGCTATGGAAAAGCATTAATGGTTTAGATCTTTTTTATAGGACATAGGAAGGTTTAGAGATTGGAAAGGAGTTAATGTCAAGAAATTGGCAAAGCATAAAAATGTTTTTTTTCAAAATAAGTGGTGGATCTCATCTATTCACATTGTCTTTTAATCTATGTTCCTCTCATTAGATTATGGCATGTGCATTTAAAATCAAAATAAAGTTAGAAAATATCAAGATTAGAAACATGTAAATCAAATTGGAAAACAAAGGAATAGAGAAATTAAATATGTGTGGGTCATGGGTTTCTATGATTAGACTTAAGGGAGAAGTGGGTCTCAAAATTTAAGATTGGTCACATTAGACGCTTCGACTGATATTATTTATATGCTGAAAATTATATTTTGCCTAGCTAATATGATAATTTTCCCAAATTTGACACATTCACCAATTAAATGAAAATCTTCAACCTAGCCCACACTTACTCTCATTGGCGTCCGAATCAACTTTCAGCTACATTAATGCATGTACTGATACATTCACAATACAATGTGTAAACACATTCATGGAAGCATCATGTAGATTTGAAAGATTGACATTTCTTGTGAACACGACGAAATGTCCACATGGAAAGTTTCCTATCACAAAAAGAAAAGAGGTACATAAAAAATTCAAAGTAGCTCATTAGCGTAAATTTCTTGTTCTAGAGTATGAACGCAAAAGCAAATTGCCAAATCATGGAGGTTGGGTTCTTATTGTTGGCAGGAACAAATAATTGTCTCTGGAGACTCCTGTTGCCAATGCATATGTCACAGTCCGTGATTCTCTAGTACTCATAAGCCCTTAGGAGGGAAGCTTGGGATTATCGAGTGAAGAGTGAGGATGCAGAGATGATGAACACAACTTGTTCGTGGGAGTAGTGTCAAGTGATTGGTGCTAGGAGTTTTAGAATAAAAAGATTATATTATTTAGGAGCTCTGAAGGTGGAGTTGGTCTCTGTGCACAAACTGGTCAGTAGCTGATGTTGCTCTCCTAATGAGACCATGGCAAGTCGAAATTAATTGTTGAGCTTAAAGAGATCTGCTATCTCACTTGATGGATTAAACACAAAAGTGGAGCTGGGTGTGGTACGGTCCTATATAAAAGAGATACTCACCGTATTGTTCACTGGAACAACTATAGAAGAAAGGTTAGCCTAGCGAATTCCGCTCGCCAAGTGCCGCATGGATTATTTAGCAACCAAGAAACTACCGATCCATGACAAATGGTATTAGAGCAAGGATCCCTCCAGTGGGTGGGTGATTCGGGGAAAAGCCTATGGTCTTCCCTATCTTGTGAGGGTGGAAAGTGATCACCGGGGCCGGAAAGGACTTAGACAACATGTGGCTCTTGTCTAGCTTATGTGATGGTAATGAGGGTATAGAAAGAACTGAATTACTCATTAAATGGGAATAACATTCCTAGATCAATGTGCGAATCTCAAGAAGAGGTTTGCGATCATGTTTCCACCAAGGGAGACCTTTGTTGGCTTGTAGAGATCAGGAGAAGCTTAGTAGATGAAAGAAGGTGCTACCACAGGGGTGCAGTTGGCTAGGGGTGCCACACTTGTCGAGGAGCACAAGTGATTGGAGATTCACAAATAACTTTGATCAGGGGAAGCAAGCAATGGAGTGAAGTGACTTGTTATATTAGGCGAGCGTTGTCATCTATGTAAGTTCTAGGGAGTGGCATTGATGTTTAGAGAAATGCAAGGAAGTGATAGAACAGCCTACAATGAAGGCATTGTAGAATTGAGTGGGGGAGTTTGTCACAATCCGTGATTCTCCCATAAATGTAAACCCTTGGGAGAAGCTTGGGATTATCGAGTAAAGAGTGAGGACGCAGAGATGATGAACACAACTGGCCCATGGAAGTAGTGTTAGGACGGTTGATGTTAGGAAGTTCTAGAATAAAAGTATTACATTACTTAAGAGCTCTAAAGGTGGGATTGGCCTCCCGTGCACAAACTGGTCGGGAGCTTATGCCGATCTTCTGATGAGGTCATGTCAGGCCAAAACCAGTTGTTGAGCTTAAAGAAATCAATTGTCTCACTCGATGGATTAGACGCCTAAGAGGAGCTGGGCGTGGTACAATCTTATATAAAAGAGTTATTTGCTATATTGTTCACTGGAACAACTATAGAAAGAAGGTTGGCCTGGCGAATTTCGCTCGCCAGGCACCACATGGGTTATTCCACGGCCAAGAAATTACCAACCCATGACACATGCATACATGTTTCTTGTCATAGAACTTTACCATCCGTCAATGATGGTCCCCTCGTTGCATGGTTGACTGGGCAGTTCTTGTCGAGTTCAAAAATCAACGTGTCAACGGTAATAAAAAGGTGTAATTAAAAGGTTTTCGACCAAAAAAAAATAGTAATTAAAAGGTCAAACATTGAAGCACCTTTTAAAGAAGAAACATCATAGTGTAGTCTACTAATAACGCTTTAGGCGACTAGGCAAGTAAACTCACTATGTTCTACTGTGAAGGAGTTTCATTTTTTTTCAATCTAAGTTGAGAATTATAGTGACTGAAAATGTAATATTTTTTACTATCACACCCCGAATCTCGAGCGAGCGCACATCCCTTGATTTCTAGGTGTGGTCGATAAATCTAGATACGAACAAAGAATCCGTTATATTTATCCAACCAAAAAGATCTTCTCGGAGGATAGGATTAAATCCTCAACTATATACTTCGGCTCGATTTCCTTCATCACTGGATTGGAAAGATCGTCATGAGAATAGTCTTGAGTCTTGAGTCTTGAATCTTGAGTCGGTGATCGTAAAGTCTTCGGACTTTAAACTAGACGATCTCGTTAGAGATATCCAGACTAGACCGATAGAAACGCTTTGTCCGTTTCAAAATATTCCGGGAAAGATTTCTCCAACAATCTCCCCTTTTTGATGGTGACAAAACTTTCCCGTAGATTTGAACCACTTTGACTGCCAAAAACATTTCTCAAGCAATATGGCTATCTCATAAAGATTAATAAAACAACCAGACTCTGCATCCACAGAAAATTGGTTAGTCTTTCATGAGGAATACCATATAACAACACTTGATATAAATACAAACAGTCAAGCATCTAAATCCACAGTCAATTCAGTTAAATTCAAGTTCACACCCAAGTTCACTCAAGTCATACTAAAAAACAAACATATTCAACCACAAAAACAAATTTAAAGTCAAAGTTTAAAGTTGGTTGGTTCAAATTGCTTCTCCCCCTTTTTGTCATCATTAAAAAAAGGTGAGAAAGGAGTCGTCCGCTTGGGAATGCGCACGATCTGGAAATCTCCCATGGACTGGACTACGCCTTCTAGCCTCTTCAAGTCTTCCCTTAGTTGAGCTACCTCCTCTCCTTTGGCATTGGCTTGAAGTTGTAGAGCGAGGTCTTTCATTTTGTCCTCCAGGGTAACCGAAGATGCTTGTCCAGCATTCTTTATGGCTTGAATTTCATAGTCCAGAGCATAGATTTGGCCACGCGTTTCCATAAGAACATCCAGAATATGACGAAAATTTGCAGAATTGTCCGTTTGTGTACTTGCATTTGCTTTCTCAGATGGAGTGAATGCAGATGATGGCGCTTCCGTATAGTCTCGCAGATTTGATGTTGACGTATTGTGTCCTTCTTCAGGTAATTGAGAAGCTTGAAATTCTTCTGGATCTGCTGGAAATTGTCTTAGACCTTCACTATTGGCAGCATGAGGTGTGGACCTTTGCTCGCCGACTCCCCCTATCTTTAGGACATCAAAAGGGGAAGAGTGGTGATCATGCTCTTCTGTATCTTGATTCCCCTTCTCTCCAGATTCAGCTGCAGACTTTTCTTTCTCTTCTTCTCCTTCTTCTTCAGCTTCTTTCTCCCTCTCTCGCTGCTCTTCTTCTTCTCTGTCCTTGTCTTGCTCCTCTTCTTCTCTCTGCTTTTCCGATGTTCGTCGATTGGGGTACGAACGTCCGGTCCTTATCAAGGCAGTGATTGTGAGATCTTCCTCCTCATCTTCATCCTCCAAGATGAGAGTTCTCTTCTTTTTGGATGGGGCACCAATGGCCTCCTTCCCTTTTCTCAGTTTACTTTAACCGGAGTCTTCACTCGAATTTCTCCATTGCATTGGAAAGTTCTTGCAGACGCATCTTCGTTAACATCTTCAAACCTACCACCATCTTATTGCACGGTCGAACACAAAGTGTGTATGGCGGTTAAATATTCATGTTTATGAAGATCTTGGTCACCAGACCTGGGTAAGGCAATTGTCCTTTGTCTTTCGACATTGCTCTGTACATATGAAAGAGAAGTTTCCTTGAAAACCAAGACAGACGTCCCGCTTCCAAGCAAGCGGCAAGTTCCGAAGTACTCTTTCTATCGGACGCAGCTGCCATATCTTCTCCGAATATCCCCGGAAGATTAAAGTCTCCCTTCTTAGGATACCAAAGACCAATGCTTGAAGATGAAGCAACGTATTTAATAAACGTTTGCAGCACCGAGATGGGATTCTCTAGGACGATTGAAACTAGCACAGATGCAAACACTTAACAAAATGTCGGGTCTTGATAAGATAAAAAGTGAACCGATGACACTTTTGATCAACTTTCTTCCTTCTTCATCTTTGTCTATCTTTAAAGAACTTGACATTGGTATATCGGTCTTCTTGCAATTTTCCAATCCAAACCTTTTGACAAGATCATTGCATATTTTTCTTGGTAAATGAAACAATTGCTTTACTTGAAGACCAGAAAGAATGTTAATTCTCCCATCATACTCATTTCAAACTCATCTGCAAACTTAGAAAATTTCTTACAAACTTTCATTAGAGGATCCAAAAATAATATCATCCACATATATTTGAACAAGTAAAAAACTTTTTGATTTCCTTTTTGATAAATAAAGTAGTATCTACTTTACCTTTGAGATAGGTGCTTGCTTTAAACCATACAAAAAGTCTGGAGGTCTTCAAACCCCATAAACTTCCTCTTGGATAAATCCATTTAGGAAGGCAATTGTGACGTCCTAGGAATAACCTGAAATTTTTTTGTAACCACAAGTAATTTTCTAATAAACAAACTAGTTTATTTACAAAAATCTTGTTTCTAAACACCCATTTGGCTCCAATAACAGTTTTATCTTTTGGTTTAGATTTTAAAAAAGAGCTGTCTTAATGATTTATTGGCTTAAATGAATTTCTTACCTGCTTTCCCGAGAATACATGGTGTGCATGGATCGGACTTTTGGTATGGTAATTGTGACGTCACAAGACGCTTTGATGAGATTTTGGCTAATTGCTTCATATTGACATGACCAAGCTTTACCGTGCCATAAGCTTGCTTCATCTTGAATTGAGATTAGGCATTGTAATTCATTTAATTTCATATCTAAGAGGTAGATATTTCCATGTCTTCGACCCATGAAAGACTGAGTAGAGTCTTTACTGATTCCAGAGGAAATTCCTTCTTGAAAAGAGATCTTGAAACCAGTATCACACAATTGGCTAATGTTGAGAATGTTATAGTTGAGTCCTTCCACTAGAGAAACATTGCTTATTGTGAGTTTTCCAATTTTCACAGTTCCAAATCTCACAATGCTTCCTTTGCATTTTCCTCCAAATGAAACATTTCCACCGTTTACTTGAACAAGCTTTATGAAGCACTTTGAGTCTCCTGTCATGTGTCTTGAACATCCGCTGTCAAGATACCACTTTACCTTTTTCTTGACGGAGACCTGCATTTAAAAGAGAATCTCAAGCTTTCTTTGGTACCCAAATTTTCTTTGGGTCCTTTGGTGTTAGTAGGATAAATATTATTAGGCCATACTTTCTTAACGGCTTCCAAAACCCTAGGACACGCTATCGAATTACACTTTGAACACCTTTAGAGCATTTCGACCTACGGACTTTACAAAAACTTTCTTGAAATGATTTTTGTAAGCTCTCTCTCGACGGTCTTTTCTTAATTCTTTCTTTTACTTTAGGAAAATCAATCAAGGGAATCTGTGACGTCCTAGGACACGCCACTAATCGAATTAAGGTCTTTGAACTGAAAGAACTTTTTCAAGTTTTTCGGATCCTATCGAAAATTTCTTTGAAATATTTGATAAGTCAGTTTTTAAGAAAACATTTTCTTTCAAAAGATTATCTTCTTTTTCTTTAAGAGTAGAAACATTCAAGTCTAAACTTTTAACTCTTTCTTCTAAAATGTTTTGCTTTTGTTTTAGAGCTGAGTTTTCCCTTTTTAAGTTCGGAAATTCTTTTGAGAGAAGTCTTAAGACTAAAACACAGTTCAAATTGCGACGTCGCAGGACACATCACTTATCTCAAATTCTTTATCGAGTCCGATCCAGGAAATGCGATCAGATAAGTGCGAGTAAAATTGCGACACGTCGCAGGACACATCCTGGCCAGTTATCACTTTCTTCACATTCTGTATCACTCCCGGTTTCGGCTTTGAGAGCTTTTCGAAACTTCTCGGCTTTTCCTCTTTTCTTCTTGAGGAAGAGGGCAGTTAGATGCGATGTGTCCCTTTTTCCTACATTTGAAGCAAGACTACATCTTTATTTGGTTCCTCATCATCAACGAGACTTGGTCTGCTGTCTCCTGAAACTTTTTTCTTTGTTGACCTTCTAACGATTCCATAGGATCCTTTGATCGTAGGAAAGCTTTCATCTTGTTATTTCAGATGTTGTAATCCTTTCCATCAAAGTAGGGTGGTCTGGTATTGCTTTGCCCTTCCACCAGCCACGGTGCTAGCATACTAGCCATTGATCTTTTACTCACCCGTTCATTTTATTGCACATGTGGAAGGAAATAAACAAATCCCCAGACAACATAGACATGAGATAGAAAAGTAGGACCACAATTTCACCAAAATCCACATTTTCATAAACAAACTAGTTTATTTACAAAAAGATCGGTTTTAAAAAAGAGCTGTCTTATGACCTATTAGTTGGACACATTCATCGATCCTTCGCACTCCACCTCCTCGGGGCTTCGAGGGCTTCGGGCCCTCCACAACTCCATTAGGAGGATCGGCTGCACCATTGCCTAGAGTGGTGTTGACCGCAACGGAGAGGATATCAAAACCTTGAAAGAGACATTCCCTATACCCATTTAGCCCATGGAGAAACCACGCCCTGAATCGATGAGGTACCCTCTGAGGTAGGCCCTCATCGACCTAGATAGTGGTCATAACCAGCTCATGAATCCAGTGACTCCTGGGGACAGGGACGTCTATACTCCACTCAGTAACCCCCCGAGGCTGTCCAAAATGAACTGGAGAGATCGCCATCTAAGGACCTAAAAAGATTGAGCCTATGACGGGGTGAGACAATGTTTCAGCAAGTTCACCCCCTAAAACTCGACTAGGAAGGGAATATGCCTAGAGTTAGTCTAATCACACATCACAGATGACTCACCTCACCTCAGTTCCTTCCTGCATGTTAGTATAGTTCATATCACAGATGCATATAATAAATGTATACATCGATTGGAACGTCTCACTCAATCTCAATCAATCACAGGGTCTCGATTATAGGGCCAAATCATTATAACACGTCCAATTCCGTGCTACACAATTTTGTCCCATAATCCAGTGTATCTATCTCAATCAATCACACGTTCTAATTGATTACAACCCTCAGGGCACGACCTACTCTACGTTCGGCGGTCTTCTAGCATAACTAGGCATCGTCTCACCCCATTGAGCATGGCAACATCTACACGAGACGGCAATCCCGAAGAAGAATTAGTCCAGCCTCTATTATGATCGACATCCATTGTCCAGGGGCATTCCATATAGGACAACGTCCACCCGACACAAATCGGGAATGGGTTCTCATAACCATCACACGATCATTCAATTTCAGCTAAGGATACCGTGCATTGCACTAAAATGTCTCAATTAAGATAATGCACTTGGTCTATTTTCTTCATATTAAAAACATCCGGTGAAAATAATCGTATGTGAATACACGGTTAGATCGAACTTTAAAAATTGATATCCTTCCTTTCAAAATTTCATTATTTAATATAGTATTTAAAAACATTTTCGATGTCAAAACCTAACACATGGTATTTTCTAATTAAATGCCAAAATTTCCTAATTTTGAAATAAATACTAAAAATCACAATCACCACTCAATTTGCACAAATTAACATTCAATTACATAAACTAAGCACATCAATTGCAATTAGCACAAAATTCCGGTCACCAAGAATCCCGGTATAATTTTCAAAAAATATTAAATAATTAAATAAATTACAAAAATAATTAAATAAATGCAAATTTATCCAATAAATGCATACTTAGGCCTAAAATGCTAATCTAACCAGTTAAACGGGTCTAGAAAAATAATGCACCTATCTAATTAAATACTACACTCTATCTAGCCCTTAATTAATCTAATCTAACCACCTAATAATCTTAATTAAGCAATTAAATCACTAATTACAACTAACTAACCACATAAGTCATACTTAGCCTAATCTAATTACCTATTAAACGTCATTAACTCCATAAGCAGAGTTTAGCAAGTAAATTCACCGGATTAACGGGTTGGTGAGTCCACAACGACGGCAATGCGACGGTGAGCAACACACAAGCCTGGAGCGACACCAAAGGAGGTTCGGACGGGCTCGGAAAAGCCCACTGAGTTATGAGCTTCGGTTTCATCCAAGGCTGAACCAAAGGGCTTCACAATTGAAATAGCGAGGAGACGGGTGGCGGTGGTTGCAACAGCAACGTGGTGGCTTTGTCAGCTGGATGGATGGCCCGGATGATGGAGGCGGCTCGGGATGGCTGTCGACGCGGGCTTGGCTTCCTCGAATGTGGGCTCGGGATGGCAAAGACGGGCGGACGAGCACGCGGGCGCGTAGGAGCTCGGGTGGCGCAATAGTGCTCAAACGGCGGGTGGAGGAGCTGTCAACGGTGCAGGGGCTTTCAGCTGGCTTCCTCTAGTTTTCTTGAGCTCTCAACTAGCACAACAATGGATAAAGCAAGCCTAAGGAAGAAGAGAAGACAACAGCTAAAGGGGGACCACTAAAATGCCTCAAAGTCTTTTCAAAATATCCCAAATACTCGTTTGCTTGGTCTCCACTTGTGGCTACCTCAATCCTCAGCCATTTGCACACCAAAGCTTCCCCAACAAGCCATTCAAATGGTCTAAAATGTTGCTCCCCTCCATGGCTACGAATTTTGTATATTCCCCCTCCAATTTCATTTTATTCCAACTCAAATCAACCCACATTGGTGCCCACAAATTCAGCCAAGGTGTTGACATCCATCCCATGATTTTTCCTCATCAATTGAACCAACTTGACGGCCAAAAGTGCGCTAAAAAATGGCCCTCTAATTTTCCCGGTCCAAAATAGCTAAACTTTGGATTTTTGCCAAAAACTTGAGTTTGCAAAAAAATCTTCGAAGGATGAGTTGACATTCCTAAAATAAATTGTGACATGATAGAACTTTCAATTTCTGAAATCGGATTTAATTTTGCGGTTAATTTCAACCGGAGCACAATTTTAGCGTAACCTAGCCTACTGGATAGCTTTTAGAATTTTTAGCGCATTTAACCCATGGTTGATTATTTTTGAAACACATTGTACATCTTCTACTCATTGGTGACTTTCAGTTGTCATGAAAATCTCGAGATTTCAAATACGAGCATAGGGTACAAAAATGACAAAAAAATTAATTTAGTACAGTTCGACGAAAATTTGCAATTAGGTGAAACCATCCACACTTTTATCACATGCCTCTATTGAATCAACCTATCTCCGACCTCTAATTGATTTTGATGATGATATAATGACCCTTGCAGATTAGCAAGGTCAAGCAGTCGATTTCTGATCGAATTTTCAAGTCTATTCCGTTAAAATCTCTTAACGGCTTTACTAGATAGATTAGTTATTACGTGAATAATCAGCTCAGAGAATTAGACTATAGGCACGTCAATGAAAAGCCTAGCTTATTCAATCGAAAATAGAATCAGAAAATCATGATGTCACAACTCTTCCCCTCTTATAAAAATTTCATCCTCGAAATTTAGACCATTACAATTCTTTAAATAAAAAGATAGGGGTATTGTCGTCTCATCGAATCTTCACTTTCTCATGTTGCTCATTCTGTCCTATGGTGTTGCCAGACCACTTTAACTAACGGGATTGTCTTGATGCGTAGAACATGTTCCTTGCGGTCCATAATCTGAACCGGTCTCTCCACGTACAACACTTTGTCGTCCACATCTAATTCTTCAAAATTCAGCACGTGGGTAGAGTTAGGCTCATACTTTCTCAATATCGACACGTGGAAGACGTCATGCACTTGCACTAGTCTCAGCGGCAACACAAGATGATACTAAAGTCCCTATTCTTTCTAGAATCTCAAAGGGACCAACGTACCTCAAACTCAGCTTCCCTTTCTTGCCGAAGCGCGAAGTACCCCTCATCGGTGACACCTTCAAAAGACGTGCTTACCAACTTGAAATTCCAATGATTTTAACACTTATTTGCATGACTTTTCTAGTGACTCTGAGCAGTCTTTAATTTGTCCATGATAATTGCAACTGCATCCATTAACTGCCAAACCAACTCTAGGTCTATGATCTTCCGTTCCTCAACTTCATCCCAACAAACTAGAGTCCTACACGCTCTACCATGCAACGCTCCAAATGGTGCCATCTGAATAATCTACCGGTAGCTATTGTTGTAGGCAAACTCGATGAGATGAAACTATTTCTCCCAGCTTCCTTTAAAGTCAAGCACACATGCTCTCACCATGTCCTCGAGAGTCTAAATTGTCCTCTCAAACTGGCCATCTGTCTGTGGATGGTAAGCCGTATTGAATTGCAGTTTCGTTCCCAAGGCGATCTGCAAGCTTTTCCAAAAGGCAACTATAAATCCCGGGTCTCTATCAAATGTGATTGTCATCGGCACTCCATGTAGACGAATAATCTGATGCACATACAATTTTGCATATCTAACCAATGCAAGGTCCTTTGTATGGTGATAAAGTGGGCCAACTTCGTCAATCTGTCAACCACAACCCAAATGGAATCATTACCCCTCTAACTCCTCGGTAAGTCCATCACAAAATCCATCATGATGTGTTCCCATTTCCACTCGAGAATCTTGAGAGGTTGCAGAAGTCCTCTCGGCTTATAGTGTTATGCCTTCACTTGCTGACACATCAAATATTTGGCGACATGCTTAGCGATATTTGCCTTTATATCGGTCCACCAATAATATTGATGTAAATTCCGATACATCTTTGTACTACCAGGATGAAGTTGTAACTGCTACAATGAGCTTCTGACAAAATCTCCTCCTTAAGCACTGCATCGTCAGGTACACACAATCGTCCTTGGAACATTGGTGTTCCGTCTTCAGAAATTTGAAAGTCAGCCTTTCTCTTTTCGGTGTCCTTTTGTAGGATCTTCTAAATCTCTAGGTCTGTTAACTAAAGCATCTTGATCCTTATATGTACTTCTAGTTCAATTTTGAGAGTGGCCATAAGATTTGAAAGGTGGCCTACCTCAAATTTGAAATAAAATCTCAAGCTCCTTCGAGTAAAACCCACTCTTTAATCACCATCTACACAACTGAAGACTTTTGACTCAACGCATCTACGACCTTATTAGCCTTTCCAAGGTGATACATGATGTCGCAATCATAATTTTGAGAAGTTTCATCCAGCGATACTGTCTCATATTCAATTCCTTTTGAGAGAATAAGTACTTAAGATTTTGATGATCTGTAAATATCTGGAACTTTTTTCCACACAAATAATGTCTCCAAATCTTTAGAGCAAAGATAGTCGATGTGATAACTAAGTGAGTTCTAAGTCATGCGTCGGGTAATTCAGCTCATGAGGTCTCAACTGACGGGATGTGTATGCAACAACTCTGCCATGCTACATTAACACGCAACCCAATCCTCTAAACAACGCATCATTGTAGATCTTGTACTCTCCAGAATCATATGGTATTGTCAACACTAGTGTGGTAGTCAATTTTGATTAAGCTATTGGAAACTACACTCGCACTTACTTGCACTTACTCGCACTTATCTGTCCACATAAACTTCTCTTCCTTCTTTAGCAGTTGAGTCAACGGTGAAGCTAAAGCTAAAAATCTTTTCACGAACCTTTTGTAGTAACCTGCCAAACTCAAAAAGCTTTTGATCTCTATCATTGTCGTCGATCTTGGCCAATTGATAACTACTTCGATCTTGGTTGGGTCCACGGAGATTCCTTCACCTAAAATCATGTGACCTAGGAATGCCACACGAGTCGACCAAAACTTGTATTTGTTGAACTTAGCATATAGTTCATGATTCCTTAGTGTCTGAAGCACCATCCTAAATGCCTTTCGTGCTCCCCAAGACTTTTTAGTGCACCAGGATATCATCAATGAACACAATCACAAACTGATCTAGGTACTCTTTGAACACTTGGTTCATCAAATCCATGAAAGCAACTAGGAAGTTTGTCAAACCAAACGGCATTACCATGAACTCATAATGGCCACATCGCATGCAAAACGCTGACTTCGATATGTCCTCCTTTATGATCCTCAGCTGATGATACCATGTCCTCAGGTCGATCTTAGAGAATATCGATGCTCCTTGATGCTGGTCGAATAAGTCGTCAATCCTCGCAAGTGGATACTTGTTCTTGATTGTCACTTGATTGAGCTGACGGTAGTCGATGCAAAGGCACAACGAACCATCTTTCTTCTTCACGAATAATAATGGTGCTCACCAAGGTGACGCACTGGGACGTATGAATCCCTTATCCAACAACTCTTGCATTTGCACCTTTAGATTTTTCAACTTAGACAACGCCATGTGGTAAGGAGCCTTAAAGATTGGCTCCGTCCTAGGGGCTAACTTAATCACGAACTCAATCTTTCTTTCTAGAGGCAGACTTGGTAATTCCTTTGTAAACACATTTGGAAACTCTTGAACCATTGCAATATTTTCAATCTTCAGCTCCTCAATTTTCATATCCATGACAATTGCCATGTAACCTTGACAACCCCATCTAAGAAACGGGTTACCTCAAGCGACGAGATTAAGGTAATCGAGGGTCCTCATCAACTCCCAATAAACTCGAAACTTTCACTTGCTAACAGGTTAAATTGAATCGTTTTACGATAGCAATCCATCTTAGCTTGTTGGGCTGCGTTGGTAACGTTTCTGTTTTTTTTGTTCCGTGGAACGAAACAAAAAAAAGTGTTTCGTTCCGGAACACTTCTTGAACAAAAATATGCGTTTGGTAAATTTGTTCCGGGAATAAAAATAAACAGAAACACGTTTGGTACATTTTTGTTCTTTTTTTGTTTCTTTTAATTTTTTTTATATTTTTATTTTCATTTTTCATTTTTTCCTTTTTTTTTTTACTTTTTTTCTTTCGGCCGGTCGCCGCCTCCGGCGACCGGCCGACGGGGCCGGGCAGCCTCGCCCGGCCACGGCGAGGCTCGCGGCCCGGGCGAGGCCGAGCCTCGCCGTCGTTGGGCGAGGCTCGGCCCGCCTTGGCCGGGCGAGCTCGGGCTCGCCCAGATCCGGCGAGGCCGAGCGCCGCCGGCCCCGGCGAGGCTCGGGCTCGCCGGATCCGGGCGAGCTCGAGCTCGCCCGGCCATGGCGAGGCGCGGCCTCGCCGGATCCGGGCGAGCCGGCTCGCCCGGCGAGGCTCGCTCGCCCGCCCGCGGCGACGCCGAACCTCGCCTTGGCGGGCGAGCTCGGGCTCGCCGGATCCGGCGAGGCCGCGCCTCGCCATGGGCCGGGCGAGCTCGAGCTCGCCCAGATCCGGCAACGCTCGGCCTCGCCGGCGCGGGCGAGCTCGAGCCTCGCGGATGCGGGCGAGCCGAGCTCGCGCAGCCAAGGTGAGGCTCGGCGTCGCCGCGCGGGCGAGGCCGAGCCTCGCCTTGGCCGGGCGAGCTCGGGCTCGCCCGGATCCGGCGAGGCTCGAGCTCGCCGCGCCGGCGAGGCTCGAGCTCGACCCGCGCCGGCGACGCCTCGCCTCACGGGGGCCGGCGACGCTCCGGCGAGGTCGCCGACGGCGTCGCCCGGCCCTCGACGGCCGGCCATGGCCTCGGCCGGTGACCGGCCAAAGAGAAAGAAGAAGAAAAGAGGAAGAGAAGAGGAGAGAGAGAAGGAGAAACAAAAACCAAAAATTGTTTCTTGAGAATTGTTTCAAACGAAACAACTTTTTGTTGTTTCTCGTTTCTACTTTTTTGTTTCAGGAACAAAAAAACAAAAAAGAACAGAAACGCAACCAAACGCGTTTTCTGTTCTTTTTTTGTTCCCTGGAACAAAAAAACAGAAAAAGTGTTTATAAACACTTCTCAGAAACGAAAACATGCAGGCTTGGTGAGTCAATTCATGCCAATTATCACATCAAAATCATACATGGCTAAGACTATCAAATCTATTCTCCCCTCTCGCTCATCAATAGTAACTTGCAACCAGGACAGCCCACCATAGACAATACCTTATCCTTTAATGGTATAGATATACTAACCATTGACTCCAACATTTCAAGACTCAATCCTACCAGCTTAACAAATTGCTCAGCTATAAATGAATGAGTTGCACCAGGGTCAAATAAAGCATAAGCAGCATGGTCATTCAACAAGACCGTACTTATGATCACATCAAGCAAGTCCTTAGCTTGTCTCTTGTTGATGGTGTACACTCTTTCTTGTGCTGGAGGTCTGTTCAGTCCACCTAGTGGTGCATTTTGTGGCGCAAATCCCCTATTATGACCCATTGGTGGCGACGGCGACAACTGTTGTCCCATCAATCTTCTGGGACAACTCCTGGCCAAGTGAACCCGCTGGCCACACTTAAAGCAAGCACTCGGCCTACAATGGCACCGGACTAATCCATGTCGCCTTTTCTAGAAGCGACATACTCCATCGAAGCTCGACACTAACTTACCTACCCCCACCTTTCTCCGGTTATGGGCTTTTTCTGAAACCGATTGCCATCTCTATTTGAACCAAACCATGACCCAGATGTGGTAGCTTGCTCACTCAAATTCCTTTCTATCAACTAGGCCAATCTATAAAGCTCATCATAATCTTTTAGATCAAGTGGCACCAATGGATTCTTCAGCTCTAGTTTAAGGCCATTCCTAAGCCTCCTCGCTTTGTCCTCCAGATCTTCCACTAGTCTGGGAGTGTACTGCAACAGCTCTACAAATTTGGCCTCATATTGGTCCACTGTCAACATCCCTTAACGAAGGCTCTGAAATTCCTCCATCTTCTGCTCCCTTGTGCTACCAGAGAAATGCTTGCAGTTAAAGGCTCCAAGGAAGGCGTTCCACACCGGAACCACGCCTTTAGGACTACTCTGCCTCTAGTGGCCCTCCACCAGGTACTTGCGTTACCCTGCAGTTGATATATTGTAAGGACAACATTCTCTTCTTTAGTGCACATCAGCAATGCAAAGGCTTTCTCCAAGTCTTAGATCTAGAGTGTTGCAGCCTCAGGATCTCCTGCATCGATAAACCTTGGCGGATTCAGCTTTAGAAATTGCTCGACGAACTTGAGCATCGACCTCTCAGCAACTACGTTCTTAGGTGGAACTTTGGCAGGTGTGGCAGCAGCAACAACAGCAATAGTAGCAGCGGTTATAGCGGCGGCAGTAGTGGTGGCGGCTTGAGTCTAGGCATGCTGCCCTATCAAAGCTCCAAGCGTCTCAAGCACTTATACAATCCCATCAATTCTAGGATTGCCAAGAGTTGCTACCCCAACATCGACTAGAGGTGGTGCTACTCTACTTGTGCTGGCTTGAGTCGGCACTCTACCATGACCACCTCAGGTATCGACCCTTGTCAGTGTCTTACCCTAAGTCACTAGTCCTATGGTCCTCTTTATAGGCGTCATTTGCTCTTGATCACTCATTATATAGACTTTTTACAGAACCTGTTCCCAATTCCATACAAAATTAAAAACTGAGTGATCCTTATAAAACCATCTACCAAATAGCTATCAGTCACATGCATCAGTATAAAATAAAGGTCGTTCCTACTAACTATCCCATAACCCATTGCACCTTATCATTCCAACCATTAACCAGCTCGATACCACTCCGAGCGAGAATGTCACACCCCGAATCTCGAGCACACACGCATCCCTATGTGGTTAATAAAATTGCGATGTCCTAGTACGCATCGCCGACTCATTCATTTTATTGCATATGCGGAAGTAAATAAACAAATCCTTATTCTTACCTTTACCAAAAAATAAAAAATAAACAAATCCTTAGACAAAACAAATATGTGATAGAAAAGTAGGACCACAATTTCACTAAAAACCACATTTTCATAAACAAACTAGTCTATCTACAAAAAGATCGACTTTCAAAAAGAAGCTGTTCTACGACTTACTAGTCGGACACATTCACCGATCCTTCAAACTCCACCTCCATAGGCTCGGGGGCTTTGGGTCCTTCACAACCCCATTAGGAGGATTAGTTGCACCCTCACTTGGAGCGGCATTGACCACAACGACAAGGATATCAAAATCCTAAAGGGGACCTTCCCTATATCCATTGAGCCCATGGTGAAACCACGCCCTAAATTGATGAGATACCCTTTGAGGTAGACCCTCATCAACCTAGATAGTGATCACAACCAGCTCATGGATCCATTGACTCCCGGGGACAAGTGTGACAACAAAATTTTCTTATTCTGTTTTCAAGAGAATAAATTGGGTTTTTCATCAATGTGCCTATAATTCTTTTCTCTAAGCTGATCACTCACGGGATAACTAGTCTATCGGGTGAAGTCGTTAAGGAATCTAAATGCAATAGATTTGAGAATTTGATCAGGAATCGACTGCGTCCGATCGTATTAATCTGCAAGGGTCAATATGGCACGGTCAAAATCAATTAGAGACTGGAGATAGATTGGTTTGACAGAGATATGTGATTAAAGTGTAGGTGATTCCATCTTATTGCAAAATTTCTGTCGAACGACACTAAATTGACTTTTTTGTCATTTATGTACCCTATGCCTGTATTTGAAAACCTGAGATTTTCACGACAATCGAAAGTCTTCAATATGTCAAAATGTATAATGTGGCTAAAAAATAATCGACCATGGGTCAAATGCGCTAAAACTTCCTAAAAGCTACCCGATAGGTTATGTCATACTAAAATTGCGTCCGATTGAAATTAACCACGAAACCCGATTTCAAAAATTGAATGTTCTGGCATGTCACAATTTATTTTAGGAACGTCAACTCATCTCCGAAGGTTTTTTTGGCAAATCAAGATTTTTGGTGAAAATTGAAGTTGTGATATTTTGGATCGAGAAAATTAGACGACTATTTTTTAGTGCACCTTTGGTTGTCAAGTTGGTTCACTTGGCAAGGGAAAATGTGAAATTGAATGTGGGCATCCTCCTTGACATTTTAGCCTTTGAACTAAGTCCAATTGGAGAAGAATTGAGTTGGAATTGGAGGGGGAATGTTCAAAATTCGTAGGTCCATGTGGGGTACAACATTTCAGCAACTTAGGAGGCTTGTTGGGGAAGTTTTGTGAAGGAAAATGGATAGAGGATAGGGCTGAGGATGGTGGGGGCAAGTGATGAGTGTTTGAGATATTTTAAAAAACTTTGAGGCATTTGGGTCCCCCGTTCAACTGAATTCTTCTCCTTCCTCCCAGCTGTTGCTTTCTCCATTGTTATAGTGTTTTGAAGCTAGAAAAACCAAAGAGAGCCAGCCAAGAACCAGCCAACCTCACCAAGCCCCCTTGCCGTTAACGCACACACTTGTCCGAGCCAGCAAATCACCGTCCGTCGCACCTCTCGCCAGCGACTCTACCAGCTCATCCTAGTGTCCCGCATCTCCTCCATCAAACGTCCAAACCACCCATTGCAATTGCAGCCCCATCCGACCAGGTTGTCGTCCACCGTTGCCATCCTCGAGCCGCCAACCGCCTCCGTGTACCCACCCAATCCTACCTGGCCTGTTTCTAGCCAAGCCAAGCCCCCGGTCAGCCCTTTCCAGCCCAGCATAGAAGCCAAACTCACAGCCTAAGCTGTGAGCTTCGTGGCCATTTTCAGGCTCGCCCAGACCCCATTGGACGTCGCTGTAGACCTGAGTGTCGCTCGCCTTCGCGTCGCTATAGCCGTGAACTCACCGGCCCATTAATCCTATGAGTTTACTTGCTAAACTATGCTTATGGAGTTAATTATGCTTAGTGGGTGATTAGATTAGGCTAAATATGGCTTAGGTGGTTAGTTTAGATGGATTAGTAATTTAGTTGGTTAATTAAGATTGTTAGGTGATTAGATTAGATTAATTAAGGGCTAGATAGAATGTACCATTTATGTGGATAGGTACATTGTTTTTCTAGACTCATTTAGGTGGTTAAATTAGCATTTTCGACTTAAGTATGCATTTATTGGATTAATTTGCATTTATTTAATTAATTTTGGAATTTATTTAAATATTTAATATTTTCCAAAAATTATACTTTGGGATAGCTTGTAGTTAGAATTTCGTATTGATTAAAAGTGGTGTGATTAGTTTATGCAATTAAATGATAATTTGTGTAATTGAGTGGTGATTGTTGATTTTCAATTATTATTTCAAAATTGTGAAATTTTGGTATTTAATTAGAAAATATTTTTAAATAAAATGCAAAGATGGTCATTTGCAATGAGAAAAAGGGACAGGGCAATGACACTGATACTTATCTTCAACCATTGATAGAGGACAATGAAGTTATTGTGGGAGGTTGATGCGTTTGATGCCTCCATGAAACAAAGTTTTAGACTACAAGCGACTTTTCATTGGATAGTCAATGATTTTCTTACTTATGCTAATTTATTTGGTTGGAATACAAAGGGATGCACTATGTATCCTTCTTGTGCTGATTTGATAGACTCAAAATGGTTTAGTGATGGAAGGAAGTTTTCTTATATGAGACATAGGTGAGGATTGAATCTGAATCATCCTTTCTGATTTGACAAGCAAGCATGGTTCTTAGTCATATAAGAAAAAGATTTTCCTCTCGAATTCTTCACTACCATCATGATTCACTTAATTGATGAAGCAAGCCTGATGCACTAGGGGAATTAGATACATGTATCCTATTGAAGGCAATCATTCCCTTAATTTAGTGGTATGTTCATATCCTTTATACACAATACCATATGTGTAATGGGTTGTTAATGAGGTTAAAGTCCGATATTCGCAATTGTTTGAATATTTAAATAATAAATCATGCATTCATCTAATAATTTAAACTCTTAGAACAGTTAATAGTAGCCCCGCCAAATCTCATATAGTGTTAGAACTAGAGGTCCGTGCCTTCGTTGATGGACTCTTACATGTTTCCTAACGTCCCATGCACACCCCCCATATTTGGGACGATTTTGGAGCATCTTATTCCATTGGGATGGCGTATATCCCTATCGTGCTCGGGACATTTCCTAAACTGTTTGAAATAGGCTTGAAAATTGGACACCCATAACTTTATAGTGTCAAAACTTGGTATTGGGGGCACTTAAATGCTAAAAGTTAGGAAATGTACATTTAAGTTCCAAAATTGGAGCAAAATAGATCAGTTAAGTACCAATGGTGAGAAAATTCGGCCAAAATGCTAACATGGCGAGACAAATGCAAAACAACGTCGTTTTGCACGTTGACATAACTAGAAAAGTCGAAATGACATCGTTTTGCATGCTGGCGTGATTTAATAAGCAAAAAACGACATCATCTTGTCTAGGTTTGAATTTTAATATAAATTCAAAATATTATTAAAAAAAGTATCACGTCAACGCTAGTCGTCCATGTTAATAATTTCTTGCCAAAATTGGTCGGATGGTTTAATTGACAAAAAATGAAAATGTTTATGACTCAACTGGTAAAATTAAAAGGTTTATGACTGAATTAGATAATAAATTTAGGACTTTTTAGATAATTTCCCTATGCAAAAGCAAATTGCCAAATTGTGGAGGTCGAGATCTTTGTGTTAGTAGGAACGAATAATTATCTCTGGAGACTCTCATAGTCAATGCATGCATGCGTGTTTCTCATTGTAGAAGATTGTCCCCTCATTGCATTGTTGACTGGGCAGTCCTTGTTGAGTTCAAAAATCACCATGCCGACAGTAACTAAAAGGTGAAACATCGGGTCATCTTTAAGAAAGTAACACCATAGTGTAGTCTGCTAATGATGTTCCAGTTGGCTAGACAAGTAAACTAACTAGATCCTCCCCTCCTTGACGAATTGATTTTTCTTCATCCATTGAGAATTATAATAACAGAAAAATGTAATATTCTGTACAACATCAAATGAAGAGTACATGCGCTTATTTATAGGTACATGATAAGTATCTAAATTAACAAATCAAGATCAATAAAAAAATATATATACAAAACCACATAATAATATATAGAATTATACAATATCTTAATTGAGAGATATGCTCCAATCCCAATTAGTGAGGTTGAGGTTAGTTGAGAGCTTGTCGAACACATATGGCAAGGCAAAGGTTTAAGGGTTGTGATGGTCACACCCTAATGCAAGATCTTCTCCCTCTAATTTAAGAGAACTCGTGCCGCAACAAGTGTTGATAGTGCTTTGTGAGTTATCGACATTCTCTAGAGATCCATGTTTCAAGATGCTCGATCCCTAGTAGCTTGGTTAATTCTAAGATCGTGTTGCATTACTTCTTAGTCATATGGAAAAGATCTTTCCTCCCCGATTCTTAAATATAATGGTTCACCTGATCATTTGCTTAGGAGATGAAGCGAGCTTGGTGGATCAACACAATCTGGATTCATGTATCCTATTAAAAGATAATCCTTCCCTCAATTTAGTCTCTTCATGTCCTTTTCACATGCACACCATTCTAAGCTATATGTAATAGATTGTTAACGGGTTCAGGTTTGATGTTCACAATATATGTTATGCGGAAGATCAATTGTCTAGGGATACATTGTGAGAGAGTGTTTGAACTTTTGTTTTAGATATATTGATCTCGAAGATATATTAGTCGATTAATCCTATAGGAACGGCACGATGAATTTACATGTTTTCTAACGTCCCATACACACGTACCATCATTGGGATGTTTGTAGAGGAGCATGTCAGAATTCCACTAGGACAGCGTAAATCCCAACATGCTCAGGCCATTTCCCAATTCGTCCCTAATTACTCAGGGATGATTATTAAATGTCCCAAACGGGCACGAAAATTGTCCCAATCTGCATGGTTTCGTGAAGTGAAGGAAGAAATCAATTTTAACTTTTTGAAGCTCACCATCGTTGGATTTTAACATGGAACTTTCAAAGCTCACCTGCTGAATTTAATTGCATATGTCGACAAGTCTTGTGCATGACGTCGTGCGTGGAACGGAGATAAAAGGGGCCACGTGAGTCCAAAGCAAAGAAATGTATTTGCCGTCAACTACAGAGCCCTCCTTGCTTGAGTGACTTATTGGGATCTGCATGGAGTAACCTTTATTTTAACTTTTCTCATATCCCTTGCGATGCATGCGGTTTGAGTTTTTGTTCAATTTTAAATACTCGGAACTTTCATAATATAAAATAGGTTTTTACAACATAAATTAGAATATAATTTTTTTCATAATTTTTTAAAATTGGAGTTTTATTTTGCATTTCCAAGCGTCTGATCTACATATGTTATTTTTGAGGCATTACTTTTCAGGTCATTGTTATCATTCCCGGACTAGTTAGAAAGCTTTTTTGAGCAGCTTGAGTAAGGGCGAAGTAGGTTTGACTTTGAATAATGTGTTTCGCATATATTCCAATTTGAATGGGTGAGACACTTTGTCTACATCGATATAGATTTAGAATTGTTAATATACAAGTAACCATTTATGAAAGGGATAGGCTAAGGTGCAAAAATATTCTACCACTGTACAACTCTATTAGGCGCGTTTGGTAACATTTATATTTAAAAATTGTTCCAAGGAACATAAATAGAAAAAAGCATTTATGTTCCGAGGAACAATTTTTGAATAAAAACGCATTTAGTAAACTTGTTCCAGGAATAAAAAATTAACAGAAACACGTTTGGTAAATTTGTGTTATTTTTTTGTTTCTTTTAATTTTTTAGTATTTTCATTTTATTTTATTTCTTTATTTTTTTATTTTTTCTTCTTTTGGCTAGTCGCTGGCCTCGGCCATGGCCAACGACCGGCCGACGAGGGATGGCGGCCTCGCCCAGCCATGGTGAGGCTCGCCGACCCCCGACGAGGCCGAGCCTCGCCGTGGTTAGGCGAGGCTCGGCCTCACCTTGGTTGGGCGAGCTCGGGCTCACCTAGATTCGACAAGCCCGAGCTTGCCCAACCTTGCCTCGCGCCGGCGAGGCTCGGCCTCGCCTTGGCTGGGCGAGCTCGGGCTCACCCAAATCCGGCGAGCCCGAGCTCGCCCAGCCAAGGCGAGGCTAAGCCTCACAAGGGGCCGGCGACGCTTGGCCTCGCCAAGGGCTAGCGACGCTCCGACAAGGTCGATGGCCCTTGACAGCCGATCGCCAGCCATGGCCGAGGCCAGCGACCGGCCAAAGAAAAAAGAAAAAGAAAAGAAGAAAAAGAGAGGAGAGAGAAAATTTATTCTTAAAAATTGTTCAGAAACAAAAAATACGTTTTTCTTGTTTTATTCCAAATATGTTCGTAGAACAAAAAAATAAATTTAACAAAAACGCAAACAAATGTGTTTTTGTTTTTTTTTTTTTATTCCTAGAACAAAAAAACAGAAATTTTGTTCATAAACAGAAACAAAGAACATTAACAAAATGTATTAGTATCTGAATAAGTCTTGTGGGGCTATTATACCATCCACGTGAATCTGAAATTTATACATGTGTGAATTTTTGTTTTTTAACCACTTTGACAAGAAAAGTTTTTCGAGAAATAATTATTCAAAAATTCTTAAACTTACTATACAATAGTTAATTTGATTATAAACTTTTCAATTTGATCAATTTATTCCAAAACATTTTGATGATGATTTTTTAATATAGTTCTTTTGGCCACATTTTAACCTAGAATTGCTTACATGACAATTTAGTCAACGCTAGTTGTCTATGCAGCATGACTAGTATTAGCGTGAATAACTTTTTTTTATCTTTTATATTTTTTGAATGTTAGCTTTTTTCTTTTCCCTTTCTTTATTTTCTTTTTTGATAGCTATCTTTGGCCATTGATAGAGGAGGATGAAACTGCTATGGGAGGGGGTTGATGAGTTTGATGCCTCCACAAAACAAAGTTTCAGTTTGTGAGCGACTCTTCTCTAGACATTCAATGATTTTCTTGCTAATGCTAAATTATCTAGCAGGAGTATAAAGGGACACCGACGCACTACATTTACTTCTTGTGCTGATTTGACTGACTCTAAATGTCACGTCCCGATCCTTCGAACATGTGCCCATTTCTTGATGGTCGATTAAATAGTGATGTCCTAGAATGCGTCGCCGACTCATTTCATTTTAATATGCACATGCGGAAGCAAATTACTATTCCCTTGACCAATACAAAGATGGGTTAGAAAAGTAGGACAACAAACTTCAATCAACACAATATTAAAACCACAATCTGGTTTACAAATAGAGGCCAACTCTAAAATCTAGTAAGTCTATCTTCAAAAAGGACTTCTGAGCTATCCATGCTCCTGACCCTTTCACCTTAAGCTCCGGGTTCTTCATGCTAAGGACTTGAAAATGGTTATGCAATAACCAGTGAGACGATATTTTAGCAAGTTTAGCCCCTTAAGATCCGACTAGGAAGAAAATACGCTCTAAGGGCTGCCTAGGCACAAATACGAGTCGGAGGTCTTACCATTATTTCTGTTCCTTCTTGCAAATCAGTATAATTGACATTTTCAACCAATCAATTCAATACATCAAGACAAATCGAATCATCTATCAATCGACTCAGTCGATTACATATCAACAAGATCATTCCCCGGTCATATTAATCAATACTACCTATAAGTCGATCATACCCAAGACTACTTGTTATAAGTTGATAATAGATAGTATAGCTCACCATAAGCTACCTCAATACATTATAGTATACTATTTATGCTCACTAGAAGCTGCCGCAAATATCAATATACTATATTATTTATGCTCACCAAAAGTTGCTGCAAATATTAATATAGTATACTATTTATGCTCACCAGAAGTTGTCACAATTATCAATATAGTATACTATATATGCTCACTAGAAACTGTCACAATTATCAATATAATATATTATAGCTCACTAGAAGCTGCCACAAATATTGGTCTAACCATCTGATCATTTCTCCATTTTTATTATACTCGATAAAAATACTCGTGTGTGGATACACGGTTGACCTTAGCCAAAATACCATAATTTCATTTCCATAAATCCCACCATTTTATATAATCCACCAAACTATTTTTAGCGTTATAAATCGGCGCTTGGTTATTTTCCAATCAATTACTGAAATTAAATGAATTTAAGAATAAATTCCCAAAACACAAATCATGCATAATCAGCACAAATTAGAGCTCAATTAAATAAACAAATCACACCACTGCAATCAATATAAAATTTGGTTACTGGCTATCCTAGTCTAATTTCCAAAACAATAATTAATTAATTAATTAATTACGGAAACTAATTAAATAATGCCAATAATGCAACTTATGATCGATAAAGCCTAATTGGAAGCCGAGACGGGTCCGGAAAATTGCCGAACCACTCTAGTTAAATACTAGAGCTTATCTAGGCTCTGACTACATTACTTTAACCACCTAACACGCATCGATAATTAATTAAATTGCTAATCTAATCTAACTATCCTCCTAAATTATGCTTAACTTAAACTAATCAACCTTTAAGCATCATTAACTTATTAAGCAAGGATTAGTGAGTTAAACTTACTTGTTTAATGATCTGCGCAGAGGGGCTCGATAAACTTCAAAGTAGGACTACCAAGCGAGGCCGGGACGGGCCTGAAAATGGCCTTGCAAAGCCCACAACCCTTGTTGGAACGGGGCTGCCTTCGTCAACTCTAGAGGGCTTCGTTGATGTTGAACCGGTGAAGACATGGACTGTGCTGAGCAAAAGAAAACATGAGGGCCGTTGCTGCTGCTATTGGAGGCCACAACATCCACACTGGAGAGGAGTTTTTCAACTTGTTGGGGGTGCTGACCGAGAGAGGTGGGAGCATTTGCAGCAAAGAAAATGCCAGGCAAGTGGACAACAAAAGAGAACAAAAGGAGAGGGGACATGGGCTTTGGCAAGACAGCGACTAAACAAGAGGGAAATAAAGGAAAACAAAAAAATGAAAATAAAAAAGGTAAATGCAACCAGAGAGGTCATTGAAGCCAGCAGAGAGGGGTGTGTATTGGTTGGATAAGAGGAGATTTAGTCAAAGGAAAATGAAATTGAAGACTTGCAGAAGAGTTGTTGGTGGGGGTAATGAAGAGAGAGAGAGAGAGAGAGAGAAGGAAAACGTGCGGAAACAACAGAAAAAAAAGGGGGGGCGTGTGTGAAGGGTCATGGGACCAAGGGGAGAAGGGGAAAATAAAATACAAACATACTTTGCTCAATTCACAACAAAAATAATAGGTCACTCAAGGTCAATTTCTTCACCAATTGCATAATTTGAAGTCTAATTGGAGACCAAGGTAAGATGGTCCCTCTATCCCATGAATTTCCCTCGAATCTGAATTCTATTTCATTTTTCTTGGAATCCGATTTTTGAACAAATTTCTCCGATTGAGATTCGATTTGATGCAGAAAAAGCCCGCAAAATTTTCTTTCACATATTCACTCACACTAGATGCCAAAAATCCCTTCAAAATGACCAATCCAAATTTTTGTTCATTTTCTGAAATGTCCGAAACGATTTTCCGTAAAAATCCTGAATTCGCCAGAAATTCCTTGAAAGATGAGTCGGCATTTCTAAAATGACTTGTGACACGACATGACTTTCAATTTCTAAAATTGAATTCAAATTCGCTTTTAATTTCAATCAAACACAATTTTAGCATAACCTAACCTACCGGGTATCTTTTAGGAATTTTTGCTGCAATTGACCCATGGTCAATTTTCTTTGAGCCACACGTACCTCTTCGACACATTGGCGACTCTTGGTGATTATGAAAATCTCGAGATTTCAAATACGGACACAGGGTACCTAAAACGACAGAAAATCGGTTTAGTGCCGATTGACGAGAATTTTGCAATCAGGTGGAATCACCCACACTTTGATCACACATCTTAGTCGAATCGACCTATCTCCAGTCTCTGACCGATTTTTAATTATGTCGTAATGACCCTTGCAGACTAGCACAGTCAAGTAGTCGATTTCTGGTCGAGTTTTCAAATCTATTGCATTAAAATCCCCTAACGGCTTCACCCGGTAGGTCAGTTATCTCATAAGTGGCAATCTCAGAGAAAAACACTATAATCATGTTGATGAAATGCCCAACTTATACAATCGAAATCAGAACCTGAAATTAGGATATCACACTAAATGGGTTAGTTATAGAAGAAAGATTTATCTTATGATACACAAGCGATTATTACATTTGGGTCATCCTTTTCAAAATGAGAAGCAAGCTTGATTTGATTGACTTTAAATGGGCAGCCACGTCAGCACCGGTCGGCCAATTTTGGCTGAAAAGACTGAACTTGCACAATTTCAACAAATTTAGGATTCAATTGGCAATAATAATAATAATAATAATAATAATAATAATAATAATAATAATAATAATAATAATAATAATAATAATAATAATAAGTTCATGATTGATTTATGATTTTTTTGATAATTTTCCCCAAGAATTTCTCTTAGAAAATGCAAATTTTTTCTATCTTTAGTGTTGATGATTGAATAACAATATGAAAAGAGGGAAAAAGAAATTAAAAGACTTTTATTGGATAAACCGGCAATATGAAAAAGGTTAATACGCAAGAAGAGTTGGACAAAAGCTTAACAGCTCCATTCTGGATGAATATCCCTACAATCAAGACAATTAAGGAAGACTTGGGATCGTCTCTCTCTCACTTTCACACATCACTCTCTCACTCTCACATCGAGATGTACAAGAGCAAAGTGTCTTTGTTCATTCTCCCTCTTTCGTGAAGACCACTCTCAAGAGCAAAGAGTCTTTGTTCATTCTTCCTCTTTCGTGAAGACCTCTCTCTCTCTCTCTCTCTCTCTCTCTCTCTCTCTCTCTCTCTCTCTCTCTCTCTCTCTCTCTCGGTTGAAGGTAAATTTGTGGTCCAAGAAAGTTATCATGCAAGAAAAGTTGAACCAAAGCTCACTCAATTTTGGATGAATATTCATACATTTGAGGAAGACTTGAGGTCATCCCTCTCGCTCTCAAACATCACTCTCACTCTGACATGCAAACATACAAGAGCAAAAAGTTTTGTCCCCCTCTCTCTCTAGGTTGAAGGTAAATATGTGGTTGATGAAAGTTATTACGCAAGAAAAGTTGAACCAAAGCTCACTCAATTATGGATGAATATTCATACATTTGAGGAAGACTTGTGGTCGTCTCTTTCACTCTCAAACATCACTCTCGCTCTTACATGCAAACATACAAGAGCAAAAAGTCTTCGTCCCCTCTCCCTTTTTCGTATAAAAATGCATGAAGTTAGACCGTTCACTTAACAATTATCTCTTTCTTGCTTTCTCGCTTAGCCAAGTTTTGTTTTCACACACTCCAGTTAAAGAGCGGGAGATCTCTCTCTCTCTCTCTCTCTCTCTCTCTCTCTCTCTCTCTCTCTAGGTTGAGCTTGAGATTGAAATGATGACGATTCTCTTCTCGGTTCGATATCTCTTCTCTGCGCTTGTTCTTCTCCACGCTACTAACTTTGCTGCCACCGCCACTCTTCTTCCCAAAGATGAAGGTGAAAAAAACAAAAAAAGACCCACCAATCTTTTATTGCTTTCATCGTACTGTTCCTTTACCTTTCGGGCTTTGATGTACACCAATTTTTTTTTTATTTGCTTGTGCTTGTTTTTCATACATATATTCAACCTCAAGTACAAGTGAATCTGACATCGTTTGTGCTTGTTTTGCATGATATACTGCTGTTCCTATGACTTGTCGGCTCTTTTCTCTTTCAGTGGATGCGCTGAAAGAAATAACAGAGACGTTAGGGAATCGAATTGGAATTTCAGTGCAGACCCATGCGATGTAGAGAGTGAATGGGGCAACATCATCACCTGCGAAAATTTCACCGACGCCCACAACATCACCCTCCCCACATCGTTAGCATGTCTCTTTCTCCCAATTTCATGAATTTTACCATTATAGATTCCTAGCTAGACTTTGATATTAATCACATGATTACATACAAATATTTTATCTCTTTATAGATCGACTGGCTGCCGAACTGAATCTCTTTTTGCACTATATTAGTATTTCATTGAAAAAAATTAGATGATTGTTTGGTTGAAATGTAGTGATAATACATAAATCATTTATCATATTAAAATTACTCATGAAGTAATTAATATAATATGAATTGCTCACTGTATGATTATACAATTTTTCATAATTTTAATTAATACAATCACATGTTATGTGCTTAGTGCTTAATTATATAAATTATATTTTTAATGATAAATGGAAGTGTTAAACTCAAAGATCATGATTGAATATCAAAGTGAGAGTTATTTTCCCTCTGACCTTAATTGTAGGGTTAATTTTAGAATTTTAACGCTATTCTTTCCTTATTACGTATGTCATTCATACTAATACATGGTAGGGCTGTACTTTGAGTGATGCGTGCTTTTCATATTAATTATATATTCATTTGCTTTAAAAGAAACCTTTTTTTGAGGCAATTTTTGAAGAATTTTTTTCATTTAGAATCAGCTGAGATTTATGCATGTATATCAATAGATGTAATATAGCCATTTGGTAACATCATTTTGATGCCGAGTTTTTAAGTAAAGCTAGAATAAAGCCTTCGTGTCGTTGCAAAACAGATATTTTCAGGAGCAGTCTCTAAACGGCACTCTCCCGCCCCAACTGTTCAGATTGCCTTACCTCGACTACTTGTAAGCACTCGCTCTCTCTCCATTTCCCCTTTCTCCATTTTCGATCTTCTTCTTCTTCTTCTTCATCCTCTCTCTCTATAAACAGTGATGTCTCCCGCAACTACCTGAACGGCACAATTCCTAAAGAATGGGGCTCTACGAACGTTGTCCTACATGTATGCTCTCTCTCTCTCTCTCTCTCTCTCTCTCTCTCTCTCTCTCTCTCTCTTGCGAGTGTATGTTCTATTGATTGATTGGGGGAAACGCGATGATGTGGGTGCAGTTATCTACTGGGAAACCGATTGACTGGTCCAATCCCGAAGGAGCTGGGGAACATATCCACACTTTGGGAATTGTAAGTGACCACTCATCCCGACGCTCGCGTTTGGCCTCTTCGCTGTTTTAAATTTGATTGATAGTTTCAAGATTTTAACTTTCTCATTCTGCTCAGAGACGTCGAGAGCAATTGGCTTTATGGACCTCTTCCTCCAGAGCTCGGGAACTTGTCCATGTTATATCGATTGTGAGTCTCTTGATGCAAATTTCTGTGTTAGGCATCGAGTTTTTATTCGCTGATGATTTTGTATCTGGCGTGGGAATTTTATCCATTGGCGTGATCTGTTGAGAGATCAGCATTCGGGTTCTATTAACCAACGTGTTGTCATGGGTTTTTCTTGTTTCAGGTGCCTTACGTCAAATAATTTCACGGGGGAGCTGCCTCAAACATTTTTAACTTAACGGATTTGGAGTACCTGTTAGTTTCCAGTATCCACAAACTCAGCTAATATTTACACATTTCTGTTCTTTCTTCTTCATATGAATTTTGTTGTTTAATGCATTGTAGGCAACTTGGTGATAATCAGTTCACGGGAAAGATACCCAAATTTATTAAGAACTTGACAAATCTCAGAACTCTGTAAGGCTTAATGCTTCTTCACCTTTTAAGTCGGTCTATAAAGATATCCCCCAAGATAATTCCATCTATGAATTGTATTGTCAGGGTAATTCAAGGAAGTGGATTGCAAGGGCCGATTCCCTCTGAGATCGCAGATTTAGAGAGATTGTCCGTCTTGTAAGTTTGGCATTTCGATCTGATCTCTCTTTCTTTGAGATGTTATCAATCAAATAAAGCTCCCTATTTGATTTTGATGTGCAGGAGATTAAGTGACCTCGATGGACCCGAGTCCCCAGTTCCAAAACTTGGGTGTCGATATATTGAGACACTGTGAGAGCGCTGTTCCTTCACAGATAGTTTACTTAATGCAAAAGAGCCAAATCGTCTTAGCAATGTGAAAATATCAGTGCTATTTTCTTATAGGATTCTGAGGAGCTGCAATCTCATGGGAGAGCTACCTGCTTATCTAGCAAAAATGACAAACCTAAAAATATTGTGAGTTGAAAACGGCTTTTCCCTTTTGCTATTCCAAGTTGAACAAATAATTTTACCCTTAAGGAGTGAAATTTCTACTAGTTTTGGTTGACTATTGATTGTAGTTAAAGAACCAATTTAAGATGGCTTGAAGGTCCCTTACTGCTTCAATGGTGTTTTGATATTTTCTGTTGATATTGCTGAATTGTGAATGATGTGGCATTTAAATTCTTAGTGATTGTGGCCTCCACTATAGAATATACAGTTTTGGGCAGAAGTATATGGACCTTTACTCTCTCTAAGAATTTGTGGAACTATTGTCAACAGTTCTAAAAGCTCAAGCTATTAGATGAAAGCATGATTTGTTATTTAAATATTCTAACACTCTCTTTGTTTTTACTTTTCCAGGAATAGAACCACAAGAATTCTTACCTTGGTTGTGGTGCCCATTTCATCTAATTTACTTTTGCTTTGATCTGTTATCTTAACTTTTTAAGAGCATTAATGCAAAATGGAGGCTTCTGGTGGTTGATTGTCTGGAAACTTTCCTTTCAGTGGTTTACATTCTCAAATCTGAGCCCTACAATATATCTAACTGGAGTTTTATGCTTGACTGTTGTACACTTGTCAGCCATAACATTCATAGTTCAAACGAGAGCATGGCTTTAAATGCATCTTTATAGAAGACAATTCTTCTTGTTCATCCGGTCAACTCTATAAGATTTTATAAATGCTACTGTTAAAAGCAACTTTTTGCCATTCTGTTATGGCACCGTTTGTTTTGTAGAAAACATTTTCCATCGTTTGGTTTGCTTAGGAAAATGAGTTAATGAAAAATGTTTTCATAGTCAACCAAAAATCTGCATCTAAATTCAGGAAATGATTTCCCTTTTTTGAAAAAGTCGAAACACATTTTCCAAAACATGACTAGATATCAGCGCTTTAACCTGCAACTCTTTGCTTGGACACAGGAACCCCAATGCCTGGTTCTTGGTCCTCAGCTTTCAGGACCAGGTCATCAACGCCTGGGCCTGGTCCATCGAGGTGGGCTCGAGGCCTTGGTGCCCGGGCCAAATGCCTTGGCACTCGAGCCCGAGTACATAAAGGCAGTGTTCGGGTCCTTGACACTCAAGCTTTGGTCCCTAGCACTTAGGTTTGAGTCCTCAAAGGCCGTGCGCAGGTCCTTGGCACTCAAGTTCGGATCCTTGGTTAATGAAATGTTGGTTCTTATGAAATTAAAAAAAAAAAATCAAATTTTTAATACCTTTTTCTTTCGTTTCTTTCTTTTTCTTTTTCCTTCTTCCTTGGTCTATTGTCGCCATGGTGACAACCGATGACTGACCATAGGCAAGGGACAAGCTCACCCGATTCTCGTGAAGCTCGTGTGAACTCGTCCCTTGCCCATGGCCCATTGTTGTAGCTAGTGACCTTGGCCAAGGAAGAAGTTTAAAGAAAAATTTAAAAAAAAAATTAAAAAATTTCGAATTTTTTGGTAATTTTTCCCTAGAAAATCAAATCAAATTTTCCATATCAAACATGAAAAATATTTTCTAAAAATGTCACATTTTCTGCAAAACAAACAGAGCTTTAATTCTTTGTTTTTCTGATATTCTTGAATGACCAAATTTCTGTGGTTCTGCTGTGGCTTATCATATATTCTATTCCCTTTCCTGTTTTTGAAATCTTCATTTTATTCTTTATTTTTTATTCACTCAAGCTCTTATTTCATTTTCTAAGCATCCTAGTATTGAGTCGGCATCCCTCTATTCATAAATAAAATATTGTGAAGGAGATGTGTTCAACAAATTATGTTTAGCTTTAGTTTTGGTCCTATTAGATTAGTGGAATCTCCCAATTTGAACTATAATATGTTGCATTCCTCGGGATGCACTCAATTTAGTGCCCAAATTGCATTTCTAGTAATATAAATTGAAATTTCCATTTTTTAAATTTGATTTACAGCAGTTTTGTATAGTTACAGCATGTGACCAACTTGAAACATGGATTTAGGCGATGAATGCCTCTGGAAATGAATGTCTAGTAGAAAGCATAGGCACTAGGCAGTTGACCTGCATGTCTAAACATCTGAACTTGACTTTTTATGTTCATTCATGTTGTCTGTGTTTCTACAATCCTCTGAAGTATGCTCAAAGAGTGTCCTGTGGGAGTCAGTTAAAACTATCTTCTCAATATATATTCACATTAAATTGCTTTGCAGAGACCTCAGCTTCAACAATCTGAGTGGCAAAATCCCTGAATCCTACCGCAGCCTGGAAAAATAGGATATATGTAAGTACTTCAATGCTGAACTTAGGCTTCTTTTCTTATTTTGTGGAAGAATCTAAAATCTCAAGTTGTTCTAGTGGTGAAGCTATAGGCAACTTTTACCATAAAGTAGTTGAGCTATCAATAGAACTTAGACTGTGATAACATATCCATTTTATAACTCTCAAAGTCCTCATGTCGTGAATGCTTATTATTTCACCATCCAAATTTTATAATGAATTGGGTTATGAATTTATGATTATTGTCAAGTAATTATTTTGGTGGGACTCTAGTCATGGAGCAGGCGTAGATCGCTGATATTTCTGTTGCTTAAAGAGCATGATTCACAAGTTTCAAATAGTTACTTGTTTACGCTGGAAGAGTTAAATGAATCAGTGATACCTAAGTATTTGACAGTTGTATGTGTCCGTACTCAATGCATGTCTTGTGTGCCTATTTTATGATGTATAGGAGATTAAAGATAGCAAAAGTCCTTAGGCTCTCTACTTGGTTCTTTCCACAACAATGGCCCTAGAAGTTTGGTGAGTGCAGTTCTTAAGTGCTATGTAGAAGGTCTGCGGAAGACCTTGGTATCTTGTCCCTAGTTTTGAAAATGATGGGAAACTGTAGTCCTAAGCTTCTTGGACTGTTTTACATTGGGGCATCATCTCATCTTCCTGCCTGACGATTGACAGCTTGACAATAGCACATCTTCCTTAATTATTTATCTTATGTCTTAGAAGGACAAAAACATTATCGCAAGGAAATAGTTGATAACCTAGTTTGGAAGTATCCTTCACTAGTTCAGCTTTGTGTACTAGTGTTATGGTAATCGTTCTCCTTGCACTCCAAGTTTCGCAAGGATCAGGGTTTTCCTCTGTCATTGATTTCCTTGATCTTTCATCTCCAGCTAAAAGCTCTATATTGTTATCATGACTTAAACTGAATTTTTTCCACACCAGTAGTAAATAAATGATTTTAATCTGCTAAATAATGTGTTGTCGAGGTATAACTCTTAAAAAAATTTCAGTTTGAGTGCAAAGAGTACATGAGGAACTGACTCGATCAAATAATTTTGTTTAGCTATCTGACTGGAAACCAGTTGACTGGAGCAGTCCCTGATTGGATCCTGATGAAAGGAAAAAATGTGTAAGCTTCGCTGCCTGAAGAAAATATCTTGTTTAATCATGAATTTGCTTCTAGCTCTATCTGGCTAATCTTGCTCTGAACCAAGCAATTATGCATTCCCATCTTGCATCTTTATGGTTAGTAGCCTTTGGAGGTAAATGGAAACATCATCAGTACCTTTCTCCTCGTTGGGATCTGTTAATTGGATTAATATATGTAACAAAAGAGGCTGAACTGTATGATATGCATGAAAGAATATAAAGTGGATTTTCTTGGAAGTGCCTGGTTAGCTCCATTTTCCCCTATACAAAAAGCCGTTCCTTCCCAGCTGGAGATCTCTCAGACCTCTTGGAATGATTAAAATTACGTTTGGAAAATTTTTACTTCCCTTGTTAATCATCTTTGAAAGTTTGTCTAATGTGTCACCCGCACTATATGATTAGTTACTTGGGCTATTTCTTGCTGATAATAATGTTTTTATGGGTTTGTGTATTTGAGAAACTCTACAACCAAAATGAGTGTACTTAGGAGAAGTTGATATTATCTTATGGGCGTAGGAATGAAGCTCTCATGTGGTAGTTTAAACAGATAAATGGTGGTGTGGATATTTTCTTATTAGAAGATGTGACTTAGCACTAGTTGGAATCACAGTTCTGTTTTAGCCTCTTTGCCTTATACATCATGACTGTTGTACTGTTACGGGTAAAAATGTTTTTATACACTATAAATAGTTTTAAAGTCTCCGTTTACTCCAATTAGTGTTTCTCCTTTTCATATTTTAAGATAAGATATTTTCAATAGGAATAAAATATCACTTTCATCATCTTGTGATGTTTTTGCCTTTCATCTTGCCTTACCTGTCCATATTTTGCAACTGGCCTGCATTTTTGTACATACTTATCATTTGATGGAAGTATAAAAAAAAAAAAAAAAATCATTTGATGGAATGACTTTCAGTGTATTCTTCAAATTGATGAGATTTTGGAAACGGTTGACTGTTTCTCTGTGTAGTGATTTATCATACAACAACTTCACTGCTGGAGGCTCAGAATGTCAAGAAAGATCTGTGTATGTCCTATTTCCTTCAGTCAGTCCAGGGCTTCCCTCAAATGTGTACTTAAAGAGTAACTTACATCCTGTATGTGTATGATATTTCCATTGCTCTGCTGAATGTTGATTTTGTCTTTTCTCTACAGCAACTTGTTCGCAAGCTCCGAGGTTGAGAATGCGTATGTTCGCGATTAAATTTTGGAACAAGAGACTTCGATTTCCAAGGACCTGCATTTTTATTGTTTATGTGCTTAGCATTGAACTTCATTTAGAATGATGATGATTATAACAGTAAAATCTTTGCTGACTTGCTCAGAACCTCATATTCTGCCACGAGTGGACTTGTCTCATATTTGCAGAGTCCCCATTGTACAAAAAGTAAGTTAATATGCTACAAAGTCATTGCTGTAGAATAAGTTGATATGTTGTATATCCTATAAGATTTTGTGGGACCACAGCTAATTGTTCTAAAAGTTTAAGTTGTTAGATGAAGTGTGGACATATTTAATTGGGGAGACAAATGGGCCTCAAAAGATTTGAACTCATGACATCCAGCTCTAACACCATACAAGATTTTATGAGACCATAGTCAACTGTTTTAAAAGCTTAAACGGTTAGATAAATGTGTGATTTAATATTTAAATTATTCTAACATATCCTATGATTATCATCATATCCTAATTTGCATCTTTTCTCTGTGTAATTTCTCATCAAATTTATCTCCTTGTCAACTCTCCTCTTGGCTATTGTGTCAATCTTTGATGGTTAATGCATAATTACTCAAATAACTTCAAAAGCCACCCACCTTCATGAAATAATGGGTTGCTCATAAACTGGGGAGTTTCTATGTAATTTTCCAATAAGTGAATGCTAGCTTATTTAGTGTGTCTGGAAAGTCCACTCCATATTAACAAAAAGAAGAAAACTTGATTTTTCTCTGTGGCTGCTTTTTTACTCCATTCAGATCGGTATAAACTCTTCATAAATTGCGGTGGGAACAAAGCAGAAATAGGGGGCACCATATACGAAGATGATTTGTGGGAGGCTACACCTTCAAGATGCTTCAGGAGTGATTACTGGGCGTGCAGTAGCAGTGGTTACCTCCCTGATTACGATAGCACTACATATAGCTATACAGTTGAAAATACATCCAGACTGTCCATGAATAATACCCAACTTTACACGAAAGCACGACGTTCTGCTATCTCTCTAACTTATTACGGTTTTTGTCTGATGGATGGGCCCTACAATGTAACCCTTCATTTTGCGGAGATAATGTTCACAGATGACAAAAGTTATCAAAGCCTTGGGAGGAGAGCTTTTAATATTTATATACAGGTAAACTCAGGGCATTATGTAGTGCTGGTTCTAATATGTAAAGCACGTAAAGCGTTCAATATGTTATGGTTGGGAAGTTTGTCCAAATATCTCGTACTTGCAAATCATGATTTTTCCACGATTTGTACATTCTATGGAGACTAAAAGTTTCACCTTGTTTAGTGTGGAGACACTCAACTTGATTCAGATGAAACATTATTTCAGGGGAAATTGATGTGGAAAGATTTCAACATTAAGATTGAAGCAGGTGGAGTTGGAAAGGAGGTCATAAAAAGTTTTCCTGCCAATGTGACCAAGGGCACTCTGGAGATACGATTCTACTGGGCTGGGAAAGGAACCACTGCTATACCTGACAGAGGAGTCTATGGTCCTCTTATATCTGCTATCTCCATCTATCCTGGTATGTAGATGGATGCTTCCATGTTCACTTGGTGCCTCTCTGTTGAGAAAGTTACTCATATTCATGTTGAAAAGAATACCCATATCTTTGTCTTGCACCAGAAGTCATCAATAGGCTATTCAGTTACTTGGTTTGGTTGCAAATGCCTACTGTTGGATTCGGGCCATTGGCATATGTCACTATTGATCAGGTCAATTACGCATGATAGCTGACTAGGGTCTATTATTACTCTTAGAGTCGAAAATTGGTTATAGGTTGCTTTGTGTTCTTTCTATCTGAGCATGTTTTCTCTGTGTATCTTTAATTTTTCCATTAGACTACGAAATGATAGCCTTGTTCACTTTTCCGCTATGGATTACAACCATTTCGCCTGTATTATACAGTACAGCCTTGAGAATGAAGAGTAGATTTTTTTTTTTTCCTTTTCTTTTTCCCTTTGTATTTTGTATTACATGTTCCATAGATGACATCTTCCCGTGCTCATTTATCTGATAGTTTCTGTGGAGTACTCTGGGCGGTTTTATGTCCTTTTGATTCTCAATTAGTGTGTTCTCCATCAATTTCTTTCTGTGTTCAATGAGAAGCTACAGATATTTTTCTGCATTTACATCTACCCCATGTAACTGAACAGTTTTGGGTAAATATTTGTTTGTTCTTTCTTCACTGCAGGCTTTGATCCCCCCGCCAGCAAATCTGCTGGCACAGTGGCTGGGATTCTGGCTGCTATAGTTTTTGTAGTTTTCCTTATCCTGGTTATCCTTTGGTGGAGAGGATGCCTTGGACGTAAAGATAAAATGGCAGAAGGTAGTTGCTTACCTGGAATCTCTGCTATTTAGTCCACGTGTATCTGTCAAGAAATATGAGAATGTTATGCACTCTGAATACATTTTCCCCCTTCCGTATTCTGGTTGAGAGGGAGAATAATCACATTGCATCATTTATATTTCCTGGTGGGGAAGGTGTAATCACAATGCATCATTAATGCTGCATCTAGATTTACAGTTCCCGTAAAACTGTCGATGCGTGACATTTGTGCATTCCGTAGGGAATTCGATTCAACGCAAAAAGCCAAAGATTATTATTAGGTGATATACAGCCAAAGTGTCATAGAACCATTTGGTTTGCTCAACGAACTAAATTTTCATTTAGAAATCCAAAAAATTAAGGAATAGATAGTTGTAGGAGAGATGGTAGATTGTTTCTCAGATGTGTGTGTGTACACACTAAGTCTACATTTCAAGACACCGAAAATAGCTGCCGGAACTTCACATGTACGAGAAATTAAAACATACAAACCATGCCCTACGTTTCCAAGTGGGTTTTCTGTAAGATTTTTCTTTTCCTTCACTACCAAATACCCTGGGGACATTCTCATTTTACTTTTCAAAAATACATACTGCCAACTGATGCCAGACTTTCCCAGAAAGTAATTTTCAAGATGCTAAGCTATTCTGTACTGAACTTGCTCAGACCAAAAGGTCACAAAAAGGTTTTCTGGAATATTGAGGAGGAATTGATACGTCTTTGTTAGATAGTGGATTACATACTTTAGCTGTTGACTTTTCCAAATTCTTAGAAGTTCCAAAACGTGTTGCAGAATTGAAGGGTCTAGCATTGCAAATTGGTTTATTTACCTTGCGACAGATTAAAGCCGCCACAAACAATTTTGACGCTGCCAACAAGATAGGAGAAGGTGGTTTTGGTTCTGTCTACAAGGTATGCTGGAAAATTGGCAAACCAAATTCCCCAACTCCCAACAGAAAAGATCTATAGAAAGCAGCATTCAATGTAACTCAATTTTCACAGCATAGATCTGATGCCAAAGTTGAATTGCAGGGTTTTCTGTCAGATGGCACCACTATAGCAGTGAAGCAGCTTTCTTCCAAATCACAGCAAGGAAATCGTGAGTTCCTGACTGAGATTGGGACGATTTCTGCTCTTCAGCATCCACATCTGGTGAAACTCTATGGATGCTGCATTGAAGGAAATCAACTTTTGCTAGTTTACGAGTACATGGAAAATAACAGTCTTGCTCGCGCTTTATTTGGTAATTTGATATCACATTGTGCTTCACTGACTTCAGTTAATGACATGGCAATAAAGCAGTTTTGATGTCTTCTGATACAATTGAAGGTCCTGAAGAATTTCAGTTAAAGTTGGATTGGCAGACAAGACACAAGATATGTCTAGGTATTGCCAGGGGCTTGGCATATCTTCATGAAGAATCAAGGCTGAATATTGTGCATAGAGACATTAAAGCTACTAATATTTTACTGGATAAGGATCTCAACCCTAAAATATCAGATTTTGGTTTAGCAAAGTTTGATGAGGAAGACAACACACATATTAGCACCAAGATTGCTGGAACTTAGTAAGTTTCTTGCGTTATGTTCCAGTTAACCTAATTAGGAGTCAGTTACAACATAAAACAATGGAGTTGGAACATATAGTCTAACTTAAGAAAAGTGAGTAGAATGGAGCTTTGTGATCGATTCACATCATCCCAAAGAACGGAGCTCAACAGATGTGGCTTAACCACAAAAGTTTATGCCGGTCCCACCACTCTTCATGTAAAAAAAATGTTAAGTATGTCACATAACCTACCATTAATAATGTTACTCTGATATTGACTCATGTAATCTTTAATTTAAATATAACTGAGTATTATAGGCAATAGAGCTAATTCACCCACGTTTCTATTTTATACCCAAGGAAAAACATAAATAAGCATGTTCACATGTTTCAAAATTTTGCATTAACATGTGTGAAAAGTCAACTTGTTTATGAAAAGAATGTGATTAATTAGGGAAAAGGATATAGCTGTAAGTTTGTTCTACTAACTCTAACATTAATTCAACAAAAAAGAACTATAACATTAATTAATTTCCGTTATCTCAACAAACTTAGATAATCTAATACAATTTCTGGAAAGTTCGTATCCTCTTACGGGAGATTGATTGATAATATCCTATGTGCTCCATTTACTACATTAAGAACAATTCAAGATAAATATTTCGTACGGTAATTCAGTGTGCCCTACCTAATGTGTTTACTCAGACAAAAAGCTTGTTTGTGAAACTATTATGATACAATTATGATGCAATACATTTTAACAACACATATTGACATGTAATATTAAGTGTTTTAATATGTTTCCCCTATAACAATCAACTTAATGCAAAACAATTTAATGAACATTAACTACTATATGTTAAAATTTCAATATGAATTATCTATGTATACTCCTTTGTATGAAAAACACAATTTTAGTAGATATGTCTCACATGACATTAACATAGAGGATGCACTTTCAAGTGAGTTACAAACAAAATAAAACCAAAATATACAAAGCAAGCACGTGCGTCGCAAGGGTTAGAAAGCTAGCGAGGAAGTGAAAGGCTGTTTTTCTATTGGTACAGCAACAACGATGACAACAAAACTAAGAAGCTTTTCTGCCCCTAGGCTTGGCTTTACGAATCCTCCTACGGTCGCTGCCCATGTATTCACAGACCTTGGCTCAGTGTGTTTCCAAATCATTTTTCAGTCGGAGTGCCTCTTTTCCAAGTTATGAAATCATATATGAAGCCTGATAATTATATAAAACAACAATGGTCTTTTTCTTTTTTTGAAATATTCTCAGTAAATTCTATTAGAATTGTCACATTTAGGAATCTCTCTTTCTTTTGAATTTTAGGAATATTAAGTATGCACTATTTAAGGCTGTTACCTTGTTGCAAACACAAGCTTTTTTCTTGTTGTGCAGTGGATATATGGCACCAGAGTATGCGATGCATGGTTACCTCACTGACAAAGCCGACATCTATAGTTTTGGCATCGTTGCCTTAGAAGTTGTTAGTGGCCGGAGCAACAGTAGTTCCCAAAAAAATGAGCAATGCTTTTATCTACTTGATTGGGTAATCAACTCTATCATTTCAATTATGATCGTTATCCATATTTAAATCTCTACTTGTGCCGGTGGAAAATGGATTAAGGAAGCATGAGCATAGTATGTAATTCCTCACATGCACTTTTAATTGTTGCAAAGGAGTGTTACAGTTACCAGCTATTGAAACCTGCTTAACGAATTGTCGTGCTGCTAAGTGCAATTTGTCATTTCAAATTAATCTAATTCTTCTTATTATGTTGGTCTACACTGAATTTTCATGTAGATTCTTTTTTTGGATTGAAGAAAATTCTATTCCTTGAAGTTTGGGGTAGTTCAGTTTTGGTCTTTATGTTTTTATGCTTGACGTTCATACTCCCTGTAGTTCCATTGGTGCCAAACAAGTCCTTCGACTACTATTCAATTTTGGCAATAACTGTTATATTAAAAAAATTCAAGACCATGTCTTGACTAGAATATCCATATACTTTCGATTGAGGTATAACTTTTTTCACATTCATATAATTTTGAGTCCTTTAGTTAGATTTTGTCTTGCTTTGAGTAAGCAATCATTATTAGTCCCCGTTAAATTTGATTGTCACCTGAGTTGCATAATCAAGTATTTCTTGTTAAACTAGAATTGAGAGTAGAAGGCAATGGATGGTGTAAAACATTTCATGTAATGACACTGACAAATAATTCTTGCTAATAAAACTCAATAAAAGCTGGCGATTTTAAAACAGTATTGGTAAGTTTTTGGCAACCAGTGAACCATTAGTAAGTGATGTTGGAGTTTACCAACTTTTAATCAAAATCGGTAAAGAAATCATGTTTGATCCGTATTTAACTCATTTGAGATGAAAAACTAGTGGGTGCTTATCAACTGCATTTGTCACGTAATAATCAACAGAATTAATATACTTCATCCCGTTGTAGTATTTAGAGCATATTTTGCAGCTGATCAGTACCGGAAGCTCGAAAGGGAAATATTTTCACTTTTCATTTCTGTTTCTAGGTACGAGTTTTGAAGGAGAGAGGAAATTTGATAGATTTAGTTGATCAGAGGCTCGGTTGTCACTTTGACAAAGAGGAGGCGCTAGTATTGACAAAGGTAGCTCTGATGTGTACTAATGCGACTCCAGCACTCAGGCCGCCGATGTCATCTGTGGTTAGCATGCTTGAAGGCAAGGTTGCTGTTCCGGTGCTGGACTTTGGAGGCGCTGTCATGACTGAGGAGAAAATTGAGGCCATGAGGAAGCATTTTAGAGGTGACAAACATCAGGCAGTTGGTGAGAAAATCACCAACAGTATGTCCATTGATGGCCCATGGATCGGAACCACTTCGTCCGCATCTGCTAATGATCTTTATCCAATATTTCTGGATACTGATTACCGACAGAAGAAAGGTTTGTTTTGTTCTAAGTAAAATAGTTCCCCAAAGAACTAGGGCTTTAGCTCTTGAATTTCTCTCCGAAGTCTCTCTTTCGCTTACATTTGAAACTGAAGGTATAGATAATATAAAGAAAACAACGTGTTATGCAGTGCAGTAATTGTGTATTGTGAACTCATTAGTAGGGAAAGCCTGAAGACAATAGTTTGTGGTTTGGTGGTTGTATTTGAGCCGTTTCTTTCCATATTGTCATTCAAACAGAGACAATGTTGCGACTTTTTTTCTCTTCACACGATAAAGATGCAGATGGTTGCCACTGCAAGGGAGGAATCTATTATGGAAGTTCTTCATTTGTTTGAATGGCGAGATGTGCGAAGTGGCATGTTCTTGCTCTGGACATGTTTTATTCACTAGCTCGACCTGTTATATGTTGCTACTTAAAAAAAAATTCTTAGGAAACGCAAATTTTTTCTGTCTTTAGTATGGATGATGGTCGGCCAACTTCGTCTTTCCCATCTTTGAGCAATGAGAAAAGAGAAACTTGATACTTGCATGTCTACACAAAAAAATTTATCTGGAGAAATTTGCATGTCCAGTCACTATTTCTTCCCGGTGGATTACTACCTCATCAGCTTACTAATTCCATTCCATCAGTGGTTCTGTATTATGAGTCAATGCCCAAAACGTTCTTAGATTAATGTCAAAACAATCAAACAAGTTGAAACCGAAATCAAAACCTCAATGGGTTCAGCAGGTCATCCTAAGATTTGAGAGGTGGGGGCCTAGTGAATATTGATGAAGTTGACATCCCACGATGAAAATTGAAGTGTTCCACATCAGAGGCGGGTGATTTGCTGCTGCCACTACAACTACAACCGAGCAAAACAAAACAGCAGATCTGCTGCAACTTCGTAAATCCTGATTCCTGTACTAGCGGACCTCCACAGAAAATGGAAACCAAATCCTGTATCCTAAGTAACTAACCGAAAAAGAACAAAAAAGGTGTTTATTAAGGAGAATCCGATAAGCGCCTGTATCTTAGTGGACCATGACCTCTAGGAGTTATTTTTTTACCCTTTCTTATCAAATTAATACATAGACTTGATATAAGTGGAAATGAGTTAATGTCAAGAAATTGGCAAAGCATAGAAATAGGAATGATTTTTCTTCAAAAGAAATGGCAAACCACATCTATTCACATTGCCCTTTTCTTTTTTTTTTTTGTATGCAAGGTATATTCCTAAACTTTGGAGCTCATCTACGAGTAGTTTTGCGGGCCCCTAGTGGGCCCACCCTGAGGAAATCCCATAAACTCATAAACCCCATTCAAAGGAGGGGAGTTTTGAATTCTCCACCTCCCCATTCCCAAGAGGAATGGTGGCCACTAAGCAAGCCCCAATGGTTCCTCTCTTTGGATTGGATGATGACATGTACCTTCAAAATCCAAATAAAGTTAAAAATACTGAGATTAAAAACATTTAAATTGAATTGGGATATTATAAAGGAGTAGAGATTTTACATACATGTGGTTATTGTTAGCCCAAAGAAAAAATGTGAACTTGAAATTTTAAGACAGGTCATTAGACCCTTGGTCTCGTATTCATATGCTGAAAATCATATCTTTCTTGTCTAATGTGATAAATTTTCCTACATCTTACTCATTCGACAATTGGATGAAGATACTCTACCCAAATCACACGTATTCTTATTTGTGTCCGAATCAATTCTTAATCACGTTGATGCTTGTAGTGATATATTTGTAGTTGGAATATGAAAAGACATTCATGGAAGTATCGTGTAGGCATGAAAGATTGACATCTTCTTTGAACACGATGAATCATCCCATCCATGGAGAAGTTTCCGATCTCAAGAAATAATGGGACATGAAAATTTCAAAAAAGCTAATAAGCAGAAATTTCTCCTCCTTAAGTGCGAAAGCAAAAGCAAATTGCCAAATCATGGAGCAAGGTTGCCTTTTTCGTCTATATCATACAATTTTTTTAAAAAAAAAGTAAAAAGAAAAAAGGCATTTGACCATCGAAGTGTTGGGTGGCAAGACCCATAACCTAATTGGGTTTTACTTTTAATGAGTTGATTTTTCTTCGTTTAACATTGCTAATCATTAATTCGAATCTCAAAAGTATTAAAAAAAGAAAAAAAAAAAAGGCAATGGAGATTGACTTGAATCTTGTTTGAGGGGCCGTGCCTTTTAGCCAATTTTAGATTCGAAATGTCGATTTCTTTAGCTAAAATTAAGTACTTTAAAATTTGGAAAGAAATAAATGAAAGTTAACATTGAAGTTTTCCTTTTTTTAAAAAAAAAATCAAAATACGTATTGATAAAAAAGTAAGCACCAAGCAAAGTGTAAATATGGATATATTTTATGGGATAATTGAGTAAAGAGTCCTCACTTCTCAATACTAGGGATGCCATCATGATCACCACTCACCATAGGGATGCCTTTTAAATGTACGTATATCTTGCCATACGACGACATTTTTCTCATGTCGTGTCTTATGTTATGGCTACATCTATCACCTAGAGGAGGGGTAAATAGGTGATATTGTAAAAATTAAAATAAATTAAACTAATATTGGGAAGACACAGCTTATGGTGACAGAGAGTGTAGTGGTCCGATATACAATTTTATCGCAATTAAAATAAAGAGAGTAAATGATAAAGAATTGCATACAAAAGATTTTAGTGGTTTGGCTTTTGCAAGTCTACATCTACTCTCCCACTGAAAACCTATTGGCCGGATTCCACTATTAAGAACCAATAAGAGGTTACAAGATTTGAGCAATGAATACTCAAGCTCATATGGATACTCCTCACACACTCTCAATCTTTAAATGATTACACAATGTTGCTTATAGAGACAAATGTATTTGATTGGAAAATACTCTTTCAGACTTTGGAATTATAAGTTACGATTCTCTCATTTTACGTTTATGTTGGGGGTTTCTCACTGTCAGGCTTCTCAGTCTTTTTAGATTGCTAAATCTGTTTAGTTGAATTTGATGCCTTTCTTTCTATTGGTTCTTGAGCTGCTTCAGACGGTTGTTCTCCTTGATCAGAATCTTCAAGTATTTCAAGATTTTCATCAAAATTTATGTCGATGGATTCTTCTACTATGTGAGATCTTTTATTGTAAACTTTGAACGCCTTGCTTGTGGTTGAGTATCCCAAAAAAATTCTTTGTCTGATCTTTCATCTAACTTGTCAAGCCAATTGTTAGCATTTCTCAAGATAAAACATTTACAACCAAATACTCAGAAATATGAAATATTTGGTTTTCTACCTTTGAAAAGCTCATGGGGGATTTTTTTACTAATGAAGGTCTGAGGAAAACTCGATTGATTATGTAACATGCTGTTGAAACGACTTCTACCCAAAAGTATGATGCAATTTTTCTTTCAATGAGAAGGGTTCTTGCCATTTCTTGCAAGAACCTATTTTTCCTCTCTACTACACTTTTGTTAAGGTGCATAGGGAGTTGAAAATTGATGCTCAAAACCATTTTATTCACAAGAGTTTATGAAATTTTGATTTTTGAATTTTTCTCCATGATCCATTTTGGTGCAAGAATTGAATATCTTTTTCATTTTGAATTCTATTTTTACAAATTTTGAAAAGCAATATACAATACACTTATCCTCCAATTCTTTCACTCAAATTTCTGACAGTGAGAAACTAATTCATGCTTGTATGCAAGAAAGAAAACCCACATGTATCAACTATTATTGTTTGTGTTTTTGTTGGTCCGAAGATGTCCATATGGAGAAGCTGCAAGGCACGGTTATTAGTTACATAATTAATGGGTTTGAAGGAGTTTCTTACCTGTTTACCAAGGGCACCCACTAAGCAAACTTAAGATCTTTCAAACTTTAGATCTGGTAATCCTTGTACTAGTCTCTTCAAAGAAAGTTCCAAAATTTGCATTGTAGTGATGTGTCCAAGCTTCCTATGCCAAAGACCTTTTTCATTTTCAATTGATACAAGACATTAAATGTCATCAATTTTTATATCCAGTAAGTATATATTTCCATGTTTCCTTCCGGTGAAAGACTAGTTTTGATCTTTGCTTGTTCTTGAGCACTTGTCCTCTTGAAATCAGATCTTGTACCCAATGTCACATAATTGACTGATGTTGATCAAATTATAATTGAGTCCTTTGACAAGGATACATCTCTTATGGTCAGGTTTCCGATCTCAATTGTTCCTTTACCAATAATCTTTCCTTTGTTGTTCCCTTCAAAAGATATGCTTCCATCATTAAAATTTGTAAGTTTAATGAACTTACTTGGGTCACCGATCATGTGTCTCGAGCATCTGCTATTTGATTACCACTTGTATTTCTTCTTCTTTGGTATCTCAATTTCTTCCTCAGAATCATAATTTGTCATCAGACAAGTGTTAGCATAATCTTCGTCGCTTTCCTCACACTCAATGTCGCTCCATGTTTCGGCCTTCAGCACTTTCTTTGTTTTCTCATACTTGTTCTTTCTTTCTTCAGAAGGGGACAATTAGGTTTGATAAGTTCTTGCTTTTTGCACTTGAAACAAACCACATTTTTGTTTTCATCTCTTCCATTGAAGTTTCTTTTTTGCTCAGATGATCTGAATGGTTTTTTTTCTTTGAACTTCCTTCCTTTTCTGGCCATCTTTTGAAGCTTCTTCATGATGAGTGCAATTTCCTCATCGTCTTCTTCGTCATCTTCTAAATCTGAATCATCAGAGTCAAGATTAAATTTTAAAGCTATTACTTTCTTACCTCTAGTGTTTTCATTGGTCAAACGTTCTTCTTCATAAGATTGGAGAGTTCCCATGAGTTCATCCACGGAGAGATGATATCCTTTGACTTTCTTGAATGGACGTCTTAATGTTGTTCCATTCTTTTGATAGTCCTCAAAGTATCTTGTTCACTTTCATAGGATTTGATATAAGTTGCCCTTGATACGCTAGCCCATTGATAATGTCAGTAAATTTGTTTCTTCAGGTTTCATCTTGAAGGCTTCATATTACTGGAAAAGAATGTTTACCTTTGTCTTCTTAACCCAATCGGTTCCTTCATACGTCACATGCAACCTGTCCCAAATTTCTTTAGCAGACTCACATGAGGATATGCGGTTATATTCTGAGGGAGATAAGGCACAATATAAGAATAAACTGCTTTAGCATATAAAACTTCTCTTTTGGTTATTTCTACCTCAAACATAGCTTCGACTTCAGGCTTTTTGCTATCCATATCCTTTGAGGAAAAGGCCGGAGGTCTTACACCTTTCATAACTGCGTCTCACTCTAAGGAATCCTTGGATCTGATGAATACTTTTATCTTGTTCTTCCTGATGTTGTAGTCCTTTCCATTAAAGTACGAAGACCTTGTGTAACTCTGTCCTTCCATAAGTCCTGATGCAATATTGCTAGCCATAGAAAGATCGTTAACTCAGAAGTAATTGAATCACTTCAATAAAGAATAACCATGCTCTGATACCAATTGCTATAGCTAGATCTATCACATAAAGGGGGTGAATAGGAGATATTGCAGAAATTAAAAGAAATTAAAGTAATATTATGAAGATATAGCTTCTAGTGACAGAGAGTGTGGTGGTCAGATCTTATCGACGTGCATTTCTATCACAATTAAAATAAACAGAGTAAATGATAGAGAATTACACACAAAAGATTATAGTGATTCGACTTTTGCAAACTTATGTCTACTCTCCCACATTATAAACCTATTGGCCAGATTCCACTATTAAAAACCAATCGGAGGTTATAAGATCTGAGCAATGAACACTAAAGCTCGTGTGGATAACTCCTCACAAATTCTCGACCTCTAAATGATTACACAATGTTGCTCATAGAGACAAATGTATTTGATTGGAAAACATTCTTTCAAACTTTGAAATTATAAGCTTTGATTCTCTCGTGTTATGTTTATCCTTTCAACTTCGAGACCTCTTTTTATACTATTCCCCATACAAGCTAATCATTGGACATATCTTTAGGAGGATTATCCAGCCAATCTACCACTTGGTCTAAATCTTGCTTAGAAGATCTACTTCCAGGTTGCTAAGGATGAAGCTTCCATAGATTTTGATTTCCATACAGTAATTTGGGTTTCCATAGTTTAGTGCTTCAACTTGGAAAAAATGCTTTGCCTCATGTATAACATTCAAGG